>CM066215.1:1247463-1871195 GCA_033675125.1 Athetis lepigone | reverse complement strand
TTTTCTCTGTTATTGTTTTTATTTATTGTTTAACATGTGGTTTTCTGCACTGTGTGCGCTATCTGTGCCAAATAACATATGATTTTTTTTTATGCATACAAACCAGTCAGTTGGATGAATAATTCGTTAAAATTTGGACTCGGTTGTCCTATAAATGATTGAGACGGGCTGCCGGATTATGATGGTTTTCTATAACGTTTTTAGGTTTCGGAAATATACAGGGGGTTTATTTTCGAAACCACAGACTTTTGTTAAAAATACCATGCCATGAAATAATTATTTACTTATTATTTTTAAAATCTATGAAAACAAAAACCTCTGCGTACCTGACATACATTTAGCTGAAACTTTCTATTTACTTTATAATACTTTGGGCAGCAGCAAGAAAAGCATCTGTTACTAGATTCAGGCATAAAAAATGTTAACACGCACTCCAAAAACAAATATGTGTACATAAATCCATTGTTCCAACCGCACTGCAGTACATATAAATAAAAGGCAAAGTTAACACTTATAACGGCGAGAATAGCAAAATAGCTGTGTTTATGCCTTGGTTCGTACATTTTCATACAGAAAATCGTCTTCTGTATTACTCCGTATGAGGTTGAAGTGAAGTTACAAAAATCACTTTTTAACCTTTCAACGACCAAGCGACAACGGCTGTGGTGCTGCTATAGTCTTTGTGTTATGTGTGTTCGAAAGTTTAATGCGCCTCTACGTCATAAAAAAACCATGTGGCTGTGCGTTGATAATAGGGTGATAAACACACTGCCACGCACCACGCCGCGTAGCGCGTGAATGCGTGTTTTACACGTCCAACACACGGACAAGGGGTCCACGCGCGTTCATGCAAAACTCGCGCCCACAAACGGAGAAACATGAGCACACGCGCGTGGGTGCAGGGGCGAGACGCAAAGTATGACACACCGAGTCTCTCAGTGCCGCGAGCCGCGTGAATCCACCAAACGCAACTAAGTGCATGAGGGCGTAAAAACCCGAACTATGATGCAGATATGAACCCCTGCAAGGCCGCGAGTAGGTGCGTTGACACGCTAAGGTTTAATATAATAATTCCATTAGGAGACCAAGTTTCATATTTTTGCAAACCCAAAACAAACATAAGTGTTCGTATTGGTGTTGCGACCTTAGAGTTGTCAGTTCTAAATGGACGTCGAAGAGTTAACAATTCTTTTGCTATTCGTACGTCAAAAAAGAAAGAGAAAGGCATTCCTGGTAGAACAACGGTCCGAATGAAATTTATCCCATCATAAGCTTGATAAATTTTACTGTTTGCGCAACCAGCTGGTGATTCCGTCACCGGAACAGTGTGGCTTAGTAAAATCCCCTCGTGGTGGGGGCGGCGTGTGTCAAGTTGAACAACCTGTTGTCCTAATGAGATAATTATGGCCCTTAAGATTCAAAGACCAAGTATGTGCCATGTTGACTTATATTAAAGTCAAAAATCGACAAACCGCTTTAAATAGGCGTTAGTGATAATGCTCGCGGCTTCTCAGTATAAACATATGGATGCGGTCAGATGCAGCAGTGGTACAAAATAGGATGGTATTATATTACTGCGCCTATGTATTGTGTTTTAAACAAGTTTTACAACGAAAAATGTCGCATAATTAATTTCAGGCTACAGAAATACAGCGAAAACAAAATGAAAACAAAGTTTACGTAGTACGGCGCATGTTGGTACAGTCAGCAAAATAGCATTCAGAATGGTTTTTTTAAGTGACGGATTTTATTGTCAATTATTAATTTAATTAGAGTATAAAAATGTATTTGCTATATAATTAATTAAATTGCCTTCACCGGTGTTCAAGACAACTTAAATTATATCTGACTGCGGATCACTTTGCTGTCTTAACAGTCATGACCAATATGGATATAATTAGCAAAATCTAAAACTTTTATTTTTCATAAAACAGCTAGTAAGTTGAGTCATGTTTTATGGCAGTATATGATACTACACTGTACAATACTGCAATGTACTCAATGAGGTATTATAATGCTTACTCGCCAACAGTTACCTTTCAAAAATCAGCTGTGTTACAAACGACACGGCAAGCAGATAATACAAATGAAGTTGAGCTCTTCGGAACCTATTGGCAATAATATAAAACACCACGATCCAAGTTAAAGGCTCATGTTATAAAGACAGCTTCACAAAGGTAGAGAAGAAGAAGAGTAAGAAGCCTTCTGGTCGGAACCAGTACGGTACTGGGCAGGCAAACGTGCTCTCGACTAGTATTGGACATCTAATGGAGGTCCAATATGATCATACAAAGCGCAGATCATGCGTCAAACGAATACCGTACTCCCGACGTATGGTAGCAGAAGGAATCGTGGGTTAGTCGGTAAGAGTCCAACATAACCCTCTTCTCTTCCCAGACGGAGGCATCCATAAGGATTTCCCTTCGAAAAAAAAAGAACCGAATATGCTATTACATCTAGCAGTAATCACCACTCACCTGTACATGTCCAGATTTCCAGAAGATTCGGGAAATTGTAGACATGCTCTATGATTTCCCAAACTTTCTCGGTAACTATCTTCTCGTGCGAAGACTAATTGGACTTTGAGAGTAGTGCAGTTGCAGTCGCACCACAACACTAACTATACTAACTTCAAGTCGTTTGTGGTGCGGGTGCCAACTCTCATTATTTTGAGAACTTCCTCAAAGGAGAGTTTTGGCCGAATTAAGGGTGTCTTATTTCGCCGTTTTCGTGGAAGTATACGCGACACCTCGTCGCTCGACACGACGCCGTCACATCGTGTGCAATAGTTTTAATAAGATATATAAGTATTTTAGTCTGTAAGGTATTTAATTAATGAGTTTTTTCGCTGAAATAAATAATAAATAAATAAAATTAACTGAAACTTATAATACTATTAAACAAAATGCTAAGTGTAAAGCTATGGTCAAAATTCTTAACCAGTCAAACTACTTTTTACTGACAAAATCAGTCTAGCTTTTGCCAGTCAAACATAATTGCATAAATCAGTCAAAACTGCTTTTAACTACCCAAAACCGTCATTACTAGTTTAACCGTATGCTTTTAACATCGCTCCACTGAGCAGGGCATTTCTGAGTGGTAAAAAAAAGTACCACGAAGTCTAACGCAGACCATTTAAGTCGTATTACTTTGATTCTGGTTTTAATTTAACTTTTGTTTCAGTCAAAACTAATTTGCAGGTCAAAAGTAGTTTTTACTGCATATATATATATTATATACAATTAATGTATGCTTATAACTGTATCATTGAAGCTCGCTACAAATTTCTCGTAGTTGGAATACATACAAGTGCTGAACACGAACCCCGTACCTATGTAACTTAATACATAGAAGTATGTACAAAGTAGATAATACCCTAGGGGCTGCTAATGAGTCATGTGGATTTATTCTGGACTAGCTTTTACGCTTGGCTTCTCCCGTTGGTACAAGGTAGACATTAAAATAAAATCATAAAATCATATTTATTTTGTATATAGGTTATATATATATAACAGTTTTACACGTCAATATTTTGTTTTTTTATTTATTTTAAGCGAACGATGGGGCCGGTGTTTCGTAGCTGGACTGCTCTGAGAAGAAACATCCGAAACAAACTCAGAGGTCAAAGTCTCTTTTAAAGTCCATACAATCGTATTGGTCAAAAATGTGCGAGAACCATGGAGGTTAATGTCTGAGGCACTCTCTTGACGAGATAAGGACACAGATTTGAGTGGACCGTCCAGACAGTGCAAGCATTTGTCAATAATCGTTTAGCTCAACTAAAAACTAAGGAGCCCAACGTCTTGACGAACAGTACCAAAGTAAGGACATTTGGGTAGGCCGCATTAAATACTCAAACCGTCAGACCGCATATTTAAGAAAAAAAACCCAACGACTTCCATATAGTCCTCACATTCACAAAAAAAAATGTCACAAAAACATATACACAATACTTTGAAAAGTACATATCAATGTCAAATAGTAATACATAAAAAAAAAGTTTATATACTTTAAAAAGTACACATCAATGTCAAATAGAAATACATAAAAAAGATTATATACTTTAAAAAGTACACATAAATGTCAAAATAATAATTGAAATGTCAAAGAGAAAAGAAATGTAAATAAAGTAAATAATGGCCAATGTATTAATCGAAACAGCTCAATCCCAAGCATTTGAATCCTCAATGTAATCTTTGACAGAGTAAAAAGCTTTCTGACAAAGTTTACGTTTTATAAATAATTTAAATTTAGTAATGCTAAGTTCTTGAATTTGTCTGGGTAGTTTATTATAAAAGCGTATACATTGACATTTAAACGAGCCACCTATTTTCTTAAGCCTAGTTGAAGGAACTATGTATTTGTCCTTATTTCTTGTATTTATATTATGGATATCACTGTATTTTTTAAACAAATTAATATTTTTATGCGCGTACAACAAATTTTCATATATATATTGGCACGGCACAGTCATAATATTTACCTCTTTAAATTTGTCTCTGAGGGAGTGTCGAGGACTCAGTTTATAAATTGAACGAATAGCCCTTTTTTGCAAAACAAATATAGTCTGAATGTCGGCTGCATTTCCCCACAATAGAATGCCGTACGACATCAAACTGTGAAAATAGCTAAAGTAAACTAATCGGGCTGTTTCCAAATCAGTTAAACCACGAATTTTTCTGACGGCATATGCTGCAGAGCTAAGTTTCTTAGATAATTTATCTATATGAGGGCCCCACTGAAGTTTAGCATCCAAGGTTATCCCTAAGAATACTGTGGAATCTTCGGGCTTCAATTCCTGTCCCTTTATTAGTACACTGGTTTCTATTTGTCTAACATTTGGTAGCGTAAACTTAACAAGTTTAGTTTTTTTCTCGTTCAGCAGTAGATTATTTACGTTGAACCAGTTGACTATTGACGCGAGAGAACTATTTATGACGTCAACACATAGCTGTTGACGTCTTAGTTTAAATAAAAGTGAAGTGTCGTCTGCGAACAACACTATATCATGCTTATCTTTAATAAGGTAAGGCAAGTCATTTATATAAATGAGGAACAAAAAAGGGCCAAGAATTGAGCCCTGGGGGACCCCCATTCTCACAACAGATCCAGGTGACCTTTTACCGTTCACATCAACTCTTTGAATCCTATCACTCAGGTACGAAGAGAGAAGATTCAGAGAGGAGGCCCGAATCCCATAGTGGTGTAGCTTCCTGATTAAAGTTTCATGGAGAACGCAATCGAATGCCTTGGACAAGTCGCAAAAAACGCCCAATGCATCGCATTTGTCTTCCCATGCATTATAAATATGTCCTAAAAGTTCAACACCAGCATCAGTTGTTGAACGACCCCTGGTAAATCCAAACTGTTTTTTATGCAAAAGCTCGAGTTTATTAAAATGTATTTGCATTTGATTTAAAATTAGTTTTTTTTAAATTTTACTAAAAGTGGGTAGCACTGAAATTGGTCTATAATTACTGGGGTCAGATGTGCTACCTGATTTAAATAATGGTATTATTTTACTATATTTCATTAAGTCTATTATTAAAGATATTGGCTAAAGTTGGAGCTACAATATTTATTATAGATTTAGCAACATCAACCGAGTTATCCCATAAATCTGCAGTCTTTTTAACATTTAATGAGTGAAAGGTTTTAATTACATTTTTACAAGTGACATGCTCGAATTGAAATTCAGCATCACATGCCGGGACATTTTCTTTAAGTAAAGCTTCTGCAGCTATGGGTGATGAATTTAGACATTTAGTAGTCGAAACGGGAATATCTGCAAAGAACGTTTCAAAAGCCGCGGCGACTTCAAGGTCTGATTTAATTATATTATCATCAATATTAAGGCTATAATCACTATTTCGGTTCTTAGACTTTCCAGTTTCGCTATTAATGACATTCCATGTCATTTTAACAACATTATTACTATTTTTAATTTTTGAACTTAGGTAGCGTGACTTGGCCGTGTAACAGACTTGTTTAAATAACTTAGAATATTTCTTCACATATGTATTGAATTCAGTACTTCTAATGTAAGTCCGTTCTTCATACAACTCAAAAAGACGTTGTCTACTTTTATAAATACCAATGGTGGCCCAGTCACTAAAAGAAGCATTACTGTTTACAGAAATATTTTTCGGAATAAACGTGGTATCAAACTGATTGCAATATAAATTAAAAAAGTCGGTATATTGTTGATTTGGATCATCATTGGATGACAATAATGGTAATTTATTAAGCAATTTGGTTTTAAATGTTTCCAAACGATGTTTTGATTTAGGGTTAACAGTGATATCAATTTTTGCAATTTTTTTGTTTAAAATTGGTATTGCAATTAACTGTCCGCAGTGGTCGGAGTCTAGTAAACTAATAATTTTTTTGTGGGTAGGTACTATCAACAAAAGTTAGCCATGCCCATTTAAGAAAATTTTCCTGCGGACGCGCAGCAAGTGACAAACCACGCCCTTCTTTGCTCCGCCCAATTAGAGACAATATGTGATTGTGTGAGTGCAGTGTGTGCGTGTCACAAAAAATAACAACAAACATTAGCCAGTGCGAATTTGCAACTCGCTCATTGTTCACGCCTCCTGTTGTCATTCCCGCCTCAATTTTTACAACCTGTTTATTTCTACCGGACTGATTGCCTGCCTAACTGTGACCCCTTGTTTTGTATATCGGACTGTGATCGTAGAACTCTTTTTGACCCTTGCTCGTATCCTGGACTTTGTGTATTGTGCCTACTGCTGCTTTATCATGACGACGCGAAACCTTAACCAAGACGAAAGAAACGAAATTATTGTCTTGTATAGACAAGGGCTGAATACAAATTGCTGTGGAGTTGAATTTGCAAGTAAGTCATAGTTTTTTATTCAAAAACAAATAAACATAAATTCACTCCTCCCACCGAATAAAATGGTAATTGTTTTTTATTAATATTACAGGATAAATAAATTTTACAGAATACATAAAAAACTATTTTATGGAAATATTATTATCTAAGCATGGGTAGATCGCAAGTTAGACATTTATACGTCAAATCAAAGCATTTTTTTTACAATATTTTATATAATATATATAAAAAAACATTACTGTAATTAAAGGGCAGAAATTGAGTAAGTAATGCATCATAAACATTTTATTAGCGAGAATCGTAACGATTTCGTTGTTAATATTCATACATTAAAGTTTATTCATTTAAATAATGTTTTATAAAAACGTTCGCTTAGTATTCGTGTGAAATCTAAGCGATAGTGCATAGTAATATATTTTCCTTTAAAAATTTTAATTATAAAATACTGTAAATTAGTAAAATGATGTTATTTTCTTACGCGAATGATTTAATGGTTAACATAGCTTACCGATTAGTTAGCAATCTCATAATTGAAAGATCTCACAAAAAAAGGAAATTTTTAATAATTTCTTGTGGTATTGAAGTGTATTTAGATGTTTAGAGAATAATAATTGTTTTTTTACGAAACTATTGAAATTAAGGTAGGCCGCCTAATAAATCTTATAAAAAAATTCGAGGAATCTTAAAAAAAATGCAAGAGTGTAATAAGTGCTCTGACTACCGAATATGCAGTAACACAAAAATTATAGTGTTGCCACATTACCATATTATTGAGTGGGGGCGTGAATTATTAATTTAAGCAAATTATTTGTGTATTTTTTTTTCTATGGGCCTCAGTTGCCTGACAATAAAGGTTTATATTATTAAGTACTGTTCCATGAAAGTATTTATAAAGTGTGTCGTTTGTGTCAATAAAGCTTTTTTTATTTTTTATTTTATTTTAAGTACTATACCAATATTTTCATTGTAGGCACAATTATATAAATCGCATTATTTCTGTATGTCATAAACAAAATTTGTCAAAAATTCAATACTGAACTTCAAACTACTAACGAAATTTCTGACGTCGCTTCGTTTCATAAAAGTAATAGATTTTTAAATATTTCTTACATGTTATAATAATAATATGTAATTTTTTTTGTGTGATATAAATATATTATAGTCTGATGCATTATCGAAATATTCCTAAATGTATGAAAAAAAAGTTAGTTCAACAGGTTTTTACAATCGAATGGTTGGTTCGGTAATAAAAAAAAATGATAAAATAATGACCCTTTGGTGGTGTTCGGGAAACAATGTATAAACACATCTTTTGTTTCAAAAGAAAATTCTAACTGCACATCAAAAATAACAAGTGTGCATGTAGTATACTTTGTATCGAAAAAAAATTTGGGCACCCCGAAGTAGGTTTTTATTGAGTCCCTTTTATTTATACAGACGGATGTAGAAGCCCTGCAAAGCGAGACTTTGTATCGAAAAAAAATTTGGGCACCCCGAAGTAGGTTTTTATTGAGTCCCTTTTATTTATACAG
This sequence comes from Athetis lepigone, assembly GCA_033675125.1. Classification (NCBI taxonomy): domain Eukaryota; kingdom Metazoa; phylum Arthropoda; class Insecta; order Lepidoptera; family Noctuidae; genus Athetis; species Athetis lepigone. The sequence continues at coordinate 1,862,804 of CM066215.1, read as the reverse complement.
ACGGATGTAGAAGCCCTGCAAAGCGAGGCTCCGTCAATCTTTCCTTCCGTCCTTGATTAATTAATTTCGTTCATAAAAAATAGTGCTGCAAATGGTTGCTAATTTAGTTATATTTTGAGTTGAGTATTATGCTGCGTCAGCAATTTCGATTGAATTTTGGATTAGTTTTTTTAGCTCAAAAAGTTTTTTTTTGTTATTTGCGTTTATATATATTATCATGCAAAATATTTAAGCTTAAAGATCTTATTGTAATCGTGTATAATGCAGTCAGAAAGTTTGTTTTTTTCCTATCTTTTTCAAAGACATTGTTTGGGACTTTTATGACCCTATAACAAATCTTTCAACATTTAAACAATGGCTCTTCGTCACCATTGTTTAAAACTGTGCTTGCGCTCTTAAGTAGTTTGAATAAAGCATACATTTGCTTAAAAGAGTTTTATACACGGATGGAATTTCCCACGTTTGTTGGTTGTTTACTAACCATGATACAGATAAGACTGTTACTACGACCCAAAATAGATAATATTATTTAAAAACGTATGGGATATTTCTCATGAACTTTTTGCACACAATATTTTATTATAGTTTTAATAAACTGCTTGTAGTGGGAATATAGGAAATATTAAGTTACAATATAACGCTAATCGAATCGTGATTTAATTTTTTGCAGAGGTCCACGTTTCGCCGCTGGTTGCGAAGATATGAAGAAGAAGGGAGTATCCTCGAACGCGCTTGTGCACCTCGACCGCGGGCTATTAGTCAAAATCAATTTTATTAAGCAACATGATCAATACATCCTTCCCGCTCGCCAGACTTAAAACCCATTGAAAATTTATGGGGTTTAATGGTTCAAAAATGGGATAACAGGGCATAAAGAAATAAAGAAGCACTTGTAAGCCACTGCAAACAAGCTTGGGAATCGTTACGAGGTTCCAACTTGTGTGAAGTCCTTGTAAGGTCCATGCGTAACCGGTGTGATGCTGTAATAGATGCAAAAGGAGCAGCAACAAAATATTAAAACGTAAAATTTTGAACAGTATTACGGTGTAAACGGGTTTATATATTATCCTATATACAGGGTGGAAAGTTCTTATGGGCCCTGAAAGAAAATTACTTTAAATCTCTAATAGATTTTTTTAAGGATACATTCCTTTATTTTAAAAAATAAATAAAAGTGCATTAAAATATTTTTGAAAATGTGTCACACCAGGGTATCGAACAGGCTTAAAATATAAAAAAAAACAACATTCTGTATTTTATGACATCAATCGATAGGGTCACTCATAAGGATCAAATCTTTCAAACAAACAGTAAATTAAATTAGAGCAAAACCATGAGATTTAAACTTTTAAAATCTAAATTTTTTTTTTAAATACATAAAATTCTTCAGATTTATTGTTTTCCTTTAATTTAATGAACCATGTTTGTTACAAAAATTTCGTCCTTGACGTCTGTTGTCATAAAAATACAGGGCGTTATTTTTTTTCTATTTTAGCCAGTTCGATTTTCATGTGTGTCCGAAAGTGAATGCCATTTTATTTCTTTTCAAAAATAAAGGAATGTTTCCTTTAAGTAAAATTCTTTGACTTAACGATTTAAAGTAGTTCTCCTCCAGGGCCCATTGAAACTTTCAACCTTGTGTATTCTAAAATACCTCTTAATTTTTATGGAAACTACTTTACACAAATTTATAACAGTGAAAAATGCAAAAAATATGGATAATATAAGTTTTTAAAACAGTACTTATAAATAATCAAGAGAATTTAAAAAATATTTTTAACTCGAAACTAATAAAATTTTCAGATTACACATGTTTCTTTTTAATACAACTGGATACGATGATTCTAATTTATTTTTTTATGATTAAAAAAAACTAATTGTGTAATATTTAACCTATATGAAATCACCATACCTAATATCTAACCACCTATATCGTAACCATGTTGTGTAATTATATTCCTTAAACAATTAGATTTTTTAACAGAAAGATTTTGGTTATTACAAAACCATGCTGTATATTAAACATTAAGGTTTTAATTCAAGTTGGTTCCAATTTTCACTTTTTTTACGATTTTCCAATAATAAAAAAGTATCAGACAAAACCATCCTGTATAATTGAATTATAGTTTAATTTTTTTATTCTTATGAGAAATATGAATAAAATTTTAATCTTTATCCCTACGCATTAAAAGATGAACAATTATGAAAATTGAAAACGAATTTGTTTTTAAATAATTACGAACTGGTTTAAGATATCACTTTTAAGCCCTTTTTTCTCATTTGTTTTATTATATCCGGTTGGATAGGTGGTTACCTATACCAAAATAAATTATAATTTATACAATGAAGTTTGAGTAATCAAAATCATCTTGTATAACTGTGTAACATTATATAATAATCATATTTGTATACAGAATGGCTTGTATTGTAACTTTTTTTTACCCTTTCACAATAATATATAATAGTGCCTGTTCAAACCACCCGGTTAAATTGCATTACACAGTTTGAAATAAATATAATTGTTATTTTCCCATGCCATAAAATATGACCATATTTTGGAGTGTAATTAAGTTTATTTTGATTTGATAATAAAACATTGCACAGTAAATAATGAGGTTCAAAGGTTCACTTTTAAGCCCTGTTGTTTTTTACAATCATTTTATTGTAATTAATTTACCAGAAGAGGTTCCTGCTCTTATATTCTGTATTATATGTTCCAGTAAACCATAATTTTTCAGGAGTGTTAACATAAAAAGTAATTCCTAAAAAAAATAAACTATTTATGTGCAGTTAAATGTTATGTGTTGTGTTTTTACTAATCTGTAAAAAATCTGATTTGTTAATAAATTAATATCAGCATGTTATTATTAATATTGTCAACGATTTTGAATACGCCATGTTAAATCAGTACAACATACTATAAGCAGAGACCGCATTGTAATACAGTCTCTACTTGTCGAATGTATTAAAATTTATTCGTTCGTTTATTCGTTTTCTTGTCTTGATTTTTTTGAATGCATTCTAGTCATTTCTTAATATTAACAATAATGTTACCAGACGAAACACTTTTTTTTATGTTATTTTTTAGTTTATGTTATCATGTGTCTATGTGTTGTTAGTAATACTGAAAAGGTATATAATGTAATATATAAATAGAAACCAAAATATATGATTTACTTAACAATATTATCTTATGTTAATTGCAACATATTTTTTATTGTTGTTAGGAAATTGTGTTTAAAAAAATAAATGCTTTATAAGTTAATTCGTTGTTTTTCTACAAATTCCAATCCTTAAAATTATATTTTATTTTATTTAACGCCCTAATAACCCTAAAAGAAATCTAATTCTGTAGAGATTTTGAAACAAAAAGCAAAAATGTTTAACACTTAATGATAAATAAAACCCACGCCCGTGTTCGACATCTGTATAATAAAACATAGTAACTGTTTTATTATGCCCATACAATTGTCTGTTACCTGCTGTAATAACTGTCCCCCGCTTCGCTCACGTAAGGTAAACACGTAAGTCCTTAATAATTGTACTATCCATCACAAAAATATTTTTTCTATTTGAACCAGTAGTTTGAGATTGGCTCATTCAACTAAACAAACACAACCTTCAGGTTTGTAATATTGGCTCCACTCCGGCAGCCAAATGAAAATAACATCAGAGTTAATAGAATAGATCGTTAGATGTAATCCCACTAATATTAAATGTGTTTTTTTTTTATGTTTGTTCTGTTACACTTTCACGCAAAAACTTAGAAACGTTTTTTTATGAACTTTACTGTAAAATAGCCAGAATAACATATGGGCTATATGACGTCACGATTTGTCCCACCGCTAAAGGTGCAGCGGAGCGCATTTGAAGATAACAACTTAATATAAACCTTAACTACCTTGACACACGGTCAATAAAAGAATAAATTTGCACGCAGTGCTCTGAGCGCGCTCGAATATTGACCGTATGTTAAGGTAGTTTAGGTTTATATTATATTATTAACTACAAATGCGCTCCGCTGCGCATTCAGCGGTGTGTGCGGAGCGAAGCTGTAATCTAAAACAACATAATGCGGGTGAGACCACGGAATACAGTTAGTTTATTAGAGTTAAAATTAAGCTTATAATGTCTTAAAACATTTTCCCCTGGAATATAGCTCAATATTAAAATAAAGCAATATCAATAAAACATTTTCCAAAAACAATCAGAATGTATGAATACGTAATTACTTATAGTTAACAATAATTCATAAAGAGTTTACGCAGGCCGAGTAAAAATTACAAACACGCCACAAAACAAATGAATGAACCCTGCTAACAAGCACGTGCATAGTAGTGTGAGTGTTCACTTCTAAACTTCATTGTATGTCGTTGTGTAGACAAACACTACCATAATACGATTCCTATTGGTCGAAACTCAAGCTCCGCGCGATCGAGCCGAGAGCCGTGCTATGCGATTGTCGCCTTAGAGATGGGCAAGCGGAACTTTAGTCGATAGTACAATGTCTGTATAAATGTTATCTAAGCATGTAGCGCTAGTGGGAGTTATTCTAGTCGGCTCTAAAAATAGGTTTACAAGATTGTATGATTTAAATAAACTGGTAATTTTAGTATTTAGGCTCGAATTATCTAATAAATTAATATTGAAATCACCACAAATAATAATAGACTTAGCAGAGTCACAGATTTTGTGTAACACTTCATCCATAACCCTCTCAAAGCAATCATACATTCCTGAAGGAGGTTTGTACACACTTATTATAATATACTGCTCCAATTCCACACAGGCCATTTCAATTGTTCGCTCAACAGAGAGGCTCACAATATCCTTTCGGTCTTTAAACTTAAGTTGTTTGTGTAATAAGATTAATGAGCCACCATGTATGGCATTTTCTCTGCTGAATGAGCTACCAACCTGGTGATTACTGAAATTAAACATTAACTGATGGCTTTTAAGCCAATGTTCAGTTAAACAAAGTATGTTAATATTATTGAAATTAAGGAATAACTCTAATTCTAAATCTTTGTTCATTAATCCTTGAATATTTTGATGCACCAGGTTGATACTATTGACTTCATTTACATTGTGGCCAGAGGATGCCTCTATTGTCTTAGATTGTAATTTAAATGATTATTATCATCATTAATTGATATTATGTCATTCGAAATACAATTAATTTGATTGCATTGCTCAATAGAAGCAAGTTGTTTAGCCAAATTCTTGGCTGTAATGGTAAAATAATAGGATAGCGACACAGCTATCTGTCGTTTACAATAGTTAGATAGATAATACCTATTCTCAAGGTAGTACCTATCTCTTGTCACATAAAAATTATTACCAACATAATTGTTGGTATCAATTATTTGAAACAAACTATTATTATGAGTAATATTATGTAAACTTAAATTTAAATTATATCTAATGTCATTTTCTTCCTGTGGCAAACTTTGACTATAGGGGAATGTAAATATAATAATTTTCTTTAAATTCAAATTGCACAAAGTTCTATGATATTGAAGTAATTCACTTTTATTAACACTACCTCTGTTACCAACAAATATAATTACTGTGGTATTTTGTTTAAAGTTAGATTTAATTACCTTTTTCATTATGTGAAACAAGGAACAACCAGGCATGCAATTGTTTATTATTGAGTGTCCCGGGTACTCATTAGTCAAATGGTGGCCTACCTCCTTTCCAATTTCATCACAAAAAATAACAATATCTTTATTTTTATTTGATTGCGACAAACTATTTGTGATATCCACTGGTAAACTTATACAAGACTGAGAAACAGTGGTGTCTATGATTGACAATGAATGATCCGGTGTAATTTCATTAGGTGGTGATTGACATTGCTCACAGATGGTATTTTGTGAGTTCACCAGATTATTCATGGCCAAAACATATTCTCTCATTTGATTTTCTGATGCAGTGTATTTAATGGTCATTGAACTAAGTTTTTGTTTTAGGTGGTCAATTTCACACTGTAGGTCTTCCGTATCAGCTTGGTATCTTCTTGTGCATTTGTCCAAATTTGATGAGTATAAGTCCAATTGTTTTAGCAAATTTAGGCGTTCCCTATTAAGTTTAACATTTTTAATGAAATTTTTTTGTTTTTTGACCATTTTCTTAGTTTTAACTATGTACTTGTTAATTTTAATGTACTTTTTTAATTTATTTTTACCATTTATTTTAACAACTTTACACACATTCGAGTCATCCTCATTAGTTAAATCTATGGTGTAATGGGTATTTATTTCTGAAACTATTGATGGGGTAATAGAAACCAACTCGTTAAATAGACTTTGATTTAGCGAGGCTGTTATATTAAAGTTAGTAGTCTCAAGGTCAGATATTTGACTCCGAGCCTCCTGTAGCTGCTGTTGTAAGAAGTGTTTATGACTAAGAGCTTGTTCATACTCTGTGCTACACTGACTGAATCCGTCTACAACAAGCTGGAGCCTATCCCGGTCTTCTATGGCCTCAGTGAATTTAATGTATAGTTGAGACATATCACTTTTTAACCGCCTATTTGTTTCGTGGGCTTCGGCGAGAACCGTTTCGTTGTCATCTATCTCCTTATTTAGTTGGGCACAGAGCTCCTTTGACGCTTTTAATTCGCTCAAAGCCAGACTGAGTTTGGACTCTTCTTGGCGAGCATAAGCGCTACGAGTCAAAGGCATGTTTAAAGGAGGTAGAAAGAAACGAAATCAAAAGTAGAAACAGAAGTTTAGAGCTAAATAGTACGAGGGAAGTTGGTGAAAAGATAGAAAGTTCAGAAGCTCTGATACCGAACTAACTAGGGTTATGTTTACGATTTAAACTTTATATATATCGATACGAGCGAATCAAAATGGTGAATATAATTATTAATACGGAATAATATTACTTTTACAATATGCTAATTATTAAAAAATATAGTATTGTACCTGTTAATAAGATGACAACGCAAAATTCACTCGAGCCGGTAACCTGTCACCGAAACACAATGAATTTTTGCATTTATTTACACTATATTTTCGGAACTTTATACAGAAAACACTATAATATTACAACAATTGGATATGAAAATTTTACATTTAATTCTAAAGACGGGGTATTGTTGTCTTTTTAGTACCTTATTGGTAAATCATGGGCGACTTGTAAGCCCATGATTTTACAAGCAGTAATGTGGTATCGGTTTGTGGAGCTCCTTTAGATTAAAGTTGAGCTCACGATGCTTTTTGAGGCAGGTTTACCCAAACTATTACTGGCACTTTCCTCAAAAGGCTAGCCCGAATGTTATTCTGCATGGTTTGTTGCACAAAGATTTAAAATTGTCTGGTCTTTAAAAGAGACGATAATCCCTGAGTAGTCCAGTTAGGAAACGCCGGCTCCAACTAGCTTATAAAAAATATGACGTAAAAAGTAATTTTAAAATCCTACTTGCATAATAAACGATTTTATTTCATTTTATAATGCGATGTCAGTAAAGCTTCCAGTTAGCTTTATTTTTTCATTATGTAATTAGAATAAGATCTTATTGTATGCAATTTGAAACATTTTGCCTTTGAAAATCAAAATCAAATGTTGATATATTATCAATGCACAGCCCAGACCGCTCTGTTCCTTCTTTTTGTTGTCGAGGAGAAACCTTCGAAAGGCGCCTGGACTTTAAAAAAGAGCAGTGTGACAAACCCAATTTTTTAACGGGACTACATCTGAAAAAAAATCCATTAGGAACATTCAATAACACTTAAATGCTTGCGATTGTCTATCATTTGCTCAAAAAACCATTTGTCCGAAGATCATTCGTTTGCTAATAAATGCTGTGGTCAAAGCATTGATTTGCAACATAGAGACCAACTAGCTTCTGCCCGCGGCTTCGCTCGCGTTAGAAAGAGACAAAAAGTAGCCTATGTTACTCTCCATCCCTTCAACTATCTCCACTTAAAAAATCACGTCAATCCGTCGCTCCGTTTTGCCGTGAAAGAAAGACAAACAGACAGACAGACAGACACACTTTCCCATTTATAATATTAGTATGGATGTTAGTTAGACAGACCCTACATAGTTGACTATTTAGTGTACGATTGCCCGTTATTGCCCGAAGTATCGTATGCCCGAAAGGTCATCTAGCCGAAGATTGTTATTTTGCCTGACCATTTACTTGCAATAATCTACATCAATGTCAGTTATACCCTATCGGTTTAGGTAGTTAACTAAATGTAAACAACCTAAACATGTCTTTTTATCAAAAAATTGGGGAAAAAAAACATACCAACATTGTTTTCATTCATAATTTTAGTTTTCTACATATGGGCAGTTTACACCGAACACGAAAGAAATAAATATCCTTGGACAACTCACACACGGTCATCTAATCCCAAACTAAGCAGAGCTTGTACTATGGTAACCAGACAACTGATAAACATACTTATATAATTTAATTTATAATTAAATTAAATGTCAACATTGTTTTACATTTAATTAATTACCTAAACCGAAAGGGTATAACTAAAATCGGTTTAGATTTCGCAAGTAACTGCTGATTGACCACAATAACGGTCTTTAGAATATTGTTTATATTTAGTTTTATAAACCGGTGTAACTAAACCGATAGACTATTATCTACCTAAAGCCTCTCTGAAACAATATCGCTATTCCAATCAGTGTCGCGTGAAACAGGTACAATGTAGTGTGCGGAACCTTGCGTTTGTGTGCGGTTTTCTCGCCCCTCCAGTGAAGCTTTGAAGAGGGAGGGCCATCAACACAATGGGTTGGGGAGTGAACACGGTGATACGGTTAGCGTTTGAAATGCAAACGGAGTGCTGATTTAAGGGCGTTTGAAAGTTTTAAGATTAAGGTTAGTGTAATTTCAGGCACATGAGTCTTTTAAGATAGCTTGCAATTGCGAGGTCTGGCAGGTAATGCATGCCGTAACCACTTAACATTAGATGAGCTACCAGCCTGTTTGCCATAAGGTAAATAAAAACACGTTGCTTTGTTGTTTGGTGTTACTCCTTAATAATCTACATTATGTAACGATTGACAAAATAATGATTATAGTATAGGTATAGGTCTAATCAAAAATTCCAAAATAAGTCTACAAATAATGACTTTACGGTCTAATTTTTTTATTACTTATGGGCCTGCTCTTGGTCCCAGACTAGCCCGAGGGCATAGACGGGGCCTACGATGGAGCGAGCTCACCTAAAAGATGCCTATGTACTCGTCTCTTGTTTTCTAATTTGTAACAAAACTATCACTCTTTAAAGCCTTATTAGTAATCTAAAAGCACGAATAAAGACTGATCACCATGCAAACTTCAACATCCAAACTATAAGGCAAATAAAGAATATGAACATGAACTAGAAACATGGCCGCCGCAACTCGCTCCCGCGTCCGCTCGCACCGTGCCACCTCGCTAAGGGTAATATCTCATAAACAAACAGTGTTACACGTGCAATGTGCAGCTATTCGCAACACTGTATCGTTACGACCACATTGCACCGAGATAACAATTTACTGTTAACTTTATTGCCCGTCGTTCTGCATGATATTGCCTTAAAGCTCTTGTGGAATAATTAGGAATAGTATTTTGTTGTTTATTTTTATGTTTGCTGAAGGTTTTAAAATGGGCATCGAGTGCAACATTTTGAATTTGTTATGTAAGCAAGTGCGTATTGCCTTTTTAATTTATATGTACTTTCTAGGACATCTGGGGTCTTAAGAGCGGATTTGTATACTTACCTAATTTTGTGTTTCACTTTTCATTTTATGGTGAATAAATGGAAAAAGCCTCTATCATCTCGGGGCTCGGAAAGCACGTAAAAAAACAGTTGGTGCTAGTTTTCATGGGTGGGTGTTTCACACCCATTACGGGTAATTTGCCGATAGTTGAGGCACTAAGTATCTGCAGTTATAAGCTGTCAGGCCCATAACTTAGTAGAAAAAGACAACATTTTAGTAGTAATCAACGTATTACTGTAGCTAGAACATATTATGTTTGCACGGCAGTATCTTTTGATGACGTAGATACGATCTTTGAAAATTCAGCCCCTTCCAGGGTAAAACAGGGAAAGAAAGTGTGTACAAATATCAGCCGAAGTTACAGGAAACAGATAGTATTAGCATGTTTTGTTAAAACAACTCGCCACGTCGAACATTAGCATAGTTTAATTAGCAATAATAATTATTCATGACTCTGTAATTAATGCTTAATCTTGAAACTGTCCATTCGATGGACAGATTGTCTGATGGACATTATTATTACACGCATCACTGACTCTCAATTACATCGGTATCACAAATTTGGTTACGCTTGATATTGTATACCTGGTGTTATTGTGTTGAGGTCACAGGTAACTGAGCAGAGGTATTTATTGAAATGTATAATGTTTGTCGTCTCAACTGAAAATTTGAGGCATCTCTTACAACGTCATAACTATAAGGGACAAAAAAGACTGCAGCCAAAACAACTAAAAACGTTCAATTTATCCTGAACTTGGCAATTTTCTACGCAACTTTTTGCATTTTCAAAGTAACTTGTTAACTTAAATGAAATTTTGAACCTAAAACCCATTCGTGCTGTTTAGTGTTTATATATACCTTTTTCGTATTGTGGTGACTGGTAAGGCAATACTAATTAGTGACATTTGCTACCTATAACCCTGCGGAGTTCCCAGTGATGTCATGCATACGTGTCCAAGGTTGTCTAACATGTCACGCCTTGCCTCAAGACACGCCTTTGACTGGTGCCTGGTATGCGGCGGACATTGTTCTCAAACTATGCCTCAGGGAATAACGTTACAGGACACAGCCTAGGTATATAACATAATGTTAGTTATTATTTATATATATAAAACTGGCTAGCTCCTTAGAGCTATCTTAATTTTAACAATTTTGTTATACTCATTTAAATAAAAAAAATATATAAGATCTGTGTACGAATATGCGGTTTCCAGGTTTTTTATTTACTTATACAATGTCTTATGCGTAGCTTCCTACCAAATATTATGTTTTAATAAATATAGGTTCTCATTCCTTTGCGGCCCCTGTCTGTCGAATCATTTGATGTGTTAGCGTTGATTTAGAAGTTTGTTTTCTTACAGATTTTAGGGATTTGAGACCAAGTATTTTAAATTTATACCTTTAAGTTTTCCATCAAAGAAATGTATAGTACAGTAGAAAACTAAAATTTGTTAATAATGTCTGGATTTGAAAAGATTCGGTGATCCCTAAGTTCGCCTCGACGTTTCATCTCAAAGAAAATTAGAAAGAAGAGAGTTAGAAAATGCTATTCATCTGATATTAAATTAAGTAAAAAAAATATACGATTTAGCCAAAATATCTCTTTACTTTTTAATAGGAGACGTTCCAGTATGATTTATTTTACACAGGACATTATTTCTCGGGCGAATATAGCCATACACATTTTAAAAAGTGGACATCTTGCCCGGGGGCTAGATTTTTCGTTGGCGGGATGTCCCATCAAGTAGTAAGTACGGGTTGTACTTACTACTTGCTAAATAAACAAATTCATTTCATTTCAACACAAGACCACTAGTTTAAATAACAAACTTAAGTAGTTCAACCATCAAGTTTGTGATTAAATGAACTTTCTAACAAGAATATTGTCCAATATCAAGATGGACCCAAATCTCTTGAACTCAAATCTCTCTGAGTAGGACTTAGAACGCTATTCTCATCTAAACAGGGTCAGTATTGATCGTCTCCTAAATATAAATCACTTTGGAGTTTACATTTATTTATAGTTCAGTTGTTTTCAGTTCAGCAGTTTCATGGCTTTGTGCGAGTGATATATTTATTTGGGCATTTAACAACAAACAAATGAGCGTCAAACGATTTAGCTGCACCCGCAGGCTTTTATTATAGATGTTATTGACAACACCAATCAATCAATTTTATGCACGGAATTTGTGTGACGGTATTTATTTACTAGTATAAGTGTATTAAGGGAGAACGAGAGGAAACTATAGCATAATTTAAAGAATAAAAGTCCGAAATCGACATTCTGTCTTGAGCAAGCATGGTGAATTGGTGATCAATGCTCGTGTCTCCACCAAATTAAAATTAAGGACTTTGCTCTGCAGAATGACAGTAATAGGCTTGTATTTTATTAACAAACCACTTATAGCATAATCCTGCCTTAAAATATAAGCAAATTAAAAAACTCTAAAATATTATTCAACAAAAATAACTTGCTTAAATACATGTCTACTCTTAATAATAATACATATTATCTTTGTTCCAGATTGTGCAATACGCCTAAGAAGTTTGCGCGTGGGCCGCGTGCACTCGGGGCACGTGCCGCGCGCGCACGGCTGCCGCGTGCTGGTGCCGGCGCCGGGCCCGCGCCGCGCCGTCCTTGTTGAGCTGCACAAGCTTAACGTGCCCTGCGCCGCCGGCTTCATCCGCTTCGCCCCCAACACCCCCACCCTCTGCGGGAAACTCGACCAGATACCCATCCCCAACAGAAAGTTCGTCTACACATCATCCTTCAAAAACCCCGTCATAGAACTCCACGGTCGACCCACGTTCGCCGCGATATACCGTCTAGTAGACCATTGTCACGATGTTCTGCTCACGGAAAGAAACGGCTCGTTCGAAGTCGGCCCCACTGTTAAACTCTCATGCTCTTACGAGATCCACCTGCCGTACGGCAACCGCGTCGCTCTGCGGCTCCAAATGGGCACAGGACCAATGGACGCGAAGGAAAACGATGTGTCCAATATAATACATGAGGACGTTCAAGCTTTGTGTAGAGGAATGGAACTAAGTTTAGAAGATGGGGAGTCTAAGTGGAGGCATTGTTCTCAGCCGGGCGATCCCTTGAGAAGTGTTCAGATAGTGTCCGAAGGGAATTCTGTGCGTTTGAATATTAGTATAACTGCGAAGAAGAATACGTCGGCGATGTGGTTGAAAGTGTGGTGGATGGACAAGGCAGTGGAGGAAATCGTGGGGCACTGTGACTATGGGTGGGTGCTGTCGGGGGATTTTTGCATATCAGCGGTGCGGGAGGCGAAGAAGGCGTGGAGACAGGCGGAAGCGGAGTGCGTGAGGTTGGGAGGGCACCTTGCGAGTGTGCTAAACGAGAGGCAACAGCAGATCATGGACCAACTACTAATACATGCGTAAGTATTTCACCGATGTTTATTTAATTACATCACATATTTTTAAGTCGATTACTCTATAGATACTAGCACGTAAGTTGCAAAGAATAAGAAACATAATCGCGCTAAAAAGGTTGGAAGAACATCTAAAGAATATCCTTAGAGAGTTTTTTAAATGTCAGGGAGGCAGGTGTAAGGCAACATATTGTAGAACCTAGACATACGCGAGTTTAATGGCACCTTATCTACTCCAATTTGTCGACACATTAAAGGCGTCCTGACACGAATTTCTACTTATATTTACTTGGAAGCCATTGCCGCGGAGAATTCAAATGTGATTCAAGAAAAGGTTATGTCTTTTTCATAAAGACAAATGTACTTACTTATTATCTTGGAAAGGACTTTTTTAGCCCAGAAATTAAACTGTTCGTTTAAGTAACATTTAATGTTCCTATTGGAGCAGTGGCTTGACGATGGGCCACTGTGTGGTGGGTCACGCATTTAATTCCTCCACAGAACTGTTCAGTATGATACGCCATGCCACTGGACAAAATGATGCGTTGTAGCTGCATTTTGCCGCGCTGATGTCGAACTTTAATACATTATTTTTCCTCTTGTCATTATTTTTCTTCTCATTATTTTTCTAATATCCAATTTTTTTTGTGCCTCTATCAACTCTTCACAAAGGACACACCCTTTAAAGTTTACCAGCGATTAGATTTATGGGTTGATATATGAACAATCACGTTCAACATTTATTAAAGATAAAAAATACTAGTACATTCTAAAAGAGCTCAAAAACATAATTATAAAGAATATATATAGGTAAACGCCAAGAATACAATAATCTAAAAGAATACATAAGAAACCAAATGGTATTGTGTATTTTCAAGAAATGCTTCGTCCCAGATAACTGAATATAATACTGTAGCTCACACAAACATTAAGGTGTTATTCCACCCGGGATGCGCAGCGATGATAAGCTTCGCATATGCAATTAGGATTGCTCAATAACGGAAAAGAGTTCAACAAAGTTATAAAATTGTTAAAAATTATATATAAAATGATATTTATTGTTAATTGGTTAAACACTTACCGGGTATGTGTTTCCTAACTGGCTACACTAAGAAGAAACATCCGAAACAAACTCAGAAGTCGAAATCTCTTTTAAAATTCATATTTCGTTGGTAGCAAAGGTGGTCATAGATATGATCTTGAAATATGCTAGGGATGTACAATAAATATTATTTTGCTCTTGCAATAAATACGGAGCTAAGCGATGTAGTCGTGCAACTTTCTCGTATATCTATCATTCAAAACACATCTACTATTATAGCATTATTTTTTTATTACATTTTCTTAGAGCTTTCTTGTTTATACAAAATGTACGAGCTCGGACTGTAAAAACTGTTGGGGGTAATAGTTTCCTGAGTTTGTTTCGGCATTTCTTCAGGTAGTCCAGTTAGGAAATGCCGGCTCCAACTAGCACAAAAAATATGACTTGTAAAAGTAATTTTAAGATCCTACTTGCATAATAAACGATTTCATTTCATTTCCTCTATTTTATGACTAAAACTATTAGAACATGTGGAATCTAAACCCAACGCTCTCTGATGACAGCCATTTTTGTATTTTGGTTGACGTTTTCAGCAGCAACGCGAATACGCTCCAGCAGTTCTTCTCTAGAGTTGAACCCCTCAAAACAAACTTTCTGATTCATCCAACCCCAAAGATGAAAGTCTTATTGTATAACAATTATTATGTAACTGTTTTATCACTTATTTTTTTATCTTTGTAAATATATTACTTGGACAATGGTGTGGATTACTTTTTAGACAATCCTAGATCAAGTATTTCTCTGAAATTCTGAGCATGCGACTGCTTTTGTCCCTATTAAATAAATTAATATCATATTATAGCATTAATAAATACGGACATAGTTTTGTAGGTAGCTCATTTTTACCTGCCTAGCATTTAAGCATCTCCGCCTCTTCGGTGGAATAGCAGCCTTACTTATAAATAAGTTTTGAAACTAGTACAGTGACCATAAATTTGGTTCGGTGACCCAAAACGCATCCATATTTACTGCGCGATACAGTTACGTCACGTCCTGTGAGTTTAGTACCCGTTCCAAATAAAATACTTTTTATTTGAATACCAGAGACGGTTTGTTGGCAGAAATACCAGACGGATTGGCAATTGACCTACAATGGACTAGGGATACGATCTAAATAAATAACAGTTTCTGAATTACGTAATCTACACTAATCTACACTAGTCTACACTAATATTATAAAGAGGAAAACTTTGTATGTTTGTTTGTTGATTGTAATGAATAGGCTCAAGAACTACTGGATCGATTTTAAAAATTCTTTTACCATTCGAAAGCTACATTGTTTACGAGTAGCATGGGCTATATAATATCACGCTAGGTCCCACGGGAGCGAAGCAGAAACCAAAAACCTAACGTGATGCGGGTGAAACCGCGAGGAACAGCTAGATAAAGATAAAGATAAAGATCATTTTATTTGTCAAACATGCTATTACATAAACTGACGAATCAGACATGCAAGGTATTAAAAATGAGTTGTGAGCGTTCATGTTTTGCCAGTAACGGCGTACAAATTTACAGGTATGAAAATTACATTTAATTGCATTACATACTGACAATTTTATATTTTATACCACAATACAAAAAAAGAATATAGAAATTGAATGTCAAGATATAAAGAATATGTATATATTAGTCAAAAAATTAATTAGATTATGTCCAGTATATTCAATAAAATAATTTCATTCAAAAGTCAATACATTTAAAATTCATTGTTTAAATTGTTATTGGAAGTCGGAATATAAAAGTCCTTCTCATTTAAAAAATCTAAAACATTGTAATACACTTTACTAACTAAAAAATTTCTAAGCTTATTTTTGAAAAGTGGCACGGGCAGTTCCCTCCAGCTTTTGGGTAATTTATTAAATATGATATGAGCCATACAGAATGCGCTTTTGCGCATGAAGGCTGTTCTCGCAGCATGAGAGCATATCCTGCTGTTGTCACGTCTATTACGTGGGATTACTTCGTCTAATCGTTTAAATCGGTGTGGATTTGTTTTAACAAAAACAGCTACCTCTAAAATGTACAGACATGGTAAAGTAAGTATTTTATAGTTTATAAAGTAAGGCACGCAACTATCAGTAGGTTTAATTTTAAATATTGCACGCACGCATCTCTTTTGAGCCTTGAACACCGTGTCTTTTTCTGTTGAGTTACCCCAAAAAATGACACCATAGCGTAAATGGGATTCAGTTAG
This sequence comes from Athetis lepigone, assembly GCA_033675125.1. Classification (NCBI taxonomy): domain Eukaryota; kingdom Metazoa; phylum Arthropoda; class Insecta; order Lepidoptera; family Noctuidae; genus Athetis; species Athetis lepigone. The sequence continues at coordinate 1,846,372 of CM066215.1, read as the reverse complement.
ACCATAGTAGGCTGTAAGTAATGCCTCCTTACCTATTATAGACGACAAAGTGTGCAGGGCATAGGCAGATTTACTGATTTTCTTGCACAGGATTTCGATATGGGTTTTCCAATTTAGTTTTTTATCAATGTGGAGCCCTAAAAATTTTGTTGTTTCTACCTCTTCTATAGGCTGGTTATCGTAGTATATATTTAAATTACTTTTACTATTGATTCGTTGACTAAAATGTATTAATTTAGTTTTAGTAAGGTTAATTTTTAAGTTATTGTCATCTATCCACTTTATCATTAGCTTTAAGGAATCATTTATGTCACTTTCATAAGTATCTACACTTTTGCAAGGTATCGTTAAGGTGCTATCATCGGCAAACAATGTCAGAGATTGGGGGATTACTTTCGGTAAATCATTAATATACAAAATAAATAAAAATGGCCCTAAAACACTCCCCTGTGGCACACCAAATGAAACTGTACGTTTTGAGGATTGGAATACAATTTCCCTTTTACTTTTCATATTAATTTGGCTTATATTTGTTATTTGAGTTCTGTTGCATAAGTAAGATTTAATTAAATTGTTGACATTTCCTCTGATTCCATAAGCTTCAAGTTTATTTAAGAGTGTACCATAATGCACATAATCGAAGGCCTGCGTCATGTCACAAAAGACTCCACAGACCGGTTTCCTCTTATCCACGTTAGATGTAACATTATATAAAAAATCATAAATGGCCATATTAATAGTTTTACTGTTCTAAATCCTTTTTGTTCCTCGCATATAATATTATGTTTCTCTATAAATGAAATTAGTTCCTTGTAAATGTATTTCTCGAATATTTTAGAAATTATAGGAATTAATGATATTGGTCGATAATTCTCCATTAACTCCCTATCCCCTTTTTTAAATAGTGGCTTGACGATAGACACTTTCAGTGCATCCGGATACATGCCTGCGCTAATGCTGAGATTGATGACATGACTCAAGTGACCGCAGATTTCTTCCGATACGTGTTTAAGTATATAAGTAGAAATACCGTCATATCCCACACTGCTTGTATTATTTAAAGACATAATTATCTTTTTAATATCGTCTGGTATACTAGGGGCCATAAACATAGTTTTATTGTTTAAATCTGATGTACACGCCTTAGGTCTGGAGTTGTTATCCAGCTTTGGCTGTATCTTATCAATAAAAAAAAATATTAAATGCTTCTGGAATAGTCTTAGGATGAGATATGATGTAGCCACCCATTTTAATTTTATTTATGTTAGATATAGGTATGTTATATTTTGCACGATTTATAATTTGCCACGCAGTTTTTGATTTGTTTTTTGATGATTTAATTTTGTGATTGTTTTGTGCTTTTTGTGTTAAGTGGATAATTTTTTTGTAAGTTTTAGAATAATTATATAGTAAGGTTTTATTAATATTGCTACGCTTAAGCCTAAACTGCCATAGGAGTTTTCTTTTCTTTTTACTGCATAGTTTGATCCCCTTTGACATCCACTTAGTTTTTCTTATTGTATTTATTTTAACTACTTTTAATGGAAAACACAGATCGTATAATAGCTTGAAAATATCAATGAAATGATTATAAGCTACATTTGGCTCATCCGTTTCATAAAGTTCTAAAAAGGTAAGATTCCTAAGATAATCTTTAAATTTTACTATTATTTTCCGTACTATAGTCCCTTCTAGTTGCGTACCAATACTTAATACAGCATATTTTTTGTACTGGACACCGAAGTAGCTGTGCTGTATGATCCGATAATGCCCATTCTAGTACTTCAGTCTTACATGCGTTAAAGTTATGCGCAAAATTGTCAATGCACGATAATTTGGCCATGCGAGTTGGTTGTTTTAAAGCAAGTTTTAGATTGTAACTCATTAGAAGACATTCAAGCTGATTAGTTGCTCTATTCTGCTTGAGTACATCAATGTTAAAATCTCCGCAGATAACAATTTTCTTACAGCATGAACCTAAAATTTCCTGCAAGAGCTTTTCGAGTTTGTCAAAGCAATAATTTAAATTATTTGAGTTCGGAATTCTATATAAACATACAATTATTATCTTATAACTAGTCAGTTCCACTCCACAGCATTCAAATATGCCTGGAGTTGATAACTTTGCTACTTTTGGCAATTCTTTCCATTGTAGCCCATTTTTAATTAGGATACACGCACCACCCCTTTTTTGTTCTAATCTACAATAATGTGCGGCCAAATTATAGTTAGGTAAAAATAATATATGTTGATATCCTTCCATGATAAAATGCTCCGTGATACACAAGATATCAACATTTGTCTTTTTATTAGATAGCTCCTCTAGACATACCAACAGATCATCTGCTTTATTTATCAAACCTGCTATATTTTGATGCAATATGTTGATATATCTATTAGAGAAAAAACAGTTCATTTTCATTAGTAACATTGCTAGGTACGGAGAGATGCAAATCTGTAACTTTATCAGAAGAATGACACGACTTTAAGTCACTATACACTGTAAATTCGTTAATCATTAAACTTATATTGTGCAGTATATTGGCCATACCGCGATTATTCACAGAGCCACTATTCTTAGAAAACATACTAAAATCATAATCGAGATAATAATTAGAATCAAACAAGTAGGCATAATTATATGTACAAGCATCTAAATAGATTAAACTGTTAAAGGTTTCAATTCTCGAATTAAACATTGTAGAATAATCATTTAGTTTGAACGTAGGAGCACATAATATGATATTTGTGTGCTGTAATTTTGACAGCTTTTCACGAATACCGATAGTTAGTTCGACATAGTTTCTAGTGAAATTATATTCTTATTATTTAATAGCTGTTTACTGGGGCTTCACCCGCCCAGTTTTAAACTAACTTTTTCTTCAGAGTTCACCTCGTTAGTAGTAAAATTTCCAAATATCGCTTAAAATTGCCACTTCTCCTTAAAAAAACTACTATGTAATTTCAGTTTCAGCAGTTTCGGCTGTGCATACAATAGATTTCAATAGCAATATGAATAGAAATTTTTATTTAAATTAATTTTGTAAGTTTTAATAACGCTTTAAGCTTTTGAGTTTGAAAAACATTTTTTCTTTTACGAGGTACCTATTGTTTTTATGGACTCATTACTGATTCAACAATAACATGCTATCACGGTACCAGAAACGCCTTCACAGTAGAAGTAAAAGAGCCTATCAGTGCTGATGATGATAAGGACGTTTTAATCTTCCGAAGACCTAGCGACAGCCGGCTGTCGCGCTGCTATTGTATTTCTATTGTGTCTTGAATCACGTGTGTTTGAAGGTTTAAAAATAATGAAGTTGATGTTATTCTTTGTCTGCAGTCCCGGTGCCGGGGTGGATGACGTATACTGGATAGGGGCCACCGATGCCGTCCACGAGGGGGAGTTCCGATGGTCGGATGGACTGCCCTTCTCTTATGCACGTAAGTACATAGTTTCATATATTTGTGCTATCCAACTGCAGGACAAAGTCCTCTTCTTACGTAGAGAAGGCACAAGTATTGATCATTACGCCCGCCCAAGACAGGTTGGCGATTAAAAAAAAACAACTTAGCTCGTTTTCATAAGATTCGGCCGGGTCACAGACGGACGGACAAACAATGGATTCTTAATAAGTAAATTAAATAGTAACTAGGTGCCCCCCGCGGTTTTATTATCCTTTTTGGTTACTACTGCGCTTCCGTAAATCGTAGCGTGGGGAACCCAACACTATCAATGTATATGAGATAATGAGACTATCCAACATTATCAATTTAAACCAGTAGTCCTTGAGATTAATGCGTTTTACCAAACAAATTCTTGAGCTTTCTAATATAATATTAGCCGATGCGATGTGCAATAGTACTCTTCAAGAACGGAACCCTGTATTGTGTTTGTAACATGCTGAACGGCTAGCTTTCGCCCGCGGCTTCGCTAGCGTTAGAAAGAGACGAAAAGTAGCCTTTGTCACTCTCCATCCCTTAAACTAGTTGCGGCATGGTTATAATAGTTACCGTGACCCCGGAACGTAAAGGGCAATCGAAGGAACATGAGTGGGTTTTAGTCAGTAAAAGTCTGACACGCCCTCCGGCCCCGCCCATGACGGGAGAAGTAATTTGATGATTTCGTACTCCCAAAAAAAAACCCCTTAAACTATCGCCACTTAAAAAACCAAGTCAATTAGACGCTCCGCTTTACCGTGAGAGACGGGCAAACAAACACTCACACTATCCCATCCATACTTACTATATAATACTATATACTATACTATAATATTATAAATGGGAAAGTGTGTCTGTCTGTCTGTCTGTCTGTATGTTTGTCTTTCTTTCACGGCAAAACGGAGCGACGAATTGACGTGATTTTTTAAGTGGAGATAGTTGAAGGGATGGAGAGTAACATAGGCTACTTTTTGTCTCTTTCTAACGCGAGCGAAGCCGTGGGCAAAAGCTAGTTTATAATATTAGTAGAGATGTATGATAAGCACTCAGTGTTCGTGGTCAACATCGAGTTAGGTCGGTGTTGAGGAGGAGGCTCGGAGGGAGAGCCCTCCGCACGAGGGCTGTCGTGCCTCGAGTGGCGTGTGTGTGGCTAAGCGACGTGGCTGTGGCGTGGATTGAGTTGGCTTGTATTTAATTGTTTTACTTGGTTTAAGTTTCTTAGGATTGCTGGTCTGCATCTGGGAAATGAATGAAAAAAGCGTGACGGAATAAAATAACACATAGAAAAAATATAATGACATACGAGCCAAAGTAAATAAATTATTTGATTTGACTTTGATTTGAGCCTGTTATACTGTCCCACTTTAGAGCAAAGGCGTCAAAATTCAAAATTCCAAGCATTTATTACACTTAAACCATTTACAGGCACTTATGAATTGTCGAAGCGTCAGTTGGTTTGTTAGAAAGTTTAAGCTAGTTGCTTGTTCCAAAACGTAGATATCGTATCTATTTATTTCTATGTAAAGCAAAAGCCGAACCGAGCATTGACCACCACAATTTCTCAAGGCGGATTGACGATTTCAGACATGTTCATTGATTAATTCCGGGTTCAATATTTTTTTTTCACCGTCGTCATTTATGTCCAAAATAAATTTAGAAAGTTTATATGAAATGAAAAAGCCTTACCATTCTCTTCTTTAAACAATTCCTCGCTCATTTTCAATCTGACCGTACTCAAGAACCTTGAATCATAAACCTTACATCATCATCTCCCTAGCCTTTTCCGAACCGTGTTTTGTCGGCTGATAGTCTAACCGGATGCAGCTGGATACCGGTGTTTTACATGGAGCGACTGCCTACCTGACCTCCACAACCCAGTAACTGGGCGACACGATACCTCTTGGTTAGACTGGTCAGAGTTTCTGGCTAACCAGTAACGACTGTCAAAGTTCTACGATTGACAACCGGGACCAACGGCTTTACGTGCTTTCCGAGGCACGGGATGTCAGTGATTTCTAAGATAAACTGTAGAAAGTACATATGAATTGAAAAAGTCACATTGGTACCTGCCCGGATTCGAACCCACAACCTCTTACACGAGAGGCGGGCGCCATATCCACTGGGCCATCACGACATTCTCAACATTATCATCATAAACCTTACATAAACTCTTAAAAGTGCAAGGGTAAATCCTAGAGCTGTATTTAATGGGTCTCCAATAAAAAAATAAACAGTCAGTGCACTTTCTAGGTTAAAAGCGTCAATGGGTGCCAAGTATCGGGGTTGGTCTAGACGTCGCGGCGACAAACATATGAGTGTACTTGTAATTCTTTCAGAGGGGTGAATAATTCACTTCGCCCCTTTTGAGAGCACAATGTCATGCTTTGTAAATCAGATGCTGTGACATGGATGTTAATTTAAAATCTGTAGGTTTTATGTATCTGACGTGTAGGTTTTTTGTCATTCGACTAAAGCAAGACATTCACGGTCATTTTTCGCGTCAGTCTAGTCGTAAAACTGTGGCATCGCTCCAAATGGCTTAGGCGGCCAACCAACGTGGCGATTTGACAATCACGTTCAAATTTTTTTGATTTTGTTGGTTCTGTAATGTTTTGTGTTGACAACGACTTCTAAAACTGAAGTTATCTTTCACTATGCTGTTAATAATTCGGAAAAAGATCTACCTGGGAGCCCTACACAGTAATAAAGACTCAAAAACAAATACCTAGTTAAAACGCTTTGTACTTTAATACCCTGTAAAACACACCCTATAGAGCTGATAAACGATTATAGATTTTTAACAAATTCCCACAATAAACCATTAAAACTGTAAACAACAGCATTAAAAACTTATCAAATATTCAAACTACTTTTAAAAAACCTCTCAAAAAACACTGGCCAACATTTGAACAGCTTTTATTACGTTAAATTCATATATTTTTTCACTTTTACAATTAAACGTAACACGCGCCGTACGTTTTGTTTTTCCTTTGTGCCCGCATCTGCATAGAAATCGAATTTTAAACTTTCGTTATTTTGTACTATGTCCACAACGGCGTAGACCATATTTGAGAGTATAAAAAATTTACACTACAATTCCAGTTGTAGTTTTTTTTAAAAGAATTAGAATAAAAAACCGGCGACGGGATTACGTATCTTGCAGAAGCCGAGCGATCACGATATTTGCGCAATAATCGCACAATAATTGCTGCTCAAACGTCAATTCGTATTACGTATCAGCAATAGCAATGCGATAGCAATCTAGCGATAGTGCTGCCTCTGTGGAGTAATCAGCTAACTAAAAGATGCATTTTTCGTTTGGTGGTTTCGTATGGTTTTTAAGAGCAAAGTTAAGTATTTTTTAAAGGTGATATTTAATTAGTTCCAGCGATTGCTACTTTATCGTCGTCGTAGCAATAAGTGCATTAGAACAATCGGCGAGCGATTAGCAATCGATTCATACATAATACGATTTTCTTGGCGTTAAGCGATTAATCGCGCGACGATCGCGCGATCACTGCGCGCTAGCTGCGCTATTATTAGGTAAAGCCAGCGGATTGTTTCATAAGTTGCCAGTTCGATGTCATATTGGCAATACTAAAAGAGGAGGTTACGTACACAAATAACGTTTTTTTGGCAATAGCCGAATATTATACTATTTTACGGTCAGTTCAAAGCGAATGGAAGAAGATTTGGCACAAGTATAGTTAAAATGGAGAAAGAGTGCACAAAGTTGAAATAAACAAAGTTTTGAATTCCAGTCGAACTTTGAACATATGAGTCTGTGCGTTATCCCTCTATGCCCCACGGAATTGGGGAACTACCAAAAACCTGACATAACGGTGGTGACAGCTAGGTAATTAAATAAATGGCGATGAATGAATAAAGGCCCAACTTTTAACGCAAATAAATTTTTAATTCCAGTTTTTTAAGCTGTCCTCCTTTCTTCAAAGTAATTTGAATACGTTTGGACTTACAGGGAATTTTCAGTTGACCACAAATAATCGTTTGAGTCTGACCAATCGAATGGCTCTGCCACTTCTGTCGCAAATTAAAGGCACCAAAACAAATTATGACAATATAATTTGACATCTGTCGCTTTGAATACATGCGTTTTAATATGTTTTGTGAATAAAGCAATTTAGATTGAGATAAATTCCAACAAAAGGTTGTTTAGAATGATGATATAATTGCATTGGTTGTAGCCAAATTCAACCATCGCTCAATTTATTTATTGTATTTTAGTTGTCGATAGTGTAACATACATTGACTTACTTTTATTCGGTATTTAAATCTTAAGCATAGATATTTAAAAAAAAAAGCATGATCCTGTCTTTACCCATACTTCCATACTATCCATACTAATATTACAAATGCGAAAGTAACTCTGCCTGTCTGTCTGTCTTGCTTTCACTCCGAAACCATAGCCTGCGTAAGAACACAGGAAAGTTTACTTTTTCACTCAAATCTGTGTTATTCTCTCATCAAGAGATCACTTCAGTTATTAACCTTCATGGCCCTCGCATAATTTGACCGTTACACGTTATTCACCATTGCAACCGAAATTCCAGCTACCAAAAAAGGAATCGTGAACAAAAATACCTCAAACGTAAGGTAACCCATCACACTGAAACAACCATGTGATCGGTTTTCAGTACTTATCAAGAGGTCAACAGTTTGACCGTAATGAATAGTACTCAAGTTCCTAGTGATAACAGCCTACCGAAATGACGGGCGGCAATTCGGCGTCTACCGGAATGACGGGTAAACCTGACCAAATCGTATAATGCGTATGACGCGGTAATAACCATTTAAGTTCGTCGTAATTAAAAGGTGGGTTGAGACGCACACTTTATTTATATAAGATGAGTATTTAAGTAAATGGTTTTGATAAGTAGGGTTGTTTCTCGTTAACGTTGAGGTAAAACTAGAGTAACGCTCTTCTGGATTCTTCGTTGTATTTGGCCTTTGATTCAATAAGCATTTTTCTTTCTGTCTCTTTATTTTCGCGTTTTACGCCAAGTGAAACTTAGCGATCCATTGTTATCTGTAAATATAAGCCCTAGTTTTGTCTTGATATTAACTTTCACCGACTAATGTTCTTCTTCTTTTCAATTAAGTTGAAGAAGTTCTTTGTAAAGGAGACAATTTTTTTGGGGCCCACTATTAAACGGTAACGTATATTAATCATTTTACACATGAAACAAGTGATCACCCTATTATAATTCAAACAACAAATATTATATAGAAATCTAACGGGTTCTAATCTAGCGGGTAATTCACAAAAAAATAATTCTTATTATTTTTAAAAATAATTCTTATTATTTTTAAATAATAAGAATTATTTTTAATTTGACAAACATGCTTGACGAAAGTCTTTCACTTGAAATAGGATGCACCCAATGTTGTCTTTGTCTTTTTCTGCGACGACTCAGCCTTCGGTATAAAATCCATAAATAAATTGCCTCCTCCTTAAGATATAGAATCAGGCGTTACTTTGCGGAAATCCATGACAGATAAAAACAAAATAATATTTAGTTTTAATTCCGCAATTTCTGGAAAAAGTGTTGGATGCAGAATGCACGCAAGCACCGCCCTCCCGCCCGCAAAAAATATGCACATGCAGAGGAGCAGTAAATTACATGCAATCCGACACCAAATACTTATACTCGACACGTGTTTCGCCCCTCCACGGGGCATCCTCAGGAGATGTTGACTCGTCGGCCGCTCGGACTCGAGTGACGCGACGGCGTAGCGCGCTGCCTTATATATCGTCAGAAAATGACGACCTACCCTCAAACATGCGGAATAAAGGTGAAGGTATTATATTTGTTTGGTCATTCAACAGTGTGTATCTATTGTTATTATTATGTTTTAATATTTCTAACTGTTCTAACACACACAACCGGAAACTTTTGTCACAAACATGCAAAATATGATATGTGTTATTGTCGCACAAGGAATGGCCGGTGTCTAGTAAATGTTTTGCGTAGTGTGATTTTTCTGGGTGGCCATTCCTATATGCGGCAATATGTTCCTTATATCTAGTATTAAAATTGCGGCCTGTCTGACCTACATAAACCCCGTTGCAATTGTTACAAATTAATTTATAAACACCGGATTTTTTTGAATTTTCTAAACGATCTTTGCCGTTACAAAGGTGACGTAAATTATTGTTTGTATTAAACGCGACGAAAACGTTTTGTTTTCTTAAAATATTCGCGATTTTATCGGAAATTGGGCCTATGTAAGTCAGACTACCGATATATTTGTTAACACGCTCGGGAGGGCATGCGTATAGTAATGAGCGAACCGTATTATTTTGTCTTTTTCTAATTAAACTATCAACTATTTGTTTAGAATAACCGTTTGTATTAGCAATTTGATAAAGTATTTTTAATTCTTTGACGTAATTCTCTGCGGACAGTGGGACTGTTGTTAAACGGTGAACATAGCTGCGGAAGGCAGCCATTTTGTGTTGGAAAGGGTGACAAGAGGAGGCGGGTATTACTGTGTCAGTATGAGTGGGTTTACGGAAAATTTGGAAGTCTAGTTTGCTATTTACTCTAGTTATAGATAAGTCTAAAAAATTGAGGGACTGATTGGACTCTAACTCAAGTTTAAATTTTATTTTAGGAACTATTCGCCAAATAGACATCTTTGTTAACAAACTTAATTCCATACATCCTAACACAACAATCACAACAGCTTCTCCAACCCCTCACCATTCTTCAACTGCAACTGTTATTCAGCTCATGCCAATCTGCGAAGACCATCACTTACTTAAGAATATCCTGCCTTACGTATGCCAATTGACAGTTTCTTCTCAAGAACAGGTCTACCCCAAATATCATTGATTCAGCTCATTGCCACTTTAGTTTGCTTTTTCAGTGCTCACCAATTAAGCTCCTACTAACCTTACTACGGTCCACAGATTTCTCATTCAGCTCTTAGGCTTTAGTGACTAATGTTTGTAATCTACCAGTGAGGCTAGAGAGGCTAGATTTGTACAAATGAGACAGATTTGAGTGGATCTCATAACGCTAATTGTGATAGATGAGTATGAGGCGTGTAGCTCAAGATTCAGCTGAATATATCAAAATGTTCAATTTCATTGTGTTATGAGAATGAAGGGACATTAACGCACACATTGTTAATGTATTTATTATCGCTTAGTGCGAGTTATAGTTTAACCGTAACCGCTTTGTAGGGTTGCTACCGGGTTTGTTGTAATTTAAAGCGTATCAATTATGTTATTACACAAGATGATTTATAAAGGTCCCATTTAAATATATGGACCAACTTTCGAAAATAAAGACTATGGTAAAAAACCGCTTCACTTAAATACTTACAAATAAAAATAAAAATAGGTACAGTGCAGCAAAAAATCCGGACAACTACGTTGCCGGACGCTGGTTTTCACAGGTTTTACAGCAGAAATTCCTAATGAGAAAGAGATATATAAACCATTTGTCTCTAAAATCATAGGGTAAGGGTCCGTGGCACCCCTACAGTAGGGTCGGCCCTGTTTACAATACCGACGTCTGCATTCAACAAGTTCGGAACCGCAACGATCCGCAGCGTACCGCAGCTGCGCCGCACCCGCGCCGCACCCGAGGCGCCCTGCGATCCGGAATGTGACGTCACAGAATGTTCATTATGTTGGCAGGCCCGTTAACGAAGTTATGTTGGTCAATGTTAATGAATTTAAAAAATATTATCCGTTTATTGCTGTATTATTGGAGGGCAAAAGCCTCCTCTCATAGGAACATTTATCATCACACTTACTCAAGCTGTATTGACGACTTAAAATCATGTTAATTAATATTATAAGTTCAGGTTTTCTGAGCACGTATTCCTTCACCGGTATCTGTGAAGTTCAAAATAAACTTTGAAAACACCACCGTCACTTTTTTTGTTCTGACCCCCTAGACAATTTTTTTTTTTTTTGTTGTGTTTATGTAAATGTAAAAAAAAAAAAAAACCCCTAGACAAGTGGCATTGTAGAATAGATAGCGAAATAGAATAGATTGTCAAATGTATGGAGAGGTCAAATTATTTAGCGAAAGCTTATGTCAACCCCATACATTTGACTATCTATTCTAATCTACAATCTATTCTACAACGCCACTTGTCTAAGGCCCCTGAATACGAACAGAAAAAGTCATAAACTGTAATATTACGTTCATTTTTTCCGTAGCATTCTCTCGTAGCTTCGTAGACAAAGCGTAGCAACGTAGCGGTCTCGTAGCATTGAGCATCTATGATCTGAGTAACTCGAGATCATTAATTATATTCAATGTTTGTTTTAAGCAGGTACTGTATAATGTATAATCTAAATATAGAGTATACCTTATTATGTACCTTGCTATACAATTTTCTCGTTTTCACCTAGGGGTAAAATAGGAGGAAATTATTGTAATATTGTTTCGAATATTTGACTAATTCAATATTACCTCAGAATATATACAATACCTGTGACAAAATAATACTCTCCCTAACACAATACGACCAATACAATACAAATTAAACATACCTGCTTAATAAGAGTAAATACTACAAGAAATCTATGTCTAGCATTATTAATCATGACTTCAAGACTCGCTTTTCAACACAATGGCGGTAATGAATCAGTCGCCGCCATCTTGACAAGATGGCGTCCATAAAAGCGCGCGAATTCATCCGCGGTTCACTTCGACTTCGTTCTGTTATTAATAGCGGCTTGTAATTAATATAAGGATCTCGGAGATAGACTTAGGAGATATGTATGGATAGGTTAATGTGTTACGTGCGTTTGTGTGAAGGTAATAAAAGGTAAGATTGAAAAACCGTCCATGCCCTCGGGCTAGTCTGGGACTAAGAGCAAGCCCATAATAATAAAAAAAAGAAGTAAATAATGACGACACTGAAACCAGAGTGATTTAGAGCACAAATGTATGTTTCTCAGAAAATTAGTGAAATAAATATCCTGGGACATCTTACACACGGCCATCTGATCCCAAGTAGAGCTTGTGTTATGGTAATCAGACAACTATGTGTTTGCTGTATGAGCATTATTGGCTCGTACAATACCAAACAATCATTAAAATTGGCTCAGTACCCATAAAATCATAAAAGACAAACAAAGTAAGTGATTGCAAAGTTGTAGATTAAAATGGTATGCTCGAATGCGTCTCATTGTTGGTTATTGTAGATGTATTAAAATACAGACAAAGTTGCGGGTAATCATTATTACAATGCCATTCAACAACAAATCTATTACGCAGGTCGTTAGTATAAAATAACTCCAAGAATTTAAGAATCAAGCCTTAACCATTTTCCAGTTGTTATGTACCACACAGATACCACAACCAATCAAGACTCCAGAACCGTACACTCAGTAAGACGATTACGTGCTCGTAACTGTGTGAAACGTGCTTATTCTAATTGGTGGTGAGCAGTGGTCTGCTCGAGCCCTCTTAACACTCGGCTTTGACGCGAAGTAGCGACGAGCATGTGAGCAATCTTCACTGCAACTTGGATAGATTTAGATGTGACGTTATTTAATAGTTGGTGATTCAGTTTGGGTTTAATATGAACCTAATGATGTATTTTATATCCTTTTTTTAATACGCTGTTACTTCTTAAGATTATTGTGGTTATATGAATTTTTAAGAGTATTTATGACCATAATCGATCAAATGAGAATTGGTTTTCATGGTAATATAATAACGACAACAGACGACTGTTTATTGTAAAACCTTTCGTCGACCAGGCGACAGCCGGCTTTCGGGCTGCTATTGTCTTTCTATTGTGTCTTGAATCGCGTGTGTTTGAAGAATGAAGAACAAAAACATACGTATTACATTTATAATACTCTATTTACTCTAATGTGGATATCACGATACCGCTGAAGGCAAAACATCGTGTCTTAAAAATTAAAATTAGCCTGAAACCGCCAATCTGTCTCAAGCAGGCATGGTGATCAATGCTGGTGCCTACTCTGTGCAAGAAAAGACCTTTTCTCTACAGATGGATACTAGCTTATAACGTTCTTTCGCTAATAGCCAAAACATAGATTTTAGATGCCAAAGTACGTGTTCTTATATCCCGCTTTATAAAAATAATCTTAAAAAAAATTGAGTCAAACTTTCTCGGCTTTTTTTTGGTAAGTGGAGAATCACCAAACTCAAACTCAAAACTATTTTATTCAAATAAACCATTACAGGTACAAGCACAGGTCATCAAATGACTTTTACTGAATAAAACTCACTCATATTCCTTTAGTTGCCCTTTATGTTCCGGGGTCACGGTGACTATTATAACTATTCCGCAACCCCGGCAGGTGTTGGCCCTGTTGGGCCCCTTCTCGTGCTGACTCCGTACTGACTGAGGCCGAGAGGCGCGCGTGGAACACTAACGCGCCTCTCGGCCTCAGTCAACACTAGTATGACAACCGTTCACATAACTGAAATACTAATATAAAATTGCCTATAACTTGTACCGTCTATTTACAATGTTTTCCAAGATTCGTGTCACCACATCAAAACATCGCGTGTGTAACAATGATTTCTGTTTATTTACGTCAAAACACAAACGAACCGATTCGCGGAATACAACAAGCTTACTAAATTATTCTACTAAATTGCTCTGACCTGGCTTCGAATTACTAAACGCTTCTAAAATACGAGCCAGTTTGATGTGCAGCGTTAAAAGTTAGTCTATTTAAATGCTTTTATTTAATCCTTACACATTATAAAATGAAGTCCCGAGCATCTGACTGTTTGTGATAAACTTAAATACTACTGACCGCAATTTGCTGTCGTCTACACTAATACTCGTATTATAAAGAGGAAAACTTTGTTTGTTCGATTGTAATGAATAGGCTCAAAAACTACTGGACTGATTTTAAAAATTCTCTCACCACTCGATAGCTACATTATCCCCGAGTAACATAGGCTATATAATATCACGCTATGTCCCGAGCATCTGTCTGTTTGTGATAAACTTAAATACTACTGACCGCAATTTGCTGTCGTGTTCTATATAGAGTTTTATGAGAAATGTTGAGGTATATAATATAGCTTTAATTTACCCCATTAGGGTTGGATTCTTTCTTAATGGGTACTTACTTTTCACAAAGAACACCCTACAAGTTTCATATCTCTAAGACCAACGGTTTGAGAAATGCGCTGATATTTCAACAGTCCGTCACTCAGTCAATCTGTTTACCTTTTTATATATTTAGGGCTGATTTTTCAATCATCAGTTAACTTCTATCTGAGGAATAAATATGACGGTTTGACATATTTTCTATACAAAAGCTGTCAAAACGTCAAACATGCTCTTCAGATAAAAGTTATCTGACGATTGAAAAATCGGCCCTTAGAGGTATATTATAGTAGAGAAAAGCTGAGAATTAGAAAGATTTGAATAGACATAATATCCGTTTGATATTAAGGAACTTTGTGGGTTCAGATCTGGGCAAGTACTGAATGTATTGGATAAATTTCTAACCTTTCAACGACCAAGTGTCAGCCGGCTGTCGCGCTGCTATTGTCTTTCTATTGTGTCTCGAATCACGTGTGATTGAAGGTTTAATATTCGCCAAAATTCATTTGTCAATATAATAATAAATAAATAATAATAAATGCTTTATTGATGCAAATCCTTACAATGTGCTTAATATCTAGCAGGTTTACAATTAAATGAAGGCACACAAATGTTGAGACTCTGGCCCCTAAACTAGGAATACCTGTGACTTAGGGGCCAGTGTTCTACTGTCACTTGGACACTATGAAAATTATCCTTATAAAGAAACGAGCCGGTTGGCTGATATATTATAATATTGCCAGTGAATTATGCAACCACATCACACATTAAATCTAATTGCTAAACCAATAACATGACATTGTAATTCCATGCCGACAGCAGCTAATTTTAAATGAATGTACACTCGCGTCGAATCATTAATAATTTCAATTAAACAGAATTATTTAACGGTTCATGTATAATATTTATGATTTTTCGCAAACTGTTTGTTAACCGGATTCATTGTAATTTCACTACATAGTATAAAACAAAGCCACTATCCTCTGTCTGTCCCTATGTATGCTTAGATCTTTAAAACTACGCAACGGATATTGATGCGGTTTTTTTAATAGATAGAGTGATTCTTAAGGAAGGATATAATATGTGTAATACATGTTTATTATAGTAGAGAAAAGCCGGGATTTTTAAAGATTTGTAACACCCGTGCGAAGCTGGAGCGGGTCGCTAGCCCGTATTAAATTTACGATTCATTAAACGAATGTCTACCGCAATAGTGATCACACAAAGGGTACTTATGAATTCGCGGTTTCTATTCTGAATGTTGGTACAATGGTAATGTGGCGCCATATTTATTTTGTGATTTTGTGGTATTTTATTTCAGATAAAGTTGTAATGAAAAATGGAGCTCAAAATCTAAAAATTATGCATTTTTAGAAGATGCAATTATTAAAATGCTGTAACGCTGCACTTTTTATTTCTTGTGTCTTTTGTATCTGCATAATTTTGGCGAGACCGTACTGACGTAAAATAACGTCTGATTAAAAAAACAATGTTACTTGACTTTCATTACAACTTGATACTTCCGCTCAAGTCTAATCCGATCCGATTTTTTTAATTCTTTGGTATTTTAATGTAAGCATCATTTTTACTTGCGATGGCAATATTTTATACTAGCTTTTGCCACTTCGTCCGCGTGGAATAATAGTTCCTGTTCCGGGGGATTACCGGGATAAAAACTATTGTATGTCCTCGGGTCCTCATGTGTGTTCCGGGGTCCCAGACTATATTTGTACCAAATTTCATTTAAATCAGATCAGTGGTTGAGGCTTGAAGAAGAGACAGATAGACAGACAGACAGAGTTACTTTCGCATTTATAATATTATAGTATAATAGTATGGATTATTTGTTAAATTGAACTCTATAAAATACCAGATAAATGAAACACATCTGTAAAGTAACATACTCCAAATATGATATGAATTATAGATACAAACTACATATTTACTTAAAGATATAGAATAAACAACCCCTTCAATGTACACTTAGCCACAACATAGTAATTTTCTACAAGGTAACGAGTCAGGGGTACGTTTATTTAAAGTAAATTGCTGTCTATCTATAAATGCTTAGCCAGTAACTGGCAGTGCCTAGTAATGACCAGTAATAACGTGGGGGCAACACTGTAATCGTACAAGAGGTACTGTAGAACAAACTATTTGGTATTCAGGTGGCATTCCACGGCATTCCACCGGCACACTGCAACGTCACACCGACACACAACTTCAACTGACGTGCAGTGCATTTGACATATTAGTAATTATACAAAATCTTGACAACTCTCGAGCAGTTACCTGCCAGACGTAATAACTGTCTTGTGGAAGGAACACTCCTTTTTATGGAGGAATTTTTTCACCATGTATCTCATAACTCTAAAGAGAAAAAAAGTATTTTTCACTATCACACTGTCAAACTACTGTTATTTTTTTTGTACAACGTTTTTAACCGACTTCAAAAAAAAGTAGGTTCTCTGTTCGACCTGTATGTATGTATGTATGTATGTATGTTTGTCCGCGATTATCTCGCGTTTGGCTGAACCGATTTTGATGCGGTTTTCAGCAAAGTGTTTGTTACATTCTGGGGAAGGTTTTAGTATATAACACTAATAGATATCCCGTGACGTTGCCCGCATAGATCGCGTTTTGCTTTCTTGGATTGTAGATTTTCAAAGACGATTGTATGTTTGTCCGCGATTATCTCGCGTTTAGCTATACCGATTTCAATGTGGTTTTCAGAAAAGTCTTTGTAACATTCTGTGGAAGGTTTTAGTATATAACACTAATGGATATCCTGTGACATTGCGCGCATAGTGCCGTTTTCATTTTATAAGATTATAATTTTATTTTGAGAGCTACCCTAAAACGTAGTCAGACACTGAGACTCTAACTAAAAAGTAAAAAATAAAAAGCTTTTTTAAAAAAAAGATAACCGACTTCAAAAACTAAAAGCTCAAAAATAACTATTTCGGAAGTCGGTGGCTTCTCTTCTGCCGGTCGATTTGTGTTGCCACCGACTTCCGAAATAGTTATTTTTGAGCTTTTAGTTTTTGAAGTCGGTTATCTTTTTTTTAAAAAAGCTTTTTTATATTATGATACTTACGGCTTAAGAGTAAAGATAAGATATAAAAGTTAAGTTTGGCTTAGCTGTTCTCCATCTGTATGTTATGTAGTTTGAAACTATGGCGGCGCGGACAGTGGTATTGCTTATCACTTACTAAGCAAAATATATTTATCTAGTTCTCAAAAACAGCAAGCGTGACTACCATATCACTTGTTTGAGTGTACTTTGCGGCTGACAATACAATGTGAGGCTTACCCTTGTTTTAGTATGTTGTGGCTATATTACCTTTGATGAGCAATATACCGTTTACAGCAATGAAACTAGCTACGAAACATTTCAGCATATTTTTACAACAATGTCGTGAGGTTGTTACTTTATTTCGAATATCAGGCTTTGTGTTTTGTGGATTATAGCCGAAAAATACAAAAAAAAGAATATACTATTACTAACATCTTAAAATCTGATCCATTGCTATATTTCGAGGCCTAAACTTCTCTCCCAATTTTGATTTTTATTTTCTGTAAAGATCTAAAATATCATCAGTTATGAATCGGTGAATTCATTTGATATAGTCGCCATTGACATAGTCGAAGCAGTAAACAAAAGCTATCTTATAAGAATCAATAGTCTTTTATTTTATTTTGGAACAGAAAGAAGCCTTCAAAAACAAAAAAAACGAAAATATAACTTAAAATTCGGAAGCCGGTGTATTGCATTGTCACCGACTTGAGAATTTTAAGTTACATTTTAGTTTTTAGCATTTGATTTTTGCCGTTTTTTCGTGCTTTCCGTGCTTTCCGAAGCCCGTGGCTCAGAAAGCACGTAAAGCTGTTAGTGATGTCCAAGGCAAACTTGAGAAAGTACATATGACCTGAAAAAGTGTCAATGGTACTTGCCCGGGTTTGAACCCACAACCATTTGCATGAAAAGGCGGGCGCCTTAACCACTGGGACATCATAACACTTTTTAGATAGCTCTACTCTCTGTAGAGCCGCCTGTCAACTTTCTTGTTTTCCTACAAAATATTACATAATCTTAGACTGGTCTGTTGGTCTAGTGGTTAGTGACCCTGACTGCTAAGCCGGAGGTCGTGGGTTTGATTCCAACCCAGGACAAACTTTGTGTAATGAGGATGATTGTTTGTTCTGTGTCGGGGTGTAATTTATGTATAATATGTATTTTGTTATACATAATAATTATAAGTATGTTTATCAGTTGTCTGTTTACCATAGTACAAGCTCTACTTAGTTCGGGATCAGGTTACCGTGTGTGAGTTGTCCCGATATATTTATTATTTATTAGGTATTCCTTGCATGAAAAGGCGGGCGCTTTAACTATCTCATATAACACTTTTTAGATAAATCTACTCTCTATAGAGCTGGTCGACCTAATTGTTTTCCTACCAAATCTAACACTTTCTTTCTCTTTTGTCCCCAGACTGGTTCCCCGGCTGGCGCAAGCACAGCGGCCAGCCCAACGACGACGGTACCTCTGGCCAAGACTGCGTGGAGGCGCGACGAGAGTTCCCTCCGAGACCTCCGCCCGGAAGCCCTACCTTCATGTGGAACGATAGGGGCTGCAGGGAACATAACTACTTCGTGTGCGAGAAGCCTAGTGTTGAAGGTAGGTGGTTCTTGAAGGATCTTTTAATAGATGTGAGTCTTTTGTGGGACATGGTGATGGAGTGTTCCACCCTCATTGCTTTCAATCGAATGTTGGTAAACTTGCGTTACAGCTGTAGATTGGTCACATCTCTCGAAGATATAAGCTTGTTCTGCATCGGAGACCACTTTTAGGCAAGCGTATCTAGTCTTCCTATCAGTTTGAACATATTTCATGTGGTATCATTTGAACCATAATGCGAAGAAATTTGGAATTCTACGGTAGTTATAAAGAGAACTAATAAAAATCATAAATTTTCATTCAAGTACAAGAAAAGTTTATTTTCTGCCTGTTTTTCCGGATATTAATATTTGAAACATCTTTAATAACATCTAATATCTAACATCTTTAATGTCTGACACCTTAAAAATTGCATCTAAAGTTACAAGCATACCCTTCATAACCTTTATTTCTCTAGCTGTTTACCATTTTTCAGTCATGCTACATTGTTACATAGGTCTATGTAATGACTGCATATCCAGCCCATGAACAAAAACAGATTCCAAGTTCCAGACAAACCTAACCCAGTCCAGTCCACTTACCCATAAATACAGAAACTCCGCTACGAAACCAGAACATTTGGACGAACATTACTCAATAATTTCCTCCGCTGAAACAACACGGAACTACAACTACTCGCCACTGCAGCTTGTTACAGTTATTGTAAAGGTTCGCTCACACTTAACTGCGATGTTATACGAACATACCCGACGCCAGTAGATTTACGCTGTGAAACACTAGCTCCGAGAAAAGATCAAGTCAAATTATTTTGTAAATCAGCTTAATCCGTACTAATATTATAAATGTGAAAGTAACTCTGTCTGTCTTTCTTTCTGTCTGTCTGTCTCTTCTTCACGCCTAAACCACTAAACCAATTTGAATGAAATTTGGTACAGATATAGTCTGGGACCCGAGAAAGGACATAGGATAGTTTTCATCCCGGAAATCCCCCCGGAACGGGAACTATTATTCCACGCAGACGAAGTGACGGGCAAAAGCTAGTATGATATATTTCCCTTATAATAAGCAAGACATTTCTTTAAGCAAATGATCGCATAGTCACTTAGAAATCACTGATTAAAAGCTTTTTTTTGTGCATGGATAATAATCAAATGACTTCTCCCACATGGGCGGGGCGGGAGGGAGAGTGTCAGACTTTTATAGACTAAAACCCACCCTTGTTCCTTCGGTTGCCCTTATATTCCGGGGCCACAGTAACTCTTGCGCGGAACTAAGTCGCGGAAAAAGTAAGTAAAGTTTTATCAAGGCGAGCATGATGTGAGGCACCCCTCAGCCAGAAAAAGTGACGATCTGCGAAGGACAGCTGGTAGCAACTGCCTGGGAGTCGCAGGTTAAAGATGATTATAATGAAGTAAAGAGTTATACGGTTAACTTAAAATTTGATCGCTTGTTCGTATCGTCGTAGCGTCGGTGTGAACTGACCCTAAACGACCCTGGAAGCCCGAAGTACATCAGGGTCGGTACAATTATAAGTTGCAGTTTTAATGTTATTGTTACGTAGGTAGGTATAGGTGACGTAAGTGTCGATTGTTCCGGGCACATTTACTAGAAAATTCGGGAAAGTTCCACGACGTTCTAGAACGTTCGATGGAGTTCCGAGGGGTCATTCGAGAAACTTCCAGATCATCGTCGATCATTCGCGATGTTACTGGAATGTTCTCGAATGCACCTGGGTACCTCGGGTTGTCGAACTTTCTAGAAAATGTGACCGGAGATATAAATAGCGGACGTGTCGGCACGGGACTCAGTTCAGTTTTGGAAACGAAACGGTGAACATCGCCGCGAAGCGGAACTACGACTGCGATACAAAGTGTGTGTTTTGTGTAGTGTTGTGTTAGTTTGTGTTAGTGAATTCTAGTAAAGTGTTTGTGAATTTTAAATAAAGTTATCGTGTTTTTTTTCGGTTAAAACTGCAAGTTTTATTTATCCCGAACCCCAGCTCGTAACAAATTGGTGTCAGAAGTGAGGGATAAATCATGCCTGTGTTACCGAAGGACGACACGGAAGGAATCCGTACGAGGAGCCAACAACGTCAGCAGGAGGTGGACCAGAGGCGATTTGACCCAACCTCGGAGCACGTACCGGGTGGTAGCCAGCCGACGACGGAGCTAGCGTCAGCTCAGGTATCAGGATCTGGTGTTTCTGCAGCACCGGTGACAATTGATCTGTCTGCCCTGATGGCAATGATGCAAGAACAGGCCCGCCGTCAAGAAGATCAGGCCCGCCGCTTGGAGGAACAGCTTCAGCGTGACAAAGAAGAACAGGCCCGTCGTCAAGAAGAACAGGCCCGCCGTCAAGAAGAACAGGCCCGCCGTCAAGAAGAACAGGCCCGTCGTTTAGAAGAACAGCTGCAGCGCGACAAGGAAGAGCAGGCTCGGCGACAGGAAGAACAGAGCCGTCGACAGGAGGAACAGATCCTCCTCATCAAGGACTTACACGCAACATTCGGCAAAGATATCGGAGCGGTAAGAGAACAGATCGAACTTCACGAGAACCGTATCTCCGAGGCCGAAAACCGTGTCTTCGGTGCTGAGAGCCGTATATCTGGGGCCGAAATTAAGATCGCCGATCTCCAGAAAGCATTTGGATGTCTGAAATCTGGAGATGGGTCTGTGGCTTCTGTGGTTGCGGTACCTTCAGTGCGTGGATTTAAAGCGCCACCCTTCGACGGAACATCTTCCTGGTCCGCGTACAAGCTCCAATTTGAAGCTGTTAAGAAAGCGAATGGGTGGACAGATGCGCAGGCAATGACCGCACTCACCTTGGGTCTTCGTGACCAGGCTTTGACGGTATTAGAGACTCTTGGCAACAATGCGACTTACGAGCAGTTGATTGAAGCCCTAGAGTCTCGATACGGGGACGCTCACCTGGAGCACGTCTTTCGCGCCCAGTTGAAGGATCGCGTGCAGCGCAGCGGTGAAAACCTGCAGCAGTGGGCTCTTGAAGTGGAAAAACTGGTACGAAAAGCGTATCAGTCAGCGCCTACGCTCATCGACGGTAATTTGGTTCAAGCGTTCGTCGATGGCATACGGGACTTTGAAGTCAGAGCTGCCGTGAGGCTTGGGCACCATGAGACTTTGAAGGCAGCCTTGGCCAATGCACTGGAAGTGGAGGCAGTGAGGCAAGACCACCGTGCCCATCGCATCAGGGAGGTTGCGGCATCTTCGCGTGACCGTTCAAAGTACAGTCCCACATGCTACAATTGTGGGGAGAAAGGTCATATTCGAACGAGTTGCCCTAAGCGAAGAGATTCCAGCGAAGATCACACCCGGGAAAGAAGTGCGCCTGCTGCCACCGCTCAGCAGCAGGGAAACGAGTAAAAGCCAGAACTGCGGGGCGGGTGCTGGCTGGTGGTCAAGGAGCCCCAAGGATATCGATCTCACAAGCCCATGATGGGAACAGCCTAATCATCAAAGGTGAAGTGAATGGAAGACCATGTAAGCTGACATTGGACACTGGAGCTTCTCGCACGGTCGTCAGTTCCCGAGTAAATCGTCTTCTTGGGGACTTCTTCAGCAAGTATGACCACATAAATTTAGTAACAGCTACCGGTCAGCATATACCCGTCCGAGGCGAGAAAGAGGTGAAGTTGAAGCTGGGTAGCACAATTTATTGGCATAAAGTCATCGTGGCTGATATAGAAGACGAGTGCATCCTAGGATTAGACTTCATGCGACAGCACTGTTGTAAGATCGACGTGGATCAGGGAGTCCTGAAGTGTGGTTCGGAAGAAGTCTTCATGGAAGGTGCACCATCAGGGAAAGTGCACTGCTTGAAGAAGACTGTTCTTCCTCCCAGGTCGGAATCGATAGTTCCAGTTAGCCTTCCACGCAATACTGGACCGAAAAATCGATGCATTCTCGTTGAAAGATTGGACGAGGACCTCCCATGGAAGATGGCGCGAAGCTTAGTACGAGCAGTTGATGTTGCAACTGTACGCATCCTGAATCCAAGTGAACAAGCACAAGTTATCCAGAAGGGTACGTTGATGGGTACTTGTGAGGAAGTAGCATGGATGCGTAATTGCCAACATCCGCCTTCTCGGAACGTTGCTCAAGATGCAAGTTCTCACATCTCGAATCTTCTGGAAGATTGTCGCACAGATTTATCTGCGAGAGAAATGGATAAGGCTAAAAAGATGTTACTTCAATACGCCGATATTTTCTCTGCACATGACGCGGACATAGGGAAGACTGGATTAGTTCAGCACAGGATCAACACGGGAAATGAATTACCTATTCGTCAGAGACCTAGAAGGTTACCAGTGGCAAGAGAAAAGGAAGTGGACGCCATGATTGAAGGGATGGTAAATGATGGAGTTATAGAGCCTTCATCTAGTCCCTGGTGTTCTCCTGTGGTCCTGGTGAAAAAGAAGGACGGTAGCATGCGGTTTTGTGTGGATTATCGTCGGCTGAATGACATTACAAAGAAAGACAGCTATCCATTACCCAGGATCGACGACACTCTTGACACGCTTTCAGGAATGAAGTGGTTTAGCACGTTGGACCTAAAAAGTGGCTACTGGCAAGTGGAAATTGACCCTAAAGATAAGGAGAAAACCGCATTCTCTACGGGAAAAGGACTTTGGCAATTTAATGTTATGCCATTCGGATTGTGCAACGCTCCTGCAACTTTTGAAAGGTTAATGGAGCAGGTACTCACTGGTTTAATTGGAGACGCCTGTTTAGTCTATTTAGATGACATCATCATTGTGGGCCGCACATTTGAAGACCACCTTCAAAATCTGGAACGAGTGCTGTCTAAAATCCGAGGAGCTAATCTTAAGTTAAGTCCAAAGAAGTGCACCTTCTTTAGACAGCAGGTTAGTTTTCTGGGGCACGTTGTGTCTAAAGAAGGAGTGCAAACGGATCCAGAGAAAATCGTCGCTGTCAAGGATTGGCCTATTCCAAAGGATAAGACGCAGGTCAGAGCATTTTTGGGTTTGTGCTCGTACTATCGAAGGTTTGTCAAGAATTTTGCAGACATCGCCAAACCATTACATAAACTTACCGAGGAGAAGAGACCTTTTTGTTGGGATGATAGCTGTGACATGGCTTTTGAGGAGTTAAAGAAACGATTGTGTAATACTCCGATTTTGGGCTATCCTGATGCAGAAAATGAATTCATAATTGACACGGATGCGAGTAATACTGGAATTGGAGGTGTGTTATCTCAGCGTAAAGGAGATCATGAAGTTGTCATAGCTTACTTCAGCAAGTCGTTATCGAAACCAGAAAGGAACTATTGTGTCACGAGACGCGAACTCCTCGCCGTTGTGAAGACTTTGCAGCACTTCAGCAAGTATCTACTGGGACGCAAATTCCACCTTCGAACTGACCATGCTGCGTTGAAGTGGTTGCTGCAGTTCAAGAATCCGGAAGGGCAAGTAGCAAGATGGATTGAATTGCTGCAAGAGTTTCACTTCTCAATTGAACATCGTAGCGGAAAGTCTCATGGTAATGCAGACGCTTTATCACGAAGGCCTTGTCCTGAAGATTGCAAGCATTGTGTCAGGCAAGAAGCTAAGGAAGCAGTTCCTGTCAGAATGCTAAGAACAGACCTTAGTGATGAGTGGAAGGAAACTCTACAACATGCTCAGCAAAGTGACTCGGACATTAAACCAATCCTCGAATGGATTAAAGCCAATGCTGCTAAACCGAAGTGGTGCGATGTTGCAGCAATGAGTCCAACCACAAAGAGCTATTGGGCACAGTGGGAGAGCTTGGTACTCCAAGATGGTGTCTTGTGCCGTAAATGGGAAAATGCTCGTGGAGACAAGTGCCATCTGCAAATGGTCGTGCCGAAATCGAAGGTACCAGAAATTCTTCGGCTCTACCACGATGGAAGTTCCGGAGGTCACATGGGGGTAAAAAGGACTCTGTTGAAGATCCGAGAACGGTTTTATTGGATCCATTGTCGAGAGGATGTTGAAGATTGGTGTCGCAAATGTACCAGTTGTGCGGCAGTAAAAGGACCTCAAACACGCAGCAGAGGAGCACTGAAAGTGTACAATGTAGGAGCCCCCTGGGAACGAATAGCACTAGACGTCGCTGGCCCATTCCCTGAAAGTGAAAGCGGAAACAAGTACTTCTTGGTTGTTATGGACTATTTCACGAAATGGCCGGAAGTATTCGCCATTCCTAATCAAGAGGCTTCGACAGTAGCTGATAAATTAGTCCACGAAGTCTTTTGTCGGTTCGGGGTACCCCTGGAAATCCACAGCGACCAAGGAAGAAATTTCGAATCTCAAGTTTTCCAGGAAACATGTCGTGTAATGGGTACTCATAAAACTAGAACCACGTCATACCATCCACAATCTGATGGAATGGTAGAAAGATTTAATCAAACACTGGAAAGATATCTGGCCAAAGTTGTAGCGAGCAGACAACGGGATTGGGACAAGCACATACAGCCGTTTCTTCTGTCCTACAGAAGTGCTGTTCACGAAAGCACAACTGTGACACCAGCCTTTGCAAACTTTGGAAGAGAGTTAAGGTTACCAGCTGATCTAATTACTGGCATCCCACCTGATTCACCAAGCAGCATAACAGATTATGCAAATGACTTGCGTAACAAAATGAATGACGTATACGAGCATGTCAGACAGTCAGGCCAGCAGATGTCTGAAAGGATGAAAACTCGCTATGACCGGAAGATGAACAATAGCGGATTTGATGAAGGTTCACTGGTGTGGTTACATAACCCAGTGCGTAGCAAAGGGAAGTCGCCTAAACTACAGGCAAAATGGGATGGACCATACCAGATTGTGACCAAAATCAATGACGTCACCTACCGGATACGGAAGAGTACGAGAACTGCGCCTAAAATTGTTCACGTAGATCGGCTGGCACGATACTACGGGAATAATGATGCTCGGGACGAGCATGTCTTAGGAGGGGGCAGTGTTACGTAGGTAGGTATAGGTGACGTAAGTGTCGATTGTTCCGGGCACATTTACTAGAAAATTCGGGAAAGTTCCACGACGTTCTAGAACGTTCGATGGAGTTCCGAGGGGTCATTCGAGAAACTTCCAGATCATCGTCGATCATTCGCGATGTTACTGGAATGTTCTCGAATGCACCTGGGTACCTCGGGTTGTCGAACTTTCTAGAAAATGTGACCGGAGATATAAATAGCGGACGTGTCGGCACGGGACTCAGTTCAGTTTTGGAAACGAAACGGTGAACATCGCCGCGAAGCGGAACTACGACTGCGATACAAAGTGTGTGTTTTGTGTAGTGTTGTGTTAGTTTGTGTTAGTGAATTCTAGTAAAGTGTTTGTGAATTTTAAATAAAGTTATCGTGTTTTTTTTCGGTTAAAACTGCAAGTTTTATTTATCCCGAACCCCAGCTCGTAACATTATGATCATTGGCGCAATAACGTCGGATACGAGGGGTTCAGAGAGCTTCTGGAATGTTCTAGACGGTTCTCGTCCACTCTTTGTATAATTACTATTCCTGCTTATTATGTTGTACAATTATTATTGTATGCCCAGTTGCAGGGACAAAATGTTAAAGATGCTCCGTTTTTTGGATTTCAGTAGGTATGATTATAAACAGACAAAGGTGAAAATTTTTGTGTGTGTTTTTTAAAGACTAACTTTTCCATCCATGTTATTCCGAGGATGCATATGTAGTCAGGTTTCAAAAAGTCTATTACATACTTCCTCTAGAATAAAAACATATAAAATTTCCAGCAATTTTTGCAAAAAAAAATTCGGGCTTTATAATAAATTAGAGTTACAATCCCACCACACTATTCCCAACCACTGCAACTCAGAACGCAAGCCAGAATCAACAGTGGATTCCGCCAGAAAAGCGCCGAGCAATGAAGCTCGACGAGTCCCGGAGAAACGATTCAACTGTCTTAGATCCCGCAATGATAATTTCATTGCATCAGAAAAGAACAGCGGAGGAGTAAGAAAATTATATTTTCCACTTCCCTCCATAACAAGCAGGAGACAGAACAGAACTAGGCCGATAGGCACAAAGGAGCGATTACAACTAGGAGAAGCCCAGATTGCCTAGCACCACGGAATAGAATCTGTTAAATAGAGTATTAGAGAGTAAATTAGAGTAAAAAATATTGATGAAGGTATAATAGAATAGAATAGAATAGAATATTCTTTATTGTACACCAATAGGACAAAAACAGTAAAGGACAACACAAACAAATAATACCAAAGTTATGAAGTTTAAAAAATATTTGACACTCATTCCAGTCACACACACTTGCATTTTCCCTATTATTACTTTCATATTTTCGCGTCGTGAGTCGGTAATTTCGTTGCTGTTCACATCATCCATTTTGTTGACTATTTTAATCGTGAATAATTGCAGAGAACGTCGAGTTTGTTTAAAGAGACCATGTTTGTTGTGTTCGATGCAGTTGTGCACACTCCAACCATATGTAAAGATTTTAGTTTGTAAAATGAATGTATGAAATGTATTAATGAAAGCATGCAAAGAAACCTCCAAAATAAACTCAAAAACTAAATCGCATAGTAAGTTTGTTAAGTTGTTTATATATCGTGCGTTAGGGAGTCCTTTTTTAGGGTTCCGTAGTCAACTAGGAACCCTTATAGTTTCGCCATGTCTGTCTGTCTGTCCGTCCGTCCTCGCTTAATCTCTGTGACCATTAGCACTAGAAAGCTGAAATTTGGTACCAATATGTATATCAATCACGCCGACAAAGTGGTAAAATAAAAATTGGAAAAAAATGATTTACTAAGGTAGCCCCCCTATATGTAAAGAAGGAAGTGATTTTTTTTTAACTTCAACCCTGACGAGAGATATATTGTTTGATAGGTTTTTAAAAATGAATAGGGGTTTACTAAAATCATTTTTTGATAATGTCAATAATTTCGGAAATAATCGCTCCAAAAGGAAAAATCAAAGCGTCCCCCCCCCTCTAACTTTTGACCCGTAGGTATAAAAAATATGAAAAAAATCTGGAAAGTAGAACTTTATAAGGACTTTCTAGGAAAATTATTTTGAACTTCATAGAAAGAATAGTTTTTGTACAAAAAAGACAAAAAGGTTGTACAAAATAATTTCTGCGTACTTAGTATGTCAACGTAACAAATAGCCTTTTTTAAACTTATAAGTGGGAACACTTATTGCGACGGACGGGAAACTACGGAACCCTACATTGAGCGTGGTCCGACACGCTCTTGGCCGGTTTTTTAAGACTTTAAAAGCCTTAATGAGATAATTCAACTACGGGTTTCTTTACGATTTTATATTGTTTAATTATTATTCACATTTTATTAGTCATATGCGAACATATATCGCGTCCTTAAATATGTATCTCGTCTTACCCAACACGGAGTACTTAGTCTTATATATTTTTTATGTTGTGTTTGTTGTCATATATTTAATACATAATTTTGTGTTTCTGCAAGTGTCCGTATGTGCATCCGTGACATCACTAGCACTTTCGGCCCTATCAGAATACCAGCGCTGCGGTATTTTTTATGGAAAATATCGCAGCATCATGCTGAGATAGGGACCGTTTTTGGCCTCGCACAGGTATCATTTTTTTGTTATATAGTTTCATGTTCTTTTTTACTTGTGTTATTTTTCTTTTCCTGTGTGTGACCAAAATAAATGTTTTTCTTTCTTTCGTCTTTCTTTCTTAAAACTTTTTTTTTACTCACGGTCACGTTGAAATTAAATAAATATATACATAATGGAGATTAAAAATATTATTATATAACAAAGTTTTGACACTTAATAGTGTGGTAGATAATGTAACAAAATATAATAAATTTCGTTTCATTCGGACAGTTGAAAATAAAATTCTTTTTCGCTTACAACGCTTGACAGGCAATATTTCTCTTTCTTCGAGCAATTTTGTTCACCTACGTCATAGTAACTAGCCCGTTATTGACAGATACGTAATTTGTTATTATTATTATGAAATCTTCTTTATTGTGTTTTAGGTTATTGCTACCAGTGGTAATTTGTACTAAGCTACAGAGATATAATATTGGTAGATATTTTTTATTCTCAGACAAATAATAACCTAGCAAAAACAGAAAAAAGACGGGTTGCACTCCGGGAGTGCCGGCAGAAGTGAAAACTTGATTATAGCTGTCTACTATCCATCCGTCCTACGCTTTTTCGATCAGGGTCACGTGTCCTGACGCGAGTTTAAGATTTTATACCTATTACAGAAAAAGTGCTCAACGCCGCTAAAGAAGTTTTCACTTCAAAAATAAAAATTAACTGATTTCCTAATATTTAAGGCACTTGTGTCGGATTTAACAAGAACAGGTCTAAACTTTAGACCTTTTTTGTTTACTAATCTTAATATTCAACTGTCAGCGCTCGTTCATAAACATGACATTTTGGTGCATAGATAAAAATAATTAGGAAAATATGAGACAAAAATTCGATCAATTCAACATACCCAATTCAAATAGTGTAAGCGAAAAACAGCCTTAAATACAACCAAATAACTCACATTTTACCTTTCTAAAGCATTTTAAACCATAGTAAATACCTCCACACCTCCACTTACATAACATTGAACAGTTTCTAAGCACGTTGCAACAATGGCCCGTAATTGCAACGCGAATCGTGCGATAACCATTAGCTACGAACTTGACTCTGTAACTGTTGCTAGAACGCGGTACACGTTGCACGTTACATCACGTACTTCGTTGTTATTATAAATAGAAAATAGTGGTTTAAATGTGTATTTTTTATTATTGTGTATAATTTTTGATAATTGTTGTAAAAGTCACGTACGTCCAAATGTGTTTCATACTGGACAGTGGACCTGCAATATTGTTGCTATATAACGTACATATTTTATTTAACCTTTTAACGACCAAGCGGCAGCCGGCTGTCGGGCATGTAATATTCGAAGCACACAGCACGCATGCACGTAATTATGTTCGAAGGTTTAAAAGAAACATAGAACTCCATCGAATTTTGTTGGGCAATATTAATCATAGTTAGCTTTTATGTTTACTTGGATTAATATCAGACATATTCGCACGAAGTGGTTCGACTTTACACACGTTTTCAACCACCAAGCGTTAAATCACGTCTTCAGTTACTGCCCTGATCACGTAAGTTGTTGCATAATCTAATGTAACCTTTACTTAGCAATAGGGATGACGACAGCATTAAAAAAATGGCATTCTTGCATGTTTTTTTTTCCAATTACTATTATTTTTTAAATTACATTTTTAAAGTTTTGAAATGTGATAATGTCTAAGATTTTATGTATTAATATGATTTATGAACCACATCGTCTTCAGTGCAACAACATGTGTGTAGAACTTTTACTAGGGGGCCTGATGTCCTGACATACAAGTTTTTTTTTTTTAAACTTAGTTCAGGCATCAGTCTTCCACAAATTAATTGCTAAGATTGTATCTGTAGACTACCAATTCATCATGTGTAATTTGTGGCAAGAAATAAATACATTATCTTATCTTATCTTATCTATTCTGTTTAGTCCGTCTGATAGATCGGTCGAAAATAAGGGACACGTATTTTTTGCTTAATCAAATTAATAAAAAAATACAAAGATAAAGAGCAACAAAGTTCCAGAGTGGGGGCTTTTGACGTCACCGTCCTGCAAAAATTGTATCAGATCGTGACGTCATGCGCAACTTCAACGTACTGTATCGTCGTCATTCTTCGTTTACGAGAAAAAAGAAAAAATACGTGTCCAAATTTTTTTGATAATCTATCTGACGGACTAATAGCTTTTTTTTGTCGTCTCGCCTATTAGACCCAGAAATTGAATTCAGAGTTACAAGCAAGAACCGCACTTTTATCATGCTATACAGACCAGCTTAAGAGCCGGATTCCACCAAAGTGAAGAAGAGATATTGTCTCATAAAAAACCAATAAGATGTTTTGGAATACTGTGTTGCGCTAATAATAATAACTGAGTAAATAAACCATTTTCAACCGTTGAAAACCAGCGTCAGGCAACGTCTTGTTGCCTGGCATTTTTGCTGAACTGGACCTATATTTGGCGCAGCCGCGAGACACGTAAAGTTAGTTTTCTTTGTTATTGTTCAACGGTTA
Source organism: Athetis lepigone (assembly GCA_033675125.1). Taxonomy (NCBI): domain Eukaryota; kingdom Metazoa; phylum Arthropoda; class Insecta; order Lepidoptera; family Noctuidae; genus Athetis; species Athetis lepigone. The sequence continues at coordinate 1,815,045 of CM066215.1, read as the reverse complement.
TATGTGGTTTTCTGCACTGTGTGTATGTATGCATTATGTATGTCAATTAAAATATGTTTCTTTCTAAAGCTAATCGATGGAATGTGAATAAAATGCAAGCCGATTGCTGCGAACATCGCATCCTCTCCTCTCCACTTTGATGGAAACCGGCCCTTTGAACCATGAACACACGTGATTCGAGACACAATAGAAAGACAATAGCAGCGCGACACCCGGCTTTTGCTTGGTCGTTAAAAGGTTAACCTTAAACAACTCATAAACGATCAAAGCGAAAACACAAATACAATTTCGCGTGGGAACTGATCATTTCACGGAATGTCCGGCAATTTGCGGAACGACTGCGATTTGCGACAGATAGTTGCCGCGTATGTTTACGACTATCCGTTACTATGTGATGAGTGGTTTGATTAACTACTAAACGCCTTGGAACCCTGTTTGTTGAGCCACAATTAGTTTCCTATGTTTTGGTAACATTTGGTGGGGACAAGTTTTGCTGGAATCTTGTTTTAAATCTATTTATACATGTAGCCCAGTCAAATAAGGTAAAATGCTTAAATGAGAACAAACTTTATAATAAGTGCAAATCTCATTAAAGCAATAGAAAGTAAGATATTCGCGAAAAATCGTTTTTTATGACTTTTGACCTTTAATATCTTAAGACGCGGACACGATAACACTTGTGACTTTTGAGACAACATTTAGAACGGCAAGACAAAAATTCATACTAATTTACAGCTTATTATCTTTCATTCCGAGTTGAAACCCTAATATGACTGGGCTAATGGTAAACTGACTGATTGACTGACCAGATAATATATCAATGCGCACGCCCAAACCACTGGTTCTACAGATACCAATAAAAGAATTTATAGAAAATTCAACCCCTGAAGGGATAAAATAGTTGATGAAAGAATGATATCTACGTGGGCAAAGCCGCGGGCGAAAGTAAGTATACATATATTTTGGTATTCCCGGTAGAATCACAGCAGTTGGCGGTGTGCCATTTTCATTTCTTAAAAACATGTAAAGCATGGTAATGATTGTCAGTCGTTGAGCGAAGCTGTGAGCAAAAGCTAGTCTGAAAATAAAATTATATTTTCATCCCACCTATTCGAAAAAGACGACTTTGTTCCCTTTTAAAAACGTCTAAAGTTAGTGTTTTCTATAAAAAACTTTTAGCGGGCAATAATGACGCTCCAAATTCAAAAAGTGCGCCTCAAAGTAACTTTTAATCGCACTTTTTGAATTTGGAGCGTCTTTGCATGTTTTACGCCCTGTTATAAGTGCGCCTAAAAACTCTTACGTCTTAATGCTCAGCGCCAAAGAATCGAACGCAAATAATGAATGACTGGTACGACGGCCAATACAATAGTCACGCCGCAGCTGAATAAAAAAAAAAATAGAAATAAAACGCGCAAACTACAGCCCGAGCTCTCGTATCGGATTGTTTTGCAGCAAATTATTAATGTAGCTGCTATCATTATCAAGATGAGATAATAATAACAGCTACAATAATAATTTTACAATAAAGTATGAAGCGCCTTTTATTTTCTCATGGGGGGTGATGAAAAGTAGAGTGTATCACTCGGGCGCAAAATATATTTTTGGCTCAGGCGACGTACTTTGAATCCCTCGCTACGTTCGGGATTCTATTTAAGAATCTCTCACTTCGCTCTGGATTCTAAAAACGCCCTCGCCGTAAAAATATTACTTTGCGCCCTTGTAATACAATCTACTATTAAATACTAAAACCGAAAAGTTTATCATTTAAATGAATGTTTATCAAAAACCTACGTTTTTGATAAACATTCATTTAAATGACAATCAATTATTCTGTTTAGGCTTAAAACTAAGTTAGTTTAGAACTATTTAATCTCCACTTTGTTAGTTTTAAACTTACTAGACCACTTAATTTATAATGCACTAGCTTTTGCCCGCGACTTCGTCCGCGTGGCATAATAGTTCCCGTTCCCGGGGGGTTTCCGGGATGAAAACTATCCTATGTCCTTTCTCGGGTCCCAAACTGTATCTGTACCAAATTTCATTCTAATCGGTTCAGTGGTTTAGGAGTGAAGAAGAGACAGACAGACAGGCAAACGGAGTTACTTTCGCATTTATAATATTAGTAAGGATTTTTATTTATGTCGTAGTACGTATATAAAAATGCCTTATAAATTACGTACATCTTCCTATTTCTCTATTACAACAAAGTTTTGAGAATACCTTTAGTAGATATTTCTAGAAGCATTACACAGACAATGTACTTCATACTTAGAAACGACTCAAATCACGGATTATTTGAGCAAAACATAGTCAAAGTATTTGCGAATATTCTAGTAGTAACAGCAAATTAAGCGAGGGGTTCTCAATCTGCACCAAATTTGCGAAATTGGTTTGGAAGAGGCCCTGGAACGTAAAGAGTAATAAATATAGACTCGTTTTAGTCAGTAAAAATCTGACACTCCCTTGCACTCTGCTCAGAGCGGAGAAGTACCTACCTAATTAAATGATTTCCCATCCTTTCAACTTTTTAAATAAACGTTTTTCACTAGAACTTAACCTCGTGTATTTGATCACTGTTTATTTATTGCAAATCTTTTGACAGTTTTTTTTTTAATTTTAAACGAATTATGGAGAACCTTTTTGTACTCATTAATAAAATATATTATTATTATGTATAACAAAAAATATACATTTTCTAGTAACGTAAAATTGTTTAACTTAAACTATTGTTTACCTATTATTCCATATTTCGTATTCTAACTTTTTTGTGACGCCCAACAGTCAAAATACTTATCTGGCATTTTTTCCTTTGTTGTTTTTTATCAAAAGAAACAATGTACAGTACAAACATAAACAAAAATTAATGTTAATCAATAACGTTTGTATTAAAATGAATAATTAATTCGACCTGGGGACCACAGCGGTCCCAGTTTGGGAACTCCTACCTCAGCTAATAACTGGTATTAAATTCACGTTTCGAATGATCCATGAAATAGCTAGTAATTTACTAGACTGCAAGATATCTATAGTACGATTTTTAATTCGAGTCAGAAAAATGACATTTCCAGTGTTGCAGGCTTTTAGGCCCAAATAAATAGTGATGTGGTACAATCGAGTTTTTACAATTAAATCTTAGTCGAGAATACTTTTTTTATTCAATATCAATTGCCTTTAATTATAAAAAAAAATATTACATGTAATTTACGGTAATTAAATAGAAGACATACACGGTAGGTAATTTAATATTACATAAAACACTGTTATATTATTTGTTTTTAGTGAGGTCCATATTTCTAAAATTGTTTAATTTAAGACGGTATGTATTCAATATTTACAATAAAAAAACGCTTTGGTACCTAATAAAACAAAGCATGACTAAATGTCTAAGTCTATCGATTGTGGAACATCACTATTGTAGCGGGTCACCCTTTTTGGCATCAGTGACAGTTGCACTTGTCATTTTTCTGACTCGAATTAAAAATCGTACTATAAGACGATTATAAATCTTAATAACCTCAACTTAAGAAATAGATTTTCAATGGTCTTTCAACATTAATTAGATAGCCTAAAGGCAGACGAGGGACAATGGCGGACAAAATATCCGCTGTGCGCTCTTATTACTGCCATTAGGATGGTTTTTGTCTGCTTGCACCGCGATTCATATTGCACGGACAAAATGCTACCTTATTGTAGTACTAATAAGAGCGCCCCGCGGACATATTATGATAATATTTATCATATTATGCTTTCTATCCTATTGAAATCCCCCGAAATCCGACCCAAGATTACGGCTTGCGCAGACGAGGGACGATGACGGACCAAATGTTCGCTTTGCGCTCTTATTATTACTGTTATTAGGATAATTTTTGTCTACTTGCTCCGCTGGTCGACGTAATGTATTGCACAGATAAAGTGCCACCTTTTTGTGGTACTGATAACAGCACATCTCCAACATTAAATTCACCATTGTCCCTCGTCTAAGCAGGTCCTAATCTTGGGAACTTAGGTCAGATTTCGAGAGATTTCAAGAGGATAGAAAAAACATTGATAAAATGCTAAAGAAGTGTTTTCCTTTGAACAATCTTGTTTACGTAGGTAATTAGTTTATTCTTGCCTGAAAAAGTTTAGGATTATAAGAGCTAATTTATAGATAGAGGAAATTTAAATAACAAGGTGAGATCTCAAAGTCGAGAAACCTAGTTAATTTTGAAGTTGGTTGGAACTTTAACCCAGAGATTGGAGTCGGCAAATTGTTTTTTTAATTAAGATAAACACGTATAACGTAGATCTGACCTTATTTATTAGATGTACGATGACGATCATTTTCTACATCATATTATACATATGTGTCATGAGTATGAATGTAGAGGGTTGGAAGAGGAGAGGAAGACCGAAGAAAAAATGGATGGAATGTGTGAAGAATGATATGAAGGAGAAAGGGGTAAGTGATAGCATGACGGGTGACAGGTTGGTATGGAAGAAAAAAACATGCTGCGCCGACCCCAAGTAAAATGGGATAAGGGCAGGAAGAAGAGGAGATTCGGTCTGCAGTTTAACTCGTAATAGGTTCCGTTTAACCTTTCGATGACCAAGTGACAGCCGGTTGTCGTACAGCTATTGTCTTACTGTTGTGTCTTGAATCACGTGTGTTCGAAAGTTTAAAGAACAAGGTGCGGAAACAGCCTCTCAGAGCTCCATAAAACAGATCTAGAGACTATTTGTTCCTAGACCACAGTAACTGCACCCAGAGATAAGGAAGCACTCTTTCTAGATATATCACCCACTTATTTAAAGCACACATGAGCCGAGCCAGTCATTTTTCCGCTGGATAAAACACTGGTTTAGTATGAGACATTTATTACATTTATCTTGGGTGAAACAGCGAGTAATTTTTAGAAGGATTTGGAAGGATTAACGCGATTTATCATAGGTTATGAATGTGTCTAGGTGCGCACAGGTGGTGGTATTTTGTGGTTTAGATTGGAAGTATTTTTTTTTTATGTAGGTAAATAAACTTGATGTACCAAGCACTGCCATTTAAAGGAGCTCCAAAGGAAAAAGGTATCCGTTTGGAATAATTTCATTGTTCATGTTGATACTTGTCGGTCGGTACGTCCATGCACCATATACTAAAGTTTACAATCCCCAAGAGCTGCTCAAAAATTAAAAAAAAATAATGAATAGAACTTATCAGAAGATACGGCCTTTTAATATTCAATAGTCAAATCATTTATTTTCATTAGACCAAAAAAGGCACTTTGAAACGTCATAATTATAAAACAAAAGTGAATCTACTGCCCATTCCAAAATGTTGTTACGTATGGAGAAGAATGAGAAGGAAACTCCATACTTACTCTTTTAAAAAATAATCGTAGGTATTACAAAAGCGTTTTTTTTTACATGGATAAGCGTGATTTTAAATGAACAAAATCCAAAAACCATTTAAGTCTCACTAACCATCTTCCGCTGTCTCACCCGTGTTAAGTTCGGTCATAGTGTCATGTTATTTAGCCTATGTGTTATTGTGATGTTCAATCCATATCTGGCAGTGGCGTGCCTATTGGTTAAAGTTAGGGCAAGCCCGATAGATTTTTTTATTAAATATCCTTGTCAAACTTTTCTCTTGTCGTTGCTTATGTATTTGTATTAACTTCGCCCTATTAGTGCCACACACCTACGTGCTACACAATTGTAGGAGCAACTGAGTTTTTCGAGTCCGCAGGACACGATGGTACCAATCGCGCGCGGTAAATAGATGGCGCAAGATTTATTGATTTGTAGCTTCTAATGTAAACAATAATATATTTCATTCTTAAAACATTTTTCATTAGATTCGTTTTTAAAACATGGAACCTATCAATAAATAGATTCAGAAATACATAGCATTCGCCATTCGCTTAATCTCAGAAATAGGTACGCCGCGATTATCGTGTAATAGGAATTTCGTTACGAGACTCAAGTTATTTTATTATTCGCGTTTTAGCTTTCGAGAATTCTAATCTCTTAATTTTACCAAATTTGTAGTTTTTAAAATCAACAATCTTCACGTGATATGTTGCAAGCACTCTTACAATGAAAAGAATATGACAACAGAAAAAAATGCTGAGGTACCTATTCGGAAGTAACCAAAGAGTTTTATGCGCTAATATTTGTATTTATATGAACTAAATGCGGTTTTGATTTGTTATAGACACATTAAACACTCATTAAATTCATTATCCAGTGTTTGTTTGAAAAATTTAAAGTATTTACCTTCTCGAGAAACGATTGCATACTCCACAATCCAGCAAAAGCAACAAATGACCTAATATGCGTTTTCGAATTAATCTTCTAAGAAACGTAAATCACAAAGGAACATAATCGCAAACATCACAAACGTTAAATCTAACTCACTAATAAAAGTTACACCTTTAAATCACAGAAAACACCAGAACCGATCAACGCAAAATTAGGAGGACTAATTCGAAAATGTATAATTTTTTCTATCGAAATCCGCAGATCATGCCTAATCTTGCACGTCACTCGAGTTGCATTCTTACGAGTATTGAAATAGTGTTTGAATTCGTCAAATAGCGAGAATGTCAAGCCGGGCATTATATTCCTCAATTTTTACTACGATTTCATTAACAAAATTGCTATCGTACTGCTATCGTATTTTAAAAAGTTGAATGAGTGTGAGTATTTTAGAGCGAGAATGTTAAGCCTTATGAGAAGCCAGCACGTGCGAGCGAAACAGATATAGTTACTACAGCTTGGATGGAATGTAGACGGTACAGTACAGCGTACCTACTCTGTGCGCTGGCGTCCGCTCGGATTAAACGCGCGAAGTTTAAACTTTTAAAAATTGTAGGGACTGACATTATAGTATATCACGTTTGTTTTTTTTTTATTAATCTCAAATTTCGAATCCGGGCAAGCCGGGCTTTTAGGCTTGTATGGAAGGCACGCTACTGATATCTGGTCGATGTATAGATGTAGTTAATTAAATGATCTCATTCTTTGCCCCGCGATAACAAACTTTATGTAAGCGAACGACGCCACAGCAAAAAGCCATAGCCCATAAATCTACCGAAGCATGTAATAGGATCGCCTGCATAAACAACAGATGACCGTATTCACTGGAACTCTTTGAAACCAGTTTACGATGACAAGCCAAAGGAGATCGACTTGTTCCGTACTGTTAAACAATGTTTATGCATATTTTCTTATCCTAACAAATAGATAACTAGCCGTCCCCCGCGGTTTCACCCGCGTTAAGTTAGCTTTTTCAGCGCTGATCCCATAGGTTATTGAATGAATGTCTTAGTAATTTCAGAGACTAGCGCGATCATTCCAACAAATTAAAAACAAATGGTTTTTTTTTAAGCTGAAAAGGTTTAAATTATTTATGTGAAATAAACATTTTTTAAGGTTATCTATGAACGCAACAGGCACAAAATCTCATTTTTATATAAATTATTTACCTTTAGTAGCATAACATAGTCGAAAAGTAGTAAACGTATCAATCGGTTCTCTTTAAAATATTACATGAACTTCAATAAAATCTATACTAATATTATAAATGGGAAAGTGTGTCTGTCTGTCTGTCTATCTGTCTGTTTGTCTTTCTTTCACGGCAAAACGGAGCGATGAATTGACGTGATTTTTTGAGTGGAGATAGTTGAAGGGATGGAGAGTAACATAGGCTACTTTTTGTCTCTTTCTAACGCGAGCGAAGCCGCGGGCAAAAGCTAGTACATATTATTTTTGTCATGGATATTGCAGTAAAACATTCTAATCTGCCACCACCTAAATATCGAATCACCGTTCCAAATTCAAACCTCAAAAATACACCGGCACCGACCAATACATCCAGACCTCTCTCTGCAGATTCTTTACAAATGACCTTTTTTCTGAAAGTGCTGCAAATGGGAGGCCTAACGGGTCACGTAACACTGGCTGGTTCGCTCGGTACACGGATGGTATGACCCAGTTGAAGGTAAAACGGAACGCACTCGACGTTTACGTGACGTCACTGTCAGCTAAATGACTACGGTGACGCACAGAGCGCGCGCGTTCTTTTTTTGAATTTAAATTGGCACCGTGCTTTGTTTGGCTGTTAAATGTTGCACTGTCTTTGGCTGGACGTGTCAGCTTTATTTGATTTTAAAATTTAACCGTTGGATATTTGAATTCGAAATTCGAACGATCGAAACTAACTTTTAAACGGGTGGCAACGCAGATTGAATACTAGCTTTTGCCCGCGGCTTCGCTCGCGTTAGAAAGAGACAAAAAGTAGCCTATGTTACTCTCCATCCTTTCAACTATCTCCACTTAAAAAATCACGTCAATTTGTCGCTCCGTTTTGCCGTGAAAGAAAGACAAACATACAGACAGACAGACAGACAGACAGACACACTTTTAGAATGGATGGAATAGTTTTTTATGAATTCTTTTACAGATTGAATTGAATATTTTATAGCTTTGTGCTTCATTTTTTATTATTATTTTAAGGCCTAGGTAGATGGGAACAATATTCATAACAATTCGTAGGTCGACTAGACGAGAATAAAATTATCTTCGTAATTCTTTTTCTTCTAAACCTTATACTGGTATATACAATTTTGGATATACCTTTTGAATTTTATGCTCACAGTCATTGCCGATAATACGCCGATAATATGCCGTTGGGTGTAACTTTTTTATATTATTTTTTTGCACAGCTCTTTAAGTGTCGCTATAGCCCCTTAGTTAAGACGCCCGCCTTCCATGTAAGTGACTGTGGGTTAGAATCTGGACAAGTTTTAATGTGTGTTTTTTAAATCATCTACTTTATAAAGTTTTTTTTGGACATCACAGACATCTATGAGAAAACCACATTGTGAGGAAACCTGGACTTACAATTAACCTTTCAACGACAAATCGACAACCGGCTGTCGGGCTGCTATTGTCTTTCTATTGTGCCTCGAATTACATGTGTCCGAAGGTTAGTTAGTCCGAAATCGTGAGCAAGCGTTTTTATCAAGCAGTGCAAGCGTAGTATTTTAATTTTGCATCTCAATGGTGAAAACGCGTGACATTATCGTTAAGACTAGCGCGGGCACGCGACTAGTTCCGCCTGTTCAAGGTCATCGCGTGCCAGCGTTGATTTAACAGTTACGGCTCAGCAGTTATGTCTATTGCTTTTGTCACTACACAAATAGGTACAGAAGGCTTAATTAATGTCGAAGAAAAATCAAAAACTCATTTATTCAATTAACCTTTTAACGACCATCTGACAGCCGGCTGTCGGGCTGCTATTGTTTTTTTATTGTGTCTCAAATCGCGTGTGTTCTTTAATATATATTTAATAATGCTTTTAAATTGTCAAAAAGTCAGTCTGTCAAGAAGGTGAAACTATTTGCTCGTTCTAAACAGTAGGTTTCTATGGAGAAGAACGAGCAAGAAACTCCATGAATACTCTTTTAAAGTCAGTTTTAATTAATATCATTATTCATTGAAATCTAGGTACAATGTGAGAACAATGTAACAAGTCATGAACATTAAAAGAGGTTTAGAAACAATTCATAAGGAATTTGAATAAGCTTAAGCGGCTGGGAGATGACCGGTCACAACCGATGGCGTCCGTTCACGAACATGACATATGGATTGGCACCATTTAGCTCAACCATTTTGAAGGGAACCAAATGATCCAACACACATGCCACCATCAGCGAGACATTAAAGAGAGCATGACAAACTCACAACCGCCAAAACAACTTCAAGTCAGTAATAGTAAAAGTAGTAAAAGCATCTATTAAATGGTAGCTTAAAAAGAACATAGTGCTCACATGTATGTGCTTAGTGAATTTATATAAAACTAATACATTGATTCTATACAATGCAATGATAATTAATATTTACTCCAGACGCTCCAGCAGTAACAACAATTGCTGAAAAATTTACCTATTTCGCCTTACGACTGCGGAGCTAGACCAGCATCCAGCCAAGCATTTTTGTCAGCAATATAATCGCCCAATTTATAATATGCCCGGCTACAGTGTGCGTTTTATTTTACTTTTAAATTTAGTTTCATTTAGTGAAAGAATGTGGGGAGGTATTTTATTGTAGCACTTTAAACAGAACCCCATGAAAGATGAGTCTACTTTAGCTAGCCTAAAACCTGGTTGAGCCAATTCGTACCTATTTCTAGTAATATAATTATGCCTTTGCACTCTTTTACCAAAAAGAATCAGATTTTTTCTTCTGATTCAGATTCCAAATGAAATGAAATAACAATCATGTAAATGCGAAAGTCGCTCTGTTTGTTTGCTGTCAAAATACTCGCTGATACTTTCATCACCCCGTTTCTACGTTTAGACAGGAATACTTTTCCGTTCTGGGCTAATCTAATATAACGGATTCTTAGGTTCAGGTTCATATAATTTATGTGAAAAACATAGGTGGTTACTTAAAAAGATCTTATAAACTATTTTACTGACCTACTATTTTTCATTAAATAATAAAATGGAAAAAAATGTGTATTTTATATTTTATTTGTACATAAAAGTCACTACATTACATAACATAGCGCACTACAGGTCTACAGTTTATAATATCTATGTTTTTATCACTGAACCTTCTGTTTTAATTCTTGCTGCGTACGCAGCGAAAGCTATGCATAATCTATGCAAAGCTAACTCAATTGTTAACTTGTATCGTGATTTGGCGCAATTTACATAAAAATGAGCTAGATAAGGTGAAATGTATCTGTACTGTGATTAGATGGCAAATAAAACGTACAATAAGCTCTGTTTATTTTGTCTGACTAAGGGCGTTTGTCCACGCCGTCGTCACGAGAATGAGATGCCGGAGAGCCGAGGTTTGTATGAGGTGACGTGACGTGCGGTGGACAAGTGGTCATAGTAAAAGCACAGTAAATGTATGTGCCGCTACTACAGCGCCGTCAGATCGATTTCGTTGTCGTGACGGTGACGGCGGCGGTGGACAGTCGGTCTTAAACTCCATTTTTAATGAAAGTATTTTTAATACGGAAATCCATGACAGTTGTAGCCTCTACTACATCGGATATAATTAAACAGATAACACACTTGTGTAGTAGAGACTTAGTTGTTGTTGAGAAGAATTTTAACATCACGCTACGATCTAGGGGAGCAGAGCTGTCTTCAAAAAACGCAGAAGACGAGAGTAAGAAACATCTTCTTTTCATTTTGTTTTTGTAAATGCCATTAATCGGTGCCAAATGCTTCTAAAATTCAAAATAATTACAAGTTGAGAAGTTCGCCCCTTAATGTTTAATAACTGAATTAATTTGACCTTTTATTGTAAAAGTTCTTATTTGATGCCAATTCAAATACGACAAAGAGTTTTATTGGCAACTAAAATGGCCGGGCTAGAGATATTGTATTATTTAAGGACGTAATAAAGTTATATTACCCGTTCACTCACCTATGACTGGAAGAATGAACGAATAATTGAATTGTTTTCTTCATAAAAGTCGCAATATTACTTCAAAAAGGCAAAAGAAGCAAAAAAGTTTTAAGAATAAAACCTTTTCACGTACACTCATCCAATAACTTACAATGTTACTAGCTTTTTACCGCGGCTTCACTCGCGTTAGAAAGAGGAAAAGTAGCCTATGTTACTCTCCATCCCTTCAACTATGTCCACTTAAAAAAACACGTCAATTCGTCGCTCCGTTTTGCCGTGAAAGAAAGACAAACATACAAACAGACAGACACACTTTCCCATTTATAATATTAGTATGGATTTTTTTATGATTACGGTTTTTTTATTTATTTACTAATATGCTCCTGCAGTTATCTTATTAATGCATGTCAAGTTTTTCGGGTGTATGGTAAGCCCAGCAACTAGAACTAGCTCTTAAAAAGTAATAGTATTATCATTTTGGGGACTAACAGATTTCTATACAAATAAATTTGCACGGAACCCTAGAATACCAAGACTTTACGTTTCCAACCGTCCAGCTCTTTTTAATAAAAGGAAACTTCAAACGCTTTCACCTATAAAAACGAAAAAAGAAGAACGAATTTGAAAACTTATTCTAATCGCGTTCGGAATTTAAAATAGGGAAATTAGTGAAGCGACTCGCTCCGACCTATATAACGGTCGAATGGTGCACTTGTTAGGGTTGCCAGACTTCCGCAGTGGCCGACTTTCAGCCGACTTTCGGATCGACTTTCGTGGACAGAATAATAAGGTCCATAGACTACAGAGATTGTGAAGACATCGTGAGGTGATTTGTGGAGATGAAGAGTAATGTAGTTTATTGGAGGTTTAAAGTAAATGAGGATGTAATGAGGAAGAAGATTATAGTAATGGTAGGTTCTGTTTAGGTTCTGCTCGCGACTTCGCCTGCGTTAATATTGGTTTATTAAAGACTTTAGAACTTCGACAGCATACCAAGTATCAGATTTTTTAGTTGAACTCGGATATAAATTAGCCTTTGAAGATCGAAGCTTACCTACTCTATGTCTACTTCAAAATCGCCTCAGTGGGCGGACAGAATTAATAGACCGATACAAACATACATATAGACAGACATTTAGATATATATAAAAATATAGAGTTGCTATAAAAAATTATATATTCTGATGGCTTTGGGGTTTAGTGGCATAAGCCAAGATTTCACAGAGTAAAACTAATGATTCATCACCTGACTACTTTACATAACATCCATATTTTATAAAATTCCGCCATTTTTATCCGCCATAGCTGGCAACACCGCTAGTGCTGTGCCAAATTACCTGTCGACGCTACAGAGGCGTGATCACGAAAGAGGTTCATTACATCACTCTTTCGTGCCGAACTTGCGATCGTACCTGGCACCTATAGAACTGAAAAGGAATAAATGGAAATGTTTTGTTTTTTGGGGATCCTTGGGGAGCAGGAAAACTTATAGAATAATTTTGAACGTTGTTTAACCAAAACAATTGACTTCAGAGTTTGTCTCGGATGTTTCTTCTAAAAGTAGTCAGCTAGGAAACATCGGCCTCATCATTTCATCAAGATGAGTATTGTCATTTGTCATTCAATTGTTGATTTTCTTCGGAATTAATGAGATGAATGTTGCACTAGTACGCACGTAGTTATCACGAAACTTTTTCCTCAATGAAATGAAAAAACTAACAACAAATAATTCAATATGAATTCATCAGGCATTTTCTAGTTATAAAAGTGAAGTTTTCATGAAGCACGCTATCATTACATTACATGTCGTGATACTCCAGTGGATAAAGCGCCCGCGTCTTGTGTAAGTGGCTGTGGGTTCGAATCCAGGCAAGTAGACTTAGTAAGACTTCAAAATTTGCCTCAAAAAGCACGTAAAGCCCGCTAGTCTTTCATAGAACTTTGACAGTCGCTGCGGGTAGCCAGAAGTAAGAAAGTCGGACCAAGTTAAGGGGTATCGTGTCGCCCAGTTACTGGGTTGTCGGAGTCTGATAGGCAATCGTCCACGTAAAACACTGGTATCCAGCTGAATCCGGTTAGGCTGAAAGCCAACCCCAACATAATTGGGAAAAGGCGACGGAGATGATGACGCTATCATTTGCAGTTCACTTAACCATGGGGTTAGTTTCTTTTTACAAGTAAAAACAATGCTCCAGCATCCTAGAACAATAAACTCTAGTTATTTCTCAAGAGAGCCACTTACTAATAAGACGTTAACTTGCAATATTTTCTCATTCTTCTAGAAAGGGTTTGCGCGGTACATTAACTGTTAACTTAATTCCGTAAAGTGCATTCGAGTTAACTGAACGTTTAACTGACGTATTTGTCGGTTAGTTAGTCTTTTATTCGGTTCCCTATCCATTTGCATAAAATTTTAAGACCTAATATGACTTAGCATAATGTTCTTTGGCATAATTATATTTTCGCATAATATAATTACGCATAACAGCTCATGCATAATTTTTTTAAGCATAATATCTCTAACCATAATAATGATTAGGCATAATATTTTAAAGCATAAACTTATTAAGCATAAAGTTCTAAAGCATAACTTTTTTAAGCATAAAGTTCTAAAGCATAACTTTTTTAAGCATTATATCCTAAAGCATAAATTTTAAGCATAAATTACGCATAAAAATATTAAAACGTGTTTTTGTAGGTAGGTTTTGTAGGTTAATGAAAACATTATTAACACCTAGAATATTAGACACTATACACGCATGCAAGCAAGCATGCAAGCAGGCATGCAGCATGCAAGCAAGCATGCAAGCAAGCATGCAAGCAGGCATGCAGCATGCAAGCAAGCATTTAGCATGCAAGCAAGCATGCAGAATGCAAGCAGGCATGCAGCATGCAAGCAAGCATGCAGCATTCAAGCAAGCATGCAACATGCAGCAGGCAGGGTTTCTGTGACGGCTCCGGCGCTGCGGGCCTCCGGCGGCCCCACGCGTTCTAATCGTCGCAGACGGCTTTCGCTCACCACCGCAGCTTCGGCTTGTTGGCCGGCTTCGCCGGCCAGCCTCAGCCGCGGCGGCTCGCTCGCAGCCGCCTGCTCCTCAGCCCGCGGGCCGCCTCGCCCCTACGCGCCTACGCGATTTTAAATAACACTCTAGGGGTAGGACAAACAAGACTACGTGGAGTCGGTTTTGCAGCAATTCGGTTCTGTCACTAACTTTTGTTGCACAGCATATTAATTTTTCAACCAACAATATTATTTGATTGTTACAGAAACTATAGCAAATTAGTTTGCTTTACATAAAGTCATGTATATTTATAATAAATCATTTGCATGAAAATTGTTTTTGTTATTTATATTAATTGTATGCCTAAATATTATTATGCTAAATGCTCTTTAGGCCTACTAACGTTATGCTAATAGTCATTAGTCCTACTAACGTTATGCTAATAGTCATTAGGCCTACTAACGTTATGCGAATCAAATTTATGCCAAAACAAATTAGTCTTTAACATGATTATGCCAACATAAAATGTATGCCTAAAAAAATTATGCCGAAGTATTATTAGGCCAAAACAAATTGTGCCAAAATCGTTATGCCGAAGCATATTAGGACAAATAACATTATGCGAAAAGAAGGGATCCCCTTTTATTCGTAGCTGATATTTATGATACGGAAGACTAAGAAGACAAATGTGCTCAGACCTTAGAGCTAAAAGCTACGGTTACTAATTCCTATCTTTTGGTGCATGTACCTATAGAAACACCACCCATTTGCTTTTATTTATGGTTGTTAAAAATCACAATGAAATATTTAATTCATTCTTTCATCAAGAAGGTTTTGATGAATAATAATACATGCATAGAAATAGTAGAGGAAAGCCGACAATTTTAAAGATATGTCATACCCGTGCAGCGAAGCTTTTGCATTTTCGTATGCAGAATATTAGCACCGAAACCCCGATTCCTTTTCATAAAGTTAAAGTTAGGTTTTTATTTTAAATCAATTAATAGTTAGTCAATTCCCGAGTTCGCTAAAATGACGTCACAGTGCAACATTATCATACAAAATTCTGTGAGGAAATCGCGTGTTGACAGCTAATAGAAACAGTACGTCAATTTATTAGTCGTCTCAATAATATTACTAGTAAAACTCCAACAAAATCACACCATAAAACAGTTTTACTGGACTACCCAATAACATAAAAAACTAAAATAATGTTAGAAATAACTCAGCTATTTCCCAGAAATGCAGTAACATTTCATTTGACACAATCTGTTCTTGCGCTTGTTTCCCGCGTTCGTTTCACCCGATGTTGTTATGGTCACAAAAGAGGTTCATTATTAATGTCTTGACGTCTTACTCCTGACTCTATGGACGGAGGAAAGTTTAAAAAAGGAGTATTTTCCGATGTGGAGATTTTAATTCTTAATATCGTAATTACGTAATAAAGTTACTTTTTATTTATATGTGTGTATTTTTTATTAATATTTAGTTCTAGCCATAGCCGCTGATTAAGGTTTAAATGCAACATAATGTCCTCTCTTATAATTTAATCAAAATCGATGTTGTGGTTCAGTTGTGAAAATCCAACAGATAAACAGACAGCGATCCTTTCGCATTCTCACATATTAGTACAAATTATCGCTGAAATCTAGATAATTCTAAAGTATCCAAAAAAATATTACTTTTAACATTAAGTTTATTACGAAACATAAACAGACCAGAGTAAACAATTAAAGTAAAATAATATTCCCATTAAACCGAGAAAAATCCGTGAAACTTAATATTATGTATAATAAAATGAACTTTATCTGTCTCACTTTACGGTTCGGTGTCACATAAACAGTCTAAATTCAACATTTAACCCAATCTCAAGGATACATAAAGCTGTACGATGTAATAAAAATGAATATTTTTAAACTATCAAAAACTTTAATAGCCTTGCAAATATCCAATTCTGTGTGAAGCCTTTTATGGTCGCTAAATAGAAAATGAAAACAGAAGATACAGTTTGTTTAATTTGTAAACAATTTTTTTTTTATTACACATTTATTCAGCTCCATTCAGCTTATGTCCATATAAAACAACGATTTTGTACGAAAGCTGAACGGACGCGGAAAGCTGAACGGACGCGTACGCGTCTTCATACAAAATCGTTGTTTTCTATGGACATAAGCTGAATAGAGCTGAATAAGTGTGCGTAGTCCCTAATCTAAACCTGTTGCCTAATGTAAACTAAATCTGGAACGAAATCTTAAACCAAATGAATCCTAACCAATAAGAGGTACATTACAAATAATCAATAGAGATCCTGACTGCTACGTTGAAGGTCGTGGGTACTACTCCCATCTAGGGCAAATCATTAGTTATGTCAGGTGTATTTTTGTATATATGAATATTTTTATAAATTGTATTTTTGTTTACCTATAGTATTTATAAATTTATTTATTTATTTTATTTAAAAACTTTATGCACATGTAAGAAAACAATGCACAACGGCGGACTTAATGCCTTAGGCATTATCTACCAGTCTACCTTAGGGTGATGCAGAGACAAAACATGGCAGGTGCAAATTAAATTTATCAACAAATTATATAGGTAATGTTTATTATACAAGTTTTCTTTCTAGATAATTATCATGATAGTTTGCAATCAGATAGGACTGTGTGTCTGAGTTGTTCCAAGATGTAAAAAATATCTTTTATTAGCTTTAATGCCGAAGCATGTGCGATCTGAATTAATCAGGATTTCGCAATTTCGCCGCTTACACTCCTGCAGTTTAATGTACAATACAGTCCTGGTTTTAGGGGGATGAAGGCCAGGATGGGTGGGGGAGGACGTTAATAGCTGTGTAAAACTGTTGTAAAGATCAAAGTTCGGTGCTCCGGACGCAAATAAACGTAAACATAGTAGTTGGCTGCACTTCTCTTTGCATATTTTAGCGTTTGTTCATTAAACAGTTGGTTCTAAAAATGTTTTTAAAATAGGGCTGTAGGATGCCAAAGTATTAAAAAAATGTGTTGCCTGCGAAATTTACGAGGATTTTGGGAATAAACCGTTAAATTGTTAATCATATTGAATTAAATAAGATAGATTACACACGTAATAATGACTCTCAAGCATTTAAGCAGCCTTTCTTTCTACCACATCTATATTAGCACCCTCCCAAACAATCAAACCACGTGCACAGCAAACACAGAAATCGAAATAAACTCTCCGAACAAAGCTTCATCTCCCAAACAATTGTACGTCAAATAAAATACATCGAAATCCCACCGTACTTCAACTTGCCAGTATCCTTTACATAATCGACTGCTGTCTCGCTTACTCAAAGAGAGCACAAATAGAGAGAGGAGATAAATATTGAATGCCCTGTTACAAGTCAATAGGCAGAGGAACGTCTACAGAATACGTAATTGTGTGAAATAGGGGATGATCGTAAGGCTGTGATCTTTATCCCGATGCGTACGATCGAATTATTCGGTGAGAAGAATGTAATCTATGCGTGTCGTTTTACTACTTTCGTGATTATTTTTGACTGGCGGGTTAAGTGGTTAGTAATCCTGACTACTGCGTGACCATCTGATCTTCTGATATCATCATCCTCGCCCTAGGCACAACCCAATAGCTGAGCGACACGATACTCCTTGGTTAGGCTGTCTTACTTCTGACTACCCGTTACGACATCTCCATACTTTTGACAATCTATTCTATTTCGCTATGTATTCTACAATGCCACTTGTCTAGGGGGGCAGATGACTGATATACATACTTAAAATATGATAAATTACACCCAGGCATCAAACAAGCAATTATGCTCACCACACAGAGACGACCACCTCCAATTTAGTAATCAGGGTCACTGACAGTTGAGCAACGAGCCAACAAACCACCTCATACTAGTGATGTTTTAACCAATAGGTATGTTGACTACATCAAAAGAATGACATTCTGTTTAGTCCGTCTGTTAGACAGTCCAAAAATACTGGACACATATTTTTTGCTTGATCAAATTAATAACAAAATACAAAGATAAAGAGCATCAAAGTTCCGGAGAGGGGGCTTGTGACGTCACTTCTCAGTAAAAAATATACAAAGGCGTGACGTTTCACGAAACTTCAACGCACTGTATTGTCGTCATTTTCTGTTTACGAGAAAAAAGAAAAAATACGTGTCCCAAATTTTTCGATTATCTAACTGACAGACTAATTACTTTTTTTTGTCGTCTCGCCTATACCACGGACTGAGCACTGAACCCAATTAGAACATCAACACAAAATCAAATACGATTTTACTATCAAAACCTTCAATAATTGAACCGCTAGAGCCAACACATTACCGTTGCTTTCAAACAAACAAACAAACAAATAAATCAACGCTCCACAATAAAAATATCAAAGTAATAGCACAGCTGAACAATGACAGATAAAGGCACATTGTCGCCATTCTTGAGTACAGGCGAGACTAGCGGTGGGAAACAAAACAATGGTGCGTTCGACTGTACCGGACAATGCTATTGGGGACAGCGGTGGGCGATGTACAAGCTAAAAAGGAGTGGAAGAAATGTGGGTTTGTTTTCTTGGGATAGTCTGTTAATATCAACATCGCGAAAAACTTCAGTATTTCACAAATCACAAATTTTTGTGACCTGTCGAGATTCAAACTCGTTCCCCAAGGGTTCTGTACAAACGTAACTATTTAGTGAGGTTCTATTGTATTTAATTACTTTCTTCAATTGTGCTACAAGACACTGTTTCTTGCCCTTCGTCTTCCTCTGAGACCCTCCTTCTTCCCCTTTCCCCACGAAGGTCAACGGGAAGTACTTGCTGGTTTTGATTCGCTAGCGAGTCAACATACGCTATATAAACCAATTGATGATTTTTCCGTTTGATATTTATGTGAAACTTTATTATAATACAGCTTCACACTAGAATAACACACAGGTTACATAACGTCAGACTATTTCCCACTGAAGTTCGGCAGTAACCTTAGGTCTAGTATGTTAGACCTGTTGTGGCTGAAATCACGGTGTATTAACATAAGCTGATACGCATATATTTTTACAACTATTAATTGTTATAGATTACCACAAAATAACGCTAAACTCTGTAACTTAAAAATTAATAGGATTAATTTAAGTTATAGAGTTTAGAATATTGAACATCTGTTTCTATTTCAAAGTATCTTCACTCGGCTATTGTACTACAAAGTTCCACAAATAAATAACTCGGCAGATTGCTCTAAATCACCATCCGTTATAGGCACTTAAGATAATAATTACAGTGGTGCTCGTAAACGTTTTATTTTGATTTATTTTCCGTCTGTTGATGTTTATTGTACTATTGCTTTCTTCTACTTTAGGGATTTTTGGTAGGCTAGAACATTATATGGAAACTGTTTGTTAGTGCTATGTAGTAAAGAAAATTCTAGAAGTTTTGTGTTTGTGATTGGATGGGTAACAATCAGATGGACCACCTGATGTTAAGGCTTATTCCCAAAATCCTTCCTAGGGGGGGAAATAAAGGAAAATCAAGTCTTAAAATCCGCCGTAAAAATCTCCCCTAAGGAGAGGTCACCGCCGCTTTTAGACATCTGCAATACCAGAGGCTTCTGAAGCTTGCCAGATGCGTTTCCATTCTAGAGCCTTAGAACCTTATACTCGTAACACAATTATTAGTCCAAATTACATGCGACCCCTACTCTACAGTACCTGTAAACCATTTTAATCAGGTCGGGGATTGTCAGACTCTTTCTGACTAAAAACCCTCTTGGTGTTCGTTCCTCATCTACGCCGAACATAGTGCGGACATACTTTTGTATGAAACGATGTTTGTATTGTGCCTTTACAATTTAAACTCCAACATTATATATTTATGAAATGCAGAACATTATAAATGTAACTTTACCCTCTACTTACAGAACAAACAAAACATGAATGCCAAAAAACAAATTGAATAAAAACAAAACAAACTTTTGTAATCCATACGTGAGGCATAAATTACAAACATCTGTATTTTGTTTTTATTTTACACTGTTACGATGTTATTTTATCTGTGTCACTCTGGTCTATGACTGTGCATATCGAGGGGTGAAAGGCTATTTGGTTTAAGCGACATCTGGGGCGATATTGAGTTATATACATATTCGGAATCAGCGAATTTTTCTCCGTCGAATGATGCCGGATTCATTAAAATCGAAGCACTTTTTTGGCGTTTAAAACAATACTATTTTTGGGCTGTTTCCAAAGTGGCATTGTATTAACCGACGTGAATTTTGCATTTTTTTTTAAATTATGTACATGAACCATACGTTCATATTAAAAACCGAGACATAAACCAGTTACCCTTTCCTAGATAAATAATCCATTATTAGTTAAAGCGTTTTTCCTGTTTAAATTTTTTGTTAAGACGTAATTTAAATCATTTTGACTTCCACCAATTACTCGGTGTAATGCCACTTAAACCATTTGTCCGTCACCCAAATACGACACCGAGTGTCGCTTAAGCTCTTTCGGCGGCATCTATTTTCCACACAGGGTGATACTTAAACCAAGTAGTCGTTTTGTTTCAGATATTTTGTTTAAAATGCATGTCGTTTAATACAGACGATAAAATGAAATGATGAATATTAAATCATTTTTCCAGTATTAATAAAAATACGAGTCGGTCTTTCAGTCATTAAATTTTAATATGATACATTTCAATTATGTCATATCATACCATATTTATTTCATTTCCCGGGTGGTGAAAATCGTGATCGGCGCTTCAGTCGAACTCTAGAGTGCATGACGTGACGCGCAGTCACCACCAGAGTTCACGTACACACAACAACATGGTCTAGGGATATATAACTTTTTTAAATAACTTAAAAATTACTGGCCTTACAAAAAAACTAATGATGGCAGATTATAAAAACATTATTAACTTCCTTTTTTTAAATTCAAAATTGTATATAAAACGTTTTGTTTTAAGATGAAATTCACATTCATTGAATTTCTTCCAAGAAGTAAATCTTTACGAACTTCTAACTTTATTAAAACTCGGTTTTAATCATACCACGTAGACACTTGACCAGGAACGAAATGTTAAGAGCAGTGGGCATGATTCAAGCTGGAGCTACCCAAATTGCGGTTTCTGAAGCCATAAGGACCAGTCAGAGCGTTATATCCAGGCTTTGGTCACGTTATCGTGTCACGGGGGAAGTGGTGGAACGGCACCGAGGACCTCAACGCATTACAACACATGTACAGGACTGATTCATAGTAAATGCTGCACGAAGTCAACCAAATGTAACGGCGATGCAATTGGTTCAAAGGCTACAGAGAGAGTCATGGTTTGCTGGTAAGCAGTTCAAATTAAAGAAAACGACTGCATGAAGTCAACCTACGTGCTCGTGGACCACTTTCGGTACCAGCGCTAAGGAGAGGCAACCGAGGAAGAAGATTACAATGGGCTATTGCACACTAAAACTGGAACCATTCTCAATGGTCACTTGTGCTTTTCACTGATAAATCCAGGTTTGGTTTTCATCCTGATTCGCGAAGAGTACGCGTTTGGAGAGAACCTGGACGTTGGAATCGACACAACAAGTTCATGCATATCAAGGTGACACGATTATGGGTTGGGCAGGAATTCGTCTCGGCGGTAGAACGGACCCCGTTTGGGTACAAGGCAATAATATGACTGTTCTAAAATACCGAGATGAGGCGCTAGAGCCTGTAATCTTGCCCCACAAACAGCAAATGGGACAAATTTTACAAACTTGGTTACAGCAGCATAATGTCGAAGCTTTAGACTGGCCTGCACAATCCCCTGACTTAAATCCCATTGAGCATGCCTGGGATTTGCTTCAGAGAAGAGCTCTTACGAATTTCCAAATACTAAAAAAAAACGAATACCAGCTTTTCTTGCATCTTAGCAGGACTTGGTTCAGTATTCTACAACAGGATATTGACACCCTTGTTTTGAGTATGCAGAACCGCTGCAGATGTATCAGGAGAATTTATGGCAGATCCACGGATTATTAATTTTTAGTTTTAACAGTTTTTATAAAAAAAAAATAGTGGTTTTGTTTAAGTTTTGATGTTTCAAAAATAAAGGTAAGATTGAAATTTTGTCTGATATTATCCTCTTCTATTAAGTTTTTTTTAAAAATAACTTTATCTAAAAGTTTAATATTAGATAAGATAGGCTAATAACCTATCAAAAACCTAATAGCCTATAACAAGGTTTATTTTAATGTGTAGGTGACTTAACAAAAAGTTAATAGAATTTTAGTTATTTAGGGTTAATTGAAATATCCCTGGACCATGTCTTCTCTCTCTTTCTATTGAGAATGTTCTATATAATTATTATTCTAAATAAATACTTTAACTGATGTTGTACTTATTTATTCAATATAAGCACCTGAGATTTTAGGTGATTGCGATATATCGAGGTTGTTTTAACAGCCATTGATAGTATTAGATGTAAAAAAAATGTAACATCATACGTAACAATTTCAATATTATATGTCACATAAGTAAATTAGCCTGCCAGTCATTTTAGTCTAAATTGGTAGTTGAGATAAATAGCTTGCTACTATTAATTTTGGGCTATGTCACTTCATACTTTTTGGCTTACTCTGAAAATGTACTGCGTCGTCGCTTAATTTTTTTTTACCGTAGCCAATTGTAGTTATGGAATAAGTTAAATCTTTTTTCCGTGCTCTAAAAAATAAGGGCTTAAGGCAATTTGTATTAAGCGACATTTATCTTTGTAATTAAAAGTCCGTTTTATTTCGTATTAGCATCAACAACTCGATGTTTTTAATTGAATTTCAATCAAGTTTACCTCGTTTAAATAGCTTAAGTAGTTTTTTTGTTATGATTTTTTTTCCAAAATTTCAAACTTTAAATGGCTCTCCTGTAAAGTTGCAAAAATGTCGCTTAAACCAAATAGCCTTTCACCCCTCGATATTGTCTGTGGGCTTTTCGTATGTAGAAATAAATGTCGAGTCGTCTGGACGCATGTGTTTCTCTTAATATAAATCCTGAACACTTATCTACTAAATACCTGGCAAGCTGCGAAGCACAACATACACTAGCTATCCCTCGCGGTTTCACCCGCGTTACGTTAGGTTTTTACTGTTTTGCTCCCGTGGGACAAAGCGTGATATTATATGCCTACCTAGCCTATATTACTCAGGGATAATGTAGCATTCTAATGGTGTAAGGGTCTATTCGTGACAAATATAAATATATACAAATCTTTTCTCTTTACAATATTAGATTCGCAAAGCTGCTGTCTTTGTCTGGTTACGTACGTACGTCACAAAACATTCTAAACTTTGTGTGCACAAAGCAGAGTTCACAAGTTGATACCAGTTTAAACAAAGTATTGGTATCGGTTTCCGTAAAGTGTACACAACTGTCTTCTGTGACCGGACGATATGCAGTGACGTACTATAGCAATATTGTTCGTAACTTTACATTCTGTTTGGAAAATTTCAAAGCTATTCGTAGAAATGTTTAGACAGTTTTTAAATTCAATCTCATTGTTATTTTTATTTTGTTAAAACTTTTGATAGGTAAAGAAGTCGTT
Source organism: Athetis lepigone (assembly GCA_033675125.1). Classification (NCBI taxonomy): domain Eukaryota; kingdom Metazoa; phylum Arthropoda; class Insecta; order Lepidoptera; family Noctuidae; genus Athetis; species Athetis lepigone. The sequence goes on along the minus strand of CM066215.1, from coordinate 1,791,053 downwards.
TAAGACAACAACTTACTAACTTCTGTCTGCATCTTTGTTTCATGAAACTACAAAATACGTAATACTTCTTCAGGTCAGTAATACTTCTTCTTCTTCATCAATGAAGCACGTCTCAGATGGTACAGCCATGTAATAAAGAGACACGAAGAACTCATGACTAGACAAGTCCTGGCTATCAACAGCTACCTAAAGAAAGCCGGGGTCAATGACTTGACCTAGAATAAAACTATTTGGCATAGAATGATGAGGAGACCGACCTCGATTAAAATGAGATAAGGCTAGGAAAAGACAGAGAGTCACACTTCGCCACAAATCGTAGCTTATAGTCATATTGACTAGTCTGGTTATTATAAACCAAAGGATTTTTTTTAATATGGCAGATATTTCTAAAGGTTATTGTGTTTAATCAAACTAGAAGACAAACATTTCACATTTTTAGAATTCCAGCAAACTTTTTCTTCTTGTTCCAGACCCCTACGAAGCCTCAAAGATCCTGTGCAACGAAACGATAGTGCTGTCGCACTCGCACCCACACGCCATCGTTTCGAGCCCCGGCTTCCCTCGGCCGTACCCGGACGACGTCGAGTGTGTGAGCGAGATACGCGCGCCTCCTGCTCACACTCTGAAGCTGCACTTCGAAGAACTGCTCACTGAACATGAGCCGCAGTAAGTAGTCTACTTATCCGTCATTATTGTCATAACTATCAAGTGTCACAATACTACGCGAAAATGACCCACCCTTGTGGTCACTACTGATTTTGATGTTTGATCTGTGGTATGGTTGTGGTATCACGTGTAGTATAACTGTCCTGTGGCCGATTATCCATGCCATCGCCAGATAAAGGGTGATATCCATTTGTCGTGAAATACACTCGTAAGGGACACATTCGCCTTAGTTGTGTACTAAGGCGGATGCGTCTTTAATGAGTGTATTATGTTTTACAACATGTCCCGGAATAAACGCACACCACCAGACACCCCAATTAGAATATTATGTTATAATCATAATACATACACTGAATCTTTATTCCTTAAAGGTTTTTCCTAATTGTTTTAATAGTTATGGTATTTTAAATTACTGTTTTCTTTTTTTTGTACGCCAATTGTGGCAAAACATGTTGAAACACTCTTTATCTTTTCACCTACATTTGCATTTATATGTATAATGTTACACATGTTTACACAAATAAATATATCTTTATATCTTTATATCTTTATATCTTTATATCTTTATATGTTTAAAACACTGTTTTTTTTATAAATCACTTAGTTGTACAGATTGTGGGAGAAAATTATAGTCACATTACAAATCTACGCATGCACACAGTCGCACTTGCATAAGGGTTTTGCGTAGTAGGTATTTCATCCATTTTAGTTGGTTTTGACTGTACTGCGGAAGTGTGACAGCAGTTTACGTAGTTTTAATTATTTTTGGGATAAAATATTACCTATATTAAAAAAATTTCAAAAATCGATTCAGTAAACGATTCTGAACAAACTATTTTCTCAAAGTGCATTAATTCAGTTACACATTGTATATATACTAGATGAAAACCCGGCTTCGCTCGGGTGAAATGTGACTCATAATACTATACCTCTAGATACAAAATGTAGGTAGATATTTCTGTAGTTATTAGTTCTTAAGGAATATTAAAGGCAAGCAAGGCATAGATTCGTATAGCTTTGGTCATTGTGTTTAATAAATATAGTAAATAAAAACTGCAATAGTTTTACATAAATAATTTTTATTTTAAATCAACTAACATAAACATTATGATCGTCCTCAACCACAGCGTCAGAACTCTCGTAAATTTTAAGTAGACCGGGGATTTTCTCGACAACTTGGTCGTTCAATTGAAAACAATCATCGTTTTTAGGAGTAAGTATAGCTTTCATTGAATAACTTTTATAATCATTTATGTTAAGGGAAACACCAAAAATATGGTCTTCAATTGATTTATCTACAATGCATCGCAGAGGCAGTTCAATATGGTCGTCACCATCTTCATTATCTGATCCATCGCCTACCGTTAATACCCATTTAGCAAACTCTAAATCATCGTGAGCTCTCATATTATGAGCCAATTGGAGTTGAGTAAAGTTTGGCCACATTGAAAAGTGCTTAATTGAAGCATTTATAATTATTATTTCGTGACCCATTACTACAACTGGTAAAATCTGACGAAAATCTCCTGCGAATAATAAAGTTTTGCCTCCAAAAGGTAATTTATTTTTCATTATATCTTGAAGGAGTCGATCAACTACAACAATATCATGACCTTTAGTCATGGGTGCTTCATCCCAAATGATTAAATGAGTTTCCTTCAATAACTTAGCGGCTGGTGAGCCTAACGACATAATATGAGACGTAGAATCTACATCTGAATTAATTGGAATTTTAAATCGCGAGTGAGCTGTTGTACCACCATCTAACAGAGTTGCTGCAATACCAGAAAACGCTATGGGCAGGCATATTTTGTTTTCAGATCTTAAAATATGTAAAATAGTTGTAAATATAAAAGTTTTCCAGTTCCTCCTGGGCCGTCAAGGTAAAACAGCTTTTTCTCTGTGGGATTATTCACAGCGTTTAGTATTGTATCGACCACATATTTTTGTTCGGAGTTCAATTTGTGGTATTTTTCATAGCCATTTGCTTTTTCATGTTCACAGTCATAAACGGAATCAGATAAGAAAGCATCATTTTCACTAATATCGGGCTCTGGAAGTCCGAAATCTGTCAGACTCTTTCCGTGGAGTTTTAATGCTTCATCAATTTCTTGTAAAGCCAGCTGTTTGGATAATATTTCAGGGCGTGATCTTGTAAAGTCTTCGATAAAATGTGATGCAAACTTTTCCCAAAGAGCGTTAGGATCAGTTACTTCACAAAATACGCAAATTAACGCAAACAGCTGTCGTAATTGCCGAGGAAGTTTAAAACCGATTGCTTCATCCAAACATCTTTCCCATTCTTGATCGTCAAAAAGGAGCCCCCTTGCTTAAGCAGCTTCTCGAAATGAGTTGTAAATAATATTTTCATAAGTTCTAACATCTCTGAAGCAAGTCGGCCCTTTGACGTGATGAAGATAATATCGTTCCCGGTCAGAAAAGGAATAATTATACATTCTTGCAATTACTTTATCTGCCGCTGACTGAGATATTCGTGGTTGCCACTGTCCATGGATAAATCTGAAATGTGTCGGAATTTCAGTGTAAAGATATTGTCGAGCACTTTCTTTGGTTCTGTTTAGTTCAAAAAATGCTAATAATGTTGATTTTTCTGCTGATCTAGCTGCTGCTTCATGAACATTCAGATCTGTAAATACGACAGTTTGTTGGTTTTCCAAATGAACACCTAACTGTATAATTGTGTGACTCATTTTGTGCATTGAAAATTCAAATATTCGCCAAACTGCTTCAGGAGTTGAAACATACCTGGTATCAACATAAGTCTTAATTTCATCATGGTGTTTCATTTCATTGCTTGTGATGATCACTGGACTCCTGTGGCGCTACTGTGATTTGTATCTTTGCTCGGTCATGACCTTTATAAATATATTTATTTATATATTTCACACTTTTGACACTTGAACAAATTTCCACATTTATGTGAGCATTAAATTTTTTACATAGATAGGGATTGTAAGGCACCACCCATCTGTTATCACACTCGATATCCTTCTTTTTTATTGTTCTTCCGTCGTCTCTTCTTCTTAACCTCCATTTTGGGTACCATCTCTAGTTTCTCCGCAAAATGTCTTTGGATAGTTTTTAGAACATTTAGAGGCAGTTCCATCATTTTTTATGCAGGGCGAATTCATATATCCAGGGCCACATAGCCCATGGATCATATTTTTTGACACAGTCTGGAATAATTCCTGTTCTTTATCTGGATCAGGTATTTCTGTACACACAAATTTATAATAATCTTCTGATGACCTTGGTTTATCTTCATTTCTTAGAATAATAAGCATATGAGCATGTGGAAGCCCATGTTTCTGAAATTCAGTGGTGTAAAACCACGCACTCGGTATTCCAAAAATATGTTTCCTTGTAATGTCATCTAAAAGTTCCTCCAATTTAAGTTTAAAAATTCTGGCAATTAAATCGGGCCTATGTTCTTTTAATAATATTATAAAGAGGAAATATTTGTATGTATTTTTGTTTGTTAGTCTTTCACGCATTACCTACTGAACGGACTTTGATGAAACTTTACAGAATATTACAGAATTATCGCCTATGTCTTATTAGTTATTATTAATCAGAATAAGACATAGGTGATAATTTGTGCAGTTTATTCAACAGTGATGTTTGATTACTTGTGTTTTTCTATGAGCCGATGAGACGATTGAATAAGATTCGGTACATCATATAGTCTGGGACCCAAGAAAGGACATAGGGTAGTTTTCGTCCCGGAAATCCCCCGGGAACGGAAATGAAGTCGCGGGCAAAAGCTAGTATAAAATAAATTAAGATAAACCCAATCTCTATTATAAGTACTTTATTTACACAACAAAAATGAAAGAAATGGTTATTCGGTTATTCGTTTTGTGATTGGTATCCCAGTTCGTTTAGCGCATTGACTATGGTAGTGATCGTCACATAAGGCAAGTCAAACGTCTTTAGGCGGCTCATGTGAATCTGACACCAAGGCTACTGCTAATATATATATACATATGATAAACTCATATAAATGGATATTATGAAACAAAGTACATATCAACTTGAGCGACTTATACTAACCAGTCAACGCAAGCTAAGCACGCGGTCTAAAATCGAAAATTGCATGTAACACCTTCTTCTTTACAGATTTATCAGTACACATTATAAACAGTGCTTCTGGATTGTAACCGCGGTGGTTTCTTAGTCATTCTTTCACTTTTTACTAAAGATTTCATGAAAATAACAAATGTAAACAAACAAACATAATGTCACTTGACAGATGATGACATGACAACAATACCAAAAATCATTATTTGTTTTACTTTTTTTTTGTCATGAGTTACTGGTACACATATAGGTATGGTCGGAATAATATACTTTTTTGACGCGACAACGTGTTGATTGGCGAGACGTATTTGAGAGATAATATACTGTCTACTCAAAATGTCGACTGCGGTTTGTCCGTCAGTGTCATTACTCAAAATTTAATGAATTAATAAAACGAAATAATCTGCGTAATCCGAATTTTGTGGATATATGTTGTCGACTCGAAATCGATATTTTTTTATGTTTTGTTATTCAGGTAATGTTTCAATCGAGTCTACCGTACCCCTTGACGAAATTATTAATATAGATAGATGTAAATAGTCTAAGTCGGGACAGGTGGAGCAGTGATAAAGTCAAAAATTCACCAAAAGAATTGCATTGCATAAAACCTCCGCTCTGCTTCAGTAGACACGAATTTGCGTACCATGTAGTTTAAAAAATCATATAAAACCGAGAAACTGTGTGAGGAAGCGAAGTGGAGAAGCGGAAAAAGAGATTTTGTGTGCAGCGATTATATTACAACATATTTGGAGAATCATGTCGTGCATTTAACAGTTATACAATATATAGGTACTTTATATATTTCTATAATCTTGGAGTTTGAACTAACATAACTTTTATTTTATTTGTTAAAAATAATGACGCATGGTGCAAACATATTTTTGCCAAGTAATTTTTTAACTCCTTCATTAAACAGACTTAAATATATCGTCACATCCACACAATGGACTCAGATCAATCCCAATAAAACATAAATCATTTCTAAACCAATTACAAAAAGCACAATGCAAGCACACAGCACGTCTACTAGTGAATCCCATTACTTATTCACAAAGCTTAGTACAGACCTGCTAGTTTGCAAGTAAAGCCTGTGTCACACAGGTGTAATACTCAAACGAGCTGGAAAGCCGTTTGAACACCTTGCAGCTGTGCAAATAAGGAAGTTACTGTAATGTTAATAATATCTATTTTACTTTGATGTTTAGTCTTCGTATTCTGTTGTAATTTCTTCTCTGTTTGTGTGGGTTCGTAAAGGGAAATGAACTTTATTTTTATTCTTTAAACATTTTTTCACATTCTTTTGTGTCGTAATTAAGTTTGAGAAAAATGTTTAACTCGCTGAGGTAAACAAAGAACTATAGAATCGTAACAAAAATCTGCAAATAGCGTCGCGTTGTGGATCTTAAGAATCTCGTTTTTCTTTTGATACTTCACTATACAAGGATCATGTAAGATGAAAGGAATTTAAGTAGCCTAGAAGTAAGACAAAACAAACAGACAAAAGCCAAGACACAACTGAGCAGAGGATGGTTTCCACGTGTAATTCACATCCGTACACACTTACATTTGACTTTTTCGATAAAAGACCTAATTTCATTGGCTATCTTGAAAAACGGTTTTCTCTTTAACGCACCCCGTTCTCCGTCGTAACTCAGATCGACATACATTAATTCATTTTCCCGTTGGTTGCGCATTTCTTTTAATTTCCAACACTTTTAATTTTGGTTTTTAACAGTTTTTGCATTGATTGGACATATCTGCACTTCCCCAGCACAAGCGTAGGTAATAAAATGCACTCCCGGACATCTAAAGCACTATTCTTATTGATTATTTAAGCATTTCCGTCATCATAACCTCGCATAAACCTCCAACACAAGCTATAACTTTGTAAGAGCCAGGTTTACTCCACATTCCTTGTAAAATATTTCCAGTAAATGTATTCAATATATATGTCGAGTATGTTCTCCAAAACACTGCACTTACATATTATCGACCTCTAGCTTCGTTTTATTTACTGTTATTGCTACACAAGTTACATCCCTACCTTTTAGACAAATGGAATGTATATAGTGAGGATTTTGGTATTATATTTTAGTTTGGTCAACATTGGCCTTACAGTAGAGATGACTTACATCAATTTTGAATTGTTTTTTTTTTGTATCCACACTAATATTATAAGAGCGAAAGTAACTCTATTTGTCTGTCTGTCTGTATCTTCTTCACGCCTAAACCACTGAATTGATTTGAAGGAAATTTGGTACAGATATAGTCAGACAAACGATTCTAAGTGGTATATCAACGACCTGTATTTTTTCCTTATCAGAATAATGTTACATTTTATATATTCTGTTTACTGTTAATAAATGAAAATAAATTGCTTACTAACATTTAGCTATTGATTAACTTGCTTAGCAGAGAAATTGTAAATTGCTTAATGAATTCGGCAAATTATTTTTTAAATATTTCTTGAAGCACGATAAAGTAATTAATTATGAAGTATGAAGTCGTTTTTTTTTTGTTTAGTGTTAGTTTTAATATTAATTGACGAGACGCGAAATATTTTTATTTGTATTTATAAAAAAAAACTCAAGATGGCTGCTCTCAAAAATTCATCCTTTGCCAAAATAGAATAAGTAATGTAGCCGAAAAAAATGAGAGGTACGCTGAAGTCAAATAAATTTTCCTCTCACAAAAAAAACTAAAAAATTCTTAAAGAAACGAACAAAAAGATGGTAGGTTTCTGAATGAAAATAAAATATTAGGTAGGTAAATGTTTGGTATGATAGATAGTTGGGTCGCGTCGCTGTCACGCGTCGGCGATAACGTATAGTGTTGAATTATTTGTTGTTTTTATGTATTTCGCACGTTTATCATGTCAGACTACCCTCATTCATCACAATTTTCGGAGATAGAATACGTCATGAATAATATCTTTTTGTGGGAAAACTTGCAAAAGGACAACGGAAATGTTATACTGAGCAATTTAAGATAGATCAAATGTAACATACACACATCAAAAGTGTCTAGGGATATTTCAATTAAACCTAAACAACTAAAATTCTATTAACTTTTTGTTAAGACACCTACACATTAAAATAAACCTTGTTTAATAGCTTATCTAATCTGATAATAAACTTTTGGATAAATTTTAATTAAAAAAAAACTTAGAAGAAGAGGATAAACTCAGACAAAATTTCAATCTAAACTTTATTTTTGAAACATCAAAACCTAAACAAAACAACTATTTTTTTTATAAAAATTGTTGAAAACTTAAAATTAATAATCCGTGGATCCACCTAAGACTCTCCTGACACATCTGCAGCGGTTCTGTATACTCAAAACAAGGGTGTCAATATCCTGTTGTGGAATACTGTCCCAAATTGCGTTTTCTGAAGCCATGAGGACCAGTCAGAGCGTTATATCTAGGCTTTGGTCACGATATCGTGTCACGGGGGAAGTGGTGGAACCGCACCGAGGACCTCAACACATTAAAACACATGTACAGGACCGATTCATGGTAAATGCTGCACGAAGTCAATCAAATGTAACGGCAATGCAATTGGTTCAAAGACTACAGAGAGAGTATGGTTTGCTGGTAAGCGGTCAAACCAGGTCAAACTTTGAGAAGACGACTGCATGAAGTCAACCTACGTACTTGTAGGCCACTTCGGGTACCAGCGCTAAGGAGGCAATCGATGAAGAAAATTACAATGGGCTATTGCACACGAAAACTGGAACCATTCTCAATGGTCACTTGTGCTTTTCACTGATAAATCCAGGTTTGGATTTCATCCTGATTCGCGAAGAGTACGCGTTTGGAGAGAACCTGGGCGTTGGAATCAACTGCAGCACCTACAACAAGTTCATGCATATCAAGGTGGCACGATTATGGTTTGGGCAGGAATTCGTCTCGGTGGTAGAACGGACCTCGTTTGGATACGAGGCAATATGACTGCTCTAAAATACCGAGATGAGGTGCTAGAGCCTGTAATCTTGCCCCACAGACAACAAATGGGACCAAATTTCCAGCTAATGCACGACAATGCTCGTCCACATACGGCGCGTATCGTCACAAGTTGGTTACAACAGCATGATATCCAAGCTTTAGACTGGCCTGCACAATCCCCTGACTTAAATCCTATTGAGCATGCCTGGTATATGCTTCTGAGAAGAGCTCTTAGGAATTTTCCTGAAGTTATTGAGGACGAAAACCAGCTTTTCTTGCATCTTAAAAGGACTTGGGACAGTATTCCACAACAGGACATTGACACCTTGTTTTGAGTATGCAGAACCGCTGCAGATGTGTCAGGAGAGTCTTAAGTGGATCCACGGATTATTAATTTTGTTTTCAACAATTTTTGTAAAAAAAATAGTTTTTTTTTTAGTTTAGGTTTTGATGTTTCAAAAATAAAGTTAAGATTGATATTTTGTCTGAGTTTTTCATCTTCTTCTAAGTTTTTTTTTTAATTTAACTTTATTCAAATGTTTGTTATCAGATTAGATAGGCTATTAAACAAGGTTTATTTTAATGTGTAGGTGTCTTAACAAAAAGTTAATACAATTTTAGTTGTTTAGGTTTAATTGAAATATCCCTAGACACTTTTGATGTGTGTATTATATACTTACAGTCATAAAATATTGTTTGAGTACAAACTTAGAGGATTCGTAGACGCCGATCGATCAAACGCTACGCCGCGTAGCAACCGTAGCCGACTCGCTACGCCGTAGGTACTGCGTAGTAACCCGACACTATCTTTTCGAACGAGCGCTTTTAGGTGTAATTGGTGTAGATTGTTGTTTATATTTGGTAGTTACAGAAGTTATGGCATATTTACAAAAATCTTGTAATTTTATTGAGCATATTTTCATTGCACATAATAAAATATTAATGATAAAATTTTATTTATTTTGTAAATTGGTGAATGTTCTTTATACAAGTTAATATTGATTGTATTTCCCTTATTTTACGGAAACGGTGGCCGGTGTTTCCTAACCAATACTCTGAGAAAACTAACTCAGAGGCCAGTTTCTTTTAAAGCCCATATAATTGTAATGGACGTTTGAGAAAGCCGCATTAAGTACCTAAACTATCTGACTACATAATATAACGACGTACATAAGCCTTACACTTATTATTAACATCTTTGCCAAAATTGAGTACAACCGGATACTTAGATCGTTACCAACAATTTATTGCATCAACACAATGCAATGCTAAAAGATATGACCGATTTAGAAAAATGTGGCACTCCCATTTTAATAAAAAAAAAAACATAAACATAATTTACGGACAATAAACTCTAAATATAACCACAAACAGCTAAAAGTTTATTCAAGCAATTAAGCCAACGTTAATTGTTATTAAACTTTTTATCTTTTTAATCGCAAAACCGAAGGCTATAAAAGTTGAAATAAAAAAAACCAGTATAAAAGCTCTTTGTACTTATTATTGCGACAGACATTACTCTATGATAGCGTGAATATTTTCTCTATTAATATTTTATGTGAAAGTGTTTGTTTAACTGTTACGTTTGTACGCGTAAATGGCTAAACCAATTTCGATGAATTTTCGAATGTTATTATTTGTTTAAAAACATAAATTGACTGCAATTCTCGAACAAATTTTAATCGGTTTGTTTTTCAATTCGTCTGTATTTTTCATTTGTTACACGTTTTTTCACCAATTGTGCATTAATTCGAGTAATTCGTTAAATATTAATCGTTTATTATTATTTAAAAGAGCACACTCACAAAATGATCCTTGAAAAAAATATCAAGGTTTGACCTTCCGAGATAATCATACACAACAAACAAATAATTGGTGTATTGTATTTTGCACCAAAAAGTAGAAAATAAAAAAATTAACTATAATATCAGAAAAAATGGCATGTAAAGCAACAAATAGAACCAAAGCCTGACTAAAGCCCTTTCTGAAATTAAAATCTATATCTACTAATATTATAATGAGGAAAGATTTGTATTTTTGTATGTAACGAATAAACTCAAAAACTACTGGATCGATTTCAAAAATTCTTTTTACATTAGAAAGCTACATTATCCCTGAGTAACATAGGTTATATAATATCACGCTATGTTCCACGGGAGCGAAGCAGTAACTAAAAACCTAAGTAACGCGGGTGAACCCGCGAGGTTTCGCTAGTTTTTAATAAAAAAAGTGAGCCGTCACGGTACGCCTGGCAGATGTGAAACATCGACATTATTTTGTAAAAGTAATATGATTGAAAAGAAACAAAAGCGTGGCGACGCGTCGCCACGGCATGCTTCACCACGCCAGAAATTTGTTTTACGTGCGGCTATAGATGTTTCACATCAAAAGATTTTTATTTCGCGACTACGTCCGCTAAAATCAACATCCACACCTAGCAACTACATTCTCGCCGCCGAACAAAGTTAGGCACAATTAACTGTACGTCGCGTCGCTTTGTTAGTTAACATAATATATCAACATGTACAGTTCTCGAACTGCTAGTAATTTGATCTCGTGTGAAGTTTTGATTTGGTATAATTTAACGTCATTAATCGTCTTTATGGCCCCGTGATTAAGGTACTCACCTCTTGTGTTTAAGGTTGCTGATTTAAAATCGGATAAATCCGTACTAATATTATAAATGCGAAAGTAACTCTGTCTGTCTATCTGTCTGTCTCTTCTTCACGCCTAAACAGCTAAACCGATTTGAATGCAATTTGGTACAGATATAGTCTGGGACACGGGAAAGGACATAGGATAGTTTTCATTCTGGAAATCTCCCGGGAACGGGAGTTATTCTACGCGAATGAAGTCGCAGGCAAAAGTTAGTACTTGATAAATTCACCTTTTTCAATTCACTCCTTTTTTGCAAGGTTATGTTTTAGATACCAGGCATTATGCTGAAGCGAAACCTTAAATTAGTATTAATCTTAATTTTTCCTTGACCTAACTCAGATCCTAAATATCTTCAGAAACCTGACACTATCAACTTTTAAGATTGTTCGATGTCGTGAGGTCTCTTCTTACACAGAGAAGGCTTGCTCAAGGTAAATTGGCGATTTCGACTAGTATATACACCGATGACTGTGGTCTTTTAAAATTCAATATTTATTCAAAAGATACCAGTTATAATTTCGATTAAGCCTGCCTTAATTACCCACAAGATTTCGACATTGATTGTCCTTAATATTGTCAATTTTATTCAAACAGCTTTTATTTTATTAAATAGTCCATCAGACGTTAATCATAACACAACCTTATACATTGTTCACAAGTTCGAAATTCGCTCTACAGTAAAACACAATTATCTGAAAGTGTACTACAATTTATGGACAATTTACTGAATAGTATTTTAAAATATTCGTTTGAACATTGCACACGAGAATGGGTATTGAGTTCTGTTCAATATCGGATGATAAACATTTGCAAAGTAAACACTAGTGCGTCGATGCGATGAAATACACGTTCATTATTATAACGAGTGGAGCAGGTATTTCACACAGTTGAGTACTCTTTAGGGGTCTGTAGTCATAATCTGTATGGTTTTTATTCTACTGTGGTGGCGAAAGAACATTCGAGCATGTATGCATTCAAAGCTGGTCTGTTTCCTGCCGGGTTGGGGAATAGTTCTAATGGCAAGATAAATAGACGTTACTAAGCACTATACCTGTCACTGTTACACAACTGCCAAACGTCAAGTGCACCATAGAGACGGCAACATGGCTAAACCAAAGCCAGTGTTTAGTAACGTCTATTTATCTCGCCATAATAGTTACCGTGACCCCGGAACATAAAGGGCACCGAAGGAACATGCGTGGGTTTTAGTCAGTAAAAGTCTGACACGAAGGGCGGGAGAAGCCATTTGATGATTCCCACTCACAAAAAAAGAGCTGGTCTGTTTGTTTGGTCCGATCGTCATTTGTAGAATTTTGACAGTTGTCACGGGTAGACAGAAGTCAGGAAGTGTGACAAGTCTAAGTAAACAAAAGGCGTCTGGTAAAAGGCTAGGTAGATGATATTTATCCATAATGTGATAATGGCACAGTCATGGAACCTAAAGGGTAAATAAGATACGATAAATTTTCATTATAAAATGTTTTTATTGACATTTACTACTTACTACTTATAACAATTACAGGTTCTGTAACACACAAATAAATAAATTACCGGCCCTTAATTAGTTAGTGTTAATGAGCGTCAACTTTACAGAATAAACTTAAATACAAACATTGCGTAAAATATTAATACTGCAGTAAAATTTTAGTGCCTGCAAATATACATAGACTTTTAGTATCTGATGAAAATTATTTATTGCATCAAACTTATTTTTATGAAAGTTTCTTTATAACAATAAATAATGAAACGGTTAATCATCAACCAATAGTAACCACGTATTATATTTGCTAAGCACTAAAACAATTGAAATACACACATCAAAAGTGTCTAGGGATATTTTAATTAAACCTAAATTACTAAAATTCTATTAACTTTTTGTTAAGACACCTACACTTTAAAATAAACCTTGTTTAATTGCCTATCTAATCTGATAATAAACATTTAGATAAAGTTAAATTAAAAAAAAAAAACTTAGAAGAAGAGGAAAAACTCAACAAAATTTCAATTTAACTTTATTTTTGAAATTTCAAAACCTAAACAACAAAACATTTTTTTTTTATAAAAATTGTTGAAAACTTAAAATTAATAATTCGTGGATCCACCTAAGACTCTCCTGACACATCTGGAGCGGTTCTGCATACTCAAAACAAGGGTGTCAATATCCTGTTGTGGAGTACTGTCCCAAATCCTGCTAAGATGCAAGAAAAACTGGTTTTGATGCACAATATCAACAGGGAAATTCCTACGAGCTCTTCTCTGAAGCATATTCCAGGCATGCTCAATAGGATTTAAGTCAGGGGATTGTGCAGGCCGGTCTAAAGCTTGGATAACATGCTGTTGTAACCAACTTGTAACGATACGCGCCGTATGTGGACGGGCATTGTCGTGCATTAGCTGGAAATTTTGTCCCATTTGCTGATTGTGGGGCAAGATTACAGGCTCTAGCACCTCATCTCGGTATTTTCGAGCAGTCATATTGCCTTGTATCCAAACGAGGTCCGTTCTACCGCCGAGACGAATTCCTGCCCAAACCATAATCGTGCCACCTTAATATGCATGAACTTGTTGTGGGTGCTGCAGTCGATTCCAACGTCCAGGTTTTCTCCAAACGCGTACTCTTCGCGAATCAGGATGAAATCCAAACCTAGATTCATCAGTGAAAAGCACAAGTGACCATTGAGAATGGTTCCAGTTTTCGTGTGCAATAGCCCATTGTAATCTTCTTCCTCGATTACCTCTCCTTAGTGCTGATACCCAAAATGGCCTACGAGCACGTAGATTGACTTCATGCAGTCGCCTTCTCAAAGTTTGACCGCTTACCAGCAAACCATACTCTCTCTGTAGCCTTTGAACCAATTGCATCGCCGCTGCATTTAGTTGACTTCGTGCAGCATTTACTATGAATCGGTCCTGTACATGTGTTGTAATGCGTTGAGGTCCTCGGTGCCGTTCCACCACTTCCTCCGTGACACGATAACATGACCATAGCCTGAATATAACGCTCTGACTGGTCTTCATGGCTTCAGAAACGGCAATTATGGGACAGTATTCCACAACAGGATATTGACACCCTTGTTTTGAGTATGCAGAACCGCTGCAGATGTGTCAGGAGAGTCTTAGGTGGATCCACGGAATATTAATTTTAAGTTTTCAAGAATTTTTATAAAAAAAATTGTTGTTTTGTTTAAGTTTTGATGTTTCAAAAATAAAGTTAAGATTGAAATTTTGTTTGAGTTTTTCCTCTTCTTTTAAGTTTTTTTTTAAATTTAACTTTATCTAAAAGTTTATTATCAGATTAAATAGTCTATTAAACAAGGTTTATTTTAATGTGTACATGTTTTAACAAAAAGTTAATAGAATTTTAGTAATTTAGGTTTAATTGAAATATCCCTAGACACTTTTGATGTGTGTATATTTGGTTATAACAACGGAAAGCATATTATAATTTATAGACGTTACACTAGGTTCAGGCTTGTCTTGTGGAATCCTTCTGAATTATGTTGATTTTTTTAATGGATTTTAATATTTTGATTTTTTAATAATTTCATATAACTCAAACTCAAAATTATTTGTAAATGATGTAATTATAATGATGAATAAGTGCGTAGACTTACAGATTAAGGTCGTGTGAATTTATTCTAGTTGTATATTTCCATAATAACCTTTTTAAACCGACATTTTTGCTTGTGATATTACTAAGCCTACTGATGATTAAAAAGCCGACCCTTATATAATTCTCCCTAAACCTGTATACCTATTTAATTTGCACCTTTCAAATAATTTAAATTTTCTCCACAGCGTTATAAGGCTAGTGTCCACATTATATTCTTATACAGCGTAATAAATTCCGCAGTGACGCGGAATATTGTATTAAATTATGTTAATCTGTGGCGCGTCGTTCCAGCAACATAAATATTATAACTTTGAACAAAGTCGGGGTATTGTGCTTGTGTTTAGCTTGACTTATTACTAGGGTTGTCATGTTTTGTTGATGGGCCTGTAAGTCTAGTGGTTAGTTACCCTGACTGCTAAGCCAGAAGTCGTGGGTTCGATTCTCACCCAGGACAAACTTTGAGTGATGAGCATGATTGTTTGTTCAGTGTCTGGGTGCAATTTATCTATAAAATGTATGTATTTATAAAATATATAAGTATGTTTATAAGTTGATTGGTTACCGTAGTACAAGCTCTGCTTAATTTGGGATCAGATGACCATGTCTGAGCTGGATAGACCTAGGTAGGATATTTATTTATTTTAATCATATTAGGGTAATGTACCAAAAAAATATGGGTTAGATCCTTTGTATCTTTAATCTTTGTGTTATCCTGTCCCCGCGTTACCTTTTTCAATACATGGACTATATAACACAAAATTTTTTTTTCACATTCAACTCATGTTCTGCTTTATTACGTTACTTTTAAATTATACCTTTAAATAAATGTGTTTGAATTAGAGCTTTATTACCTCCAATACAAACTGAATAAGCACAATATTTTCTTAGCCTAGTATACTTTATTACTCTTTCTGAGAAGCTGGTAACCCTTAACATTAAGACTAAGCCTTCCGCGGCATTACTCCCGGACAATGGAAGTGCTGAACCGGTTAACTCGACGATTACTGGGGAACCTGGAACGCAGCCGGGTAATCAAGCGATGTTATAGGCACAGTTAATAATAGACTTTTACTATTGTTACATAACCATGGTAAACGAGGAAGTTAAGAAAAAAAAATTAAATAATTTTCCAAGGACTACTCACACTGCTGGGCTATAATAATCTATACTAATATTATAAAGAGGTAAAATTTGTAAGTTTGTAAGTTTGTATGTTTGTAAGTTTGTAAGTTTGTATGTTTGGGGTAATCTCTGGAACTAATGAACCAATTCCAAAATTTTTTTCACTGGCAGAAAGCTACATTATTCCTGAGTGCTATAGGCTATAAATTATTTTTATAACAAGTATATTAACCGAGCTATCGCAACTTTTGTCTAGCAAGTCGGAAAAAAATACCTCTTAAAACAGAATTATTTGCGTGCGCTGCCTAAACAGTTGCTTAAAATTAATAACAATGTATGGCAACTTGGTTTGTCTTAATTATTTCTACAAAAAAGTCCGCGATACCATATCTCTATCTTTTATATTTTATCTTTTATACTTCTTTTATTGCATTAAAAAAATGATTTTTCGGCATACTTACGTTTGGTTGATTATTTTAGCAACAAAATACTAATTCTTATGACAATAAATTATTTCAGTATCACAAGGACATCATACAGATAAGATTTGCCATTTACAGTATGTCAATTGGTCATATAGTTCCGGAGATAATATAAAATTACTAAAACGCAAAATGCCCCTAGCGTAATTTTCATTGTGCGGAAGTCATTTATAATTTCAAAAAATACCTTTGAAGATATTCACAGTTTTAAAATTACTCCGCAGCAAGCAATATAAATGATAGTATGTAATAGAAACTGCTTTTTAGCGAAAAAAGGCCGCCTATTGTACTCTTGCATATTTGTTTGTATTGTCCTTTACTGTTTTTGTCCTATTGGTGTACTATAAAGAATATTGGCCGATGGCTTTGCAAGATATTCGTAGCTTATTTTAAATACATCAGAATAACACATCTGGGTCGTCATAAAGGCGCGTGTAAGAGGTTACGCTACACGTAACGTACGGCTAGGGGTATTCAGAAGCCAGAAAGTCTGACCAGTCGAACCAAAGGGTATCGTCGCCCAGTTACTGGGTTGTGGAGGTCTGATAGGCAGACGCTTCACGTAAAACACTGGTATCCAGCTGAATCCGGTTCAGCTGTAAGCCGACCCCAACATAGTTGGGAAAAGGCTAGGGAGATGATGATCCTCCTCACCGCACACGGACATTTCGGGAGGTTCCTATGTCGGATTCGGGCGGAAGTGACGCCTGCGTGACACGGTGTAGCATACGGTGGAGGTAAGCCCCGCTTGGGCGAACCACCACCGTGTCATTGCAGAGGCGATCGGTGCTGGTTCAAGCCATGCTTCGGGGCGAGACTAAATAGGAAACCGTCGCCTCCTGCGAAGCAGACACGCTGGAGACGAAAGCGACGGGGTGCGTGAGGCAGCGTCAAGCTTCACGCCCCGGACAGAGACCCAGGCTTAGGTATCGAGAGTCACAAGATGATGGCCACTGGAGTCGTGGGCCTGCGGAAGGCGAGCGGTTGGTAGCTCGCCGCCCGACTAGGCCCAGACCCGTGTCGACGGCGTGTCGATGCTTCTAATAGTTACCGTGGCCCCGGAATATATAAGGGTAACCGAAGGGACATTATTGGATTTAAGTCAGTAAAAGTCTGACCCTCCTTCCCTCTCCAGGGGCGGGAGAAGTCATTTGATGATTTCCTTTCCATCAAAAACAAAAACGCCATTGGATATGTTTTGGATGCTTTTACCATGGTCAATGTAGCTCTTTCACGCTTATACAACCCCAATAATCTTTCTGTGTACGCTCAAGATAGTTCCACAGTTAATCCGTACTAATATTATAAATGCGAAAGTAACTCTGCCAGTCTGTCTGTCTGTCTGTCTCTTCTTCACGCCTAAACTACTAAACCAATTTTGAATGAAATTTGGTACAGACATAGTCTGGGACCCGAGAAAGGACATAGGATAGTTTTCATCCCGGAAATCCCCCGGAAACGGGAACTATTATTCCACGCGGACGAAGTCGCGGGCAAAAGCTAGTAATATAATAAAAATACTAAAAAAAATTTGAAAAACTAAAAATTTAACCCATATTTTTTGTACGGCAGGACATAAACCAAAAATAACGGTTTAAAATAAAAAAAAAACCTGGGACAACTTACACAAGACCATCTGATACCAAACTAAGCAGAGGTTTTACTATGGTAACCAGATTGAGAAACATACTAATATAATTTATAAATAGATGTAACATATTGTAGTTAAATCACACAAAGTTTGTCCCGGTTGGAAATCGAATCCACAACAAATTTAAAATTTCATTCTACAAACAAAACTGAGTTAATTACATCGTTCAAAACTCAAGAATGACTGGACAGATTTTTACTATCTACGATTTCTTGGATTAATCTCCGCAACGAAAAGCAGAATAGCAATACTGAAAAAACAAATAAATAAATAAATAAATAAATATTCTCGGACAACTCACACACGGTCATCTGATCCCAAACTAAGCAGAGCTTGTACTATGGTAACCAGAAAACTGATAAACATACTTATATATTTTTTAAATATATACATAATATATAGATAAATCACACCCAGACACAGAACAAACATTCGTGCTCATCACACAAAGTTTGTCCTGGGTGGGAATCGAACCCACGACCTGCGGCTTAGCAGTCAGGGTCACTAACCACTAGACCAACAGGCCCGTCAAATATGAAGTAAAATATGAAGTAAATCCATTTCCGTCTCAGCAGTTTAGGAATACATTAATAATTATATTGCTTTACATATGTACAATATTATAGATTTAATGGATATGTATTTTGCCAGGAGGCCAATGTTACACTAACATTGGTATCTGACAACATAGAAATTAATCTAAGACCGACATCAGATTGATACGTAGAATTATTAATTACACATTCCGTGTTAATTGTCTGTATAATAACTATCTGTAACCCGTAGCTTTACTTGTGAGGATTGGTTAAATTAAAGGTCTATTTTAACAAAATTGGAAGACTTCTAAACAGTCAAAGTGTATACCACGCGCGACGGGTTAAAATTGCAGATGTCGAGCGATGGGTTGGCTCGCCGCCCGGCTAAGACCAGGCCCGCGTCGGCGGCGCGTTAGTGTTCTACAGTAAGGGGCCCAACAGGGCCAACGCCTGCCGGGGTTGCGGAATGTTTTTTTTTTTTTTTTTTTTTTTTTTTATTGGGACAATCCCACCACACTATTCCCAACCACTGCAACTCCTGAAAGCCAGAATCAACAGTGGAGTCCGCCAGAAAAGCGCCGAGCAATGAAGCTCGACGAGTCCCGGAGAAACGATTCAACTGTCTTGGATCCCGCAACGAAATTAATCAGAAAAGTACATCGGAGGAGTCAGAAAAAATATGTTTTCCACTTCCCTCCAAACAAGCAGGAGACAGAACAGAACTAGGCCAATAGGCACAAAGGGGCGATTGCAACTGGGAGAAGCCCAGATTGCCTTGCACCACGGAATAGAATTTGTTAAAATTAATGGGTCCTAAAATGTGAGCTGTTACGATTGATTCCAATAATAGGTATGGCAAAAGCGCTTGAACGCACGGAAATTGGTTCTAGTTTCCACAAGGTCCGCATAATAAACGACACCGGATGTAACCTGTATACTATCTAACATAATATTGCGCTCATTCTGCCAAAGAATACACTCCCATAGGATGTGATGTGCAGATTGTTCGAATTCACAGTTCGATGAGGAACATTGACACAAAGGCGAAGCAACAAGTTTGAAAGAAAATAGTTTACTTTTAAAATTGCCATGTCCTGTGAGAAATTGAGCAACGCAGTGATCAACTTCCAACCATGTCTTAGCCAACCGCTCACGAACGGATGGGAAGAACAGATGGAGGTGCCGGCCCTTGATGGAGTTATCCCACCTACTTTGCCATTCGGATAAGAGTTCCTCCCAAACTTCAGACTGCGGTTTAAATAACCTAGAAATTCTATTAAGGTCGCGTTGTGGTATAAAGTTAGTGTCCATGGTCTCCCGCGCGGAGTAGTACATTGAAGCTCGTCGTTGTACCTCCAGATCGACTGGGAGTACACCTGCGAGTACCGGAAGGGCTTCAGTACTGACCGTTCTATAAGCTTTGCATAAAAATATTAAAGCCAAGCGTTGACTTTGAAGTAATTTACGTCGTACCGCCCCTATAGTGGCCCTGTCGGCCCAAACAGGTGCACCGTAGCACATACAACCTAAGTAGGTAGCACCATATATAATTTTTAAGGTTAAGAATGATAAACCCCAAGTTGCTTTAGATATTCTCGTTAAGGCATAAAAGTTCTTTTTAGCTTTTTCACCTACTGTTTTTATATGATCGATGAAAGAAAAATTCCTTTCTAAGATCATGCCAAGATAACATACAGCTTGCTGTTTTTTGACGGGAACGTTATTAAATTTAATACTAGGCCACGATTTGAGATCACCTTTTAGTATAAGCTGATAAGTTTTTTGCGGTGCAAAGGTAAGACGGTTACGATCACCCCACTGGGATATTAAACGTAGGCAGGTGTCAGCCAAGTTCTCAAGTCCAGCTCGAGTACTTGACTGAATGAGCAGCAGGCCGTCGTCCGCGTAACCGGTTAGGGAACAGCCGTTTGGAAGTGGAATCGCGAGGAAATCATCAAAGCCTAGGTTCCATAAATAAGGACCGATAACTGAACCCTGAGGACATCCCATAGTTAGTGATTTTGACATAGAAAAATGTCCAAGCTTAAGTACTGCGGAACCGTTTAAAAAGTACGAGTGAACGAGATTATAGATGTTTTTGTAGCAACCGCGGGTTTTTAGTTTTAGTAAGAGCATAGGCCACCAAGCGTTATCAAAGGCCCCAGAAATATCAAGAAAGATTCCAATTACGTATTTGTGTTCGGACAGATTAACAGTTTTTCTGACAGAAAGTGCCGCGTCGACTGTAGATTTACCTAAGGTGAAACCGTATTGATTGCTATGAAATTTTGGACCGTCCGGTAGTAAGCGTGGAACGATGAGGCGCTCCAGAAGTTTTCCCAAAGATGGTAGAAGTGTAATAGGCCGATACGACTTGGGGTCGTCCGGAGGCTTGTCGCCACTCTTTGGGATTATTCTTATAAATCCACGCCTCCATTTGCGAGGAAAAACACCTTCGGCAATGCATCGGTTATATACAGTTAGGATCGCGTCACCTGCTGATTTACACGCTTCTTTAATCATCCTATTAGATATTTTATCTTCACCTGAAGATTTGTTGACCGGTAACTTTCTAACAACACTTATGAATTCGTCTATGGATGGTACGTCTGACGATGGTGATTCAGGTGGCACAGCAGCCCACGCTCTGATCTGTTGGTGGTAGTCGCTGTCGTTTACCGGTGAATCATCAGGGATAAGAGAATTAAGTAGGACTTCTGTTGTTTCTTCTATGCCAGTGGTATGTTTATTATTGACTTTAATGTTTTGGACGTACGCGAGGTCTATAGATCTGTTAGCTTTAAATTCGTGATATAAGGGAGACCACGGACCCTCCGTGTCTAGTTTATCGACAATTTTCCTCAGTAAATTGCCCTTAGATTTTTCAACCGAAGCTTTGTAGCGGGACTTGGCAACTCTAAAAGCATTAATCGCGGAAGTAAGCACGTCTCCAGTAGCCTTACGTTTTTTAAGTTTATTTAACCGTCTACGTGCTTTGCGGTAACTTTTGCGCTGTTCAATTAAATAATCATTCCACCAATCACATCTACGAATATTGGTCATAGATCCGCGACCAATGGCGATGTCAGCACAGTAAGTAAAAGTTTCCGACATAATGTCAGCACTTTCTTCAACTGACAGCCCGTCTCGAGTGAATTCTTTGGCGTGACACGCAAAAAGCGAGCTGAAAAATTCCCAGTTCGCGCCTTTACATTTATATCTAAAATTACCAGAAATATGAGACGGACCTTGAGTCGATACAGGAACAAACTCGTACACGATCAGGCGATGATCACTACACGACGCGTCCGGTAGGACACGCCACCTATCCAAGCGTACGTCGGCACTAGAAAGTGTGACGTCAATACAAGACTCGCCCATTTGGCTACAAAAAGTAGGTGGTGCATCTGGGGTATTATGAATCGATAGGTTCATCTCAGCAATGAAATCCTCAACAGCGCAGCGTCGTTCGGTATCAGTGGACCGAACCTTGCCATACCACAGGGACGATGACGCGTTAACATCCGCGCCAACGATAACTTTGCAGCCCGCGAGCGACCGCAAGACGTGACGGAGGTTGTGTATATGAGGAGCAACAGGGTCAGAGTATTGAAAGTAGCAGCTCACAACGTAGACTTTAAAAGAAGCCGATGAACCTTCAGCAACGGCACAGTGAGACGTCATAAGGTTACGCAAAGATGTTACTGTAAAGTTGGAGGAACGCGCAACATAAATTCCGGCTCGTGCTTTACAATCCAGCTGTACTACTTTGTGACGTAACCGCGAGTTTTGATACTGCTCTTGAACAAGTACAAGGTCTAAGTTGTAATCTATAATTAGTTTATCCAACTCAGATGTCGCCACCCTATCGTTGTGAAGATTTAGTTGTCCTATGTTTAAAATATCCATCAATAATTAGTATTTAAAATGAGTTGCTCGAGTTTTAGTTTGTATGTGGCACAATTTTCAGACCCGCAACGATGGTCAAACGATTTTTTAAAACGTTTACACGCCGCGCAAACCGGTGTAAAATTTAATTCGTCCTTATGCGGGCAATCCTTGGTTTCGTGGGCCTCGGAACAATTAGCGCAGGTGGGTGATTTGCTAACGCAATGTTTTTTAACGTGACCGAATTGTTGACAGTACGCGCAACGAACTACTTCAATATCATCAATAAAACGACAAGTGGCCCAATCAATGAATAATTTTTCCTTAGTAGACACAAGATGTTTACGAACCGCAGATTCTATTTCAATACCTATCCATTTCCGGCCGTTTTCAGTAGAACGCCTACGAATTATTTTAGTCGATTTTATGAAGTCGTCTTCTTTAATTGGCATCTCATTTTGAATGTTTTGACGGTATAACGCATTCAAAAAAGCGCTGTCCTCCATAGAGGCGGGAATGTCTTTTACCAACAAACGAGGCCGGCGGCCTTTTGGTTTCTCTAAACGAAGGCCCGCGGACTTTATTGCATCGACCGATTCCAACTTTTTCAGTTGGTTTTCATTCGCGACACGCAATACAACGCCCGACTTTGCGGTTTTTTTGACGCCGACAATTTGGAACCCGTCGTCACTGGGCTTAATCGCCTTCATAAGGGCTTGTTTAGTCGCGGAGGATGACGCGAAGTCAGCCGACCGTTCGTCGGTCGGATACGCGACAATACAAGGTGCTGGGGCTCCCATTCGCCGGGAGGCATCAACCGCGGGCGCGACTTTGGGTAAACGTAGTTTTAAAGAATCCGCGTACGATATTTTATTGTCGACATTGTTTACAGTTTTAACGCCGGGATTTAATTTTAATCTATCTAATTCGCGCTCGGTGTTGGCAAGCTTAGTTTCATTACAAGAAGATTTTAATGCCAACAATGAGACAATACTTGTAACGCGCTGAGTCATATCCATAATAGCGGATTTATTCGCAACATTAATACGGGAACCCTGATCGTTGACCAACTCGTTAATCTTGGTCAGATACGCAGACGCCTCGGAAACTAAGTCACAATAATCACCACTGTTTGCACTGCTTACATTGGAAATATTTAATATGGGTGAAGATTTTTCAATGAATTCGGATGTTTGAAGGCGTTTAGACCTATCTTCGGGCGAAATGTATGTAGGCGACATTTCACTGAATAGCCGTTTGGAATTAGCGGAGGTCGGCGCGGGCGGCGACCTGAGCGTTTTCGTATTTCTACGAAAAATATCTCCGCCACGATCAGGCGGGTCATCATTATTAGATGACATGTTTAATGAAATAAAAAGTGAAAGAAGTCTAAAACGCTGAGAAAAAAAAAAGAACGGTTACAAAAGTTATTTCGCGATACCCCCAACAAGGAATAAAAAAAAAAAAAAAAAAAAATGTACTTACCGAGTAGCTGACAAAATGAATTGATTACACGTAAATTACAAAGTAAACACTAATAAAAACTTACGATACCAGCACTAGACACAATAGCACACAACCTGAAAGAAATCACGAGCCGAAATATCGATAATCGAACGCGATATGCGTAAACAAAACAGGAGCGTATTAGAACGATCCTAACCGGGCCGAGGCGCGGAGGGAAGTGATTGCGGAATGTTTATAATAGTTACCGTGACCCCGGAACATAAAGGGCAACCGAAAGAACATGAGTGGGTTTTAGTCAGTAAAAATCTGACACGCCCTCCCGCCGCACCCAGAACGGGAGGCAGTCATTTGATGTATTCCCGCTCACCAAAAAAAAAAGTACTTAAACTAGTTCTCTATTCTCTTACTTACTTGTGCCAGTAAAGAACTATTCAATTAGATTTTTTGTTAGTGTTGGCTAATCTATTAAATGGATTAATTTTGACGGTACTTTTATTTGAAAATGAGCTAAAGTTATAAGGAGTGTAATTATAATACCAAATAATTATGCTTATAAATAACATTTAATTATCTTTTTCTTCACTGTTTATGTTGTAAAATTCATTTTATTCAGATAAGTAGTTTTACAGCAAGAACTTAATGATTTCATAAATATTTCCTTTGCTAATGTAATTAACTAGCTTTTGCCTGCGGCTTTACTCGCGTAACATTTTTATCTAGATCAGCAAGAGGGGAATCAATAAGATCCAGCCTAAGAATATTTATCTAAAATAGACAGACAGTGCTCCTAAATTAGCAAGCCAAACACGAACCGACGAATTTAGCCAAACTTCATATAATCTGGCTTTAGCGTATTAGCCAAGAATCAGCCCGTTGACTCAGGTGCTGGTGAACCTTAGCTTCGTTGATATAAAGGTTAATATTCCTTGAAGTCCCGAATATACGAAGTTACTCAAGCAATATGTGATACATATTCATAGGGTTTGGTATCAGTTCAGGGAATTCGTGGTTAGTTGTTGACGGAAAGTTTTTATCTTGAAAGTAAGTTTCATAATAGCCGCGAGTGAAAAGAACAAGGGCGCTACGAGATTTCGTAGTAATCTGCTACGAGATTTCGTAGCAATCTGCTACGAGATATTGCTACGAAAATCGTAGCAAAGGTCGTCGTTTGATTTGAGAGGTTATAAAGAGATTTGTACTGACGGGTAGAGTTGACATAATTTAAATCAATGAGAAATTACTCGATTTATATTAAGACTTGCGGTTATCAATTTTTATGTATAGTAATAAATTTTTAAAATCTACACTAGTTTTCATCTTGCTAACGTTTTTCTTAAGTGCATTAGAATCGGCTGCTTGTCTACCCGAATTCAATTTATAACAATGTTTTACATGGAGTGGCCAGACCACCACAACCTAGGGGTTGCCCAGTAAGGTAACAAGGTACAAATGTCAGACTTTCTGACTCTTTAAAGATCTGCTTTTGGAAAAACTTAGTGTGATGAGCATGGTTGTTTGTTCTGTGTCTGGGTATAATATTTATCTATGGTATTTATGCATTTATCACACACACATATTTACATTAAATTTAGTCTGTTGCCACACGTGAAGACTTGTAATTGGCTTATTAGAGACTATAGTTTCTATATTATTAAGTGTTTAAGCCGTAAGTCTTCCAAAGTATTAAATAAATAAATAAATGTAATTACTGTATATAATCAGTTGTATGGTTACCACAGTACAGCCTTTACCATGTTTGGGATTGGA
Source organism: Athetis lepigone (assembly GCA_033675125.1). Lineage (NCBI taxonomy): Eukaryota > Metazoa > Arthropoda > Insecta > Lepidoptera > Noctuidae > Athetis > Athetis lepigone. The sequence goes on along the minus strand of CM066215.1, from coordinate 1,765,156 downwards.
TGACCGTGTGTGAGTTGTCCACAAGATATTTCTATTTTTATATATTAAATTAAAGCCTAAGGAAACGATATAAATTTGTGTATCGATCTACAAAATCAGAACACAAAGTCGCCATCGCTACTAACTCATTTCTAAAAAACCCACGACTGACAGCAAGTCAGTAATTACTATGGTAAGCAAATTTACACTCACTGTTATCAAGTTAAGCGCACTTGCGAGTACAATCAGTAAAGTAGATTAGTAAGCAGGGCCCTCAGACGTAATAATATTGGTATTATTTTTCAAAAAGCCATTAGGTAGTGCCCTAATATGAATTTAAAAACTGGAGGAAGAAAATAATTCTTAAATTATAAAAAAAAATATTAGGTTAAATCCTTCGATGTTCGAAGGGTATCGTGTTACCCAATAACTGCATTTTTGAAGTCCAATACGCAGTCACTCAACGTAAAACACTGGTATTCAGCTGAATCTCGTTAGACTGGAATCCGACCCTAAGATATTTGGGAATATTCTTAGAGACGGATTGGTCGGTAACATGACGATCAGTCTTGTTACTGTCTTAATGTAAGTCACATTCATCGATGTTCAACAAAAAATCGTCTAGCAGTCCTGCATACTTAACAACTTTGTTAAAAGTACTTCACACCCATCGCCATCATATGTAGATTACATTAAGAACTTGACTAATATGCTAACTCACATTAACTTATTTACACAAATTGTCAAGTTTTAACCTAAATGAGAGAGCTATTAAGGCAGGGCGTCACCCGCGGTCCCAATATTGATTACCTTTCGTTATTAGTCGCTTAGTAATTAATTTACGGAAGGGTGTTTCTAATTAAACAAGGAAGTATATAATTGATCTACTGTCTTTAATTAAAGTGCGAGTTTAAGAGAATTTTAAGGCAGATTTGGCAGATAATTGAATCTATGTCAGTTGAAGCGTTATTGATGATTCTTGGGTTGTAACAGATGTGTGCTGGCGACGGTGTTAGGATAAATAAATAAATACCGGGGTTGCGGAATGTTTTTAATAGTCACCGTGACCCTGGAACATAAAGGGCAATCGAAGGAACATAAGTGGGTTTTAGTCAGTAAGAGTCTGACACGCCCTCCCGCCGCACCCAGGACGGGAGCAGTCATTGGATGATTTCCCACTCACCAAAAAAAAAAAAAGGATAAATAAATAATCGTGTAGAAATATTCTGGTATAGTGTAAGGTAATCCTGGTTCCAACCAACAAGCTCGTCCAGCCATCTTCGCCTGGATCTGCCGCAAAGTCAGTCGTTTACTGGGACCCACATTGGAGTGGCCGGCCCAGTCCCACTTAAGCTGAGCTGCTTTTTAAATGGCGTCGGTGCTTTCATCTTGGAGTTAATTTGGCTCCCAAAATGCTGCGCTCCATTACACGCTGGCAAACCTCAAGTTTGAATCTCGGCTGACCTGTGAAACACTAAGTTTGAGCAAAGTTTGAGTTTTTAACTCTTGTGTACTTCGGACCATCGATGAACCGACAATATAATACTTATTTTATTATATGAACCAAAACCCACTCATGGTTCTTCGGTTGCCCTTTATGTAAGTGCCACCGGAAAATAACAAGATCCGTAAGTTTATCAATCTACTAGGAAGTTTATAAACTTCCGTAGGATTCTAAACGGGAGATAAATTGTAACATTTTACGTTCACATTTTCGTAAATTGATAAACTTACTGAACTCAGTCGTAAAATAATAAGTAAGCAGTAACCAAACGCTACGCGCGACCTGATTGGTTGATTGTCACGTGACACTTCTCCTTCCTCGCGGCCGCCATTGTTCGCCACGGAACATAAATAAACCAGTTTGCTTGTGCGTTTTTATTAGTTACGGATCTTGTTATTTTCCGGTGACATATGCATTATAATCAGGTGCATTCCGCACCTGACGTAGACTAAAATATCACCTCTCTGAAACTAAATGCATTAACAAAAGCTAACTTAAGACCACACAATGTCATCAGAACACTATCTTCTCTGTAGCTGAATAATACATCGCTAGTCTAGATACAAGGTATCGTAAATCGCTTTTTGATGTTCCCGTCGAAGCGCATTATACTTATCTATAAACGTTCGGATACTTTAGTGTGCTTTAGTTCTATAGCTCGTGTACTCGTGGGTGACAAATCGTTTCACACCATTAGGATAGTTCCGACGTGGTTAGTCGTGTGAATTCTTTTTGAATTTTTTGCCTCGAATGAAGAATTGTAGTAGAAAAAATCAACTGTCATTCTTCTATTAGTATAGAATTTATTTGATTCATTTGATTCAACTTATTGTGATTTACACAACAAATCAATTAATACAACTTGTGCCGTGTGTGAGTTGTTCCAAGATATTTATTTATTTTATTTGATAAGTTTCGACTGTGCATTAATTACCACGCATCCGAAGCGAGTTTCGTTTTATAAGTAACTCTAAGACGAGAATTTGGAAATACAACCCATAATGTCAGAAAAGAAGACAAAAATTTGTATGACTATTTATTGAGTAATACACTTAATTCACATAGAATATACATAATTATTTTCGCGAAGTTATTTACTATTTTGCAGATGACAAATTATTAATTTTAATTCTTTCATTAATTAGGTTAAAGTTTTATAAAAGAACTGCTTAAATATATTTCAATTAAATTCCATCGCATATTTATCATCAAAGCTTTTATAAAACTTGACATTGAGCGTTAAAGCCAGAGGGTCAGCGGAGGTCATTCCATAAAATACTAACAAGCCTCTCAATTAGGCGTCATCACAGTGAGTGATCGCCCCTCCATACAATTGGTCCTCACACTGAGTGGTTCTTAATATCAGACTGTTAACAGTGCCGTTAGAAACATGTTCTTGACACAAAATGGAGGGTGTTTAAGTTTGATCGCTATGTGTGTGTTTATTTGTTTGTCTGACAGTCTTAAACGGATGAACCAATTTGGATGAGGCATTCTTTATCTAAAAGTAGTTAATCTAGCGATGGCTATTAGGCATGGTTCATCAAAATCGGTGTTTTAAAGTTATTAAAACGCTGGCAGCTTGTAACCATTCTATGACCGCGCGGTTACACAGACAAGCAAACGCAAACGATAGTTTTAGATCCAAAGCATACGAGGTTTATTATTAGTATTATTCTTAAAAACAACCAAAATTTAAAAATAAAACAGGTATTATTGACTGTAAAGTCCTGTTAAAAAGTTGCCACCAACCATTGACGGATTTAACGGGTTTGACTGGTAGACTTTGGCAAAGTTAATCGGTGATACTTAAAGTTTTATTTCGGTATATAAATTCAAGGAGGAAAAAAATCTAACCAATAAAAACATATAGATGAATTGAGAACCTCCTTCTTTTTTGAAGTCGGTCAAAAAAGGATTATTGTGTACTCAATAAGAGCCCTAGACATGTATGCTTATAGTTCAGCTTACTTCTTGCATAACAAACTTCAATAATAAACTGACACCAACAACAAGTTGCGACAATAAATAATAAATATCCTTGGACAATTCACACACGGTCATCTGATCCCCAAAATAAGCAGAGCTTGTGCTATGGTAACCAGACAACTTAATAATAAATAAATAAATACCTAATAAATATCCTGAGACATCTTACACACGGCCATCTGATCCCAAGCTAAGCAGAGCTTGTGTTATGGTAATCAGACAACTGATAAACATACTTATATAATTTATAAATGTATACACATTATAGATAAATTACACCCAGACACAGAACAAACAATCATGCTCATCACACAAAGTTTGTCCTGGGTGGGAATCGAACCCATGACCTCCGGCTTTGCAGTCAGGGTCACTAACCACTAGACCAACAGGCCCGTCAACAGTTTTCTAACAATGGTAGCATCTTTGCTGCCATTATTAGAAAACTCGTGTTTAAGTTGTGACGTGTTCATGTTGTATATGATTTAAGGGTTTTGTTAACCTCCAGGTATGACCTAACCTAGTTACTATTTAACAGGTTGTAAGGATCATATAATAAACCTATTGTTAGACTTATTGTCAGATTCTCTTTTTCACACACTTACAATCAGAATCAGCGGTGTTTTTCCAAGGCAAGGGATATCGGTAAACTTAGAAAGGACTAACGTAAATAGAGACAAATAATATTGGCATTTGCCTGATTTCGTTCCTTCATGCCTAAAAAAAAGATTTCGACCCTTCATGCCCAAAGCGTAGATAATAATATAGATTAACAAACAAATTACGTGTTAATTCAGCATTAACAAATAAACTTAAAGCATTTTACCGGCGATCTAATAAAACTTATCTCTAACGTCCATCATAAAAAGGCGATCGTGAGTTTGTCTGTCCGTCACCGCCGTTCTCTCGAGAGAACAGATAGTCTTCGATGTCAAGTGATGGATTTATTACTGTATCTAAAGAAACTTTATTGATGTAGTAGAAAGAATATGTAAGGACTTTTTGTCAATGTTAAACTGAGAAGTATTGTTAGAAATTCAATGTATTTTCAACAGACTTCAATAAAGAAGTTTTTTACGTACGATTTATATTTGTTACGTGATTTCTGAATCTTTTATTGCGTACCTTTTTATTTTTGGTGAGTGGGAAATCATTAAATGACTGCTCCCGTCCTGCAGTGTGATTCTGTAAGACTTCGTTTTAAACTTCGAATCTGAATCCGCCGTGAGTTTCTTGATTGGCATTCTAAAACTAGGTCGATAATTCGAATCTACACTAGCGCTACTCTTGCGAGCGTGTTTGCGAGTTGAACTAATTTAACTGCGGGATTTTGACAGATAAAGTATGAGATGACGTAATACGTGGCATTCTAAAAGGTAGTTCCACCGTCAGTTCGACGCTCCCTTCGAACTCGAACCCGATTCAAAGTGTCAAATTAAAAGCATCTATTTTACGAGTGAAACTAGAAGAAATAATAGTTAAATAGTGTTTAAATAAAGTTTTAAAGTGGATAAGTGCCTACCTACTCAAGCGATAACGATGGCGAGAATGTTTTTGTTTAAATCTTTATTAGAAGAAGCTCATGCTTTGGATAAACTAGAAAAGAGTCGACAATCTACCAAAATTCGAAGTTTATCTTTATTAACCCGAGAAGACGACTATGTGAGCGTGTATAGATTGTCAAAAGAACTAATTGACCAACTGGAGTATGAGTTACTGCCTCTGATAAAGTCCACAAAACGTCGAGGCAAAGGACTTTCAACTCGTGTAAAAGTAAGTGCTTCATTTTACTAAGCATAAAGTTCATTTTGTAACTATTTACTTTACAGTTTATAGCTAAAAGATTTGTAACCAAGCACACCATAGTAAGAAAAACTTCATAATAAGGAGTATTCTCTTTTAGTGGTTTCCTGGCTAGTCTAATTTGTTTTCATGTTTAACTAAGGACCCTGTATAGTTATTATATTGGTGTTCTATTTAATCCTTCGAACACATGTGATTTGAGACACAATAGAAAGACATTAGCAGCCCGACAGCCAGCTGTAGGTTGGTTGTTAAAAGGTTAAGCATGAAAATAACCAAAATTGATCCCTATTTTGTATTGACTAGATCTAGCTAAAGTAGGTATTTGATTTTTTCATTGTTTCACAGTTATTATGCGCCTTGTCATTCTTGGCTAATGGCAGTTATCAGAAAATTATTAAAGAAAATATAAGAACATATTTATCACAACCATCAGCATCTCGTTGCATAAATGAAGTAGTGGAAGCTCTTAATAATCCGGCAATAGTAAACAAATATATAAGGTTTCCTCAAAATATACAAGAAAGACAAAAGTTAAAAGAAAGGTTAGTGGGTATACTATAATTAAAATGACCCTTTGATTTTACATTTTTCTGTGGCAGTTGATCATGTTACCGTAAATTACAGATTCTTCAAAAAGTTTGGCTTTCCAACAGCTCTTGGGTGTATTGATGGCACTCTGGTGGCAATGAAAAAACCAAAAGAGCATGAAGAACGTTTCTACTGCCGCAAAGGTTACCATGCAAGAAATGTGCAATTGGTAAAATGGATTTCTATGATGTGCATCTGGATTGAGAGCCCAAATTTTAAATCTTCTCAAAAGAAAACAAGATTTACAGGGAATTTAGTTAAAAATTTGTAAAACTTAGGGCAATATGCCATGAATTTCTTAAACGTGAAATAAAGCTGTTATGACGAAATAAGTACGGCTCTCAATCCAGATGCCTGCATAAAGTGACATGCCTGAATCTCAGAAAATACTACCTATGGGCTCATAATTTTTATTTAAGGATTTAGTTAATTAGAAATTCTTAAAACTTTTAAGAAATTCCTCAGTATGTAGAATACAATATTTCAGAGTTATAGCGGTATATCTAGGGCCCTCAGTTCATAAATGTTTGTACTGAGGAATCATCAAACTCATGGATTTATCTAAAAAAATACTTAAATACGACTGTTATATATTTTACTTAAACGCGTCTGTTAATTAGTAAAAAAGAAATAATGACAAAAAACTTAATAGTTAAAAAGTAAATGGAGATTGAATTTTCCTAAATCGTCTGAACTGAGGGCCCAATATTTTTAGCAGTATTGACTAGGATAAGCCTTCTACAGTACCGTACATTAGGGTAAATATTTTAACAAATTCTTAATTAAAATCTAACAAAGCGTCCGTTTTTCCAACTGTCATAGTTTAAGAGAAAATCTTAATATATATAAATCTCGTGTCACAATGTTTGTCCTCAATGGACTCCTAAACCACTTAACCGATTACAATAAAACTCGCACACCATGTGCAGTTCGATCCAACTTGAGAGATAGGATAGTTTAAATCTCAAATTATAGTCGCAATTTTAATTTATTGCTAATTATTTGTCTGTTATTATTTGACAGTCACAATTAATTTATTAGTAGTTTTGTTGATTTTGGAATGTTTTACATTGGATCCGACAGACGGCGCTACCATCGCAGTGTCAAATTTTAAATAATAATCACTTTCAGATGTCATAAACATAAACAATGATATTAAAAAGGTTCTATAGGAAAATGCGTAGCAGTACTTCTTAACATGTCGGCACTACCATCGCAGTGTCAAATTTTAAATAATATTCGAATATTAATTTTAGTCTGTCCCGACAGTTAGCGCTGCGATCAAATTAAAAAAAAGTTTTGTTATCATTGTGTTATCTATTATTTTGTTATTATTGTGTTTTTATTGTGTAATCTTATATCTACCCGTGCGAAGCTGGGACGGGCCGCTAGTTGATTATATATTTTTATACGAGAAAATTCTGTAGGGTGACAATATTGTTTCATTTAAGTATAAACAATTGTTCGACGTGCTCTTGTAGTATTTTGTAAAGCGCAGATGGAGAATTATGTAATTATATACGACTAGCTGTTCCTCGCGGTTTCACCCATGTAACATTAAGTTTTTGTTTACTGTTTCGCTCCCGGGGGACATAGCGTGATATTATATACGTTACTCGTGGATAATGTAGCTTTCGAATGGTGAAAGAAGTTTTAAAATCGGGCCAGTAGTTTTTGAGCCTATTCATTACAATCAAACAAACAAAGTTTACCTCTTTATAATATTAGTATAGACTAGCTGTTAATATACTACAAGAACACGTCGAACAATTGTTTATACTTAAATGGAACAATATAGTCACCCTACAGAACTTTCTCCTATAAAAAAATATTAATAAATTTTCTCTTAAACTATGACACTTGGAATAACGGACGTTTTGTTAGATTTTAATTAAGAATTAGTTAAAATACTTACCCTAATGTACGGTACTGTAGAAGGCTTATCCTAGTCAATACTGCTAAAAATATTGGGCTCTCGGTTTAGACGATTTAGCAAAATTCAAACTTCATTTACTTTTTAACTATTAAGTTTTTTGTCAATATTTCATTTTTAATAATTAACAGACGCGTTTAATTAAAAGATATAACGGTCGTATTTTAGTATTTCTTTAGATAAATCCATGAGTTTGATGATTCCTCAGTACAAACATTTATGAACTGAGGGCCCTAGATATACCGCTATAACTCTGAAATATCGCATTCTACATATTTGAGAACATCTTTTTTTTTTAAGAATTTCTTAACCAAATCCTTAAAAAAAATTATGAGCCCAGAGGTAGTACTTTCTGAGATTCGGGCTATGTCACTTTATGCAGGCATCTGGATTGAGAGCCCTACTTATTTAATCATAACAGCTTTATTTCACGTTTAAGAAAATCATGGCATATTGCTCTAAGTTTTACTAATTTTTAACTAAATTCCCTGTAAATCTTGTTTTCTTTTGAGAAGATTTAAAATTTGGGCTCTCAATCCAGATGCACATATTTCTATGTTGTAATCGATTATCATTAGGTATTCTATTAGTTATTTTATTTTCAGATAACAGATGCAGATTTAAATATTTTAATGTGGATCCAACATATGGTGGAGCTACTCATGACAGTTTCATTTTTAATTATGGTGTTATAAAAGCACACTTAGAGGCATTAACAAATGCTGGTGAAGAAGTTGTTTTGCTTGGTTAGTTAATCCCTCACTGAAATTTCAGAAAATAAATCTAATTACTAGGTATAAAACTACATAGTTTTTTTAATATTATTTTTTTCAGGTGATTCCGGATATGCTCAGCGCTCCTACCTTATGACACCAATTAGTGGCGCTGAAGATGATTCCCCAGAAGCATTTTACAATGACTGTCATTTAACTGCTCGTAACTCTGTGGAGAGAACAATTGGCCTCCTAAAAGGACGATTTAGGTGCTTGTTAGTACACAGAGTGCTCAACTACCATCCAGACGTAGTTGCAAAAATTGTAATTGCATGTTGTGTTTTGCACAACATGTGCAATCGCGCAGGAATGCCGGCATTCACAATTTCAGAAGAAGAGCGACTACAAGAGCTCCAAACAATTGCTGAAGTTCAAAGGAGGCAAACCAGGGATTTGCCATCTAACGCCGATTTAGCTCTAGGGCAATTACGTAGGCGAAACATAGTAAATAGGCTTTGGCGTTCACGTCATAATTAATATATCAGTGGTGTCGTTTATTGTATGTATTCTCTGGTGTGTGAGGCAGGTCTTTCAATAAAACTGCACTAGTATTTGTTAAGTGTTTAATTTAAATAATTATAACAAAACCCAATTGAGAAATCTTATGTTTAAAAACTAAAACATGACTATACTATTACTTACTTTTAATTTTGTTTAGTTACTGTAATTGGTGTAATAGCCGTTGTAATTAAAATAAATAAATAAATAAATAATGACTTTTATTGCTACACCCTATCTCAATTAATGGCATCTGCCAATGCTTGTAGCCCTTTCCCAACTGCACCCAGAGCTTCAGCTAAAACTCTATCCCTGTCGAGACTCCTCTCCAGAAAGGAATGCAACTTTTGTACGATTGAATATTGTTGTAACTCTAGCCGCTGTTCTTCCACCCTCAAGAATCTGTCGGTGGTGGTGGAGAAGTTCGTTTGCCGTTGTGATGGTGGTGGAGCAGCAACTGAACAAGTGTGACGTGATGCTGAAAAGAAAACTCTTATTATTACAATGCGTTAATGACAACAACTATTACTACGATAGTTAAGGTTTTAGTAGATAGACAAAAGTAAACAAAAATAAACATGTGACCTAGTTACTTAAAAAGAGAAAACAGTTTATTCGTGCTAGTGGCAAGTTTTACATTAGGTGAACTTACTATAATACCTGACTAAAGTCCTATAGCTTGAGTCGGAGTCTAAGGATACACTTGTACTTGCTGTGACAACTCAAATCTGTCTCTACTCAAATACATACCTGTGATATGCTTTGACTTGTTCCAACAGTTGAGCTGGATAAGGAAGCAAAAAGTTTTCTCGCAATTGCATGATCAGGTGGTGTGTACCTAATTACAAGTCTGTTCTTGACTTTCCTCAACCAGGTTGGAATCCTGAAACATAAATTAGACAAAATGTTACTCCATATGTTCCTTGTACGATAAAAGTAGATTAAAATTTATATATGTTTTTATATTTTGACTGCAAAACCTTATAAATAAATTACTATTTGAATTAGATATATTACTTATTAGTAATGAAATTGATATTCTTATAGGTAAGTACTACATTTAGATCTAATAAAATATAATCTAGACACATCTATAATAGTGGGAACATATACGTCGCACGTTTTAAGTGGTTTGCTTCAGAGAATGTTAAGTGGTTCAAACTGTAAATAATAAGCTCTGCTAACCTTGGTCCACTGTTTATAAGTTTTGATAGTGATACCCATACTATTAAGGCGTACGGCGTGTTCCTCCTACTGGCGTCGACTTCGCTCTCTGGCATTTTGAGTTCTCAAGAAAACAAGTTTCTTTCCATAAACTCAGTTTCAACTGAGCCGACGACGGGTGAGAGGAACGTGTCTCATTTGTACTGAAACATTATTGTTGGATTAGAAAACAAAATAAACACTTAAATTAATATAATTTTTGAACTTTACAACCAGAAGTATAAACTTACTTCTTGATTTTTTTCACAATTTACCGGCACTGAACGATCAAAACACAAACAAAACAATGCAATTTATTATGCAACAAACTTTAAAACGTCAAGGCAAAAATGAAAATATTGTCCACAGATTAACAATGATATTGTCTGTCAGCCATTATTTTTCGCAAGGTAAGCATAAATTCACGTCACGAATTTAGAGTTTCGTGTTTTTTTTTACTAATTAGCTGTGTCTAATTCCATAAAATAAGAAATTTTAATATACACATCATAATAGCTAAAATTCTGTATAAAAAACTGCTAAAATAAAAAACCGATAAATCTCGATTTACATTTTGTTGAGTGTGGCAATCACTAGTCGCTTTGGCGGTCACTTCCCTTCGCAAGTGCGTAGGCGATGATAACAGAATGCAAAATCAAGGTCATTTTGAACCTTATGCGAAGGGAGAGCGAATAGCGAAGGGAAACGCGAGTTGTTGTTTGAATTTTACAGAATCGACGTGCTGGGTGCGGCGGGAGGGCGTGTCAGACTTTTACTGACTAAAACCCACTCATGTTCCTTCGATTGCCCTTTATGTTCCAGGGTCACAGTAACTATTATAAACATTCCGCAACCCCGGCAGGCGTGGCCCTGTTGGGCCCCTTCTTGTGCTGACTTCTTCTCTTTGAGGCGCGCGTGGAACAAAACGCGCCGTCGACGCGGTCCTGGTCCTAGCCGGGCGGCGAGCTACCCATGTGGCCGGTAGTCGTCTTGCGACTCTTGACGTCTTCGCCTGGGTTTACGTACCTTAATGTAGGCTACTGTAGGTATACATTATGGCACGTAATAATAATATAGTATTAAACTACAGGTTTTGTCTCTGCCTCGCCCTAAGGTAGACTGGTAGAAAATGCCTAAGGCATTAAGTCGTCGTTGTATAATGTTTTTATTACTGCACAAAAAGTTTAAATAAATAAAATACGCAATACATATAGAAAGCATATAGAAAGGATTTAATTTTTTTATTAGACCCTGACGGCCACAGCAAAGATAGTTAGGGAAAATCAGGAAGAACACTAGGTTCAATTTTATACCTAGTTAAGTAGTTGGGCTTTTTCTAATAAAAAACAGTACACTTTTGTAGAAGTACCATATATTTTTTATTAAGGTAGAACTTCGGGAAAAGAAAACTTTCACTCGTACCTATCTATTCTGCAAAAAAAATACGTCCTATAACCAGGACGATGACTCCAATACCTGAAAACTAATAATAGTTTTAGTTTTAGTGTAGTTTGCTTACGAGCCGACGAACTGTCACAGCGGTTTTAGTACTAAAATGATTCCAAGTTTCTGAGCTCAACGCCTGTTGCCCAAACTTTTGTCAGTATAAATGTTTTCTTGGACCATTATACTAGTTCGAATGTCTATTTGAGTTATAGTTGTATTCATTCTGATAATGCTTATTCTTCATTGAAACTAGTTTGTTTTGTTTTGCCAAAATTTCTTCAACTTTTGAATATTCAATACCTATTGAATTTTTATTTGTACTTTTAGTGTTGGGTGGCTTTTATTAAATTTGTGAAATTAATTTAACGATATTGGTTTAATTATTAAAGTAATGGGGTTATTAATTTTTGCAGACCAAGGTCAATTGTTTAATATGCGCGGTCAATGACTCCGACTGCTAAGCAATCTTGTGTGAAGAGCATTGATTGCTCAATTAACTTATAACAATAATTTTGCACTCATTTATAAACTACTAGCTTTTGCCCACGACTTCGTCTGCGTGGAAGAATAGTTCCCGTTCCCGGGGGATTTCCGGGATAAAAACTATCCTATTTCCTTTCTCGGGTCCCAGACTATATCAGTACCAAATTTCATTCAAATCAGTTAAGTGGTTCAGGCGTGAAGAAGAGACAGATAGAAAGACAGACAGACAGACAGACAGAGTTACTTTCGCATTTATAATATTAGTATGGAAGTATGGATACAACTATGCATATCAGTTATCTAGTTACCATAGTACAGGCGCCTAGTATGGAATCAGCTAGCTGTGTAAGTCCCAAGTTATTTATTAATTTAGCTAAAAACTGCATATTAGACTTGTAAACTAAAACAAAAGTAAAATGAATACTAAATGAGCAGCTAAATTAGTTTTCACTAAACTTCGTAACAAGATTTAGTTTATAACACGCTAGAATTTATCACATTAAATATTCTCACAGCTCCTTACACTCTCATATTTTGTCGGTAACTAAGTTAAAATTATTTTTAATTTACTTAGCTCCACTGCTTGAAAAGATGAACTTGGGAATAAATTGATATTAAGAAATGTCTTAAAATTCCTGTGTCGGGGCTCAGAGTTTAAATATAACCTTTTTTTTACGTGAGGGAATCCTCAAGGAACGGGAGGGTCCGTCTGGGAAAAACGTAGGTTATGTCGGACTTTTACCGACTAAAACCCAAAGGATACGTTGACGTCAATATAGGTCTGTAGGTCAAATTGTACGCAAATCACTTGAGTCGGAAAATAACAAGCAATGCACTGTCATGGACACGCTGTTAGTCCTGTGTAAAAAGCCTTTGTTTATAGTAAGAAAAGTGTCTTTGAAGAGAAACAAATGCTGACCACAGCCAAACCGCTGGTCCTAGAGACATGAAACTTGGAGAGTGTGTTCTTCTTGAACTAAGAAGTAAGTTCTTGTAACTAAAAAAGAATACTTGGAATTTCGACCCCAAAAGGGGTAAAATAGTTGATGGATTTCGACTAGTTTTTGTCTGAGGCTTCGCTTCGCCCGCTTGGGTACGCGGGTAAAGCCTTAGTCGAAAACTAGTACTTACTTCATAACTGAGACTCTCAAACCATATTAATGATTGTGCCGTTCTCAAAATTATTATTTCTTAATACTTATTAAGCAAGCATAAAATTTTCATAGTAAGACAATTTATTATTTTATATGGCAGGAGGTTATGAACTCATCGAAAATCTAGACACTACTATTTAGAATTAATTTAATCTTTATGATAAGATAGACCCCAAATTCAGTATTTATAACTGGGTTTCTAGTTACAGTCTTCAGTAAAAAACATCAACCTTTTACGCCATTTTTTTCAATTAACTTAAAAAGTAAAAAATATCAAAAGGGGTTGATTCTCGATAGGGTCATCAAAATACAGAAAATCAGTGTCAATATTATTTTCAGTTATCATCTCCCTAGCCTTTTCCCAACTATGTTGAGATCGGCTTCCAGCCTAACCGGATTCAGCTGGATACCAGTGTTTTACGTGGGGCGACTGCCTATCACACCTCCACAACCCTGTAACTGGACGACACGATACCTCTTGGTTAGACTGGTCAGACTTTCTGGCTTACTCGTAACGACTGTCAAAGTTCTACGAATGACAACCGGGACCAAAGGCTTTACGTGCTTTCCGAGGCACGGAATGACAGTGGTGTCCAAGATAAACTTTTGAAAGTAGTTACATATTAATTGAAAAAGTCACATTGGTACTTTCCCGGATTCGAACCCACAATCTCTTACACGAGAGGCGCCTTATCCACGGGGCCATCACGACATTACAGCATATTATTTTCAGTCTAACATAAAAATGGCATGTAACAAAATCTCAAAAGGCACTATTTCATTTCTACCCTACTTCAGCAATAGGTAATAAATCTTTGATATACGAAACTAAACGATTACATTCCTCTGTAACAATAAAAATATGAATATATTCGTAAAGGAGGGTAGAATTGAACTTGTTTGGCAAGTACCTGATTCGCGCTGTTTTCTCGTACCTATCTATGACGTCATCAATTTACTGGAGAAGCTAACATTGGTGCCGATTCTCTTACTCACAAACTAACCTAAATTTATGTTAAGTGGATCTTTCTCTTCCAATTTCATTAAGAAAAGGACAGAAGATAAAATATTAGTTAAAAAGTCTCCTAATTTAAGCCCTAAATCGGGGTTCATATTCAATTTAACGTAAAATTCGATTTTACACTTTTTCGACGATTTGAGTTGTTTACTTAGTGACGTCATAAGGTGTTTCGCCATACAAAATCTATGTGAGAATAAATATCGTTTTGACAACTCATAAAAAGTACGTCAATTGATAATGGTGTAAAATATCGTATTATAGGCTGGTATTATTACTTAAACATGGAAATGTATTAAAAAACGAACACGAAATATAACGTTAATGTTTTTCTTAGAACGTATTTACAAAATACGTAATAAATTCAAGCTACCTCAGATGTAACATAAATATTATATTTAAAAACCGCAACACATTTTACAGTTCATTGAACCTTTTAAGCAAACATTTCTGTTCCACGAAATAAGGCTTATTTTAAAATATTGATCAAAACGGATATTACATAAAACGGGACCCTATTACTAAGCCTCTGCTGTCTGTCTGTCTGTCTCCAGACTGTATCTCATAAACCGTGATAGCTAGAAAGCAGAAATTTTTACAAATGATATATTACCGTTGCCGCTATAACAACAAATACTAAAAAATAACAAAAATAAAATATTAAGGGGGGTCCCCATACAATAAACGTGTTTTTTTTTCGTATTTTTTGAGATGATAGTACGAAACCCTTCTTGCGCGCACTTGGCCGGTTTTTATTTTCCAACATAAATATTATGTAGGTAGACAGTCAATTAATATTACGACATTTCTTTTGCCGCACCTGTAGAAGTCTTTTTTAGTAGCATAAACAAAGCATAAACAATATAAATGGCACGAAACTGAGGTAAACTTGAACAATGTTTAATTAACCTACTTATAGTCCACATCTATGTTAACTAAAATAATGCTACAAGTGTGTGTTTTGTGTTTCCCGACAGAAAACGAGGGACGCTGTTGGTAAATTATTTTACTTTAGTGAAATAAGCAACAATTACAATTGGAATTCATAACATTTATTTTTAAAGTAGCTTTTTTCCCTCGTCTTTACACCTGTAGACTCCACGATTTAGATTTTAACTTCATAAAAACCATCCTTGGACTTCAATAAATTTAAGAGAAAAATAACATTACCAAAATGGACCAGCAGTTTTTGAGCCTAACATTTAGCATGCTTTTTCTAAAAAAAACACGTAAAACACTGGTCCAGCTGAAACCGGTTAGGCTGGAAGCCGACCCCAACATAGTTGGAAAAAGTCTAGGGAAGGGACTTAGGGAGATAATGGTGCCGATTCTCTAGTGCACAAACTAACGTAAATTTAAGTTAAGTGCATCTTTCTCTTTCCGTTTAATTAAGAAAAGGACAGAAGATCAAATTTTAGTTAAGTCCTGTAGATAATTTAGACGCATTTTAAAAACATGGCGTCTAAATACACGTAAATTTTCATCAGGCGCTGTCTTATTTGACAGAATTAAACTTAAATGTATCTTCTGTCCTTTTCTTTAAGAAATGGAAAGAGAAAGATGCACTTAACTTAAATTTACGTTAGTTTGTGCACTAGAGAATCGGCACCAATGATGATGTAACATTATTTTTCTAAAACCAATCCTTTAACACTATTTCGAAAGCAGTATTCTGTAACACTAAATCGAAACTAGCATTTGCACCTAATAATAGGAAAGACCACAAACAAAGGCTATCGATACGATCACTAACTAGTGGTGAGAGCGCCGATGTCGTCCGTCCGCATATCCGTTTATCCGCACATGTCCGATCAGATACCGCCAACCAGTTAATCGCATCATGTCGGTTTTCGGACATTCATTGTGAACTAAGTTACTGAGTTGGATTGATGTTGGCGTATCTTTTTGGAGAGAAAAATACGAATACTACGTTAGGACTTTAATGTATATTTTTTGAATACTATAGGTTTCTCAACAAAGTAGATCGAGCAATTTTAATACATTGTTTGTACAAAAAACCACTTGCGAGGCCAGATCTAGAATTATTCCTAACTAGCTTTTGCCCGCGACTTCGTCCGCGTGGAATAATAGTTCCCGTTCCCGGGGAAATTTCCGGCATGACAACTATCCTATGTCCTTTCTCGGGTCCCAGACCATATCTGTACCAAATTTCATTCAAACTGGTTCAGTGGTTTCGACGTGAAGAAGAGACAGACAGACAGACAGAGTTACTTTCGCATTTATAATATAACTAGCTTTTGCCCGCGGTTTCGCTTGCGTTAAAAAGAGACAAAAAGTAGCCTATGTTACTCTCCATCCCTTCAACTATCTCCACTTAAAAAATCACATCAATTCGTCGCTCCGTTTTGCCGTGAAAGAAAGACAAACATACAGACACTTTCCCATTTATAATATTACTAGCTTTTGCCCGCGGCTCCGCTCGCGTTAGAAAGAGACAAAAAGTAGCCTATGTTACTCTCCATCCCTTCAACTATCTCCACTTAAAAAATCACGTCAATTCGTCGCTCCGTTTTGCCGTGAAAGAAAGACAAACATACAGACAGACAGACAGACAGACACACTTTCCCATTTATAATATTAGTATGGATTGATTTTATTATATAATGATTTTATTATATGTATTGATGTATTGATTAAATAATGGTGCTTTTAATATTTTTTTGTTTTTGTATGGCCATCCTGGACTTTTTTTTAAAACTAAAAGCCCATTTCATAACATTTCCTTTCAACGATCTTTTCTTCAAAAGTTAGGTGACAGCGACAATGACAGTATTGCCAGATTACTAAACAACTATTAGGCCACTCATATACACGTGAATCTAGATTGTGATAATGTTGGGGGAAATCGATACAAATCTTTTATGAATAAAGGTGATATGGTTTAAATAAATTTTGTTTACATTAATAGGTAAGTGATACGAAGTTCACCGGGTCATCTAGTATGTATATAATAGTAAACTCACTGCCTGATGTGTCTGTCTGTCTGTCTGTATGTTTGTCTTTCTTTCACGGCAAAACGGAGCGACGAATTGACGTGATTTTTTAAGTGGAGATAGTTGAAGGGATGGAGAGTAACATATGCTACTTTTTGTCTCTTTCTAACGCGAGCGAAGCCGCGGGCAAAAGCTAGTATAACAATAACTAACTAAATACATTAAACTTGGAGGGTTTATTCTTTGTGAAGAATATAAAAAATAGCCCTAAAGGGTTAAAATAGTAGGTAGAAGTTCGACATCCACGCGGGCGAAGCCGCGGGCGAAGGCTAGTAAATATTTTAAATCTAGATATTTTTTTTATCTTAATATTATTTTTGTACGTTGGAAATAAGAAAAGCTGTTACAGTATTATTTTTTACAGCATATTACACGCCTTTTTGTTATTTCAAACCGTATTAAATGGCTTTTATTTGCATGATTTGGATTTATGAAAATGATTCCATTCGTATTTTGAAAACAATTAAACATTACTTATTTGTGTCAGGTTTGACGGGTTGTAACCTCTATGGTTGTAACTGTTTTGACACTTGATTTGCCGGTTACTATGACAACGACATCCAACAGAACATGGACAACTTTTATATGGGAAAATGGAATTGTTGTTTTACTCTATCTTTCTCGCAATTCTAGAGACAAAAAGTAGCCTATGTTACTCTCCATCCCTTCAACTATCTCCATTTAAAAAATCACGTCAATCCGTCGCTCCGTTTTGCCGTGAAAGAAAGACAAACAGACAGACAGACAGACAGACAGACAGACAGACAGACAGACAGACAGACAGACACACTTTCCCATTTATAATATTAGTATGGATGGAAGTATGGATTGCTAGGACACACGTAAACTATTGCGACAGGCTTCACCTTTTAACCTCTTTTTTTAGTAGTAATAAAGTGTAGTGTCGATTTTTTTAATCCAGCCAGTTCATTTTAAGCAAAGTACCATCTTATTGGCTAGGGACTGATTCTCTACAAGTCTAATACATTAGCTGCCAATAAAATAGATACGATCTACCAAAAACTAGCTCCCTAATCGATAAATCCATCTATTCGTGAGTTAACATGCAGACGGCGACTGTCGGCAGTCGGGCGGATCTCTAAGGGGATCCGCCAAGTAATTAAGAATATGGTACAACTCTACTGGGATACCCACTGTATTTTATTGTTAGTTTACTTTAGTTTTATTTTAGTGGAAAATTTTCGTTTCGGATAAACGAATATTTTGCAATTGCACTTGTTAAAATAAAATATTCGTATAGGAGAATTTAATTATTAAATTCGTGTATTTAAATTAAAGTTGCAATTAAGCCATTTTACAGGCAATGTTAAAAAATTAAGAGTTGGTTATTTTGTCAGAAAGTTGAAGCTGAGTTCTAGGTGTGTGATTACAAAATTAAGTACACTAAGGCCCGTATTAATAGACGTCACTCAATTCTGGGACGCTCTCAAATCTATTGCTGTCCTTATTTTTTCCCTTTAGAATGACAAGGACAGCAAGAGATTTGAAAGCGTCTCAGAATTGAGTTACGTCTATTAATACGGGCCTTAATAACCTACACTTTTTGAGAGTATTACAATATAATTTCTTTTAACTTGTAAAATGATATTTGAAAATACCGTAATGGTCTTGGAGATAAATAATATGACTCTCTCTAATCTCTCTTTAAATTCTAGTTGTAATTAGAGACATATTATAACAATGCGTATGACGGTCCTATTATATGGTAAATAAATAAATAATGATAAAATACACACACTACAATCTTCACACCATTATCAACATCATTACCATTTGGCTAAGACAAAATTCCAGGGAATGTACTTAAATCAATTTACGTTTATTTATTTATTTATTTAAACGCTATGCATATATGTACAATGGCGGACTTAATGTCTTAGGCATTCTCTACCAGTCTACCCAGCCTACGTTCAACCTCAAAACCATTTAATTCCTGATAGAACACAATCTTTAAAAACAAGTGACGTAAATCTTCCACACCCCAAAAAGACCGACTCAGCACAACACAAAACTACATACCTTCCAAAAATATCTAAAGAAAATACTTAAATTTCCGCCAACAAAGAAAAAATAAAAGCCAATCATCGGTTCTTTATCTCCGAGTCGTAGACAGTGGGACTGTCGATGAATCAGATGCGGATACGAGCGGATAATATATCACATCCGAATCGCATACGCGGCCCTATTCGGATACTACTCGATTATGAATAGTGATTGGATGGCGATATCGATTGTGGAGATGAGTAGTGAATAGCTTTTTATGCTAGTTTGTTTTTAATTAAGACGTTTTTCTTTTTGATTACATGTTAGTTAATGGGTAATGTTTTGTTGAAATTGATTTTAAGTTAACCATTTACCAAAAACAACGAAAGAAAACTAACCCATTTTTACCAAACTGCAGTATTTTCCTCTAAGTCGTGAGCCGGTCCGGACTACGTCAAACCGGCTACGGTTTGACGTAGTCCGGACATGTCGTACGACTTTGCCACGGATACGTCAACATCGTAAATGCTACTATTTTTATGTAAAGACACTACTTATACGTGGGACACTCAGAAAGTTTAGAGAAACTAAAAAACTATCTTCTATAGATAAAAATATTTTTGCTGAATCTTTTTAAAGAACTCTTCAGTAGCCTCTATACAAAGTTTCATGCGTCTAAACCAATTTTTATCACATTTTTTCCAGTTCGATGCAGACACCTCTTTCACGGCCTTCTCGAAGGCTGCTCGCGCGTTTTCCAGCGATGAAAACTGTATCCCTTTTAAAAGATTTTTTATTTTAGGGAATAATAAGAAGTCACACGGTGCCAGATCAGGATTGTAAGGAGGGTGCTCAAAGACTCCAACCTCTGTGGTGTCCAAGAAGTTCCTCGTTTTGAGCGCTGGGTGCGCGGGCGTGTTTTCATGGTGAAACAGAATCCAGCGGAGCCCGGTGTTCGGTCGCTTGTTGCTCATTGCAGATAAAGCTTCTGGCAAGCATTTTGTGGTGTACTATTCGTCTTTGATGCTGCTTTGGTCTTGTAATGAAATCGCATTCAGATACCCCGTGAAAGTGAAGAAACTAGCGATCAAAAGTTTGCCTGTGCTTCTCGATTGCTTCACTTTCCTAGGCGTTGGTTCGTTTTGAAACAGCCAATCTGTCGACTGACACTTTTTTTCTGGATCGTATTGATAAATCCAGGATTTGTCATCTGTCACAATGTCGTAAACGCGCCAAGACGAACCTGCTTCAATTTTTTTAAAATCATATCACGGCACCAATCTACACTTGCCTGCTTCTGAGCTTTGGTGAAGTTTTGCGGCACCCAGTGGCACACTATCCTCCTCATCGGAAGATGCTCGTATAAAATCTGGTAAAAGCTTCCCGATTTAATCTGCAGGGTCTGCCCGCTTGTTTTCTTGAATATTTTTTTTTTATGCCAGCCTACTTTCTTCCGTGACTGCCGTGTTAGGACGACCACTCCTTTGTTTATCTCCCAAAGTAAAGCGACCGCACTTAAACTCGCTGTTCTTGTGGTAGACGGTAGCTTTTAAAAGTCTTCCACCCATAAAAGCAATTTGAAGTCCATCAAATGACTCATCAGATTTTAAGCCACATTTAAAGTCGTAAAAATCATTGCACAAAAATGTTCGCAGTGCAGATCCTTTTTTAGAAGAGACAGGTTAATTTAATTTGGCTCTCAAAAAAATGTGGAGGAAAATTCTAAATTCGAACAATGGTATTTTTACTTTTAAATAACCAAATTATTCAAAATAATTACAAATGGCCAGTGTCTTATACATAAAAACGTTTTTTCTCAAAACTTTCTGAGTGACCTGGTAAGAGTGTTGTTAAAAACCTCTTGACATCATTTTTTTAATTGTTTATTTTTAGTCTTTAACTCACCAAAAAAATAAAAGATAGTAACACATAAATTGAAAAGAGTATCCGTGGAGTTTGTTTTTCTCAAAACAGATCTAAGTACGTTTTATAACTGACCGCCTCTTTAACAATTAATAAGTGCCTGTAAATGGTCTAAGTAAAAAAAGGCTTGAATTTTAGACCACAAACATTATTAGCTTCCCAAAAACAACGAAAGAAAACCAACCCTATTTTGCTCTAAGCGTCTTATTAATAAGTAATCGCTGCTTAAAGTAATGACAGGTTTAAATGTCAAAAAATGTATAGTTACTCAGGAGTTATTCATGACATAACTTTACACAGTGATTATTAGGTAGTAAGCGTATAAGTCGTGAACCAGCAGATTCGACGTCGACGTCGTACGGTCATGTCGAACAACTAGCAACACAAACGTCAACGTCATAAATCACGTCACAGCCGCACCGCCTCATATCCGTATTCCAGAACCGTATTGACTTAGCAAGTACGTATTCGGATTGTCAATTATCCGGAATAGGCACTTTGTGTTGTAATAAAGGATAATGGATTACATCTACGAAAGTGCTGTGTGAAGTGTGGAAATGAACGGTTGTGTGAAGAGATTGTGTTTGAGTTTTACGTTTTGGTGATCGAGTGGGTAAATTTACTTGCCATATAATGCTATGAAAATAATTGGTGAAGTACATTGTTTAAAGGATATTTTTGTTGCGATTTCTGGATTCTTTGGATTTTTAGTACTTATATGACTGTTGGTCCTAAACGTTTTTGGTGATATTAGAAACGAGCCCAATTGGCATCAAAAGGTTTTTTTCATAGCAATTTTCTTGCTGTCTGATTATATTTAAAAACTTATCAGGGAATCAAAATTTTATTAAAAATATATAGACAGTTTCCGTGTAGCTAATACCGAGGTTAATCATAGAAACTATTACAACCCCTTCTTGCAAGATGGCGGCCGTAGGACAAGGTGGAAATTGACATTAAACTGACCTTTGATATCTTAGAAATAAAATTACGTCCTCTGTCAAATGCAACCCTAAATGTAACTAACTTATCTATAGACTATCCACGTACTCAACTTTTAGCAAAAACCCTTAATTACGATCCTACCCGATCTTCAACGAACTTAACCGAACACTGACGATCAGAGATAACAAGACTCGACCGTGTGGACGTCTCATTACGTGATAAATCTATCGGCCGACATTCTTTGTCGATCGAGTTCCTACGTAACACTTTACTTTAGAATCTCTTAGCGCCATCGTTATTGGAGTAACACGTATGTTTATATAAATATAAGTTATTTAGTAAAATGGACATTTTCTTGCTATCTCTGTTTATTTTTGAAACCCTATGTATGGGGATCAAAATTTAATTAAAAAACATCCCCTTTGTAGCTGCAACTATAAAACCATTTGGACCCCTTTTTCCAAGATGGCGGGCATTGGACAAGACTTACCCACAAACTTGGATTCATCATCATCAATTCCAGCTACTCAATTTTAATCCTTCCAACACACGTGATTCGAGATACAATAGACAGACAATAGCAGCCCGACAGCCGGCTGTCGCTTGGTCGTTGAAAGGTTAAGCAAAAACCTTTAATTACGATATTACCCGAACACTGCCGATTACAGATAACAAGCTGTTCCGTGTGGACGTATCACAACGTGATAAATCTATCGGCCGACATTCTTTGTCGCCCGACTTCCTACGTTACACTTTACTTTGGAATCTCTTGGCACCGTCTTGTTTATCGGAATCAATGAGATTGTTAGGTTTGAGTGAGGAATTTATTTGTTTTGAAATATACCGGTTAGGGCATAAGAACCGGTTTTTCCCGGTTCCAAAAGAACCGGGAATTCCCGGTTCTGAGCGACCCTGTTAGAACCGGTTCTGTAAAACGCAGAACCGGTTCTTCGGTTCGCTCGGTTTTCTCTTAAAATAAATTTAGAAATAATATTATCTATATAATATCCTTTATGCTAAATATCAAGTTATTATCCAATGGAAATAACCCAAATTGGGCTAATTGTTAATTTGCCGGCCAACAAATAAAAACACATTATTTTAATAGAATTCAACATTATAAACATTTTTCATTACTATACCAAAGTTTTAAATCAATTTTCTGAGATTATATTTAGTATTGAACATTTAATCTCTAAGTTTCACTCAGTGTAAGGCAAAGTTTTTTGCTTGTCAAAAATGTTATTTATAGGTGTTGTAATGGTAGTCAGTTGCATATTTTTGATTTCTCGTGCATCGTAGATATCTCGAAAAAAAAAATGAACGAAATAACGTCTTCTTCCGTTAATGTAGGGTACGGGATGTCCAGACTATTATAATTGTATATATAGGTGTCTGTGTTCAATTCTCAGATTATTAATTCCACATATATATCTGATTATTTTTTTCAATTCTTAATAGTTCAAAATCCGTTTTTGATCGTCTGATTGTGTTGACTTCCACCACCCAGTGGCACATGGTAACGAGGCGTGACTTTTCTGCGTGTACCGTGTCAGACAAGTCACGTACTTTTCATCAGTCTTTTTTATTTGGGGCATATATATGCATGAAAGTTATGCTGCGTGTCTAAAACAGCGATCCAGAATACCTAAATACGTTGGCCCTGTAGGGCCAATGCGTGCTGGGGATGCGGAATTGTTCGAAAGAGTTACCGTGGCCCCGGAACATAAAGGGCAACTGAAGAAGCATGGGTGGGTTTTTGTCAGTAAGTCTGTCTCGCCCCAAGTCATTTGAGGATTTCTTATCCATTATCCTTTTTTACATTCTTACTCGCACATTAATACGAGAAATATAACAATAACTAGGTTTTATTTCTCTAACGAATTACATATTTTGAGTTTAAATATTATCTCACAGACTTGACTTAGAACTTCGGTGTAGTAATAAAAAGTAGTAATATTCTGTTATCCTCTAAGCAAATATTAAGTTTATTTTAGTTTTATAGATTTTCAAAATTAGCCCAAAAATTTATGGAGGCTAGGTGATCTCCTTTATTATTCAAACAGAATATATACTGTTATTTGACTGTTAAATTAATAAATAAGTTATAATTTATTATTAATGAATAATCTTTAAGAAACTAACGATGTTTTTAAGGGTCATTCAGGGAAATGCTCCAGGATACCCCTCGAAATTAAAATTTTTGACAGTTGTTTTGCGGTTTGCAGCTCAGTCTCGGATAGTAAGGTAATAAAAGTTGTATTCGCGGTAATGACGCATACTATCCGATAGTGAGCTGGCAATTGCAAAAAACGTACGACTATTTGAATTTCGGTGTGGACTGTTGAATTGTTGGCAAAAGTAGTTAAAAACGATGTTGTAATTTAAGTATAATTAAAAATATATATAAATATGCTTAACCAATAAAGTGTGTTATATTTAGACCCTTTTCAACTAGAATTTATGAAAAAAACCCGAAAGAACCGAAAAAACCGGGTACCCGGTTACGTCTAGAATTTAGAACCGAAAGAACCGGTTCCTAAAGTAGGGCCGGTTCTCGATGCCCTAATACCGGTGTTAGTTAGCTTGACCAAGAACATATATTTGTTTACAAGAGATTTTCTGAATCTGTGCTTGTCCATTATGCTCGATAGCGGTTGAATTTCCAAAATAAGTTTCTTAGTGAGCCCCTTCTCATTATAAATAATAAACACAGAGCAAACATAATTTGTTTGTTCTGAGTCTGGGTGTTATTTATTTATCTATAAAATGTCTGTATTTAAAAATTATATAAGTATGTATATCAGTTGTCTGATTACCATAACACAAGCTCTGCTTAGCTTGGGATCAGATGGCCGTGTGTAAGATGTCCCAGGATATTTATTTAATATTTATTTATTTAAAAAATAAAAACTACTGTGCAATTTTCAAGTTTCATGGTACAATGGTACATTGCCCGAATTTCTTAGTATGAGTACTTCTGCAAAGTTCAAATATACGCGTAAAGATTAAAAGTTCAATTTAATAGCGAACACTATACAGGATGGAATGTTTTGATGGGCCCTGGAAAAAAACTTTAACTCATTTTTAAAAAGAAACCAAATGCCATTAAAGATTTTCGAATTTTCGCTTTCCACACTCGGGATTGCACCAGCTAAAATTCCAAAAAGTAACACTCTATTTTTTATGCCATCAGACGTTAGGGTCGTTGATAAGAATAAGTTCTCTCCTCAATCTTAACAATTTAAAGTAGTTTTTAGGGCCCATTAAAACTTTCCACCCTGTGTGTATATACATTTTTTTCGGAGGGCTCCCCAAACTCTCCCACATAAAGAAAACTCACTAAATAAACTAATAAACTCCACGCGCACTATATCCCGGAGGCTATTTTTCAAAGCCTTACAGTGTATATAGACTTAGCTTTTTCAACTACTTAATCTTTTGAAACTTTGCAAACACATCGAGTATCGACACAATACAACATTTTATATGGGAACAAATTAAACGCTCACCAAAATAATATTCTTGCGTACCAAAAATAGTATTGATCACCAAAAAATAGTAAATGGTCACCAAATTGTGTTAGGTTAGGTTAGAACTGTGACCACGGAGCGCGCGAAGGCGAGCGAGCGCAGCAAGCGTGCCGCGGCAGTGGCCGCCGAGCGCCAGATCTACTAGTGATTAATTTTATTTACCTTAGTCAAAATCAAAGTCAGTCTAATTCATATAAAAATGAAAATATGTTATTTGTAGAATACTTTATGAAACATAATATGGTGATAATTTACTATTTTTTGGTGATCATTTACTGTTTTTGTTTGTCAGTGTCATGTCATTATGTTACTATATTTGGTGGTAAGTTAAACATAAGCCATTTTATATGATCAACTTAATCTGATGATGGAGATGGAGGTGAACAATGGAATTCTTCAGCAGTAACTAATATTTCACTCAACTAACGTTATCATTGAAGGAAGGCCTATTATAGTACTTTAAAGTATCACCACTAAAGAATGCGTGAGATTTTTTAATTATATCGTCAAATCATTGATTTCCATTAAACTAAATTAGGCCCTTTGGAATGTCATTTACAAAACAAAAATGATTTCAAAATGTTGTTTCGTAAGACGGCGAACGAGCAAGAAACTTCACAATTACTCTTTTAAAAATGATAGTGTTAAAATAACTTCTTACATGGTTAAATGTCAATTAGAGTGAATATAATCTCACATATATACATACATATAAATATAATAAAAAAAAACATATAATATATATTACACAATCTTTTTTAATTATAATATCTATATATTTATAATTCTTAATATTGTAACATTATCACGAATTTACTTTGGAACGGTTTTACGTATACTACTTGTTTACGCTAAGCTTGTCATTAGTCATCGGCTACTATTGTTCAATGTACGAATGATACGTTAATAGAATAAGTGTCTTATGTTCATTTCGCTACGACTAATATTCCTAGAGCGAGAATCTTACCTTGCCGTAACACAGTCTTGACTAGCACGGAAGGTAAAGAATTTTATTATTGTATACCGTCATTAGGCATTTATCATTTTTCTGTAAGTTTTGTAAGTTAAGTAATATAATAGTGAAACAGTTTTACTCATTTTTTGTTTTTCTTTAATGCTTGTTATAAACTTAATTTAGTTACTGTATTAGTGAGTAACGTCGTGGAAGGTCGTGGGTTCGATTCCCACCCAGAACAAACTTTGTGTGTTGAGCATGATTGTTTGTTCTGTGTCTGGGTGTAATTTATCTATAATATGTATGTATTTATAAATTATATAAGTATGTTTATCAGTTGTCTGGTTACCATAGTACAAGCTATGCTTAGTTTGGGATCAGATGACCGTGTGTGAGTTGTCCCAGGATATTTATTTATTTATTTATTTATTAGTAAGTAAGGAAAAAATACATAATTTGTCACTTTTATTTTTCTTTATCGGTGTACTGTAACCAAAAAGTTTAAATAAATAAAAAAATAAAAAAATCTAATAAATAATTTCTGACAAAATTACATTTAGTATGTAGTAGGACAAAAAGTAACTACTTATTTATATAAATTAGGCAATGGAAGCTAAATCATCTATATCACCTTGTCAACCGTTTCAGAGTGTTGTCTGAGATGCCATTTATATTGCATGATTTTAATATCGCCTTTTAGTACTTTATTGCTATCGCCTTCCCACGCATTTCAACATAAATTTAATTTCGAAATAAAATGTCAGTGCTCGATTACTTTTTATATTGTCGTTTAAAGACCAAGCTAGCATGACATTCGCATCAATTTTCTGGTTTATAAGATCACTCGTGTTCTCTTAAAAAAATTATACCACCGACAGTGCACTTCATAGGAAAGATAATCCCCAACTGTGTCAGGACCGACATTTTTTTCCTTTTTTTTTAACCGACTTCAAAAAAGGAGGAGGTTCTCAATTCGTCTGTATGATTTTTTTTTGTATGTTGTTACGCGATATCTCCGTCAATTGTCAACGGATTTTGATGGTTCTTTTTTTGTTTGATAAGTCATGATTCAGGGGTGGTCCCATATAAATTTTGTGGCGATCGGTTCAGTGCTTATCGAAAAATTCACCAAGAACAAAAAAAATTGACAAAATATTCATAGACGATGTGTGCTTTGTCTTCAAGTTTCTATTTTCGTTTTATAAGATTGTAAGTAGTTTTATTTTAAAAATAAATAACTTTGAAAAATACTATACACAGTCAAACATTGGGAGTCGACACTAAAAAGTAATAAATAAAAAACTTTTTTCAAAAAAAAATAACCGCCTTCAAAAACTAAAAACCCAAAAATAACTAAAATTTCGGAAGTCGGTGGCTTCTCTTCTGCCATTCAATTTGTGTTGCCATTGACTTCCGAAATTTTAGTTATTTTTGGGTTTTTAGTTTTTGAAGGCGGTTATTTTTTTTTGAAAAAGTTTTTTTGGATGGGAAATCATCAAATGACTCCACCCGCTCTGGCCGGAGCGGAAGGGAGTGTCAGACTTCTACTGACTGAAACCATTCACCATCCATGTTCTTTATTAACCCTTTATGTTCGGGGCCGCGGTATCTCTTTCAAATAACCCGCAGCGTCAGGGTGGTTAAAGTCTAAAATTGGAAACCAAGTCCAACGACTTTACGTACTTTTCTAAGCACGCAGATATCAAAATACCTTTCAACTACAGGTTGCTTTTGTAACGAGAAATTCCACATGGAAAATTTCAGGAGAATGAAAATCAACTGCTTAAAAAAAACTAAAAAAACTGACGGCACTCTTGGTATTGAATAGAATAGTATATACGTCTATTGTGTCTAGTATTACAGCTAATTTTAGTACCTACATACACAATACCGGAAGCAAAAGATTCAAGCATCAGCATAATGCTTAGGTCCTTCTAATGGGTTGCTAAGCGCTGGTTTTCAGCGTAACCCTTGACTCCTGTTTACAATCCGTACTAATATTATAAATGCGAAAGTAACTCTGTCCGTCTGTCTGTCTCTTCTTCATAATTATTTTAAATAAAATTTGGTACAGCTATAGTCTGGGACCCGAGAAAGGACATAGAATAGTTTTCATTCCAGAAATCCCCCGGGAACGTGAAATATGTTGGTAAAACCCCAATGCTGCGTAGTCGTTATTCCACGCAGACGAAGTCACAGGCAAAAGCTTGTTTAATCTATATATCAGAAAATTTCTAAACCACTACACAAAAAGACAGTTTCATAAATTTCTCGTTAAACGCTTAGCACTGCACTGCAGACTCTCTGAACTCCATCACCTAATAGTCACACATGACACAGCAGTATTGAATACTCCGTCAAGTTGAAGATACGTCACCTCGCTTAAGTATTAACTTTACGCCTAGTTACACACCTAAAGGCTTTTGATGACGTCATCACAGATAAGTTTCACGCTAAACTGTTGCTTTTACTACTTTGTGTGCTTATAGAATTTAATGATTAATTTTAAATAGAACTTCATAATTGGATGAGGAATTTACATTTTTGGAAATGATTGATGACTGCATATACATATAACGTTGATGCTTGTGATGGTTACATGGTTATATGATCTGGCATTTATGGAAAATAAGAAATATTTAAATTAAAAACCAAATATTAAGGGTTATGCCGTTTGTCCACCACCACTGTCACCGTCAAGTCACCAAAAACGAGATTATTTCAGGCTGAGTTTTATATGTGACGTTACGTGCGGTGGATTCGCGGCTATAGTATAGTATGTGTCGCCACTTCGGCGCTGTGACTAGTGGCCTACGGGATGTTTGTGGCCTTGGATTTTTTTAGAAATGCCTCAAATGTCCTACATGAATTGCGACTAATTAAGTTAATTAAGAACGCTAAAAACCCAATTAAAGTCAAAAAACTTATCAAAAATGTAGGTTGATTAGAAACAATTTTGATAGATTGTAGTGATAGCTATTAGCATGCGAACGTTCCTAAGTAAATTTTAATTGCCCCACTGTTTTAATCTTTGTCAACTTTTTTGTTATGCGGGGATTTGTTTGAATTGTATATAATTGAGTTAACGGAAGAATAATTGAATATGAATCAATTACGGAACGATATCGCCAGAACAAATAAACATTTTATAAATATAGGCTTTACGAACGCCATATTTATTTATCACTAGCTTTCCTCCGCGGTTTTAAGTTAGGTTCTGCTCAAATATTGTATTTTTAAGTTACTCCTTCTAACATCAGCTTTCTATCTGTGAAAGTGCCGTCCAAAACTATCCAGCCGTTTCGGAGATTTCAAACAGACAGATAGAGAATAAAAAAAAAGCTGCAGCTTTTATATTTCATCTTACACACGGCCATCTGATCCCAAGCTAAGCAGAGCTTGTGTTATGGTAATCAGACAACTATTATAGATAAATAACACCCAGATACAAGATAGCAAACTACAAGAGAACAAACAATTATGCTCATCACACAAAGTTTGTTCTGGGTGGGAATCGAACCCACGACCTCTGGCTTAGTAGTCAGGGTCACTGACCACTAGACCAACAGGCCCGTCAAACAAACTTTTTAATTTATTTATTTGTAAAGATTTGACTCCGAACATTTTTGCACGACCACGAACACACATCAACGTTTTTAGATTTAGGCATCATTCGTCGACACAAGCTTTGCGTAAAAACATTTCGCAATAAACGTCCACTTTACGACACAAAATAAAATTCCCGTCATGAATATTACGCTGAATTATGACGGAGGGGCTTTAAACCCTTTGTGGGGGTGACTTTTCGGAGTTAGAAGCTGACACGAGGATAAAACAGCGTTGTTTTCGTGGTTAATGAAATCTTCGTAAGGGACTAGTAATTAAATGACTCGATTTCTTGTTCTAATTGTTAGTAGCTGTCCCCTGCTTTATTTATGCTCTTCACTGTTCCGCTATCGCATGTTAGTATGAAGTTATATAGTCTATGCGTCTTACTAATAATCGCTGCATAAAGTTATGACAGGTTTATACGTCGTATGATATAAAGAAAATTCAACCACTATGACTTCATTATTCAATAATTTTACATAACCGTATGTTCCTGACACACAAATATAAATAATTCATCTCAAAATTAATTTCTAACCAAAATCTCGGTCAGAATACACTTCGAGTCCCAAAAGTTATATACCAAAATCTATAGCCGTCCTACCCATTTCTGTGTGTCGTGACCAATTCCCAGCAAAGCGAAACCGAGTCAATATACTAAATCGAGCCGCCAAACACAGGTGCGGCGGTGGCGTCGACCGCTGTCTGTTTATCGAGCAAACTCGAGCCGGCACGAGATGACTCGAGCCGAATCGAACCAACTCGAGAGTAAGGATTCTCTAGAGACTCGCCGGAGGGTACAGGCTGATAAGTCTGGGTTGTGGGGTTTTTAATAAGTGTTGATAAGTAGTTATTTAAATAATAATTTTAATTTAAGTTGTAGTTTGATGTTAAGTTCTATTACGATAACATTTCAAAACTTATCTACTTACGTTACGAAGTTACTACACATACACGTAACATTAAAAAAAATACTAACGAATGTTGAGTGACTGGTTATTTATAGTGGCCAATACTTAACATGATAACAATAAGTTTTCCAAAATATTTAATTGCGCCCACTTTACTGTTTTAAACTGGGTAAAATACCCAATTATTGCTTTAATTAAATAAAAATAATAATATAAATCATCATCATCTCCCTAGCCTTTTCCCAACTATGTTGGGGTCGGCTTCCAGCCTAACCGGATTCAGCTGGATACCAGTGTTTTACGTGGAGCGACTGCCTATCAGACCTCCACAACTCAGTAACTGGGCGACACGATACCTCTTGGTTAGGCTGGTCAGTCTTTCTGGTTTACCCGTAACGACTGTCAAAGTCCTACGAATGACAACCGAGACCTTCGGCTTTACGTGCTTTCTGAGGCACATGTCAGTGATGTCCAAGATAAACTTTAGAAAGTACATAACGTAAAAGCTCCTATTAACGACCCCCTAAAATGTGTACTCTATTAACGATCTAATTTTAAATCACTCATATTATACATAATGTAGGGTTCCAGAAAAGTCATACCTTATAAATTAGTTACATAATTTTGTTTTATAACAAAAAGAGCAAAGTTTGTGTGTTTAAATAGCCTGTGAAAGTAATAATTAGTCAATAATTGGGAAGCGCCCGAAACGGACGCAAGTTTTATAGTGTCGCGCCTCCAGCCACGTAAGTACACCTGAATATTGCTTAAGGAAATTATAGCACTAAAAATTGATTAGTCTTCTTGCTATCACATTACAACTGTAACGCATATATTCGTTTTCTAAACTAATTCATAAATAATACTTTTAATTGGTTTTTGTGTTATAAAATCATGATTTAATAAAAGGCGGTAATAGAATCCAAATTTTAAAACTTGATCCTAATAACGACCCATGGCGTTGTTAAAATTTTGAGAACGTTTAGTATTTTAAAATAATATCTATTATAAACTAACTTATTTGATTATACTTTTTTCTTATTCAATTCTTAAAATTATTTTACTTCCTTAGGTCTATTAACGACATAGCTATTTCTTAAGTTTTAGTGTCAAACTCGATCTATTTATTATTATTTTTATTGGTCGCTAATAGAATATTGTAACCTTCGTACTTGATTCTATTACCGACTCACAGCTGTGAGGATATTTTTGGTAATATTGAAGTACTAACACAAAAACAAAATGTCCATTTTTGATCAAATTGGCTTATTTCTTGCATACGTGACGTTTTGAGAGATTTTGTCACAGGCCATATCATTAATGCAAAATAAAATTTACTTTCCTGTTTAATTCATGGCATTATCTATGTATAATTCATATATTTTATTAAATTCTATAATCTCTTTAAAGTTTGTACCAGAAAGCAGCAGCGCAAGCAGTAGGGACGCCTCTGGTCAACTAGAAGCTGGGCTTATAGCTATAAATGAAGAGACCAGCATATACGAAACTTCATAAACCTATTATTCATAGCATACCAATGATAACACTGCGTTACAAGGGAAATCATAACTATTGTTTTATTATGATTTTATATTATTTATTCGTTTCACCATCGAATATTTACACCAATAATTACTTACTTATAGATTATTGGTGTAAATATTAATAACTATTTTATAACAAAACAATAATGTAACACTTACTTCAAAGTAAACAACACCATAAAATACCTTAAAAATGATTTTATTTTATTTTATACTATAGTAGAAGTGACCACTTTGTATGGGTCGGTAAAAGAAGCAGAAAAATCGCTAATAGAATCTTGCCGCATTCTATGGGTCGGTAATAGAATCAACTTCTCTTTTGGATAAAATAATTATTTTGTAACTATTGTGTTATTGAATATTGAATTTAAGAACTGAATAGCAAAGAATACTTTGTAAAGATTAATTATAAATTATAACATCTTCCCTAACATAACAACTTATATCTATTTTTTTTAAGTGAATCCTGAGACACCTAAAACTGGCGGTAATAGGAGCATTTACGTTAATATGAATTGAAAAAGTCTTATTGGTACTTGCTCGAATTCGAACCCACAACCTCTTACACGAGAGGCGGGCGCCTTATCTACTGGGCCATCACCACATTCTCTATAAATAATAATAATATAAAAACCTGCAATGTAAATAAATCTGAGCACGGTTCTGTAGATACCTTTAATTAATATTTAAAAGAGTTAATTTTAAAAAGTTGTTTTCATGAGTACAAACCTTTGTTTACGTATTACTAATTACGAGTCACTGTACATAAAACAACAAAGCATATAAAAACAAAAAACCAGCAATCCAAAACCCGAAATAAACAACTAAACTCCTATAATTTGTTATTCAATAATTCAAACCGTATCAAATAACTCATCACGAATTCACGTTTCGCTAATCTGTTTGACCTTTACTGTATTCCCAGAAAACTGAATGAGAATATTCTTTATTAACAATAAATAAACATAAAGTTTATTTTAATTAATAACGAGGTGATGTCGGATTAGTTAGCGGATTAACATAAGCTTTCGTAATTAAATTTTACTACGTTGTGCAAACAAACGTGATAATTTTACTGAGTTATAGTTGCTACATACGTTTTGGTGAAAATTGATGGCTTTTAGTATTTGTTTTGAATAATTGAAACGTATTGTTACGGGGATTTAGTTCGGGTTCCTTTGTATTTTATTTAACGATTTTGTTAAGGATTATTGAGCGACGTCGATTGTTTATTAGATAAAAGATTTGCTTGCATAATGGATTATTTGAATGCTAACTTTAGCCCGCGACTTTGAGCGCATGAAAGTCGATTAGTAATACTAGCTGTTCCTCGCGGTTTCACCAATGTTTTAAGTGACTGCTCCGCTGCTGTACTTCGGCGTGATGTTACATGTCCTATAATCTTCCCCGATAAATGAGTTATCCAACGATAAAGAGTTTTTCAGTTTGGATGATGTTTCTGTTCCTGAGATTAGTGAGTTCAACTAAACGAACAAACTTTAAGAGCTTTATTATTTTAGAATAGATAGTATAGATAAAGGGGTTTTTGTGTGGTAGTTAGATTAAACAGGCTATTTTCTTCTATAACTACTAGTCGGATTAGAAGCTCTTTGTGCTAAGATTTAGTTTATCAGAGTAGAAAGAAATGGTAAATGGCAAAGTAAAGTTGTTTATCTCCATTAAACCATTAAAATTGAACTTTGAAAAGTCTTGCCTAAAATAAATGTTTAAATCACTTAAATGTATCAACGTATGAAGTAAAGCTACTTTAAGTATTTACAATATATTCAAAAAGTGTTATATACTTAATAAGAAATGAACGGTGAAAACCTTTAAAAATATAAAGATAAATTACCTTTCATTTCTTATGAGAAAACACTTTTAAAAATCATATCGTCATCATATAAAAACGACAACTGCAAATGAAAATAACAACGTCCGTACCTAACATACACAATTACACACAGACATACCAACGAATGCTATAAAGTGCAGACACTTACTCAGAATATTTCCAGGTAATACATTTCCGTGAACAGAGCGCATTTGAAACACTACAAGTTAAAATACTCCGCTTTATTGTGTAGTAAAATATTGTTTAACATTTATTTTAAAGTGTTAGTGTAAGTATGGAGTTTCTCGCTGATTCTCCGTAGGAAACTATTATTTCAATTCGGAATGAGCATTATGGGCAACTGGAATTTATTTGTAAATAAGAACAGATGAAACAAATAGAATTGATTAAGCATGGTTGGCAAGTCTTTCGCTAACTTTATGCTGAATTTAATTTAAATGTTACTTTATTGTAAACAAAAATATTCGTATGTCGCTTTATGCGGTGAATATGCTGTACGAACCATGTTTAACACCTGTAAACCTACCATATTCTACGAATAAATGTCTTTGTCTTTGGCGGTTTGTTAAGCTATTTTCGCTATTATGCGTGGCGAAAAGTCGATTCCCACACCGTACAAATACTTGTATGGCCTATAAGTAATTGTTTCGAGTCCGGTTGTGTTTGTAATCAGGATATAAGTGTGTTTCTAGTTTAAAACTAAATGAATAAAACTAAAATTTATTGTTACACAAGATAATCTAAAATAAATAATTATTGACACACACGAAGGGGTGCCAGCTATTTTGGGATTTTGGGAGTAAGAAAATTTTCAAAATGGTTTTTAAGACAAACTTTTATTTCTATTCACATTTTTCTTATCAGTGGGGAATCTTTCTGGGTGAATTTTGGAAATGAGCCTACAAAATATTATGGTACGACCGAAATACGCGGTAAAAATTAAAAAATCACTGTGTACAAGATTTGTTTTGAAAATTTGGTCCTGCCGAAAGAACTCTAAACTCGACGGAGTACAGGGCTACAAAAATAGGTGAATAAAATCTCTTGATAAAGTTACGCGCTGCAGAGGAATTTCCAAGCACCTAATCTCCAAGCTTCGTATGATAAACTCGGATTTCTAGCCAAGCTGTCACATAGCAAATGCGTTTTTGATGTGTACCTACATTTTATAATAACATCTGCATGCACGAACACGCTCCCGTGATGTTGGCAGAACTGTTAAATATTATCTCTTGGTAATTCTGTTACGTTGGTATATTTAGAACAAAATATAAAAACTGTGCCGTTGGTGTTGGCGGTAACTCAGCTTAACTGCAGAGAGTAAGGTCCACAGTTTGATTCTTGGGTCAAGTATAAAAGTTTTTCCTTTACAAATTACTTAGTAGCAGCATGGAGTTTGTTAGTTGTAAATGTGAATCCTTCGTACCTCGGAAAGCCAATTTTCCCGTTTGTGATTTGTAAATTTTTGGCAGTCGTTATGGTTAGTTAGAAGTCCGAGAGTCTGGCAAACTAAACTAAGGATATCTTACTGGTAGCAGACGTCTGGGAGGTCTGCTAGACAGTCGCTGAATGACAAATCATTTATGAAAATGAGTTTTTAATTTTAATTTTTCAAACTACTCCCTTGTTCATTCACTAGCTTTTGAAATGTTAGAAGTATATAGTCCATGATCGTAAAACTTATTGTAAAAATGTGTTTTTAAATACAATTAAACGTTCGGACACACGTGGTTCGAGACACAATAGCATCCCGACAGCCGGCTGCCGCTTGGACGTCGAAAGGTTAATTTAGAAGTCATTTATTACGCACTAAGCAATGCCATCTAATTAATAGGTACACCGGGTACACCTATATTATTTAAAATAGATTTTTCTTTTATTTTGTGTACATCTTTTTGATATTCTCCAATTAATTAGGAATGGGCGACTGGATTTAATTAAATTAGTAAATGCCCTTTCAAAGTGCCTTTTTGAAGAAAGTCCACACAGTGTAATTACTGAAATTAATTAATTGACACGTCTACAATGTTGAAACTGATTGAATAATGCGATTAGAAAACGTCTCCACTGATGTCAACTGTGAAAAAAACACTTTATTTAGGTATTTGTCGTCCATTATTAATTAGAAATTGTGTGTGTAGATTTATCTGTAATATGTAAATTTAAAAATGTTGTAAGCCTTTTCCGAAAATTACGTTAGCGGGAATTTGTATGTAATTTGGCACAGTTAAAGTTTATAAGAGGTAAAACTTAAACTTTCTTAAAATTTCTTTACAATGGTGCCGATTCTCTTATTCACAAACTAACCAAAATTTAAATTAAATGCACCTTTCTCTTTCCATTTCTAAAGAAAAGGACAGAAGATAAAATTTTAGTTAAGTCCTGTCAAATTAGGACACTCCATAGATAATTTGGACGCGATTAAAATCATGACGCGACTTAAAATAGGTCAATTTACAGGCGCTGTCACAGGTTTAAACTAAAATGAATATGTAGTCGAATTTCATCCACTAGCTGCCCCCCTAGACTAGTGGCATTGTAGAATAGATAGCGAAAACGAATAGATTGTCAAATGTATGGAGATGTCAAATTGTTTAGCGAAATCTTATGTCAATTCCATACATTTGATTTGACAATCTATTCGTTTTCGTTTTCTATTCCACAATGACACTTATCTAGGCCCTCTGAACACTCAAAACCGTGGCAAGAATTTCAAAACAATTCCATTCCTATTTTCATGGAATGAAGAAATAAAAGATTTATGTTTTTACAACGCTGCAGCACATGTCGCCCTATCTCTGCTGACAGTTCAGTCGGTTCGCAATCTGCCAATGACTCAGCACTTCCATGATATACTGGATAAGCCACACTGTTTATTTTGCAGACTTCGGGTCGTTTCGGGTTTTGTCGGCTTTATTCGTCGATTCGGTTTCTTGAATGGCAGATAAAATGAACGGTTAGGAATTGAGGTTCTTTTGTTTTTATTTTGGAACATTTTGAAGGATTCTTTTTTTCGGTTTTATCAAAAGAGTCGATTGATATGTTAAGCTGACTCATACGTTTAGTTTATCAAACACAGCGAATTCGTCTTTGATTACCTACGCTGCTACGTTCGCGTAATTCGTGATGTTATATATCCCATACCAAATAACTTAAGAATTAGACTAACATCTATGATAATTATTTCAATCCGTCTAGAGATTAGCTTATTAAAATAAACAAACCCTTATTAGAGGGAACACGGAGCTAGGGGGATCGTACTGAAAAAAGTAGAATAATCATATAAATAAGTAGGTAATAAATAACTGATATTACAATATTGTCCTGGAAGCTCGGCAAAATAATTTTTAACTTTAAAAGAGACGAGTCTCTAAAAAAATAGTGGTAGTAAAAACCTAGGTACTAAAATTATAAAAGTAATAGTTTTTATTTGGATTTTTGTTACTCTTTAACGAAAAAACAAATCAACAACAAACTACTCAACGGATTTTGATAAAACTTATAGTAATGTGGCTTATACATCAGAATAACATACAGGCTGCATAAAATCACGCTTTGCCCAATTCGAAATTCAAATCAAATGTATCACGCCAGCGGCAGCGAGCCTACACTAAAGCCTGATAGTAACACCAACGGAAAACCAATTTCCAGAACTATTTGCTTACCACTCAGCTTACTAACTTTCACATAACAATAGCGAAAACCATTACATAACTCCTCCCCCTCCATAAGTTGTTATTTCTAAAAGTAACACACTATAGACCGCTACTAATTTCTCGTAAAAGCTTGCTAATTGATATATTCATGCAGTGAGCAACTAGGTGACTGTGAGGTCCCCAAAGCAATACGTTTTTGGGGGGCCTGATCTCAAAATTTGGCTATAAAATCAAGCCAAGAGTTAGTTGGACTGGCGCACGACGGGTTTCATACCATTATCGGCGAAAAAACTTACGTTACTTCTATGGGCCCCACTTACATTTTTAGTACTGCTATAGTTGTTATAGTGGGAAGAAGATACACTATTTATTTATTTTTTTACTCTCTAGCCCAGCAAATAGACCGGCGGACAGTGGAAGCTTAGTAATAGGGTCCCATTTTACGCTTCAGTTACGGAATCTAAAAAAAAACATTACAATGATCGCATGTTTACTTAGTCTACGTCCAGTGTCTCCCATGAGTTTAGTTACGGGGCCCATATTGCTTGGGGCCCCATAATATGGCAGTGGCTTCGACCCTGTTTTCATGGAAACAACATTCACGTAACGAAAATTACGTAAGAGCCCATTATCCAGCCGTCTGTAACTGCCGCCATTAGACTTCCATAATACATAAGTTATGGGCAAAATTTAACATTTATAGCGTTTTGAGAGGAAACTTACGTCTGACATTTGTCTATGGCAGCGGCGCCATATTGTTTTTGGTTTGCTGAATTTATGTAATACAATAATTACGTAAGTACTTGCTAAAAATTTGCCGATTCTAAAGTTAAAAGTCACTTGACATGATTGGTTGTTCTAATGGAAAATAGAACCTTTACAGGACTACTCGCGTCTGTCCCTTCCTCCCTTATCTAAAAAAACTTAGTCTAGAATATTAAAAAGCCCCACAAATCAATATTTAGAAATATAGATTACAAGAACGCAGTTTGGCAGATATTTTTGCCTTTAATAAACTTTCAAGTCAATATCTTTTACGAAGTTAGTTAAAGAAACATTTTCCAATCTTTTTATTGGATATCATACTCATTTGAAATATTAGAGTGCCATTCATTGAACGAAGCCAATTTAATAAATGACTTAGTGCAATGTTCTTCAAAGAAAGTCCAAACCTCGAAAATGCTTACTTTAAAAGCTTTCAAAGATCTTGAGATTTCGTTGAAACTCGAATAAGTTTTGGTTCTTTACTAAAGTTAACTTTACTCCAAGATTGCACTGTTATATCTATACCTCTAACAAAATTTCTTTATCAATGGGAGATTTGCGGGTTTAAGTTATTAACGTTCATTAAAGTTAGTTCTGTAAAAAGGGTAAATCAACTATCTCACTATACTTATTCAATTAATTACCCATCCTCCTTAATTATTGAATTCCACTCACTGGAGTCGTAGTGTGATATTATATAACTTATACTGTTTAATATGAATTCAAGTTGTCATTCCAGAGATTACATTGTTTAAATATTTTAAAGCTTCATATAACCATGAACAATAAAATACGTGGTTTTGAATGAACCTAAACATCCTCGCAAGTTACCTCATAAGTTGAGTGGTGGCCAAGATAGTTTAAGCTCAAATTCCCTCAAGACTTCATTGGACAAACACATGCTTCATAAGTAGGCGTGTAATCACAACGACGAAAAGTATTAAAAAGGTCACATTGAAATAAATACTCAAATCTTTCCTTTATTCGGTTCTCTTATATCATAAATATCGTACTAAAATTAACCTTTCTTTTCAGCTGCAGCTACGACTACCTGGAGATAACGGAGGCAGGGGTGGACAACACCAGCGGTGCGCATGAGTGGCAGCTACACGACCAGCACGAGGCGTTCAGCTCCGACACCGAGGTGAGCAGCCATATTGTTATTTCGAACTAGAGGTTATGGGGCATCTCCCGGAGGTAATAGAGGCAGGAGTAACAACACCAGTGGTGCGCATTAGTGGCAGCTACACGACCAGCACAAGGCGTTCAGCTCTGACACCGAGGTGAGCAGTCCAGTATATTGTTGTAACGAACCAGGGGTCATGGGGCATCTCCCAGAGGTAATAGAAACGGAAGTAACAACACCAGCGGTGAGCTTGAGTGGCAGCTACACGATCACCACGAGGCGTTCAGCTCTGACACCGAGGTGAGCAGTTTAGTATATTGTTGTAATGAAGTAGGGGTTATGGGGCATCTCTCGGAGGTAATGAAGACGGGAGTAACAACACCAGCGGTGCGCATGAGTGGCAGCTACACGACCAGCACGAGGCGTTCAGCTCTGACACCGAGGTGAGCAGTTCATTATACTGTGATGTTATATAGTGTGTTTATTCTAATGTATAAGCTATATATTACTGTAAACAACACACTCAAGATAAGCGTCCAGAATCAAAAGTAAAAATTACAACAAAATACGAATACAGGCATAAATTATTAATTGGACCCGATGACTTTGACATTTCCAATTATTAATGGTTCTCGGGATTCGTATCTTACAAAGGTTCATCAAGTATTCTAAAGCTGGATTTGGACGGTCAGTTTTTCGCGTCAGTCTTGACGTAAAACTGTGGCTTCACTCATATGACTTAGGAGGTTCTCTACGTCCACACTCACTGGCGTCACTCCGGCTCTGTATTTACTACTTTCGAACTAACGTCATAAAAAAGTCGGTGGCACCTCTTCTGCCGGCCGAATTGTGTTGCCTTGCCACCGACTTCCGAAATAGTTATTTTTGAGCTTTTCTTTTTGGAGACGGTTATCTTTTTTTTTTAAAAAGTTTTTTATTTTTTACTTTTTAGTTAGAGTCCCAACTACGTTTTAGAGTAACTTTCAAAAATAAATGTACGTTTTTCTATAAAAAAATTGAGGAGTTCCCTCGATTTCGGCATGATATCATCATCAAATCCTGGACCTGATGACAATGGGACCATTTGGGAAGTCTACCCTTTCAAACGAAAAAAGAATTGTTCAAATCGGTTGGCAAACGACGGAGATATGCGCGAACAAACATAAAAAAAAACATACAAACATTCGAATTGAGAACCTCCTACTTTTTTAGAAGTCGGTTAAAAATTACGATCACATACTCTATCTTAGTTTTATGGTAGCCCTGAAAATTTTCCGAATGCATCGTCAGTAAAAATTCTGGTGTGGCGATTCTACACTCACGATAAAATTGATGGAAGATACTAATGGTAACCTACTAATGGTAGAGCCACCATCACCATAATTACCGACACCGGGCAATAACTCTGGAAACTTCGGACCTTTGAGACTAATTCAGAGTTTCCCGGACGCCCCTGAGAACAATTTGTATTTTTAAACAACACCACTCAACACCAGGAGGGCCGTCAGTTTTCCCCTAAAGAGGATTTTTTAGGGTGGATTTCGTGAATTACCTTTATAACATAAGGACATAAAAAAACAGGTATAAGCGAGGAGGCCTGTAAACTAGGAGAAATTCAGGGAATCCCAGACGAATAGCAGTATAATTCAGTAAGGATTACGGGCACTAAAACTTTAGGCTACTTTGATGTCCACTACAAACGGATGTTCGGTAGAGGCATCGAAAAAATCCTTCTAGTTGAATACAAACACTTTTTTTTCGACTCATAAGACTTTCTTGTCCATTCTCCTCACCTATCTCACCTCGAATTACTATATAATTATTTGTATTTATATCTAGTAAACTACAGACTAATTAAATAGATTATTACATGATACCATTACTTATTAACAATCGTTTTTAGATCTGGGAAGAAACCGAAACCCAGCTCCCAGAATCAGACGCCATCAGCGCGGGCTGGATGCGGGAGGCGCACGCCACGCGCGCTCGTCGTCTGTGCGGCGACTGGAGCGGCAAGCTCAAGCTCCTGCGCTACCAGTCGCGCGGCAATGTGCTGCGCCTGCGCTTCAGAGCTGACCACTCGCGCCACTACGCTGGGTTCCGGGCGAAGGTCACGGTGACTGATTGTAAGTATGTTTTGAGATTAGCGTTTACTTGCGATTTTGTAAGCGTCAACGTTGATAAGTTATTTAATGAGGGAAACGGGATGAAAATATCGTTCAAAACGTCAATAACCATGAAACATTAATGTTATACAAGTTATCGTCGGCGTTATCTTGAGCCTTTGGTGCGCTTCGATAGTATGCAGGATTTATTCTGATGTATCTGTAATGTAATGCTTTAACAAAATCCATTCATCCGTTTTTGCGAGAAAGAGTGACAAACATCCATCCACAACTTTGAGTTCCACATGTTCAAATTAAACGATTATTACACCAGTAAGATTAATATTTAGTTAATTTTGTTCAGGCGCCAAACTATGAGATAATTAAATAACTTTCTAAATCACCATACTAGTAATACAAGAACATAGGATAGGAAGAACCATGTATATGTAAATGACAATTAAACCGTTTTACTTTATTACGGTTACGGTTTTTCTTTATTTTAAACTGGACATTTGCAGGCTATTTCATTTAAATTAAACATGAAGCTCTCGCCACTAGCATTGTTCAATGTTCAACTACGTAGAACTTTCTACAAATTTTAATTGAATATAAATTTTATGAAACTTGGTGTAAGGTATAAACTTTTGAAACTCAGCTTTAGAAAGACAAAATAATAGTAAAATTGAGAAGATGCAGTTTATCTGAAACTGCGCTCAGCCCTTTGACTACGATTCAGCAAATTATTGCTCAAAAACAATTCTGCGAAAATCCAATTATTGTTTAATTCCGCCAAATTTCAATGAAACCTTGGAACACTTGCCACAGAGTACTTACTCGGCACGTGTTTCGCCCCTCCACGAAACATCTTCAGGACATGTGAACACGTCGACTGCCGGACACAAAACTCGTAACGTGTAAGGCGATTCACACACGGCACCGCGCGCCGCCGCGGCGGGCGGTCAAGCGGATGTCATGTTGTACAAGACACTTAGAAATCCGTTGATACCTTACACACGTACACCGCCCGACCGCGCGGTCGAGCGGTGCTCTCGCCACCACCGCCTCTCCGCGCTAACGTCCGCGCGGTGGGGCGGTGCCTTACACACGGGACGCCGCATAACCGCGCGGATCATCGTGTGCGCAAGACGTGTTGCAATTTAAAATTGATTTCGAAGTCGAAAAGTTTATTTTAGAGATTGAAAGTCGCTCTGCTATGGGACATGAAAAGCACACAATGGTGCCGATTCTCTTGTGCACAAACTATCGTAAATTTAAGTTAAATGCATCTTTCTCTTTCCGTTTAATTAAGAAAAGGACAGAAGATCAAATATTAGTTAAGTCCTGTCAAATTTAGACACTTCATAGATAATTTAGACGCAATTTAAAAACATGGCGTCTAAATATACGTCAATTGTCATCAGGCGCTGTCTAATTTGACAGGATTAAACTAAAATGTATCTTCTGTCCTTTTCTTTAAGAAATGGAAAGAGAAAGATGCACCTAACTTAAATTTACGTTAAGTTGTGCACAAGAGAATCGGCACCAATATAGTGACTCCTTAAAATGAAACAAAAGGAAGAAATTGTTACCTTATATTTGGAGCCAGAACAAAATAGTGACAAAGATAAAAAAGAAGTAAGTTTAAAAAATATAATTATTTTTAAGCATATTTACTTTGCCATGGTAGGGGGTTCTCATTTACAAAATAATCAGCTAAATTATTACGGATCGCTGCAGAACTTGTGCTTCCTCTGCAATTATTGTGTATAGGTATATTAACTGTTGCCTCTGTTTCATGGTTCGTATATAAAATATCTTTAAAATCAACGCCATGTCTTTCCCTAACAAAATTATGAAGTATACATTAATTTCAGATTACGTTCAAAGAACGTTGAAATATACGCCATTTATGTGTTAGAATACCGAATGCACATTCAATATACCTACGTGCCTTGCTCAAGCGATAAATCGATCCGCGCGGACAGGCGCGTAAACCGCCTAACCGCGCGGAGAACCGCTAAGAAATCCGCTTCACTGCCACCGCCCTCCGCGGCGGCGAGCGGTGCCGTGTGTGAATCGCCTTAGGTAGAAAGAAGTAGTAACTCGCCTTCCAAAATTTCTGTAACCGATGATAATAATGTTCTCCTGACCATTATTACACACAGCGTTCAATCTCCACGATGATAAGCACATTACTGCTGGAGACATGATTTTACATGCATGTGCGCTTATTCAGCTGCACTCTCTATTGTCACGACCGAAGAGGGATCAGGTGCAGGACTCATAGCTAGCTTATTTTCTACAACACATTTGACATTCGAAAAGTCGGAGGTATG
Source organism: Athetis lepigone (assembly GCA_033675125.1). Classification (NCBI taxonomy): domain Eukaryota; kingdom Metazoa; phylum Arthropoda; class Insecta; order Lepidoptera; family Noctuidae; genus Athetis; species Athetis lepigone. The sequence goes on along the minus strand of CM066215.1, from coordinate 1,720,501 downwards.
AGCATCGAGTTTGGTCTCGAGAATTTTTGTAAATGTGAGTACGATGCAGTGATTTATTACGATAGTTCTCTACTGACACAAATAGACATGGCGGTTAGGAGCATTGTCATGCCCGCTTAAAAAGTCTCGCTGATGGTGGCGAGTGCGTTGGATCATTCGGTTCCCTTCAAAATGGTTGAGCTAAATGGTGCTGATGCCACGCGTCATGCTCGTGAACGGGCGCTGTCAGTTGAGATGGGTCATCTCTTAACTGCCATGACTTTTTACTTTTTATTTTTTAATTTTGTATTTGTTTATTATTTTTGTTACATACACATTGTTTTCACATGTAGAAGCAACAAAAAGAAAATGTAACCAAGATTTTGTAAAACATGATTTTTTTTAAAAGAGTGTCCGTGGAGTTTCTTGCCTGTTCTTCTCCATAGAGATCTACGTTTTGGAACAGGCAATTAGCGTCACTTTTCTTTTCTGACTAACCGACAGACTCTTTGACAATTCATAAGTACCTGTAAATGGTCTAAGTGAAATAAATGCTTTGAATTTTGAATTTTGAATTTTTGAATTTTGAACGACTCAGACCTATATTTTTTTTATTTATATTTACATATGAACAATATCGAAGCCACAACTATTCCTATGGCCTTACCACTAAGCTGTCTCAACTTCAACCACTTAACCATCAGTATGGGAAGAACATTTTACTTACTTTCTTAACAATTTATTTTACGCACTCCAAAAATAGGTGCCTCATAATTAGTTCAAAATATATTTGGAAGAAATATTTCATCAGAACTTTAGCGGATGTGTCCCCAGCTCCAGCCTTCGAAACGGAAAAAAAACTGAGTTTCGTTTTTCAATTTCAACTTTTTGCTCCGTTCCGTGCGGACGCCGCCGAACGGTCCATCCATACGACAAATAAAGTTGCTAACTTGAAGCTATTATACCACTCTAACCAGCTTTAGCACCTGAACATAAAGTTTAATTTCCTTTAACACTAAACACAATGGCTGCAAAATTGTCGATGCTATTAATGTAACCATATAATCGAGGACACAAAGTCTATTTTGGAATGCGGTGGCTACTGTATAAGTTTGTCGTGCTAGGAGAATGAAGCAAGTTGAATAAAGCACAGTCTAGTTTTAATTAACCACGGCTATGAAAGTCTTGGCGTTCGTTTCAGTGTTCCGATGTTTTTTGTTCCGATTCCAGGTTAGTTTCTTTAGAGATCTATGTTGTAAGGCGGTCGCGTGCGCTATACTTGTGGAAAACTTAGTAACGCTGACGTGAGACAATCGAATATGTAAGATGCAATACACGTACGGTCCCGGACGACGAATGTAAACCAGTGCCATAGCCTTGGTATAGGGGCCGCGGGCCCCTCACCCAAATGAAGCATTTGAAACCTTTTTGCGCCTCTGCTCTTAATTAAATCACACAGGTGCCATAGGGGCAAGGCCACATCCGTGGAATTCATGTAGGTTAGTAGTTACCTACATGAATTCCACGGATACGTAGCACAATTCAATACATTATCTTACATCGCTCTAGTTTCCGAACTTGGCAGCGCCCTCCGCTGGCTATCCGCTGCCTCATCCATGTACTCATCATGACGTTATTGTCCACATAATCATGTCCGCATCCCCATCGATGAGTTTGCTGAGGACCCCTAATAGTACATTTACGCCACTTCTAACAAAGATTGCATCTTTGACACTATCTGTCAAAAATGCGTTTGATTAAGCGCCATTGTGTTTGTCATTAACTGTCACCGTGACGACAAGATTGTGACTAGATTTTGTACAGATTTTGAAACCATAAATCTTACTTTGCATCAATGATATTATAAGTAAAAATGTGTAGATAGGTTATATGCAGTCAAAAAGTGGCACTTTAAAAGTTTGCCATTTGACCAACATGATACTGAGCATCGCGTTGACATTTGACGTTTATATCTTTTTCACTCGCACTACTTCAAACATGCCATCCTACTTTGACGTGTAATGTACCATCGGTGGCCAAATTATTAGGGACAGTATTTATAGAGCAATTTTTTTTGTTCAAACACCTTTATCAAGAAAATTAATTATTTCATATAGGTTTTTATGGTTTGGTATTACTCCTGGTATCATTATTATTAATTTTGACATGTGAGAGCACCATGAGATCCAGCCATTTTCGAAAAAAATAGAACAGCTTATAATGCATAGCAATTTTGAAAAATTCAGTTAAAAATTACGTTTGTTTAATTGATGGCAAAAAAAATATTTGGTTTTAATTTTGCAAGATATTTCTATTTAAATTAATCGAACCGCATGTAATGTTTCTGATGGTGTTCTTTGTTTTCTAAATTGAATACAAAATATTATTTTTTGGTAACAGTTTGTCGCGATATGTTCGAAAATTTTACTTTTTGGAAGGGGCAAAGCTTTAGGCCCGTCTCTACCGAAAATCATAAAAATACAAATGTTATTACTGCATTTTATACACTTCCAGAGAGATTTTGTAGCTATTACACGTATCTTAAAGTCTGTAGTAATCAGAATTAAAGAGAAAACTGATCAGATCAAACTTTTGGAAACAGACATTGTGAAAAAATGTGGCAGAAAACGGATCACCACTCCTTGTTAAGTCCATAAAATCGGGGATACCTGCCTGAAATATGGTAAAAAGCGTGTCATCTGCCTGACTATGATTATAAACGAGGGATTAGTTGAGAAAACAGAAGTATTCGATAGGACAGTTTGACGGTGGCTGACCGAAGAGAATGGAATAAATCGTCGACCAATCAAATAAGCACGCCACACCGAGACCATGATGTAGAAACGACTGCAGTGGGCTAGGCATCGGCGTAATATGATTGTGGCAGACTGCAGTTGGTTAATAGTATTACTGTTAATATTGCTATACGTACGAAAAGCACTATTCAGTTTTCATTCCATTATTTTGTGGTATGCTTCTCCGATGAAAAATTATTTCAAATGTCGACCCACATTAGCACATTTGTAGTCGCACAAATCCTAGAGCTGTCCGAGAACAGCTCCATACAGATTGTCTTTTGGGGAAAATTAAACAACCAGGTAGCATCACGGTGTGATTTGTGATCTCTGCAAAAACATGGGGTGCCTATATATCGTGGACATGACCATAAAGCAAGATCTGTACAAGCGAGCACTGGAAACTCAATTGTTGCCGCAAGTCGAAAAATGGTTCCCTAGTAGTCGAAGAGAAAATTTTTATGGCCGATTCTGCATCGTGTCTCAAGGTCAATAGTATTACAGCATTCCTGGCTGAAAAAATATAAAATTTTGCCCTGACACGATAAACCACCAGATACGAAATCTACTGAGAACATGCAGGAACTCACCAAGAGGGCTATCGCTAAGCATGGCATTGCCACCAAACACCAGCTCGTTGCAGCTCTTATAAATAAGTGAAATCATAACACAAGCCTTCAACAGCTGCTATATAATGTATAGAACGTAAAACATGCCTCATAAGACCTGATATGACAGGAAAAGAAGGCATCACAAAATATTAAAATTTACACAAAATTATTCCCTACAACTTATTATTGCGATATTTTTTTTTATAAAATAACAGTCTTAATTTTGCCATCATATTTATTGTTTTTATTATGTTAATTAACAATGTTTTTATATAAAAAATACCGCTTGGGTCTACACCCAATAATTTTCCTGAAAAAAACAGTCCAACTTGATAATACAGAAATCTAGGAACTGTCCCTAATAATTTGGCCAGCTACTGTATGTGTGCGTTAGTGTGCCATTTTTGAAGATAGAATTTCGTTTAGGTAACCTATCTACACCTCTTTACTTGTAATATCATTGCTTTGCAAAATATACATAGTATGCAACTCCGCCAAACTGTACCCTGACATCAAATATATGAGATACTCGTCTGGAAACATATCAAGCACTAACATCTATTGGATTTCGAAGCAACCTCCATCTACCTTCGCTCGCTGCATGAGACAGATAAATCTCATTTGACTTTTATGTTACATAGCCAAGAGTAAAGTAAACTTGACAAGATCTAGGTATATTACATGAGATAGGTTTGAGTTAGGTAGGATCATAACTAGTTATTTTCCGCGGTTTTAGTACTGACCCTTTTGAGGGAGAGTTTCAAATATATTCAGCTAAAAAAGTAGTCAAGTATAGCTAGCTTTTGTTTAATTATTCACACTACAAGTAAGCTTTTTACTTATTCTTTCTAATTTCCCAAGAACAGTCTCACGAAACAGTTTAATAAATTCTTAAAATCCTTTTTGATAAAGGTACCTACATAGTTAATTTATAAAACCGAGCCAAATAACGCACCCCTAATATTGTAAGCCAAAACTCCAATTGTCACACGACAATACACGTTATACACGATTCACTGCCTCGCGAAACTGACTGGGAACATCGGTTTAATAAACTTACTGTTCAATGTATACCGTGCATTATGATTTGACAAATTATGTGGGTTTAATCAGTAGCTGTGCCGAAACCGCGTAATAAGGTCGGTACGGAGCCAAAATTGTGAACAATAACGAATAGAGCACACTGGCGGATCGCGGGGGAGAATTTTAGGGAGGATTTGTTTCTGGTCAGCATACACTGTCAATTTTAAATTTCAGCAACGGACGCCCACTTACTGGTAGAAGTTCTAGCGTGCTGGCAACATCCCGGAGTACATTATGAGCGTCCTCAGTGACACCTCGAGTTTGGCGTCTAATACCTTAGCAACCTGTCGTGGCATGCTTACAGACAAATCCCTTTTGGTGTACCGTGGGTGAACTTTGAAGTTTGTAATCAACGTTAAGACACTCATTTTTTTTTACTAGCTTGATGGTCTACTGATTAGTGACACTGACTGCTACGCTGGAGTTCCTGAGCTCGTTTCAGTTCAAAAGAAATCTCATTATGATGAGAACGGTTGTTTATTGTCTGTTGGAGGGTTTATCAATTTAAGCAAGTATGCATATCAGTTGTCTGGTTACCATTGTTAAAGCTCTGCCTAGTGGGCGATCCTAGACCGTGTGTGAGTTGTCCTTTGGCCGTCCTTAGATTTTGATTTATTTATGTATTTAAATAACTTATTACGTGTCGTGATGGCCCAGTGGATATGGCGCCCGCCTCTCGTGTAAGAGGTTGTGGGTTCGAATCCGGGCAAGTACCAATGTGACTTTTTCAATTCATATGTACTTTCTAAAGTTTATCTTAGACATCACTGACATCCCGTGCCTCGGAAAGCACGTAAAGCCGTTGGTCCCGGTTGTCATTCGTAGAACTTTGACAGTCGTTACTGGTTAGTCAGAAACTCAGACCAGTCTAACCAAGAGGTATCGTGTCGCCCAGTTACTGGGTTGTGGAGGTCAGATAGGCAGTCGCTCCACGTAAAACACCGGTATCGAGCTGAATCCGGTTAGGCTGGCAGCCGACCCCAACACGGTTGGGAAAAAGGCTAGGGAGATGATGATATGTATTTAAAAAACTTTGACCTGCCATCGGCCAATGTGCACCGGCCTTAGCGGTATTAGCTGCAAGTGGAGCTGTATAGTTGAAGGCTGATAATATCTGGTATTATACCAAGTCCGCGCAACATTGGCAATTTAATAGGCGCCCAATTTCATGATAATTTATTGTCTGCCTTCCAAACTCTGGGGGCTAACGTTGGGCGAGATTTTACTCAAATATTAAATTTATTTCAGAATAGATTCTGCTAAAGTAGTGCTTCATATTTATGAGTGTTTAAAAAGCGGAGATAAGCACTTGGTAAATGTTTAAAGTCGTTTACTTTAAAAGTACTTTCGTCATAATCTTTCAAGATTTTTTTGTCGTTTTCCAAATCTGAGGCCTAGCACGGACTCGATGGCTAAAAAGTATTGATTGCGATTATTTAATTAGAATGAAAACTATTGAATGATTTTTTTTTGTTTTAACACAATTAATTCTAGGACTAATAATGCCAATGATACGAAAAGTATTCAAACAAAATTCGCGAAACGAAAACATCCAATTCACTAATAAATCGAATTTATGTCACATTAATTCCACACATTCATACTAGGGCATGCAATTATCGAAATATTCCGATAATCGATAAAATAAAAAATATCGGTTTTTTTTTCGATAAAAACCGGTAATTACCGATAATTGATGTTATTTATAAAAATAAATACAAAAACTTGTTTTTTTTACATGTAAATAAATGGATAAACTAATGCAATTACTTGCCTAAAATAAAGAGTAATATAATATACTGAAAAATAAATAAAACAATACTTTTTTTTATTTAAGTTTGTATTTCTTAATAATTCCAGGACAAACTTTGTGTGATGAGCATAATCGTTTGTTCTGTGTCTGGGTGTAATTTATCTATAATAATAGCTGCCTCCCGCGGTTTCACCCGCGTTAAAAATGTTAAGAAACATTAACAACCCTTATCACTAATGGGTATGAAAAATAGATAGTAGCCGATTCTCAGACCTACGGAATATGCATATAAAATTTGGTAAAAATAGGTAAAGCGTTTCGGAATAGTAAGGTAACTAACATTGTGACTCGAGAATTTTATATAAAAGATGTATGTATTTATAAATTATATAAGTATGTTTATCGGTTGTCTGGTTACCATAGTACAAGCTCTGCTTAGTTTGGGATCAGACAACCGTGTGTGAGTTGTCCAAGGAAAAAAAAAATACTATGTAACATAAAATTTTAGAAGCCTCTTGCTTAATTATTTAAAAAGTTAGACTCTTCAAAATAATATAATAATAATTAAGGTTAATATCGACACTTTTGAACGTTTACTATTAAAAAAATAATTTTAAATAGTTTCGTAGTATACTGAAAAGGAGAGTCATATCTGAGTCATAAAACTTTAAATATACACATCTTAACAAGATTTGTTAACATTATATGATTAATACAATAGTCAAATTCAAATATAATAATTACGTTTTCTAATTAAAAGAGATAAGGATAAAGATAAGGATTAATGCACTATAAATAAATTACTTAACATAAAATAATTATTTTGTATTATAATTAAAAGAGATCACATTTGAAATAATCACATTTTAAAGAAATTTTTAGGGTGTACATACTGTTGCTATATTTTTTGCTGCTGAAAATATGTCCGCAGAAATGACAAATAATCAATAGTTTTGTTATTTAGGCTAGTCCGCACAGTTCAGAAATGTGTTAGAATTCGGTGTTAAAAAATATCGATTATCGGTAATTATCGTTTTTGTTTTCGATATTTATCGTTTAGTCAAAATGGATCGATAACCGATAAATTATCGATTATCGGTTATCGGTTTGCATGCCCTAATTCATACTAGTCCCCCTAACCTTGACAACCTTGAAATTCCATCCCCATTTAGAGCTGTTTATACAAAAGTCGTATATTTTCGATTTAGTATCACAACATGTTGAGGAAAGTATAAAAATCAACGTTAAATATTTCTGGAAATTTGTGTCGAATCGTAAATCATTTAAAGGTATTCCCTCAACAGTGCGTTTTAATAGTCATTCTTCAAGCAACCCTAATGAAATATGCAATTTTTTCTCCGATTTTTTCAAATCTGTCTATGAACCTTCCTCTTTGCCTAATGATTGTAACACAAATGCAGGCTGTTCACAGGAATGTACTGTTGTAAATAATATTCAGTTCACACCACAGCAGGTATTAAAGCAACTTGAATCCCTTGACATTTCAAAAGGCCCGGGTCCCGATGCACTTCCTGTCATATTTATCAGAAATACTTGTAAACATATATGCGTCCCCCTTCATATTATTTTTAACCGATCTCTATCAGAAGGAATATTCCCTGATGTTTGGAAGCAAGCCCATATAACACCAGTGCACAAATCAGGCCCTGTAGATGACGTCATAAACTATCGCCCAATATCTATATTGTCGGCCTTGTCGAAGGTTTTTGAGAGACTTGTTCATAATAAACTCTATCCAATACTTCATAATACTATTGCTCCACAACAGCATGGTTTCGTTAAAAGGAGATCTACTATAACAAACCTACTAGTATACTCGGATTATTTATTTAATAATATGGATGCTGGTATTCAAGTAGATTCGGTTTACACTGATTTTCAGAAGGCCTTCGATAAGGTCGACCATAGGCTGTTGCTAAGTAAAATTGCATTTAATGGTATACGTGGGAACTTGTTGAGATGGTTTTCTTCGTATGTTTTCAAAAGAACGCAGCGTGTAGTGATTAACGGTTATCAATCAGCTAGTATAGTTGTGACATCAGGTGTTCCACAAGGATCGATTTTGGGACCCCTTCTTTTTATATTATTCATAAATGACATAGGTACATGTTTTAAAAATTCGAAATTCCTTTTATATGCAGACGATTTAAAAATATTTAGGCCTATTAGAAACACTAATGATTGTGCTGCTTTGCAACAGGATTTGGATAGGTTATCTGAATATTGCGCCTGTAATAAACTTAAACTTAGCGTTCCCAAGTGTTGTTGCATAAGTATCACTAAGAATAAAGCCGTTTTCGAGTACCGCTACTGCCTGAATGAAGACACTTTAAATAGAGTTGGCACAGTACGTGACTTGGGGGTAGTTATTGACGCTAAACTTCATCTAGATACCCATATCAATACGATTGTCAACAAAGCTTGGCGTATGTACGGTTTTGTTATGAGGTCAGCCATTAGATTCGTGCGCCCCCAGTCTTATTTACATCTATACAAATCTTTAATTAGGTCTCAATTGGAGTATGCAGTTGCGGTGTGGAACCCTCTCTACATTAAATATTCTGATAGTTTAGAAAAAGTTCAAAAGAAATTCTTAAGATCCATGAATTACAGGTGCTTCCACTCTTTCGCGTCTTACACCGACTTACTGAGGAAATACAATCTTCTAAGCCTTACTGGTCGCCGAATATTTTTGGAGTCAATGCTCCTGTTCGATCTCTGCAATAATAAATATGACTGTTCCGATATCTGTTCCAGGATTTCTTATTTAGTTCCTAGAAGTGCGCATATCCGTGCAGCACGTAAGCAACCATTGTTTGCAGTAAAAGCTTGTCGAACAAATGCTGGTATACGTGCACCGTTGCGACGTCTTGCCGACAATTATAATAAGCATTTTCACGACATTGATCTGTTCTCTTTAACTCACGGACACTTTCGAAGTTCTACCCTCAAGGCAGTCAAAGAAATAGACACCCTAGTTTTAACAACAGTAAATTTGTAAACTGAAATTAGTAAATAGTTCACTTTTGTTTAAAGTTATAATCTTTATGTGTAATGTTATTGTTAAAACGCACGCACTTGAACAAAATATATAACATTTTAGTATTTTAGTTTTATATACCGACAAACTGTCTTTGAAGCGCGTTAATTAATTTTTGTGCCTGTATTCTGTGAATAACGCTGTGGATTACATAATTGTTTTTTTTCTTTGTTTTAAGCCTCTTTGATTGTATTTTCTATTATGTAATTGTTTGTTGTTCCAAATAAAAATAAAATAAAATAAAAAACATCGCCGAACATGTCAGGGTGAACAAATTGCTTCCCCCACAGTGCGCAAATTGACGTCGTGTCGAAACAAGTCGTTAGCGATACAGCCTGTTTCACTTTAACAAATTCGTTTTCAATGGACCTGATTTAGGATAAATAGGATTTGCTGTGACCTTGTCTTGAGGTTTGCCTGCAAATCCCACATTCTCTCATTTTGTTAATTTATCATCATCAGCCTTTTTTCAACCAATTTGTTAGGCTCGGCTTCCAGTCTAACCGGATTACGCTGCAAACCAGTGTTTTACATGGAATTCATATCAGACCTATAATAGGTACCCAGTTATCATTTGACACGATACCTATTGGTTAGATAGGTAAATAATAGACACCCCGGCTTCGGACTACCCGTTACGACTGTAAAAAATCTACGAATGACAACCGGGATATATATATGAAAAATACTTTTACTTCTGGGTAATGCACTGGTGGTGTAGTGCACTTCCCACAATCTTTCATTGTGTTGCTAATTAATTACGTCAAACTAATTCAATAGAATTTGACGTAATTAATTGCTATTCATTTTATACTAGTTGTTCCCCGTGGTTTTACCCTCGTATTTCTCGGTCCCCTGCGATTTTTGGGATAAAAACTATATCTGGACTATAAATGTCGTTTGAATCGGTTCAGTAGTTTTGGCGAAGACAGACAGAGTTACTTTCACATTTATAATATCACTATGGATATATTCTAGCACGTTTGCTAAAAACGTTACACAATTTTACTATACAACCAATAACACTTAGAATATAAAAATGATGTAGTCGACAGAGCTCACCGAATAATAAAACAGCAGAAGCGATATGCCAGTAATATTTCAGTAGAACCGATGGCATTGAGTATCTAGATGTGTTTTTGACTGGACACCGTGAATCGGCAAACACTACGTTGGATCGTGGACGGCTTTATGCTCAATATTAAATTCAATTCAATATATTTTTATTTGTGAACATAGGTATATAATAGATGTTACAGCTAGTACATGCTAGGTGGAGCGTCGAGCTTCCCATAATAGCTGGTAGCAGCTATATGAGGGCTGCGGAAAATCGAGAACGGCGTGCGATTATAGAGGACTTTGTCCAGCTATGGACTGCTGTAATGATTAGATAATGAATATTAGTTCATTATACGGGGTGACTGGCAATTAGTGTACGATGCTTAATCTCGTGATTATGCTCATGATTAAAAACAATTTTGCTTCAAATTGCTTCGAGATATTTTGTTGTGAGGTTGATCGTTTTGTCAGAACTAAATCCAAATGAAACTAGAAAAAAATATCAACGCTTAGGTAATTTTTAGATATAAAAAAGTTATTACTTGTCTGTTAGATTGTGTCAGAAAAATGCCATCTGTAAAATCGAATTCGAAAAAAAGGATTATTTAATCTGACAAAACCTATTCAGATCGGAAACGAATTGAAAGCAGAGCTGTGTAATTGGCATTTTTAATTGAAACCAGTTACCTCAGAATACTTTTTATGCAGTGTCTATTTCCCCTTCGTTCATTTCCATTCATTTTCTCTTTACCTCTCTATCATTCGTGTTTCGTATTATAAAACAAAATCAATAAGTCCAAAGTTCTCGAAATTCAAAAGTCCGTGATCCAACTCATTCATCATTGAATGAGCTAAATTCATAACACTTCCTGAACTAAAATTTGAATAACGATGCCGGCGTTCTGTTCGTTCGCGAGAGAGTGAATGGGTGAATGAAACTAGTTAACGAGGAAGCGCATTTTTGCTGACTTTTTCTGAGAGCTGAACTGTTGAACATAATTTGATCTAACGAGCACCTTTGATACGTCAGGTTGGGGTAAAAGCAGGTTTAAGTGCATGTGTCGTATTTAAAAGCTGCATTAAGAACTCTTTGTAAGGTTTTCGAGTTCAGTAAAACAGTAACTGTAGTACAATAGTGATGACGTAGGATGAAACTTTATTATTATACGCCGGGGTACTTATGAAGTGTAGCGGTGGAGTGTCGTGATGGTTAAGGTGCCCGCCTAGCGTGTTCAGTGTGAAGGTATATAAATAAATAAATATAAATATATCTTGGGACAACTCACACACGGTCATCTGATCCCAAGCTAAGCAGAGCTCGTGTTATGGTAACCAGACAACTGATATACATACTTATATGCTTTATACATACATACATATTATAGATAAATTACACTCAGACATAGAACAAACAATCATGCTTAACACACAAAGTTTGTCCTGGTTATATGTCTGTCTTTCACGCAAAAACTAGTGAACGGATGTCGATAAAACTATACAGAAAAGTGGCTTATACGTCAGAATAAGACAGGCATAATAACATGGTATACATACGGTAGGTTAGCCATAACCAAAAACCTAACGGGTGAAACTGGGAGAAACAATTAGTCTGACATAATATCTAGAAACGACACATCTAAGACAATAGCGATACGAAAATTAATCAGCAATGTCCTCCCACGATCTCGCAATTAAATATTCAAACATCAGGAAACTTAAACATCACAAAGCCGTCCCGAGATTAGACTCCCCTCCCCCCCTTTTTAACGTCCATTTAATATTTAGTGGGGGCGCGTCCCAATTAAAAGCCAAAAATGTAAACAGAGAGGGACAGAGTAATCAGTAGTCTCTTCTAGTCAAAAAGATGTTTGGTCTGTGTTTGTGTAGCGTTTTATCAGTGGTACATACATAAGTTCAGTAGGTCAACTTGAGTACATTATATTTTTCTATACTCTGCGATTTCATTCGATAAATTTTATGCGCCTCGCTAGATAAAGTAGTAGTCAAATTCTCCAATTTTCTACGCATTTTCTTCTTTTTACGTTCTAAAATATCTTGTGTAAGATCTTTCGCAAGTTCCACACATTTCCGTTATTTCAGGTTTTCTGAATAAAATCTTTATTTTAACCATAAAAACCATCAAGAAGTGAAACATTTTTATACCACATCCAGACGTACGGCAGGATACCACCCTTTCTTGGTCGATATTCCTCGAATCCGCACGCAGCGTTTTTCGAAATCCTTTATTATGCGCACCGTAAAGGAATTGAATTCTCTGCCGGCGTCTGTTTTTCCAAAAGCATATAACCCGAATGTATTCAAGAGACGAGTGCATGGGCATCTTTTGGGTGAGCTCGCTCCATCGTAGGCCCCGTCTATGCCCTCGGGCTAGTCTGGGACCAAGAGCAAGCCCATAAGTTATAAAAAAAAAAATACCACCCTCTTAATTTTATTCCATCGCTGACTTAAACATTACCGTTTTTTCAAAAACGTGTCTTTAAGTAATATTAACGACAGAGTACACTGAGAATAAACACAATACCACTAACCATTTGCGGATAACAGGTAAATATTGCTCACGCCAATAATATACATTAATTATACTTTCACATGTTATGAAAGTCAACCGAATGACAATTAATTGAGTATTTACATGGCCGCCGGCGACTCGATATATGTAGTTCATTACAAATATTTATAACTAGCTTTTCCTCGCGGTTTCACCCGCGTTACGTCAAGGTTTTTTGTTGCTGCTTTGCTCCCGTGGGACATAGCGTAATATTATATAGCATATGTTACTTAGGGATAATATAGCTTTCTTAAAAAAAAAAGTTTTTTTGATGAAATCGGTCCAATAGTTTTTTAGTTTATTCGTTACGTACAAAAATACAATCTTTCCTCTTTTTATTATTAGTATAGATATTCGATATTTAGATTTTTTCTCCATTTTTATTTAGCTTGGTAACATGGATACACTACATCTAATAATAAATAATATCAGCCTATTACTCGTACTATCCGACTACAGGGCAAAGGCATCTTTTCATAAAGAAAAGGCAAAAGCATTGATCGCATTATTTATAAACCTAAACTTATTCATGGATTTCTGTTATGTCCAAGATTTGTCTCTCGAAAGTACATATGAATCGAAATAGTTATACCATCTAAATAAAAACGAAGCATGGTTTTCACATACCCTCGATATTATTTAAGGGATAGGCGATAAATAAAAAAGCAACTTTTTGTAGGTACGAGTACCTTGAATAGGCGAGACGACAAAAAAAAAGTAATTAGTCCGTCAGTCAGATTATCAAAAAATTTTGGACACGTATTTTTTCGATCATTTGTCTCGTTAACGTAAAATCACGACGTTACAGTGCGTTGAAGTTTCGCGTGACGTCACGATCTTATACATTTTTTGCAAGATGGTGGACTTCAAAATTTTGTTGCTCTTTATCTTTGTATTTTTTATTAATTTGATCAAGCAAAAAAATACGTGTACTGCATTTTTGGCCGATCTAACAGGTGGACTAAACAGAATGCCATTTTTTTTATGTTGTCGTCATCCCTATTACTTTTTGTTCTATATCAAGACTCTATCAGCGTCATTAATGATATATTTATATACCAATACCTAAATTCAAAATTCAAAATTCAAAGCATTTATTTCACTTAGACCATTTACAGGTACTTATGAATTGTCAAAGAGTCGGTCGGTCTGTTAGTCAGAAAAGAAAAGTGACGCTAATTGCCTGTTCCAAAACGTAGATCTCTATGGAGAAGAACAGGCAAGAAACTCCACGGACACTCTTTTAAAAATATCATGTTTTACAAAGTCTTGGTTACATTTTCTTTTTGGTGCTTCTACATGTGAAAACAATGTAAGTATGTAACAAAATAAACAAATACAAAATTAAAATAAAAAGTCAAAAATAAAAAGTCATGGCAGTTAAGAGATGACCCATCTCAACTGATAGCGCCCGTTCACGAGCATGACGCGTGACATCAGCACCATTTAGCTCAACCATTTTGAAGGGAACCGAATGATCCAACGCACTCGCCACCATCAGCGAGACTTTTTGAGCGAGCATGACAATGCTCCTAACCGCCATGTCTATTTGTGTCAGTAGAAAACTATCGTAATAAATCACTGCATCGTACTCACATTTACAAAAACTCAAATATGCATCTAAATTACACAAGCCAAAGTTTTGTACTGTAAATAAATATAAATAAGTGAAATTTAATTGCTTATAAAAATTATAATAATAAAGATCTTGAATATTAATGTCAAAAATTAAGGGGACAAGAAACATTTTCTATCTTCCAATGATTAAAATTTCTAATTTGTGAGCTTATGTGGAGCAGGACCAGCATTTAGCCAAGCATGTTTGTCATTGATATAATCTTCTAACTTATAATATGCTTGATTACATAGCGTGCGCTTAATGCATGTTTTAAATTTTTTCTCATTTAGATGGAGAATTTCAAGTGGTATTTTATTATAGCATTTTACACAGTACCCCATAAAAGAAGTGTGGACTTTTGACAATCTAAAACTTGGTTGATCCAATTTGTTCTTATTTCTGGTATTAAAATTATGCCTGTCACTTATTTTACTAAAAAGATGAAGATTTTTCCGAACGTACATTATGTTTTCGTATATATATTGACAAGGTACCGTCATGATGTTAATACTTTTAAACAAATCCCTTAGAGATTCGCGGCTGCGGAGATTATATATGGCACGGACAGCCCTCTTTTGCAATACAAAGACGGAATCTATATCTGCGGCACGTCCCCAAAGCAAAATACCGTAAGACATCACACTATGAAAGTAGCTAAAATAGACTAGTCTTGCGGTATCTACGTCAGTTAATTGCCGGATTTTTCTGACAGCGAAAGCAGCTGAACTTAACCGCGCTGTAAGAGATGTTATGTGAGGGCCCCACTGCAGCTTTGAGTCGAGCGTTATCCCCAAGAAAACCGTTTTTTCGACGAATTCTAGTATATCCTTATTCAATACAACATTACATTCAGTACTTCTAACATTCGGTAAAGTAAATCTTATGCATTTCGTTTTTTTTTCATTTAGTACTAAATTATTAACAGTAAACCAGTTATGAACCTTAAGCATAGCGTTATTTACGTCGTCAAGGTGTTGTGCTCGTCTATTCACTTTAAAAATCAGTGAAGTGTCATCAGCAAATAACACCATTTGAGGTTGGTTTTCCAGCAAACTTGGTAAATCATTAATATAGACTAAAAAAAGCAAAGGACCCAAAATTGATCCTTGCGGAACTCCCATTTTTACCTTTGAGCCCAGTGAATTTACACCATTAATTTGAACCTGCTGCAGTCGATCCTTTAGATAGGATTTTACTAAACTTAGCGCTAATTTCCCGAGCCCGTAATGCTCAAGTTTTAAAAGAAGTGTTTCATGACTCACGCAATCAAAAGCCTTGGAGAGGTCGCAAAAAATGCCAATAGCATCTTGCGACTCTTCCCATGCTGTAAAAATATGTTTAATTAAAGTGACACCGGCGTCAGTAGTACAACGACCTCTGGTGAAACCATACTGTTGATCATGTAATATATTATTGCTGTTAAAATGACTGAGCATCTGGTTAAACATGATTTTTTCAAATACTTTACTAAAAACCGGCAAGACAGATACGGGTCTAATTCGGCCTAGTTTCAGCTTTCTAGATAGACGGACAGGGCGAAACTTTAAGGGGCTTTATTGACTTTGAAACTCTAAGAAGGGAAGGTCACTCATTCACTCAAATCACTCACTGACTGAATAGGAAATCTGGAAAACTACTTGACCTATAAATTTGAAATTGGGCTGGTAGGTAGTTTATAGATAAATAGATTTACTTAGAATGAATTTTGCGACAAGATCTATTTAAGGAGATACTTGACCTCAATACAGCCGAAGTTTTGAAGTTAAGAAACAGTTCGAAGAAAAGAACATTTTAACCTTTCAACGACCAACCGACAGCCGGCTGTCGGCCTGCTATTGTCTTTCTATTGTGTCTTAAATCACGAGTGTTCGAAAGTTCAAACGAGAGCTACAATTTCCAAACAAAAGTAAAGCACATGCAAAGATTCTACATTTTTGAAAATATTACTATCTACAGAAATACTTATGCTCGGTACCCACGAGAACGATTTATCGTTACGATCTGACTGCGCGGTTGGTATAGGCAATTTATCGGACTCCCACAAAGTGTCCACGCGGCCACAATAACTACGTCGATTTTCGCCCACACCTTCGATAAATCTGCACTCACGAACTGCGCAGTCAAAACGTAGCGATAAATCGTTGTCAGGTGTACCGAGCATTTAAAATAATAAATAAATAAAATATACTGGGACAACGCACACACGGTCATCTGATCCCAAGTTAAGCTCTGCTTAGAGCTCGTGTTATGATAACCAGACAACTGATATACATACTTATATAATTTATAAATACATACATATTATAGATAAATTACTCC
This sequence comes from Athetis lepigone, assembly GCA_033675125.1. Taxonomy (NCBI): domain Eukaryota; kingdom Metazoa; phylum Arthropoda; class Insecta; order Lepidoptera; family Noctuidae; genus Athetis; species Athetis lepigone. The sequence goes on along the minus strand of CM066215.1, from coordinate 1,703,654 downwards.
CAGACACAGAACAAACAATCATGCTCATCACACAAAGTTTGTTCTGGGTGGGAATCGAACCCACGACCTCCGGCTTAGCAGCCACGGCTTAGGGCCACTAACCACTACACCAACAGGCCCGTCAAATTTTTTTCCGCCTTTCAATTTGGACCACAACTATTGTATTGACTTTAAAAGAGACTTTAACCTCTGAGTTTGTTTCGGATATTTTTTCTCAGAGCAGTCCAGCTAGGAAACACCGGCCCCATCGTTCGCATAAAATAAATAACCAAAATCATTTATGTTTTTTTTAAGTAACATTTAATACCAAATTCACTACCAACAGCCTAGATTATTCGCCTAGATTCTAGATTCAGACACAAAGTTCAGAAAGCCAGTTTAAATTAGACTACTGTATTCGCCTGCACAGTGGACAGTTTATTAAAATTCGTCGCTGACAACGTGCTGTGTTGTCGCAGCCTGTGTTTCGGCCGTTGTGACCACTTCGCCATTCACTTAATTAATATATCCGAACGTTTTTATTGCCACGGCAAGTATTGCGCGCGCATGTTTTAATTAAAACACTTTTTAGCTCTTGGAATAATAATTAAGTGCCGTCAGTATACACTAGGTCTTTCTTCGTAATTAGATAGACTTTAATGCTGTTGTTTGAACGGTAGTGAATAGTTAAGAACGTGTTGTTTTAAAAGAACTTTCTTTTCTATTTGTTGTGAAGTTTTTGACTTAACTTATAACTAGATAGATTGCAACTTCTTCTACAAGTACGATTTGAAGCCTCGGTACTGAATGAGGGTTTTTGCGCATGAGAAATCCGCTAGATGGCAATACGTAGGCGTGAGTTCCAACTGCAGCATGATTGGTTTTTTCGACATGACATTGTCAGATATGTCAAAATTCACCAATCACGTAGCAGATAGACCACAAGCCTACCTATTGCCACCTAGCGGATTTCTCATACGCAAAAACCCTCATTGGGATTCAATCTTCACAATAGAAAAAGCGACTGAATTTATTTGTAAAATACTAGCTTTCTTTCCCCTTGATTTTTCTCGTCTTTGTTTACTGCTCCGCTTCCATAGAACAAGTCCACACAATATGTGTACACTTTTTTGGTTTTCGAGGTATCACTGAACCACTGACTACCAGTGACGTCCGTGCCAATAATGAAAAAGAAATAAAGACCGTTGCACGCGCGGGAAATCCACCTTATACCCTTCATTTTCGATGAAACCTGATCCAATTTTGCCACACGATATTAGACTTTGTCCTCCCGTGTTACGGCAACATGTCCTTAACGTACGTCACACCTGCCAGCCAGATTATTCGGTCCATTGCGTAGCAACTGCCGGTGAGCTCCGATCACTAAACTTATAAATATTTCATATACTCTTAGACATGAAAACATGCCAGTAATGCCGTCATTCTCCGTGTCATTTGAGTTTTATGGCATTATTAGAGGTTCATTCAAACGAGAAACTACTAAATAGAGCAACAAGTTAGAAGCTGAGTATAGTTGATAGAAATGATGTAAGTATTCTGTGCTTGTAATATCAGTGAAAGGTTTAAGCCAGGTGGTGATTAGGCCTCAAATTTTCGAAATAATAACCTATAGTTACATTACTTTAATCTATCACTGACCCTATTTTCTCCTTTTATTCAAACTGTTTTAGATTATTATATAAACTTTCGTAATTAACATAATAATGTAACACTACTTTGTGTAACTGATTACGTGTTCACATCCCATTTTCTAGACTTATTTTGCACGTGAAGACTTGTTATTGATTTTCTGTCGAATACAGTTTCGATTCTGTTAAGTTTTTCTTTAAGGTGTAAGAATATATAAATAAAATTCAGACATAATAGAGATGTTGACTACATCAAAAGAATGACATTCTGTTTAGTCCGTCTTTTAGACAGTCCAAAAATACTGGACACATATTTTTTGCTTGATCATTTTAATAACAAAATACAAAGATAAAGAGCATCAAAGTTCCGGAGAGGGGGCTTGTGACGTCACTCCTCAGTAAAAATTATACAAAGGTGTGACGTTTCACGAAACTTCAACGCACTGTATTGTCGTCATTTTCTGTTTACGAGAAAAAAGAAAAAATACGTGTCTCAAATTTTTTGATTATCTAACTGACGGACTAATTACTTTTTTTTCGTCATCTCGCCTATTACACACATTCAGAAGTTTTATTTATTTATTATTAATAGTCAACTACACCCGCGGGCTAGAAAGTTCAAATTATCGCTAGGTTTTCGTAAATTTCCAACCTTCTGTGCAATTTTCATAATATATGATTGTGAGAATCTTCTACAAAATATAAAAATATTTGAAAGAAATAGGTTAGACTTAACAAATACTTAACATTCAATTGGTTTTAGGTTATGAATATGTATATACATAGTAACAATTAAATGATAAGTATAATTCAAAGCATTTACTAACTCGTACACAATATTACGAACCGTGCAACTCAATTCCAGTCTAGTTCATTAACACAAAACAAAAGAAAACCTGTTTAAGCTGACCTCAAGAACAGCACTAACGTAAACGAGAAATAAAATAAACAAATGCACTAACAATGAAAACAGAAGCGAACACACGAAGCAACCTAATGAATTTATTAAACTCGGAGTGAAATTCTCTCGCAAAGTAAGCTACGTCTTGTTCCATTAAAGCTTGGAGATGGAGAATGCTTCTGTTTTTAAAATGTGAATCTATACTTATATTGTAAATGAGAAAATGTGTGTGTCTTTCTATCTGTTTGTCCGCTTTCACGGCCAAACGGAGCGTCGGATTGATGTGATTTTTATGTGGAGATAGTTGAAGGGATTGAGAGTGACAAAGGCTACTTTTTGTCTTTTTTTAACGCGAGCGAAGCCGCGGGCAAAAGCTAGTAATGAATGAAATTAAGCGTGTTTTTATTGTTCTCAGCTCAATCGTGTATGGACTCCAAGCAGGTGCTGTTCAGTGGGCATTGCTACCTCTTTTCCGGGTACCCGAAAGCGTCATGGGCTACGTCCAAACAGGTATGTTTGATTGGCATATTCCATTTGGCCTTGAATAAATTTTTAAACATTTGACCTATTTAATGGACTAAAAACATCTGCAATACCAGATCCCTCGCAGCGTGACATCGCATCTGTTGCCAAAGAGACAGTTAACATGTTACAAATTCTTACTTTATCAGCGTAATATATTTGTTATGGTGGTTTATGAAAAACTTAAGACATCTGCAATACCAGATGCCTGTTGCCGCCCTAGATACAGTTGAAATTTTTTAAATTCTTACTTCATCTGCGTAGTACCTAAAATATTTAAATATGTTGATGTTTGTTTTGATGGTTTTATGCAAAATTATTGTACACAATTTGAAAGAACGGAAAGTGTAAAAATATCGGTTAAACTGGAAGCCGACCCCAACATAGAAGAGAAGACTAAGGCTGATGAGTTGAGATGGTCAATAATGCTACGAATCGATAGCTTGGACCTAAAAATTCACCAATAGGAGCCATTTATAGAATATGTAGCACTAAAAGAATTTCCACAGAATACTCCAGCCACAGAACAAAAGAACAGACAGGTCATGATAAAAAAAAACGTTTCTGATCACGTCCCAATAGCACTTTCACGCCGCCATTACATTCCAGAACAATTCTTGTATCAAAAGGCAAGATTACTCCCAAATAATGCTGAAGATAAAACCATCTGACCCACTGTCGTGTAATCCACAATGATTTATATCCTTAATCCCTTGTCCTCCAGGCGATGCCACGTTAAATAAAAGGTCCCTCTGTCTGTCTGTAGCTTTACTTTTTACGTCTGAAATTAGGATGTTGGGTTTAAATTGTTATGAGGCTATTGATTTTAGGAGAATGGAATATTAATATTATATGAATAATATAATATACATTAATAGATTATAAGAGTACTTTTTCTGGAATTTTTATAATAAAAAAGAGAAACTGATGATAGTAATCTCTCTGACGAGTTTCGCATAAGACAACGGAAAATAATTGAAATTTAGTACCGAGATAGGTAGACACAGCGATGTTTCACTAGTACTACGAAGATTGATTACACTTTACAAGTAATCAGAACAACAAAGTTGGGAACTTTTGTTCCATTTCTGTTGCTTGTTAAATTATAATTTTCTAAGAAATTATGGTAGGGTTTAGCCGTAATCCTTTTCGCTGAACATTTCGCTTGGAGCCCGACTCTTTACAATGCCATTACGCCTGTTGTGTTTAGCGACAGGTCCCTACTGATCGCCTTATTTATCATTGTGACAGCTCTGCCTTTTTCTGGGTCAAAATAAAGTGACAGAATTGCTCTCGTCTTTGTTAGAAGTGCGACGTTTTGTTCCGTGAATTTGTTATTGTCTTTGTTGGAAACTATCTTCTAAAAAATTGTCTGTCATATTTTTTATTCATTGTTTTTAGGCAATAACGACAACAATTGGATCACATTTTTTTTTATAAACTACTTATTTGATTTTAGTTATTCCTTTTAGGTTACTGGCTATTGACAAAACACAGTTAAGGTAAATGAAATACTCAAAAATATTAGTAATCTCCAGAATTGTCTATTTCCAGGTATGTGAAGGCCTAAACATGCATCTATCATCAGTCCATTCAGCGGATGAAGAGCGCTTTATCGTGTCAGGGATTCGGCAGAGCACTGACTACAGCGCTGGCTCCGTATACTGGCTAGGAGCGAGACAGGGAAACAATGGAGACAGCTTGAGCTGGATCGATGGAAGCGCTTTAGGGTATCAAGGCTGGCCCCCTTACAACGACACTGAAGAAATCGAAGATGCCTGCTTAGGGATACAGGTCAGTTGTCTTCTATTTACAACTTATGCACAAAGATACACAAAAGAGCTTTATCTCTTAGGAAACCCTGCCAGTCAATCAAGGTTAAGATATTAAAAATATCTAATCTTACAATTGTTTTTAAACAAAATGTTGTAACTTCTCGAGAACTTCCGCGCCTCCTATGACGCTTTTTGTGACTGTGTATATTTGTCCATAAGTTTTGAATAAACCACCAAAGTTCACACTGTAATGGCATCGTCAGGATTCGGGAAGCTATCTAAGATGTCTTTGAAACCAGAAACCAGAAACTTGTGCTGAAAACTTTTCTGCATGATTTCAGTGGAAATCATCACCAGTGCCGTCCCTACCAAGTGGTTTGTTTTGGACTTTACATAAATGTGGGGTGACAGGTGGGTACGTCTGCAAGCGTCGACTGAACCCAGAACATGTGGTCAAGAACAGGACCGTTGAAGGGATTTCAGGTACGGAAAATATGTAATAAAAATCCAATTTAATTAGTTATAGTAATCCAGGTACACTAATATGATATCAAAATAGGTATCAATAACATTTTTATATAACAATCAAAGCATTTATTAACCTGATCCCAAGCTGGATGGCCAATTATACTACTATTTCTACACCGAATTCATATTTTTTGTTAAGTTTTTATGCCTTAAATGCTGTAATTACAAAACATGTTACCATAAAGATAGATTGCACTTTAGAGAATTACGTAAGCTACTTTTTAATCTGGATCTTCATCTGCGTAAATCACACGAAGTTATACGCAGGCAAAAACCGTACTCATTATAACATTAACTACAGTATTTAAGGTGTTTGAGAAACCTATAAATGCTCATTCTGGCGTTGTCCCATGTTGGGCGCCATTACAATAAAATTTGGCGCCCGACATGGGACCAGAAAACCAATTAACGTACTATTTTTTTTACTTTTTACAGGAGTACTGACAAGTCCCAATCACCCGGGCATCTACGACAATGACCTAGATTTCTGGGTACACGTAGTGGGGCCAACTGACACGCGGCTGGTATTCGTTTTTGAAAATGTGGATTTGGAATATCAAAAAGATTGTCTCTATGACTTCGTTGAGGTGAGTTGATCTGTTTATAAAGTTATTTGGACCCTTTTTATAAACAGGGAGAACAATGTCGCGTTACCATACAGTGTTGTTGCATTAAATATGTATTTGTAAGCAGGTATACCTTTGCTTACAAAAATTTAGGCAATAAAAGCAAACAAAGAATTGCCTTATTTACCAGCAATACCACATCAGCATAAAAAATAATTTCAGAACGGCATGTGCTATAAGAATAAGCGCAACACATAAGTATTCAAATCAACGAATTGCCGAAACATTTCTAAATGTCGTAACAAATTTTATGTAATTTAAATATTCAGAATAAAGGTACAATATCCAATAAAAATTCCATTAAGAATTGCTATTCCTCGTCTTTTGCCGTAAGCTGTAGCGATTGGGGGAATTATTAATTCTCGAAACATCGTACAAATTACAATTTAATTTTAATGCTAGCCGATTGTTCGCATTTACGACTTTCAGAAAATAACAAGGATTGTACTTTTATTAATAATATAATTAAATATTAGTAGGTATAACCTATAAATGGGCAATTTCGAACTAACGGTTTGTAAATTGAATTTTAAAGACGTTTGTTTTCTAATAAAGGGTACAGCGTAAAGGCTCTTTCTCAATTTTACGATCAACGTTGCCACTAGAATAGATGGAAGTACTTTTTCTAATATTCCGAAAACAACATTAGTAATGTGTATCTCTTATTCTAGTGTGAGATCACTATTATTCTCATAAAAAATATTCACCATCAATAAAATTCAAATAAAACTTACATATGTACATATATTTTAAAGCATATTTAAATAAACACAGTGTTCCATCTTACGAGGGTAGTTTTAAAAGCATTGTTGGAAATAACTCAATAATTCGTTTAGCACAAATATGCGTAGCTGGAAGTAGCTTTGTGTGGTAAATGTATGCATTTAATTACTATTTTATTTCCAACATTATCTCGTTTTCTGATTATCAGAAGAGTAATTACTTCCACGCTTGCAAACAAGACAAAATATAATATAATACATCGATCTGCCTTTGAGACCCAGTTACTGAGCAACAGGTTACTTCTTTAGAAGACTAGTTAGTAGAAAACTCAAACTCTACGTTAACTACTTTCAACGACCAAGCGACAGCTAGCTGTCGCGCTGGTATTTATTTATTTATTTATTTACACTTTATGCACAACGGTACACAGGCAGACTTAATGCCAAAGGCATTTTCTCCCAGTCAACCTAGAATTATATTATTATTGGTATTGTCTTCCTATTGTGCCTGAATCACGTGTGTTCGAAGGTTTAATCTTCCTAATGCCTTATATCTTCATTCCACGTTTACAGCTCCGTGATTCGTGGAGCATGAAGTCATCGAGGTACTGCGGCTCGGTTGGCGAGGCCCGCTGGGTCGCCTCCACCAACCGAGCTGTACTCTACTTCCACTCTGATTACACGTGAGTCTTAATTAATAATACTTTTATACTTTTATAAAGACTACTTTAACAAGCACACAAGGGCAGCAAAAAACCCGACTGCAATTTCGGAAGTCGGTGGCTTTTTCTGTTTCATGTAATTCCGAAATTGCAGTAGGGCTTTTTGATTTTTTATTTAGTTGAGTTTTTAAAATTACAATATTCATGTCTTAAAAGTTATTTTACTAATATAAATCTACGTTATCAGCGAGTAATATAAGGCATAAAAAATTACGCTGTCCTATAGGAATAGAGGAACCAAAGACCTAACATAATGTGGGGAACACTATTACACTATAAAATAATCAAGCAAATAAAAATCTTGCTTTATCAACCACATTTGAGCCTTAATATTATTATGCTTTTAAACAACATTAAACTAGGTATAAGAAATATTAAATACATTGATTTTCCACTTCACAGTACCCAAGGTTCAGGATTCTCAGTGACATGGAGAGCAGTTGAGCTGGTGGGGTGTCCTTCACAGACGTTAACATCGAAGGAAGGTGTCTTAAGAAGTCCAAACTATCCACATTTTCTGCTACCTAACTTGGATTGCACCATCGATATTCTGGCCCCTACGGGTAAGTGTCGAGTAATTCAAATGACATGAGGTTATTGCGTATCTAAAAGCATCTTACAAGTAACTGAGTTGACATTTGAAATATTTTTTTATCAGAATGGCCCGATTCGGGCGCCAATTAATATTTTGGCGCCCAACATGGGTCGACGAGAAAGTATACTTAAACTAGATATATTTATTTAATTACGAATAATATCCAGGAATACCAACACCAACAGATTATTTTAAAGGGTACGGTTTCAATATAATATAAAAGAGAAGTAATTTTTTTCCCACATTACTTAAAACCTACCTTTTATTACCTTACCTACCTTTTCATTCCAGGAAAACGCGTATTCTTAAACATCAGCCATTTTGATTTCGGTTACGGAGTGTTCGCTAAAGGCGTCCCTATCAACGTCACGGATGCTATACCTGAGGACTCCTATATTGACGTTCAGATAGACTTGCAGAACCCGCCGATCAGGCCATTCTTGAACCCCAACATTCTGACCAACGGCTTGTTTGTGTCACAATCAGAATTACTTCGACTCAGGATTAAGACCGGCGAGAATGTTACTGGACAGGGGTTTCTGGCGTATTTTAAATCTAGTGAGTATTTTTTGTGTTCATACATTTTTAAATTAAAACTTATGTCAGCTTGTTATCAGTGTCACTCAGTATAATAACACGTTGTATTCCAGGTTGTATATTATTGCCTCTTTCTTTATTGTTGCTTCTCTTCTACTAACGACCCGCCGCAGCTTTACATGAGTCTTACGAATCTTTGATATTCTTATTTTTTTTTCTATAGCCTTCACTTCACTTTTACTTTCTTCATAAATCTCTCTGTCTACTGCCGTTGTCGGCATGAAAATCTGTTCAGCTTTTCAGACAGACACGGTGGAACTTTGTGTAATAATGTGTAAGGAGGTCACATGTATATACAAGTAAACCTCATTCTTATTATCCTTGTCTCCAGTAAGCTACCTCAACGTGTCTCACGTAGTGGAAGTAGCGTCAGGAGTGGGAGGTCGGCTGGCGGCGCCGAACTGGCCGCAGATGGCGCCAGCGCGCGCCGCCCTGCGCACGCGCCTCATAGCGCCGCACCAACACACTCTGACACTGGCCTTCACTGCCACCACGCTGGTCGCTTCGGGAGAAGAACCCTGGCCGTGTGGCGTGGATAGTGGGTGGATACAGGTGAGATATACCACTTTTAAAAAATCACTTAAACATTAAATTTGGGTTTTGAATGGTGTAAATAACCCGACTTATTTATAATTATTCATTCTAAGGATTTAGTCAACACTTAAATGGTCATCGATCTGTTCATTTATTATGGATCTGCTTACCGATGGGCATTCTTGTCCCATTTAAAATAATAACAAAAATTATTCTACAGGTAAAAGACAGCTACACAGACAACAACGGCACTGAATGGACCCTCTGCGAGGTAGACAGAAGCAAGAGGAAACTTGAACCACGCGCTCCTCTGGTCATCAACTCGTATCTACACTCGCTGAGCCTAACTCTGCACGCAGGGGAGCGTGGGGTCAACATGGATGTCTCGCTTATGGTCAATAAAGGTAGGTAGCAATGGCATCAACATTAAAAACATTTTACTTAATGTCAGCCATTAGAGGGCTGTATCAAATTCATCGGATGGATTCCTCTCGCGAGATAAATTCGTGTGTTTTTTTGCCAGTTTTTAAATGTGGAGACGGTCCATAATCTCAGTTATATTTTCTTTCTTCTGCTCATTATGGTCGGACCATATTTTTATAGTCAGTATGGTCCGACTCCCAACATTATATTTTAAATCCATTATCTCAGGCATATCGTGTTACCCAGTACCGGGTTGGGGAGGTCTAATAGGCAGGGGCTCCGTGTAAAACATTGGTTTTTAGTTGTTCTAACAAACCGAAAGTAGTCCTTATATAGTCGAGATAGGTTAGAGAGAAGATGATATCGTAGAGTTCGTAGACTCCTTATTGTAACACTGGCAATTTTGTTTAATTCTTTCAAATATTTTGTCAGTTTACAAACTTACTCATAATACATAATCTCTTTCAGATCCGGAGTACCACAGCAAAGTACTGTTAATATCTGAGGAGACCAGCTTGGAGTCTTGCTATCCTAACCCATGTCTACATGACGGAAGATGTGCAACAGACGACTCGAAAAACTTCTGTCAGTGCGCTGGATACTACGCGGGTGAGACAATTTTAAACTTATCTTTTGACAGATGTATTATTTTATTACTTAACTTAGAAACCAACCTAATGTAAAATATTAAAATTTATCAATAGCAAGTTATACTTTTTTCGATCCGAGCTGGCAATGTCTCTTGTATGTCCTCCCCCGTGTAAGGCAGCGAACAGGTTTGTCAGACCCTCATACTCGAAGACCAAAAACTAACCTGATGTTCCTCCACCACACAGAGAATCGCGGGAATGTACTTCCCAGTTCACACAGGAGTGTGTTCAGACCTGAGGCCACTTGCAGGAGCAAGTGGCCTCAGGTCTGGAGTGCAAGTGAAGTGTAGCAAGTTATACTTATCCTACCCTCCCATACTTTTCAGGCCTCTTCTGCCTAGTGACAGCGTGTGAGAAGTCTCCCTGCATGTACGGGAACTGTTCCCTCGTGGTGGGCGGCGCGTCCGAGGCGGGCGAGGCCTTCACGTGCGCGTGCGCGCGCGGCTGGAGGGGGCGCCGCTGTGCCGAGCGCGTGCGCCCCTGCGCCTCCAAGCCGTGCAACAACAGAGGAGCTTGCACTGAGAGAGATGGAGGCTTTCTGTGTCAGTGTAACCCCTCGTGGAAAGGAAAGAGGTATGATAACGTTACGTTGAAGTAAGAGGACAGTTTAACAAAAAGATAGTAGACATGTAGGTGATAATGAGAGTGCCATTTTCCCCGCAGATGTGAAAACCCAAACCCGACCCCCAATATCATCAGTTTGGGTCAGCGCATGCTCCAAGAACCGTTCTGGCTCGGCCTCATCACCGTCTTCGTGGTACTAGGCATGATCGGCCTCGTCTGGTGTGCCAAGAGACACTTCCCAGAGAAGATCGAGAAGCTCCTCGCCGAAGAAGCTGACAGATGCGCTAGACGTAAGTACCTCTCCCAATCATGACGGAGGACAAATCTTTAGGCCCAATTTTTGACCCAAAAATGAAACTCAAAAGAACCTTTCTCTCATAGCACACTTTCAATAAATACGTTCAGTTCAGCTTGCCACTCTCACAGTTTAATAAAACACGGTAACTTAGTTTGACCGTCCAACGAGAGATTATTTGTGACTCACAGTACAATAATGCTTTGTTTCAACATGTTGTCAGATTGTTTCCGCTATACTCATGTATTTTCTCAATAAACGCACTGTCTCTGGGATGGTAAGGACACGTTTTGCGTAATTTTACTATTCTTTCTTCTTTAACTTTCTTCTTTTCTATGTTTTACTGTTGCGGTTCCAGAAACTGACTGTGATATAGTTTGTACATATTGCTGCATTGATGCATGTATTGACTTAGATGACTGTACATTAATAGATGCATTTCTCAGGTTTCTGGAGTCCGTTCAATCACGGTTCTTTTAACTTGATCCACGCACTGCATACAGTAAGTAGCATCTATCTGTCTAGTCTGTTTATATGTATTTGTCCTTAAAGGTCTGCAAGTTAAAATAATCGTGCCAATAGTTATGTCGAAAAGGATTGCCAGAAGTTTAGATGTTACCGGTTAAAATTGGCTTAACGTCACCAAAATTACTTATCGAATCCCAGTAAGACAATGTGAATAGTAAACCCATCACCTTGTACCACACCGGACTGACTGAACTGACAGGACATGTCATGCTCATCAAAATTGAATGTTTCCCCGTGTGTGCGTATCTGGCAATCCTGTGTGTGTGGGGCTAGCGCGGGCGTCCGCGGGCGGCGGGCGGGGGCGGGGGCGGCGCTACGCGGCCGTGCCCACGCAGGAGCCTTAGCGGCGTGACGGCGCGTCACTGTCGCGTGACGTCACGGCGCGGCGCGGGGCTGTCACGTGACGCGGCGTTTGTCCACAGCGGTGCTGCACGACGCTCCGCCGCACCGCACGCTGCTGACGCGGCTGGGTATCCGCAAGCCGTCGGTGTCGGGGCTCGCGCCTCACCCGCGAGCCGCGCGCACCTTTAGCTTGGACGATCTGTTAAAGCCGCCGCCCGGACGTAAGGACTGGAGCGATGTGTTCCGCGCATCCGCGACCCGCGCGCTCCGCACCACCGCGAACATACTCTACTCATACATCATGTACACAGCTACTGCATTTCAAACTGTAACGGTCTATCATTTTTATGTTAGCTGAGATCTTGTTAGAGGTTATGATTAGCAGTTAGCACCTTAAATCGTTCCTTTTGAATACCAACTCCTTAGATGTTTTGTCTGGAGAGAATGCAATCAATGAAAATATATGTTAGTGTGATGTAATAGAATCAAATTGAATGTACTTACATCAACTCAACACAATTTCATAAAGTATCAAACTCTAATGCTTAAAGCCTTTTGTCTCAATCTGTAACAGTTCAACTTGCTTAATCATACTTCATGCCTTTACTGAGAGTCACGAAATCTACTTGAAGAACCAACTTAGCAATCAGACACAGGGCTTTATCAGTTCATTTCGTTTAAACATAATGGTATCGCAAAACATTTCAAACATTCGGCGGAGCGCGCGGCGGTCGGTACGGTGAGCACTGGATGTGTCCCTGCTGTGAATGAAATTTCTATGTGGAATGCAAAGACCAACGTAATATGGCCCGCTATCCTCGTTCTTACTTCTTTCGATGTCGATGTGTGCACCCCTGACAGCACAAACACAGCATCTCTAATGTAGCCGCTCCTTCCTTCGTTAACACCTTTCTAGATCGTCCAACTAATTCTGCCTCTGTTTTGTCAACAATTTTGATTACTTACTGTACTTTACCTTCAATTTTATCCTTGTCTAGCTTCTCTACTTGAATACACATTTTCTTGACATAAGCCATATCGATATTATTGACAATACAAAGGCTTCTTTTCTATATGTGAATGTTGCTAGCATGCTATTTTACTGACACTGTTTTGTCTCTTCATAATATTATTCAACTAAAATCGAACTAATTTTTAATATTAGTATGCCTACTAGGGGCAAGTTTTGTAAATAACATCCAAAATGACAAAACAATGTCACAATCGTATTGTATAGCTATTGAAACGAACGTATTACTATTTCTGTCTGTGGCTTTACATGTCGCTTTAACCGATCCAATAACTATACAACATGACAGATCAACATCTTCATACTCATTCTGATGTCATGAACACAACACAGAACACTTCAATTGAATATACAATTGGCACGTCCTAAATTTGTTTGATTATTGGCACTTACCCTAAAGAATTGGCTTCCTTAGTGTGCACAGAGATCGAAGGCATGATGATGATCTCTCAGACAATAAATGTTGTTTTTCAATCCCCCTGTTTTAAATTTCTAAATATTGTGTTGCTTTTGTCATGACCATTCGATGTCGTCGCTTTTCATAAAACTTTGTCAACTCAATAATTTAGTATATGTGAGTTTTCTGATACAGGAACACCATCGCCGCGTAAAAAACGTAATAATTCTACCCCGACTAAGAAAAATGCTGCAGAGAAAAAGCAAATTTTGCAACAACTCATAAGTCCCGCGACAGCTAACGATCATTCAAAGAAGATAACAATGGGAGATCTGATACAGATGTCTGAGAAACGAACGTTGAGCACGGTAGAAAGTGCACCGGCGTTCATGGATTATGGGAACGAAAACAAGGAGACTTCATTCGCAAGTGAAGCATCTACACCGTCGACATCACCGTCCATGCGGCACATATCAGACCCTAAATTAGAAAAGAAAGTTACATTTGCAAGACTGCTAAACAAGGTTTCGGCTGAAATGAGTTCCAGTTCTGACGTGGATATGGTGAACACAATAACGATCCCAATGGCGGTGATAGCGGACAGGGGGATGAGAGCGAAAGCGTCGAGCACCCCGCCGTCACCGGGGGTGGAAATGAGGTCACCACATAGCACCTCCAGCAATCAAGGAAGTGATTCAATGTCAAGCCTTGACTTGACGTTGACACACGCTGCGCTTAAAAAATACTCCAGGTCTGTTGCTTCAAATTCATAACAATGCTAATGAAATAAGTTAAATATCCTTCCTTTTATCAACTCATTGGAAATTTTATTTTCAGGCAACCAAAAATCTCGAGCGCTGATTCCATCCTCGCGATGTTTCGGAACTTCTCATCGTCATCAGCAGCGATAGTTTCACGAGCGTCATCAGGAGGAGTCTCCGTGTCCAGTACACCTTCAGCGTCATCGCCACAAGATGACACGGTGGACGCTGATGACGTCTCGATAGCTTCCTCGCACATACCTTCGTTAGCACCAGATTCACCCGTCACGAGGCCGCATAATACTATAGAGATTCAGGTAAAAGCATCAGAATATTTATTATTTGAATCATTTGACTCGAAAGAGGTTTTTTTTCTATGTTGTCAAGTATTTTAATTACAGTCCTAACTCATTCACATCATTTTTTAAATATGACTTTAAAAAAAGCCCCCAAGCATGATGGACCTTTTCTTTGCACTTGCAGGTTCTGGATCCTCTAAGCGCTCACAAATCATCATCATCAGGTAGCAATCTACTTCATCCGCCGTCCATCCTTCTAGAAGTACCGAGCGGGATCAACAAGTGCTTGTCCCCAATACGAGAGCTTCCTACTCCATTGCCTACCCCCCTTCCTACTCCCCTACCAACTCCATTACCGTCCCCTAGGATGCCTAGAGCAAGTATAGAGATGGATACCAAGAGCGAGTCCACAGCAACCGTCATGTCACCCAGTGAAGACGAACTGGATGAGATTAAGTATGAAACTAAGATCGAGAGACCGACTTCTAGTTTGCGGTTGAAGGTACGTTGCGTTCGATATTTGTAAACATGCACCATGGCGTTGATGGTTTTGAGAAAAAAAAACTGATAATAATTCTTTGTACTTCCAGCTGCGTCAGCCCCTGCTGAGCACGGACACGGCGACGACGACCCCGACGGCGTCGACGCACGTAACGTCGTCCCCCAGCCCCAGCCTGTCGCACAGCCAGCCCTCGTCCCCGCTGTCCCCCCCCGCGCGCGTGCCCGTGCTGCAGGTGCAGCGCGCCTCGCCCGGCTCCCCCCCTCCGCGCCGCACGCCGCCGCACCTAGAGTTCCAGCCACCCCCCCTCATCACCGTCACCTATAACGCTAGCGAAGAGTCCGACGAACCCATGTCCCCTAGACCGCCACCGCCTTCAGGCAACATGTGCTACTTGAGTCCCTTCTCGATGTCCGCGCGAGGAGAGCGCGCACCCTCAGAATCCAACCTATCCTCGTCAGGGTACAGCTCTATGGCGAGTCCTGGACCTTCGAGGTGCGGTTCGAGCAATCCTCTATGCCCCTCGGAGATGGAGGATCCTGGCTCCGGCGGGGGACCCTCGTGCTTTCAGTCCAGGAGGCGGCCGCTCATGAAGACCAACTCTAGCCCGGCGGCGTCCAACGACGACAGTAAGGAACGTAGGCGAGGACGATCCGACTCTGAGACGCTATCCGACGACCCCTTGTTAGAATCCAACGACGAAGGCATAGGGACAGACGAGAGAGTAGATGACGTTCCGACGAGCGCGAAGGAGATGGAACTAGTCACGTTGAAAGAGACTTTAGAAGTTCCGCAAGCGACGCTGTGCTCCCCTAGCGGAGTGACCAAGTGTTCTATAGTTAAGTGTGTTAGTGTCGAGAGAGGACTAGACGAGAAAGCTAGCTTAAGGCCTCCCACGTTGATATCAGAAGGTAGTAGACCTCTGAGCCCAGTCAGTTCGAGAAGCGAGAGTCCATTAAGCGACAAAACTGGTTTGGGGAGATTTTCGCCGCAGTTTTACGGTAGACAACTGCCGTTTACAGATTCTGACGGTTTGTACGACTTTCCGAGTTCGGAATGCGTGAAGGGCGCGAACAGCAAGCTGGGCAGCACGAACTGCCCGAAGAAGAGCGGCCGCAAGCGCGACCGGCGCAACACGCGCACCGCGTCGCACGAGGTGGCCGGCACCGCCAAGTCCACGCTGCCACACATGCCGCACTCCATGCACAACTTGTTGGAGGTGAGGATATAGCCTACTTTTCTTGGATTATTAATTTATGCCGTTTTTGTGTCTCGGATTTGATGTCAAATTCTTAAAAAGAAAAAGTCTTAAAGAGCCAGTCAGTCGGATTCGTTACTTGTACCTAATCCGTTCAAAATCTTTTCTATCTTGTTTGTAACAATATTATTTTGTAAAATTTTGCTATGTTTACTTTTTATTTCTGTCCATTTCTATTAGTAACAATATAGTTTTATTAATTGTTTGTATTGTTATTGTTAGAAACTCGATGACCATTTCCACCAGTCAAACCATTGCAACGGTTTCGTGGGGCTTAGCTTATATTATAACTTTTATGATTGTGTTGTAAAATAAATACATAAACATACTAACATTTTAATGGTGCAAACTGTTACTTATTGGTTTATTATTAAATATATAATAAACCAATAAGTAACATAATAATATATAAAATAAAAATACGTCCAGGTACCCGGTTGCCGTGGCGACGGAGCAACGCGTGGTCGCAAGGGCGGTCGCCGCCGGTCGCGGTCGCAGGCGCCTGCACCGGCCTCATCATCCTCCTCAGAAGACTCTGTGTCTAACGCCAGTGTCGCCTCTGTCGCCTCTGCAAGAGAACTAAGGCTACCTGACATAGAAATGCAGGTATGACAACTTTTCTTTTATCTCTTGCAATGTCTTGCTTGAATGTCCAGTCTAGTTTCTTTTTCTATAAAAACCTTCTTTAATAAAATTATCATGTTTGTAAATAAAACGTTGTTCATGTGATTAAAAAAAAACTTTAAAAAGTATGTTATGTCGCAGTCACTTTACTAAATCGTGATTTACATAAATGTCCATAGTTGAGAATTTGATTATAAAATTGTAAATATATTTAACATTTATGATTGTGTGTATCTGTTTCTTTTTTTTTAATATCGCACTGAAATCAATTTTTAATAAAGCACTAAATCCGCAACTAACTGTAACACATCTAATTTTTTACCTAAAACTTTCTTCTTTACTGTGCACTTCCTTATATTAATCTCAATGTTATTTTCAACAAGGTATAATTTTTCAATGTTTTAATAATTTAAGCTTCTTTTGATTATTTGACGGTAGGTTGTAGTTGTGTGTTGGATTATTTTCAGCCATGTGAGCCGATGCGCTTGCGGAAACCGCTCAGGAGACAAAAATGCCGTAGTTCAGAGGTGATTGTATTATGGCAACAATGACCTATACGTTCATATAAAGTAGTAAATACAAAGCTACAGTCGTCAGATATTGAACCTATATTTTCTTTAAGATTTCATATTGGTTGAAATGTTGTTTGCAAATCTTCTTCGAGATACTTATTATTTTTTGTCTGTTTTCCATCTGTACTTTTAATTTAACTGTTTTAACGTTCTTTTTATTTTTATTGCAATTATGTTGAAATATATACTTACTAGGGGTTCATAAAAAAAATATAGCTGTTGTTACTTCGAATGTTTTATATAAGTTTCATGTTCAAGTACATCGAGTAGACTAGTCTATCATTTCAGAATGTGTAGAGAAACTAATGCAACCTCTTCATTGTTCCAAAATACATAGAGGCATGGTACTTCAACATAGTATTTTTACAAGTGTAGTGCGTATAGTGCATGTGCATCTTTTTTATATTATTTTAAACTTACAGGACACGTCGACTAAAATATCTTCGAGTTTGGATCTAACAGAGGACTCCAGAAAACCACCGAAAGTCAACAAGTTGCGGACAATAAGCAATCAGATAAGGTATGTTTTAATATGGTAAACTGAGAAAATCCCTTTCTTCTGACTTGCTTATTTTATTTGCATTACCAATCTTTTCCAATCTCTGAAGTACTCTAAGTACTATGATGCCAGTATAAGATATGTTTCTGTTTTTGTTAATCAAATAGGTCATTCCAGATTTCTCCGACGGCTAGAGCGCAGCTTGAAAATGAAAGAAAGCTACCCAGCTCTTTCCGACGACGAAGGAGACGAGTCCTCCAGCGTCACGTCACCTCTACTCCAAGGACGGAAGGACTTAAGTCGACTACCCAGCCACGCGATATCAGCTCCTCTACTTAGTGCAGTTAGACCCAAAATTACTAGACAAAGACGTTACGATAGATCGTTAATAAGTGAAGACACAAGGACTTTGAACACTGCCGCGGGTCAAGATAATTCTGACTGAAATTAAAACATTTGTGTTTAAAATATAGTGCCA
The DNA here is from genome assembly GCA_033675125.1 of Athetis lepigone. NCBI lineage: Eukaryota > Metazoa > Arthropoda > Insecta > Lepidoptera > Noctuidae > Athetis > Athetis lepigone. Next base: position 1,685,285 of record CM066215.1, on the reverse strand, counting down.
GTTTATTTAATACGCAGTAATACAATTTTTCGTATCTAATGTACTTACTTCGAAATCGGGTTTTCTGGATGAACAATAGTCGCTGAATAAGTAAGGAAAAAAAATCTTATTGCAATTTATAAATATCTCCAGATTCAACAACTAACAAATTGACATGAGTATACAAGATTCTAATCTAATGTGATATATTAAACTATAAGCGACACGAATACTAGGAAAGTTATTGTTTTCGAATTAGGTATAATGTTTAAGGAATCGAACGTTTTAATTTCCTTTTGTTCACTTTTGGTGTCTCAAACTACTCGTAACTAAGCTTCATGTTGTAAATAATTTTTCGATAGCAATAACTTATTTGTAGAAGATTTTGTAGAAAGAGATACTTTACTGTAAGTAATTGTAGTGACATACTGTAACGTAGGACAGTAAGACATCGCTATCATTTTTAACTAATTAACTTAATAGAGTTTCCTTTAAATATCTAGTATGTTTTGTAAATTCCTCATTTCGCTTTATTTGTAGTTTTTGTTAAATAATACTATGTATAAAATGCTTTTTGTAAATATATTAAACGTATTGCTCAAATGCATATTTTGTGAAATCGTTTTTTGCGCACTTTTTGCTGTTTTGTAAATATAATATGTAACTTATTTATTGTTGTAAATATCGAATTCGAGAGAAATCTTTTCATTTTTCTTGACAAAAAAAAATTACATGTAAAATGTTTTAGATCGTAAGTATAAAACAAAATGAAAGGCCCAAAAAAATCTGTATACCAATTGCACAATTACTACTTATATACAACTATATATGAATATAAGCACTCATAATATGTTAAGATATACATTGATATCTTGAATTAAGTATGTACTTGACGCACCAATAGAATAGTTCACTGCATATATGTTTAGATAAACCAACACTAATGAGAGTCATAGAGGCTCCCTTCATAGATATCCTATTGAATAGCTCCCTATTAAGTTGTTACCTATTAATGCATAATTTTATTTAAGCCAGAATAGAAAAGTTACCTGTAATCAATAGATACCTAGTTTAGTTAGCCTAACATACTTAATATAAAAACCTTAAAACATTCCATAAAATATAGATTTCTGGTTTCTTTTCGTTTTTATTTTCTAGTGTTAATCCGAGTATTCCTACCTACGATCCCTTAACCGATAGTTTAAAAAACTTTTATTTGTTTTCTCCTTTTTTAACACTAGATTAGTATAAACTAGATGCTTAGATACCTACAGTTTCAGCAATAATTTTATGTGATTCGACTGTACAAAGACTGACATTGTTTGTGCACTAACAAAACTTAGAAATGTGTGTTATGTTCTAATGTGTATATCGTAATAAATGCGTATATAATGTACCTTATACAGTTATCTTTTTTACCTATGTAAGTCACTGTCTATGTGTTCGATGTTTATAATTTTCATTTAAATGTTATTTTGTAAGAAAAACTAGAAGCGAGACATACATTTAAATGTCTTATTTCACTAAATGCAACATCAGTTTTATAAAGTGGCCATAGATAGAAACTATATTGAACAGTTTCATTCTATTATAAGTTAACTAGTGAAGCATTTAAGCGCCCTTTGTATAACATTTCTTGTACTATAAAACCTTTTGAACAAATTACGCTGTAACATCGTAAAATATCGTTAGGTTTCGATTCGTCCTTTTGCAAATGGACGGTACACTCAATTTGAAGTTCTTAAAATGTATTATATTGCCTACGAGCGTTCAAAAGGTTTAAATAACAGTAGATCACTTTCCTGCCCAACTTTAAATAATATCTATTCAATGCCTAGAACGCGTCTAAATGTAAAATAGTATAACTAAAAATTATGAAAAATAATGGCCTGTTCATTGAGACTGATTTTCTAAAACTTAACTCTTAAAATGTCGCTTATTCGTTTCTCGCTCGATCGATGTTTGGATGTGTTTCATTTACTCTGTCTATAGTTTTATTACTTGAGATCCTGAGATCTTTATGAGATCTACGTTTCCGTGCCTTCCGAGACTGTGGAAATTATGTAGATATGAACATTGGCCGTGTTTATTAGTACGTGTTAGTGTATACCTATGTTTACTTACAAATCATATTATTGTTAAGAACAATCACAGCGATGAACTACACGCTCTTAGAACGTTTTATTAACAATTGAACATTGAAATATTTGGCATTAATTAATTCAATGTATTTGAAAAAACACTTGAATTGTTATTACAATTTTCAACTAAATTACTTTGTCGTAAAAAAAGTATTTCGGAACAAGTGATCAACAGGCAATAAATTGTAATTTTATTAAATTACATATGATAAAAAAATAAGAAATATAACTTCTTTTAACACAACATATTAAAAAATATAAATATTGTGAAGATCAGTTATTTGCCTGTTGTTTATTTGAACTACGTAATAGTACATATTATTAAATATTGAATCAAAATAGAAAAGTCAAAATTAGTATCATCGTGAGAGCACCCAATTATTGTAAGCAATACTTTATTATAATATTAGTAAATAAAATAATTGTATGATAAAATAAATAAATTCTGTGATTAAAAGCGTGAAGCTCAAATGCGGTTTAGGTGTCGTCTTAAAGTTTTTTTTTATATTTATTTTAATTGAAATCGTAAAATAATATAAATTACATTTACCGTCTTATAAAATTAGATTGCATCAGAATTAATTTAGTAATTAGTTGCCAATAAAATGTATAATTTAATAATCCCAGTCATTACAAGTTCTGTCAGATTTTCCGATTTTACCGCAACATTCTTTCAACATGGATCACTAGATCACTATTATAAATTATTTCGAAAAAAGATGACAAATTTTCAAGATTTCTGAAGATAATATTTAGCATTTGACGAAAACAAAGAAATGACTTTTTTTGTGAATTAGGGCTAAATTCATGTGCATCATTAATAGGCATATTTTTGTTCCTAACTCTATTGAAGACATACCTACAACCAAAGTTTTAATGAGAATCTAGATTGAGTCAAACGTACTTATTTCTAAACTCAGTCACTATCATGGATATCACAAACGTGGACATTATTTAACAACTAGCTTTTGCCCGCGACTTCGCTCGCGTTAGAAAGAGACAAAAAGTAGCCTATGTTACTCTCCATCCCTTAAACAATCTCCACTAAAAAAATAACGTCAATTCGTCGCCCCGTTTTGCCGTGAAAGAAAGACAAACAAACATACAGAATTACAGACAGACACACTTTTCCATTTAAAATATTAGTATGGATTGGTAACAAAAACTATTACGTGATAATGTATTTAATAAATACTGTATCTTTTTTTGGTGAGTAAAGTACGTTCAGCACAGCGTTCAGCGTTGTGTGTGCAAATTGTTCTCGCTGCTTGGCCGCCACCGCCACTCAAGACACCTATTATATGTGTTAATGCATCTGTTTGACACCAACGACGCAAGGCCCGCCCCACTGGACGCTCGGTTGAGCGGACACTCAGGTCCTACACTAAGTAGCACACAAACAGTACCTATACGGCTTTTTTGGGATGGGAAATCATTAAATGACTTTTTCCGCTCTCGGCGTCAGACTTTTACTGACTACAACCCACCTTTGGTTGCCCTTTATGTTCCGGGGCCTCGATAACTTTTGGAACTACTAACCCTGGACAGTTTACTTGCTACCGATGTCTGTTGTCCACACTTAAAAATTAGCAAGAACTTGAATAAAAAAGCTTGCTCTAGCGAGTGACTACCAACAAAACGCAACCTATTTAATGAAAACTGAAGATATCAAGACAAAAACGCTACGGAAAAAGTTAAAGCAAAAATTAAGTTTGAGTGTAACTTGAGGTGGTTCTCAATTCTGTTGTATATTTTTGACTAAATAAGCTGTTGCAGACTCTGTTACATATTTTTTACGTATAATTAAATGAGTACATAAGTACCTATAATCATCAAAAGAAATACATTTCTTTTTCTATTCAAGGTAGGGACATCCTCGATAGTGGCATGAAGTATGGAAATAAAAATAACTCGTTTATTAAATTGTTTCACTTATTTGTATCGTTGTCAAACGATCGGCAGAGTTTGTAGCACTAAGCGTGTAATGTAAATATGTTTTACACCATACGCATAATTTAAGGTGTATATTCAATATATTAACGTCTTATTCACAATGTAAAATATAAAGGTAAATAAAATTTTGCTTGTTAAATGGGTTGAAGTTTTATTTGTTACCCCTTTCTACATATTAAAGATTCTAATAAACAAAAACATTGCCTTTTTAGATACTTGTTTACAATGTCTAATATCCTGTCAAAAATTGATGTTTTTTTTTTTTGGTGAGTGGAAAATCATACAATGACTGCTCCCGTCCCGGGTGCGGCGGAAGGGCGTGTCAGACTCTTACTGACTAAAACCCACTCATGTTCCTTCGATTGCCCTTTATGTTCCAGTGTCACGGTAACTGTTATAAACATAACATTCCGCAACCCAATTGATGTTTAATTCGAATACGAAGCTTAATGCAGAGTAAATTAGTTTCCCAGAAATAAAAACACAAATTAGCAATCATAATAATTTATTTATCGTCATGTACAAATATATACAGTAAAAATGTACATTTTAGCTGTACTCATCTGACAATATCGCCAGAACCCTATAACTATTATAAGCGCAAAAGTTGGTGAGGATGTTGCTCAGAAACATGTACATTCACATTTGTTACTCTTTCACGAAAAATGTTCCAGCATTTTTCAGCAGAAGCGTGCTTGTGGGTCAAAATTAGGACCGCCTGATTAAGAAATAAACAGCAATGCTTTAGACACTCCTCTCATAGCTATAATGCTTTACGAATTTAACATTGTACAATCGACAAAATTGAATCATGACTCACCCTAAGCTTATTTTACTACAGACATTCAAATACAATTAGGTTGACAATCGCGTAGACATGTATTAAAAATGTCACACGTTTAGTCTTATTATTTTTTGACAGCATTAAACGATTAGTCGTCGAAATGGGTCACGGTTAAATTTTGTCGATAGTACTTTGTATTTTTTTTATTTGCTTATAGATTAATATCAGGTCGGTAAACTGGCCATTTTGGTTTGCCATCGTTCAGAACGAGCTAGTTGAATAAAAAAACTGTCCTCTTTGTACTAAGCTATTTTAAAATTTAAAATAAATAATATTTTCACTTTGACTGCTACTCTTTGCTCCAAAATAATTTGTTCCTAGTGTACTTTTAAAAAATCCTACAATGATAAAACACGTAAGACTAACTCTTTTATAATTTCGTGCAGTAATTGAGGGATAAGCTCGAATCTCCGATTCGATTACCGAACCAAACAAAATTAGAAATTACGTCATACTTTCTAGCGTTGATATGGCTTCGTGCAAACTTCAATCTAATGTCTAACATATCTACGAAATTGTACGGAAAATGTGAGACATAATAAGCAAATTTAAAAAAAATGTACTTTAAAGACTTCGAAGAAAACAATAACCAACGGGAGCCGCCAGGAAGTATTCTTTCTAGCGGGTACTATATACTTTACTAAATATTTCCTCTTTTTACAGAAAATGCATTCCTTCCTAAGTCTCACCCCCTCCGACTGATTTGTTATAGAAAAATCATCGATTACTAACAAAATCTAGTACCCTATGCGAGTTGTAAACCTGGCGCCTTACTAATAATCGCTGCATAAAGTTATGAGAGGTTTATACGTCAAAAAATGTATGGTTACACAGGCTTTATTCATTGCATAACTTTATACAGTGATTATTAGTAAGGGCACTTATGTACAGTTTTCATTCTGTCGTTACAATATTAAGGGATCTCGCAACGAATCAAATCAAACAACAACTGTAGAACTTTACGATAAATAAAATGTTCCTTAATAATTCTATGTCAGCTATAGGTGGTTCTGAGATTTGTCAGCTATTTTCCCATCATTTCAACTTCATATATACAAGCGGAGCAAAAACAAATGTATTAAATCAAGAACGTTATTACAATGGCAATACTTTCGATTCCTTAAAACTAGATGAAAATGATGTTCTCAAGCATCTTTCTTCTTTAAACTGTGATAAAGGGCCAGGCCCTGACTCAATACCACCTTTGTTCTTAAGAAAATGTGCCGAAAACTTAGCGACTCCCCTGACTATATTGTACAATTACTCGCTGAAAACTGGTATATTTCCTAATTTGTGGAAAAAAGCATACATTACTCCCATTTTTAAGTCGGGTACTGTTGACGACGCATCCAATTATAGACCAATATCTATTCTTCCAGCATGTGGCAAGGCTATGGAATCCTTAGTCCAAAAAAGGCTCTATTCTCACTTCAAGCCATTGTTAAATGACAATCAACACGGGTTTAGGTCTAAAAAATCTACTACCTCTAACCTAGTTGAATATGTCTCCGATATATCAACCGCGCTGGATACTGGCAAAGAAGTGCATGCCATTTATACGGATTTTAAGAAGGCGTTTGATTTGGTGAATCATGATTTGCTACTGGTTAAATTGGAGAGCATGGGCATCCACGGATCCTTATTGCGTTGGTGCGAGTCATATTTAAAAAATAGATCTCAGCTTGTTTATTTAAAAGGTTTTAATTCATGTGAATGCATCATCCCTTCAGGAGTACCGCAAGGTTCGCATTTGGGACCATTGTTTTTTTTAGTCTTCATTAATGACTTAGGGAATAACATTAAGTCCAACTTCAAATTTTTCGCAGACGACCTTAAAATATACCGAACAATAAATGGTGAATCAGATATACGTCAACTTTCAATGGACATAAATGAGGTACATAATTGGTGTGTACTGAATGATATGGCGTTAAACTACAATAAGTGCTACTTTATTAAATTCAGTAGGAGAAAAGAGCCAAGTCAGGTCTGCTACACCATAAATAACACTCTTCTAAAGGAGGTAGACAGTATTAGGGATCTCGGAGTTATTATTGACAATAAGTTACACTTTAGAAATCATTTTAATGTTATAGTTGCAAAAGCATCAAAACTAGCGGGATTTATTAGTAGGGAAATGAAAATATTCAGGGAACCAATACTTACGATTACAATCTTTAATAGCATAGTAAGAAGCATTTTAGAATATTGCAGTCCAGTCTGGAATCCATTTTATCAAGTGCATTCTGATAGAATTGAACGTGTTCAAAAAAGATTTTTATACCACTTAAGCTACTCGGACAATAAGGCTCGTGTTCTTGATTCGTACGAATCCAGACTCCGCAATTATAAGATGACTCCGTTATATGCACGCAGAAAGATGATCGACGTTCTGTTTCTCTTCAAATTACTCAGTGGCTTAATTGACTCACCAATACTGTTGGATAAAGTCAAAATAAACGTCCCGCGTCCTGGAAGTCGCCTAGTAAATAGACAAACCTTTTTCGTGCCACACAATCGTACCAACATAGGTCAGAACTCTCCAATGTGTCGTATGCTCACTTTAGCAAACACCGTACGAAGCGAAATAGATATGTTCTCTGGTTCTGTAGTCTCAACTAAAGCCAAATTAAAAAAATTGTTTAAATAGGCAATATTATTTTATCTATCCTTACTGGAAAAGTTAATTTTTCTTTTTCTCTTAATTTAGCACTAAGATGTAGAATTAAGTTACCTAATTTATATTTTTAGTAGTTAGTAAGTACCACACACAATACGCATGCTGTATCCACATCTAGTAGATGTCAATCACATGAATGACAGTCTATGTATTATTGTTTAAGAGTTTATGATTGTACATCAGTTTTGTGGATTAAAAAAAAAAAAAAAAAAAAAAAAAAAATATCCGATGATTGTTGGTCGGAATTTTTACGATTTTTATGCGACCCCAGCCGATCTAATTCGTGGCCACAGGAACTACAAAAAATCCCTTATTATTAAACAACTTATTAGCCTTCTATCTTTCCAACAATTTCCCAGTCTCATTGAATGTTTCCTTTCTTGACTTTAATCGCACGTTTTACTAAGTTTACAGACTAGACTTCAATACAATATATAAAATCTATTATTTACAAATTATATATAACTTACTTATAAATTGTACAAAATCGTTTTACAAAGTTCCCAGGGAATCTTGATGAATTATGCATTTTTGTTCACTTTAGCATACATTTCTCAATTACAACTATATCGTGCAAGTGCGAGGATACAAATAATTTAAGGTGCTTAAAAAACCATTTTCCTCTTGCACAGAAAACGAAACCACAAATCGTGTCCAAAAGCACAACAGTCACTTTAAAAGCACTGAAAAACCGCTCAACTTAAAAAAAACAAATTCACAGCCAAAAATAGTCTCAAACCGCACTAAAACATACCATCATGTATACCAATCGGCACTAAAATCGCGAGAAAAATACCAAAATTCCTCAAAACCAGCTTCCAATCATCGGGCACCGCATACGGGAGAATAATGGCCGTCAGCTTATGAATCTCGTGTGTCGTACAAACAAAGATATAGGACGTTAAAATTAAATTGAGTATCGGCGCACTCGGAATAAGTACTAGGACACCATGAGTGTCAGCGGCCAACCAGATGTGTGATTGACTAGCGAATAGTTCTAGCGTGATCGTCCCGAACCACGCGAACATTGAGCTGTGTCTCATTCGTAGGGCTCCGGAGACGTTTCTGAGGATGATGTAGGAGACGATTGGGAGGAAGGCGACGTAGGAATGTATTTCGTTGCAGTCGAAGGTGTTTGTGCAGAAGAATGTGAAGGTCACGTAGCTGCCGAGGCCGATGAACGCGAGGAGGGTGGCGCTGAGGGAGACTCCTGGAGTGAACAGATTGCTGTGGTTGTAGTCGTCTAGTAGGCGGAGGCGACGGGCTAGGAGGTAGGCCAGGGAGAAGATTATGCCGAATGCCATGGAGTAGCTGTGGAAGAAAAAGGAACCTTGACTTGTATGTTTTTTAGAACCTGTATGTCAGAGGGATTTTGACAAATATATCTCACAGAGTTATACAAACAAAACAAAACATAGCGTTGAAAATTAGTAATCTTTAGGTAGTTTAAAATCTATAAATAATTGCTCCATTTAATTGGCATATAAATGACATCACAGTTTGATATTAATGGAAAAAATGGGCGAACAGCGTCATATAAAATCTAAGGAGGAACTGCGTTTTGCTCATTAAAATACTTAAATAGATTGACGTTGTTTGAAGTACTCAATGCGGCCTACCCGAATGTCCTTACTTTGGTATTGTTCGTCAAGACGTTGAGCTCCTTACGTTTTTTTTGTTGAGCTTAACAACTTTTGACAAATGCTTGCACTGTGTGGACAGGTCCACTCAAATCTGTGTGCTTCTCTCATCAAGAGATCACTTCAGTTTACCTTCATGGTCCTCGCATAATTTGACCAATACAATATTGTATGGACTTCAAAAGAGACTTTGACCTCTGAGTTTGTTTCGGATGTTTCTTCTCAGAGGTAGTGTGGTGTGTAAGTGTAATTTTTTACCTATTTACAAAATAAAATTCGTTTAATTCGTTGTCTATACCCATACTTGAATCCTTGTATTAATTTCAAATTGTCTCCATTTACTGTTAACCAAATATCAACTTTACTCCAGCGTCATTAAGTTGAATGTCTGTACAACAAACACAATATATTCCACTGACCGGTCCTGCTTCCACTGCAGCCACCACTGATGGATGTCGTCGTCCGAGTTCACGAACAGCGCCTTCCACGGTCGCGTCACGAAGATCTTCTGGAAGAACACCTCGCTCATGTACAGCACTGTCACGATCACCAGCAGACCTGAAAATTATAACAAGATGTTTATTCTGTTATTTAGTCAAAAATTAGGATACCTGGTTGCGCAAGTCAGGTCGCGCCACCAACAAAATGTATAGAGTTATATGGAGAGTATTTCACTAGGAAACATTTGGACTTGTTGCCAATGTCCGAATCATCCACAACCAGAAATATGTATCAAGCTCTATGGCCCATATTTCAATATTTCAAAATACGTATAGCAAGAGAACTCTTTGACGTCCATATTGAAAGTGATATCCCGAGTGTTTGTTTTTTAATTTTGTGTGTAGGTTATAGAACCGGTGTCCTAATGAAATAGGATCCTTTTTTTTGTAGGTAGGAAATCATCAAATGACTCCTCCCACTCAAGGCAAAGCGGAAAGGAGTGTCAGACTTACTGTCTAAAACCCATTCACGTTCCTGGCCGGGGCCGCGGTATCTCTTTCAAACAACCCGCAGCATGAAATATGACCCTTACACTTCAGTATTCTTTTTTGTGAATTTTAAGCAAACATCGAGGCCGTTGTTTCCTAGCTGACTACACTGAGAAGAAACATCCAAAACAAACTTAGAGGTCAGTCTTTAAAGTCCATACCTATGACCTTGATGGCGATGTATAAATACTGGTAGGGCTTGGACTCCACCGTGTGGCTCGACGACGGCGCTATGTGAGGCGGGAGCGCGAATATCGCAAACATCTGGGAAGATGAATATGTGGGTTATTATGGTGCTTGGCATATTTGGCCAAATATTCGCGTTACCTGGGTAATACAAACTATACCTTAGACTTATTAGAATAAGGTTGAAATTGCTTTGCATCGATTACGCAAACATTTTGCCAAATAAACTAGGTAAAGTTTCACCATTACAAATAAAGGATGTTTCTGGTAATTTAAAAAAAAAATATTGCATTTTAATCTTAGTCGAAATCTCTTGGTTGCCATTTTACCTACATTTTTTATTGATTGTCATTTAGGATGATATTATTATAGCATATAGACAGATATATGAAAGATTATAATAATCCGTACGTCTTTGTACCACTTTAAATATGAAATGATGATAAAGTTCGTCAAATAAACTAGGCAGGCACTTGTCTACAGTTTAGATAGATGATAATACTGGGTTTTTTCTTTTAGATAACGGTAGAATATAAGGCATCATAATAAAAAAAATAGTACTTTCACGCTTCAGTATTGTAACTTATAAATCTCACACCGCCTTATTACAAAACAAGGTTTTTCTCTAAATCAGGTTTAAACCATTGACCTAGGTTTTGTATTTCGAATCTTGATCGTATCAGAATAAGATTCAAATTACAAAACCTGGCTCAACGGTTTAAACCTGGTTTAGAGAAAAACCTTGTTTTGTAATAAGGCGGTTTGAGTTTAAGCTTATTTGCAACAAAATTTCATCAATTAAAATTTCAATCAACACCGTTTTACCCGTGAAATTATAACAGACAATAATTTTAGCATTTATCCATATTAATATTATAAATGGGAAAGTGAAGTGTGTGTGTGTTTGTCTGTCTTTCAAGGCAAAACTGGGCAATGAAATGACGTGATTTTTAAGTGTAGATAGTTAAAGGGATGGAGAGTGACATAGACTACTTTTTATCTCTTTCTATCTACCATAGATACAAAAAAATCTACTCACCAAAGTATACCAAAACGAGACGAGCGGGATGAAACTATAAAACTGATACGGCCTGTTCATGGTCAAACATAGGACCACAGTCAGAAAATTCAGCCGAAATATGACCCTGAAATATCTGACAAGGCCGGTGTCTCCCGTCTTCCAGGTGTAGTAGAAGTGTCCGTAGCCGGTGAGGAACAGGTAGGCGGAGACGAGCGCCCGCACTAGCATGTAGATGGGCAGGACCTTACTGGCTCCTGTGACCTGGTACACTAGGATGACCAGCTGCATCCAGCCTTTCCATTCGTCTGTTTGTTCGCGGTGGAGGACTCTGAAAATGAGAGGTAAACATTTTAAGCCGATAGTTTTGTTTTTGGGGTTCTGCAATTCGTAAAATTGTTTTTGTTACATTTAGAATTATGTCAAAAAGGAGTGTGTTATATACAGTTAAGTTAGACCAATTGGGCAAATATGTTACTCAAATTTAAACTCAAAACCATTTTCTAAATTAAATCATTTACTTTAGAATTGTCAATAAGTCATTCTGTCAAAAAATTAAGGCTATTTCCTCATTCCAAGATAGTATGTAGTAAAATATATAAGTATGTTTATCAGTTGTCTGGTTACCATAGTACAAGCTCTGCTTAGTTTGGGATCAGATGACCGTGTGTGAGTTGTCCAAGGATATGTATGTATGTATGTATGTTTCTATGGAGAAGAATGAGCAAAATACTTACATCATTATCCCATGTTGGTTCTAAGTTAAAATCAGTGATATTTTTAGGTATTCAATTTGCTGCTTATCTTATTTAATCTATTTCTTTAATTACTAATTGTCTTTATTTTTAACTGAACGGTTAAAACTCGAAGTACTATATTTTGCTAATAAAAACAAAAAAGAGCTTAAGGATTTTCTTTGAGCAATAAGTAAAAAAGAAACTCACGTATTAGACCTCGACTCATCCGTGAAGAACAATCCAAGCGCGAACACATATCCGACGGGCAGCCAGAAGCTCCACTCAGAGTAGTACTTGTTCTCCTTCATGAAGAAGTTGGTTCTGTCGCAGAGGTAGAAGTACGCCATGATGAGGCCGAGGCGCGCGAGGGCGGCGAGGGCGGAGGGCGCGGGGGCCGCGGGGGCGCGGGGCGCGGGCGCGCGCGGGCGCGGGGGGAGGGCGCTGTAGCCGCGCAGTGTGTTGTGCGCCGTGGAGCACCACGCACACGCACCGCGGAGGAGCCACAACACTGCGCTACACACAACAGAACACTGTTTATAGTTTTGTGGTTTACATAAGAGCCTATTTGTTGCATGTCAAACTTGGCTAATATGTCCTTTTTTAGACAAGTCTTCGCTGCTATTTTTGATGGAGTAGTTTTCTATTTCAAAATTCAAAGCATTTATTTCACTTAGACCATTTACAGGTACTTATGAATTGTCAAAGAGTCGGTCGGTTAGTCGGAAAAGAAAAGTGACGCTAATTGCCTGTTCCAAAACGTAGATCTCTATGGAGAAGAACAGCCAAGAAACTCCACTTTCTTTTTTAACATCTAACTAAAACAATGGTTGAAAGTGGTTTTGTCAAAACCATTTAAGGACAATTCCAACAGCACATTAATAACCGCGATTCCGTTTCCCGCAAAAAAAAAACAGGAGATGGATTACAAATTCCTAACAAAAGAAGATGTTGCGTGTCGAACAAAAGGGATTCAGAAAAAATAAATTATTAATATAGAATATACTCAATAACGCAAAACGAACTATGGACCACAAAATGTCTGTAGACGCCATACGTACTGTTATTACGAAAGCATTCGACAACATAAGCCTTGCCACTGTTATAAATAAACTTCACATGTATGGCATTATAATACAAGTTTTAAATCTAATAGTTAAAGCTCACTAATCCAAACAAGAATATGTGTGAAATATAAACAAGAATATAAATATCTATTCAAGTACAAAGAACTAAAATATGGCGTGCCGCAAGGTAGCATAATTGAACCCTTATTATTTATTATATTATCATAATTATAAATTACAAGCGAGTTGTTTCAACAAAATCAACAACTTTTAATATTATTTGCAATAGTAAAACGCGGCAGATAATTGCGTAATTCTTCAAAAGTTGCATTACGTTGAATAATTGATCGGGCCAAACAACATACTAACATTTTTCATGTAACCTATGCTTATTTTTTTAATGTAAGCTATGATAATCAGACGTCCACAACCCATTTTCTGGCTTACGCGTTATCACTTGATTATACTGATAGTTTAACTTTTTTGCTTCTAACACCCCATAATAACTGTCAAAGATTTATGAATTACAACCAGAGCCAACCAATTTTCGTGCTTTAAGAAACAAGAGATGTCCTGTGATGTAAACTGTGCTCACCTCACAAAGTAAATCTGCAAAAATCTGAATGAGTGCAAAAATCTCAATAATGTAATAACTATTCTAGATACTTCAATACATTGCTCTCCTTTTGGTTCTCGTTTCGTTTATTTAAATAATTTAAATCACTTGTACTCGCACGAAACTTTGATCCTAAGCGCTAATAATCGCTGCATAAAGTTATGACAGGTTTATACGTCAAAAAATGTATGGTTACACAGGCTTTATTCATGACATAACTTTACACAGTGATTATTAGTAAGGGCATAAGTTTGTAAATATAAAAGAAGTATTAGTATCGCCATCAACAAACAAGAGATGTCAGTGATATCTGTGAGATGATGATGTCGGAGAATTAATGGTTTAATTGAATAAATGAGTTTTGACTTTGAGATGGGATCTAGAAAGAGTTGATTGTAGAAAAACTCACCTCAATAAAAACAGTGCAAACGTCAATATCTGCAACTGAGTGTAAGGCTCCGGTTGCGCGTTACACGGTTACAGATCTTGATTACACTATAGCTTGGCTATACATACTATCTAGATATAGTGAATTAGCCAACAACTAACCTCAACAAAAACAGCACAAATATCAATATCTGCAACTGAGAGTAAGGCTCCGGTTGCGCGTTACACGGTTACAGATCTTGGTTACACTATAGCTTGGCTATACATACTATCTAGATATAGTGAATTAGCCAAAAACTCACCTCAACAAAAACAGCACAAATATCAATATCTGCAACTGAGTAGGTATAAGGCTCAGGTTGCGCGTTACACGGTTACAGATCTTGGTTACACTATAGCTTGGCTATACATATGGTTTGAATTCATTTATTTCCAAAAGATTACAAATCACTTGAACAAAAATAAATACTTTAAATTACTTATTTAAAAAAAAGCTTTTTCCAAAAAAAGGGAACCGACTTCAAAAACTAAAAGCACAAAAATAACTATTTCTGAAGTCGGTGGCAACACAAATCGACCGGCAGAAGAGAAGCCACCGACTTCCGAAATAGTTATTTTTGTGCTTTTAGTTTTTGAAGTCGGTTACCTTTTTTTGGAAAAAGCTTTTTATTTTTTTACTTTTTAGTTAGAGTCCCAATGTCTGACTACGTTTTAGAGTAACTTTCAAAATAAAACTACTTATAAGCTTATAAAACAAAATCAGCTCCCTGCGCGCAACGTCACGGGATATCCATGAGCGCTATATACTAAAACCTTCCCCAGAATCTAACAAACACTTTGCTGAAAACCGTATCCAAATCGGTTCAGCCAAACGCGAGATAATCGCGGACAAACATACATACATACATACATACAGGTCGAACAGAGAACCTACTTTTTTTTTAAGTCGGTTAAATACATTTGTGTTGTCCAGGAGTAGCAAGAATATATAAAATATAAAAAATAATACACGTTATTATGAAGGTACAAGTTCAAAGTTCTTCAAGTTAAAAGTTGAAAACATTGTACTGTCTACCGCCGTGCGGCGCATCTTGGTTTGTAGGGCTGGTTTACACTAGGTGCAAATATATTACTTAATTAAATTAGTTAAATATTTTTGTTATGACCTTTTAAGATGTGGCATTTTAATATTTTTTTAAATAGAAATAACGATTTGGTATTTTTTATATCTTTTGGTAATGAGTTATAAAGTTTTGCTCCCTCATATATTATTGTTTTCTTTCCATAGTTAGTTCTAGTGCTAGGTATGTGTAGGTCTTGAGCACTTCTCAGAAAACGTTTGTGCACATGTATGTTTTTTGTGAATGTGATTTGTGTTTGTATGTCTTTGGAAAGAATTTTACGAACTAGTACACATGTGTTATAAAAATATATATCGGAAATGTTAAATAATTTTGTTTGTTTGTAAATTTGGTGTGTGGGGGTCAGATAGTGGTAGTGAAATAACATTTTTATAATTTTGTTCTGCGCTCTTTGTAGCTTTTCTAGGTTGGTTTTAGCTGCTGAACCCCATACTTCTATAAGATAATCGATATGAGGTTTTACCAATGAATTATATATAGTTTGGCGGACTTTAAGAGGAAAACATCTCACAATTCGACGTAATGCTCCCATTAGGCTTGATATTTTAGAATAGATTTTTTCTATGTGTGGTTTCCATGTAAGTTGATTATCTTATATTAGTCCAAGGTATTTCTCTTTATTAACTTTATTTAAATTTACTCCATTAATACTAAGAGGCTTGTGATTTGGGATTTTTTTGTTTTTGGCTGCAAATATTATATAGTTTGTTTTAGATGCATTGATAGTTAATAGGTTCTTTAGAAACCATCTTTCCAGTATAGTGAGATCCTCCTGCGCATCCTGTATAATTGAGGCAATTGAGTGACCAAAATAAAAAAGGCAAGTGTCATCTGCATACAAATAAATATGTCCCTTTAGGCCAATCTTGTCTATGTTGTTAATATAGATTAAAAATAAAAGTGGTCCACAGATTGAGCCCTGGGGCACGTCGCAGGTAATTACCCTCGGCGTGCTAAAGTTGTCACCAATCTTGACGACAACATACATACCATCTAGATACAATAAATTAGTCAAAAACTCACCTCAACAAAAACAACGCGAACGTCAATATCTGCAACTGAGTGTAAGGCTCCGGTTGCGCGCAACACGAGCCGTCGTTGAAGTTCATGTGGTCGTTGCAGAACATGTTCAGCAACAGTTGCGCAGAGTGACGTAATGCACTCGCACTCAATAATACGGACCCTTCCTCCGCTACTAGGCGCGCTGAGTTCCAGATCTTGGCTGCGCTGTGAGTAAGTATCTAGAAAGGATGCATATGAAACTTAACTAATAGGGATGACGACAGCATTAAAAAAATGGCATTCTGTTTAGTCCGTCTGATAGATCGGCCGAAAATACGGGACACGTATTTTTTGCTTGATCAAATTAATTAAAAAATACAAAGATAAAAGCAACAAAGTTCCGGAGTGGGGGCTTTTGACGTCACCGTCATGCAAAATTTGTATCTTATTGTGACGTCACGCGGAACTTTAACGCACTGTACCGTCGTCGTTCGTTTACGAGAAAAAAGAAAAAGTACGTGTCCAAATTTTTTTTGATTTTCTATCTGACTGACGGACTAAATACTTTTTTTTTGTCGTCTCGCCTATTGCTTATAGAATTATACCCTAAGGTCGGTAAAAACGGCCGACCGAACGGTCGGTTGGGTAAGGACGGCTGAAAGTGCCTAAGGCATTGAGTCCGCTCATGTTCGGCTTTCGTACATAAAGTTTGATAGGTAAAATTTTAAATTGTTACATTTACGAAACACAACAACTTTTAAAGTCAAAGGTTTTACGAGTTTGGAGCCCAGTAAATAAAAACCCAGCGTAGTCTAAATTATGTCTTTTAAAGGATTGAAATACTAGGTGTATTTTTGGTCTTGCACAACCTGCTAGGAGATGATTCTACCCATGAAAACAAACAACTTTTATTATGGAACCAACTCCGAAATCACGAAAAAAATATCAGCTGTTTCTAACAAAAGTTCAATGCCTTCCCGACCATAATGTATGAAACAGCTGATATAATTTTATTTATTTATTTATTTTATTTATAATTATTAAGCATAAATATAAATTGACAAGCATAAAAAAAATATATAGATGGAGATTTGGAAAAATATAGGACAATAATAATTCAATATTTTTTCATTGGCAACAACAGATAGTTGCAAACTAGTACAAATATGAAAGTCATATAATAAACTAGCTTTTGCCCGCGGCTTCGCTCGCGTTAGAAAGAGACAAAAAGTATCCTATATTATTCTCCATCCCTTCAACTATCTCCACTCAAAAAATCACGTCAATTCATCGCTCCGTTTTGCCGTGAAAGAAAGACAAACAGACAGACAGACAGACAGACAGACACACTTTCCCATTTATAATATTAGTATGGATGGTCTTTTAAACGAAGAAGTAGTTCTGAGCCTTCTTAATAATAATCCCATTATGTAAGTGCTAAAAAAACAAAAATGTTAAATGTCTCACCTCAACAGCAGCTCTATTATAAGCATCAATATCATTATTATTGATCCTAACATTGTCATTCTTCAACTTGGTAGCGTCGACCGGTTCGATCAGCTTCCATAGTACTTGCGTGTTCCTCGCTGCAAGCGAATCTATAGCTTGTACCAAGCGCGTAAGATTCCTTTTGTATTCTTCTAGAACTAAGTCAGTGGTGTTGCGAGTTTTCAGCAGTTGTAAGCCGGTGGATGCTACGATCACTGAGGGTGGTTGGTCGGAGCGCTGCCTGTTGGAATTTGAGCTTTATGTATAGGGTGGTAAAGTTTATAATTGCGTGGGAACTCTCAAGGTATATCAGAAAGAAGTTTGGCTGTCTATGATATACAAAACACACACTTATTTTTCAGTCTACCCTTATCCCAACTATATTAACGTCAGCTACCAGTCTAAGGGTCAACTCACACCGAAAGAGCGGCGAAGGGTAGCAAAGCACCGGGGTTGCGGAATGTTTATAATAGTTACCGTGACCCTGGAACATAAAGGGCAATCGAAGGAACATGAGTGGGTTTTAGTCAGTAAAAGTCTGACACGCCCTCCCGCCGCACCCAGGACGGGAGCAGTCATTTGATGATTTCCCATTCACCAAAAAAGAAAAAAAAAGCTTAGCGAAGCAGAACGCAGTTTCAGTGTCATATGAGTTTTAACTTTATTTTCATAACTACAATACTTATTATCGCATGAGAAACTCGAACGAGTCGCTCGGATGCCCGCGACGCCGCGGGAATTCCGGCGAATTTCATAAATGGAGCGCGGGACTCCGCGCTTCGCTGCCCTTCGCCGCTCTTACGGTGTGAGTTGACCCTAAACTTATGCAGCTGAAAACCAGAGTTTTACATAGAGCCTATCAGACGTCCACAACCCATTAATTAGGTAACACGATAGCAAATACCGCTATTTTAGATTGATTGTCAGACTTTCTGGCTTCTGAACACCAGTATCGACTGTGAAAGATCTACAAATAATAATCGGAACCAACAATTACGTGCTTTTTGGTGCACGTACATTTCCTATTGTCGCACGATTAACTTAAAAAGTACATATGAATATCACTCACCACGTCCTGAACTGGTCCACCATCGTTTTAGAAACATCTTCACTATATATAAAGGTGACGGACAGACGCAGCTTATTGTCCACATAGGTATAGTTGGGCATGCGATGCTCCACCGTGGAGTACGAGGTGTCGATGTCCAGCCGAGTCCGGACCACGCCTGTGGACAAAATTGTTATGACAGAAGAAATGACATAGACAGACAAAAACCTGATATTTTCAATTACAGCACTAATAACTAAAAAAAATACAGTCTTAATATTGCACAGAACTTATTCCTGCATGAAAAAACACAATGCCTAAAGCATTAAGTTGATATAAATAAATAAAGACAAACAGAAGACAGAAAAACTAGCAGGAGATAGGGCAGAAGCTGTCTTCAACTCAGAGCTTATAAGTCAGAGGGTGACATAGTCGAAATTCAATCAGAAACTAATTGTTAAATTGACTGATTGCCTAACTGACATACTGTTGATATATGAACGCACAGCCCAAATCGCTTGTCCTTGAACCATACAAGAATTAATAGGTACATTCTGAAGAGTAAGTCCATCGAATAAGAAGGATTTTTGGAAATTTAAATAGAAAATTGGAAGTTTTGTGATTCACGCGAGCGAAGCTACGAGCGAAAGCTAGTTTCTACAACACAATACACTCAGATTATAAAACAGTAGGCAGATAGACAGCGCGGAACATTACGAGTGCGGCGAATGTCGAGACATGTGTGCGTGAGTGCCACGTGACTGCGCTGTAAGAACACGTCGTCTGTGTGCGTTCCAGTTGCCAGGATGATGAAAAATTACCCGTAATATTTCATTTTTATCTGTCTATATTAATTATATATTAATTAAAATCAATTTATGAATTTACTAAAAGTATGTAGGTACGCGCGTAGCATAAGAACTGCCTAATTAGGTGAATCTACTTTGTTGTGTTTGTAATTGTCAGGACAAAGATGGTATGACAACATTGATAAAAAAAATGCACCCTGGCTAAGCCCTGGCTGTCAACCTATATTTCAGTCGCATAAATTGTTAACCTTCCCGTGTCTTTATATATTGGAATTATGTATATTTGTTAAAACGAACTCACACCTGTTTACCACCTTGGAAGAAACTCGAAATAGAACAATAAATATTAGATCCCAATATAAAAATCTTTTAAGCACGGGTGTTTTTAAAACTAGTCTTTTAAGGAAAAGTGTTATCTGCATGGCACCACTTGTTTATAATAAGTTACCGAACAATGTCAAGGAACTACCACTAACAAAATTTAAAAAGCATGTTACAGAATTACTTTTGCACAAATGTTATTATTCAGTACAAGAATTCTTAGATGATAAGTTTTATTAAATTCTTTTCAAATATAAATTTGCATGCCAATTAAGGTAGAATGTACAAGGAACCTTAAACTTTGTAACACCTAATAATTTGTACCTACATTCATTGCAAATAAATAAATCTATTCTATTCTATTCTAAGCTGGAAGCGGGCAGATAGTACAAAATAATAATTGATTTATTGTGTTCAAAATTATGGAACAACTTAGGGATATAAATAATAAAGTGCTTAAGTGTATATCAATTTTATAAAGCTAAAAAGTTTGTTCGAAACTTGAACGCGCTAATTCATTCTCTTATTCACAAACTACTAAATTTAAGTTAAATGCATCTGTCTCTTTCCATTTCTTAAAGAAAAGGACAATATAAAATATTAGTTAAGTCATCTTTTTCTGTTCACTGTTTTTTACTATATTTACTTTATGTGGGCGAATCGACTAGTGTACATAATTTTAATTAGAGACAAAACATTCACTAGTTTTATTAACGAAGACTTTTGACACATACAAGATAAGTACCTACACACACATGATACAAACATACCAACCAAAAAGAAAAAAACACTTGAAATAAATATTCTTGTAGATCGATAATCCTGTGTCCAATACATATTTCCCAAGTTAGGGGTAAATTTTTTCACAATAAAATAGCAACACCGGCAGATTACTGTTGAGGTTTTGTGTTCCAAATAAAATAACATTCAAAAAGGCAAAAATAACCATATTAATCTATAAAAAGGTACTCCATCTTCTTTCTTTTGATTTAGGGAACAATTTTTGCAATGTTTAAAAACAAAATTCGGCATCATTCTCGAAAATATGAATATTTTCTGTGACATGTTTACGGCGCGACGCTTCGTGCCGTACTGACTCGAAATTGTATTCGCTTTTGGTTTTGTATTTGCTTTGTTGACCTCACTCGCGGTGTTCTGCGCTATCTATCTGCCTTCTGTTTACTAATCTGAGACAATACATAATAAAATTAAATTAATGCGACGCTACCTACGCTGTTACTTATTGATCACCACGCGTGTTAAAGACACTTGGAGAATATTTATCACTTACCTATAAAATACTCATACAACTGTTCGAGCCTGGAGTCGCCTATGAACGCGAAACTGTTGTACTTGCCCCAGAAGGCGAGGTACCGCAAACATCGTCGGGCGTCTCTGCAAATAAAAAAAAATCTTTTGAGCATTTGTTCATAGCAGCTACAGTGGGTATTGTGGGTTATATTAGACGCCATGCATCCCTGATCTCCTTTTTTTTTTTTTTTTTAGAAGGTTTACAGATTTATAAACCATCAATACGAAAAATATACTAATCATCATTATCATCATCATCCCATAAGGGTTGGTTCCCCTGCTGGACATATGCCTCACCCAAATTTTTCCAGCACATAGGTACCTAATGTGGTTCTGTGCCGCTTGCCTCCAACGGTTCCCTGCATTTTACTACTCTTATTATTTTATAATATATACTAATATTATGAAATAATACTAATTACAAGCCTACACATGTATGTAGCTTAAATTAACTGTGTTAAAAGCCGTCTCACAAACACCACACTGGTGCGGAACAAATTGTCATTTAGGTCTCTAGATAGTCTATCAATATGCAGTGCACTTATAGCTAAGTGCACTCATTGACAAGACATTTTGCCTATTCAAAAACAATATTTACTAATAGTAGGACAAAATTCTATTGTGGATAATGGAAAATTAGCAATGAGTGCAGGAAGGTCGAAGAGTCCAACAACACCCATTACCCAACTGTATATGATGTGACATATCATCTCCAAAGGAAAGAAATGTCAACTTTTGCATTGCAATGCATTACACCAATCCTTCAAAAAAAGTGATTCTAATATTCTACTTGCATAATAAAAAATTTCATTCAAAATGATAATTTTTTATTATGCAAGTAGAATATTAGAATCACTTTTACACAAAATATATTTTTTTAAACTAGCTCTAGTCAGCATTTCCTAACTGGCTACCTATGAGTAGAAACGCCAAATCAAACTCAGAGATCATAGTCTCTTTTAAAGTACAGACAAAATTCAAAACAAACCATAGAATAGCCTCCGGGCTGGCATTTTGAGGAAAGTGCCAAATATATTTTGTTTAAATCTGCCTCAACAAGTAGGATGTTTGTACTAGCTACTGTGAGCCAAACACCATGAATTTTAATAAATTCAGCGAAAACTAGGCAGGATGGCATCAACAAATACCACCACCTGTACTAATACTAACCATGGTCAAACTGATAAGGATAACAGGAATTCTAGTCTGTTATCTGATGTACAGTATGATGCCACCTACAATCAACTGGCCTTAGAACAAACTAATTTTTATGGTGGGTTAGATAATTATGGAAATATACTGTACTAATAATTAGACATTATTTAAGTAATTAGATGCAATTGTAACATAAGAAAAACCAAAAATATATAATCAAATTGCTATTTAAAGAAATTTGGTCAGTGAATGGTCTTTTTAAATAGCATTAATAATGAAATAATTTTATTTCAATTTTTAGGATCTCATGCATACATTATTATGAAAAGTAAAATAAAATGATCTTTATTTTGTAAATAAATAGGTTATATCATAACACTTTTACACGTCAATGTTTTGTTTTTTATATTTTAATCGAACGATGGAGCCGGTGTTTCGTAACTGACTACTCTGAGAAGAAACATCCGAAACAAACTCAGAGGTCAAAGTCTCTTTTAAAGTCCATACAATTGTATTGGTCAAATTATGCGAGGATCATGAAGGTTAATGACTGATGTGCTTTCTTGATGAGAAAAGCGCACAGATTTGAGTGGACCTGTCCAGACAGTGCAAGCATTTGTCAGCAATCGTTTAGCTCAACTTAAGACGTAAGGAGCCCAACGTTTTGACGAACAATACCAAAGTAAGGACATTTGGGTAGGCCGCATAACTACTCAAACTGTCAGTCAAAGAAAATATATTAGTACATGTGTATTCTTAGGATAATGAATGACCCACATAATCCTCACACTCACAAAAAAAAAGTATAATGTATATAAAAATAATAACATACTTAAAGAAGTACAAATCAATGTCAATACTACAAAATAATCATGTCAATAAATAAATATGTAATTTATACATAAAAATGTTGAAAAGATAAATATACTTTAAAAAGTACACATCAATGTCAAAAGTACAATAATTACCAAGTCAATATATAAAAGAGTAAAAGTAAACTAATATTGACCTGTGTATATAATTGTTGCAGCTCAATCCCAAGCATTTGAATCCTCTAGGTCAGGGGTGGCCAACCGGTCGATCGCGATCGACCGGTCGATCGCAACTGCTAGTCCAGTCGATCGTAGCCAGGCAAAAAATATAAATATTATCAACTACTGCAGCATCATCTTGTAACATTTTTGAATCAATTTTGAATCTACAAGGCAAGAATAAAACGCTTAATAAGGAGTTCTATTGCAATATTTCTAAATCAAACAGAATCTATGATACCTAGTTGACATAGAGTAGAAAAAAAATTGAACAATTTGTAAACATCAAGGATCATTTATGGAAAAACATCCTACTTATAATTTCATTTTTGAGAAGTACACGACAGAAATTGGGGCAGTGATAGCAGACTTCGTAATTTGATTTAGTGATTTCAGAAAAAAATAACAGTTAGTTCAATTCATAAGTTATCCGTTTAATGATGCCATTGATCATAGTGATATCTATGAATTGTTATTACATTTCAAGTGGAGCACATAATGTTACTAAACGAAATGATTACTCTGCGCTGCGACATATTTACAAAAGCAAGGTCTTCCGCAAGTCAAGATTTTTGGGCATTATTTTTCAACGAAAAATATCCAAACTTGAAAAAATGTGTTGAACAACTTCATTCGTGCTTTGGTTCTACATATTTATGTGAGTCAGCATTTTCCTACTTAAAGCAAACCAAAAAATAAACACCGTTCTTTCTCGCTTGACAGACGCTCATACATCGGATTATTTAATAATAATAAATAAACTTTATTATTATTATTTAAAGTTGGCAATTTTCAACTACAAACCTGATTATGATAAACTTGTGGAAAATTCTCAGGCGCCATGCTCACACTAATATATAGGACCGATATAATGTTAAGTAAATTTAAGGAAACAATCTCAAATGTGATATAAACAGAACCTACTAAGACTACGCTGTTTCATTTATGATTTCAAGAAGTAGGTACTTATGTGTTTGGTAGATCGCACAGGGTTTTCTTAGTAAATAGTAGATCTTAGGTCTACTCAAGTTGGCCACCCCTGCTCTAGGTGATCCTTAACAGAGTAATAAGATTTCTTGCATAATCTACGTTTTATAAATGATTTGAATTTATTAATACTAAGTTTTTGAATCTGACTGGGAAGTTTGTTATAAAAGCGTATACATTGACATCTGAACGAACCTCCTATTTTCTTTAGCCTAGTTGAAGGGACAACAAATTTGTCCTTGTTCCTCGTATTTATGCTATGAATATCACTGTATTTCTTATACTGATTAATATTTTTATGAGCAAATAACAAATTCTCATATATGTACTGGCATGGCAACGTCATTATATTAATTTCTTTAAATTTGTCTCTTAGGGACTGTCGGGGACTCAATTTGTAGATTGCACGAATAGCCCTTTTTTGCAACACAAATATTGTTTGT
The DNA here is from genome assembly GCA_033675125.1 of Athetis lepigone. Classification (NCBI taxonomy): domain Eukaryota; kingdom Metazoa; phylum Arthropoda; class Insecta; order Lepidoptera; family Noctuidae; genus Athetis; species Athetis lepigone. The sequence goes on along the minus strand of CM066215.1, from coordinate 1,660,314 downwards.
ATATCGGCGGCATTTCCCCACAATAGAATGCCGTACGACATCAAACTGTGAAAGTAGCTAAAGTAAACTAAGCGGGCTGTTTCCAAATCTGTCAAATCACGGATCTTTCTAACGGCGTATGCTGCAGAGCTGAGTTTTTTAGAGAGTTTTTCTATATGGGGGCCCCACTGAAGTTTGGAATCTAAAGTTATACCCAAAAATACAGTGTTATCGTCGGGTTTCAATTCTTCCCCCTTTATTAGAACACTAGTCTCTACTTTTGTGACATTAGGTAATGTGAACTTAATAAGTTTAGTTTTCTTTTCATTAAGAAGTAGGTTATTTATATTAAACCAATTAACTATTGACGCTAAGGCACTATTTATTTCGTTACTCAACAGTTGCTGACGTTTAACTTTAAATAAAAGTGAAGTATCGTCTGCAAACAATACTATGTCATGCTTATCTTTAATGAGATAAGGCAAATCATTAATATAAATTAGAAACAAGAAAGGACCAAGAATTGAGCCCTGAGGGACCCCATTTTTACCACAGAACCGGATGATCTTTTACCGTTTACATCAACCCTTTGAATCCTATCACTCAAGTAAGAAGTGAGAAGATCCAGAGAGGTGGCACGGATTCCATAGTGGCGCAGTTTTCTGATTAAGGTTTCATGGAGGACGCAATCAAATGCCTTGGACAAATCGCAAAAAATGCCCAATGCATCGCATTTGTCCTCCCATGCTTTAAAAATATGTCCTAAAAGTTCAACACCAGCATCAGTGGTTGAACGACCCCTTGTAAAGCCAAACTGTTTATTATCACTCTCACCGCCATGTGGTACGCCGGCCGCCCACGTAAATTCTAGTGCAGCAAGCTATTATTGTTTTTTTTTATTTGTTTCGGCAGGCCACGTGGGCGGCCGGCGCACCAAAAATTTCGCGCTATAAGTTTTGCATTTTTGTCAGTTACTAACTGTCAATAAATCAAATAGGCAGGCCATCACTGTAATTAGGTCGTTGGTCGCGCGCCGCCTTGCACGCGCCTTGTGCGAGCACTGGGTTCATCGCAATCTGAATCAAGTTATGATGAAACTTCGTCAAAGTCTGACAATGATATCGCTTTGAGTGACTTTCGAACGCAGTCGCTGACTTCGGAATGGCACTTTCTGTTTGAAATGCCCAACACAACCTAGTGTTTGTACGGAATGCTACGCAGAAATTCATTTAAAGTAATATTTTTTGTTTGATATATGCAATATTTGATTCTTTATAATTTTGTAAGCTGATTTTTTTGAGCAAAATATTAATGAATATCTTCTTTCGAAACTGGTTTTTCTTAATTAATTACCAGTTGAATGGTCATGGCAATAGAGTCCGATTTTCCTCGTTTTTTTTTTCATAGGTAGGTTTTTGAATACATTATTCGACACAGTTGGTTTTGACTCCATATCGGGCAAGCCAAAACCAAAAAATCTATTTGAATTCGTCGGGTCACAGCGGACCACACGGCCTGCTGATAAAATATATGGCGTGTCCTGCCAGCGTGCCACTTGGCGTGCTGTAAAAGTTCTCTTAAATTAAGCGTGGCGAGTTGCTAAAGAAATGGGATGGGCGGCGCGCCGCCCACTTGGCCGGCTGCTTTGGAAAACTGTATATATGCGTGGCGGTGAGAGTGTTATGCAACAACTGATGTTTATTAAAGTGTATTTGCATTTGACTTAAAATTAGTTTTTCAAAAATTTTACTAAAAGTAGGTAGCACTGAAATCGGTCTATAATTAGTGGGGTCAGATGAGCTACCCGATTTGAATAATGGTATTATTTTACTGTATTTCATTAAATCAGGAAACTCACCACGATCAATACATTTATTAAAAATATTGGCAAGAGTAGGTGCTACTATATTTATTATAGACTTGGCAACATCTACGGAGTTACCCCACAGATCTGCTGTCTTTTTTACATTTAAGGAATGGAAAATTTTAATTATATTGTTACAAGAAACATGATCGAAATGAAACTCAGTGTTACAGGGCGGGACGTTATCTTTTAGTAAAGATTCTGCAGCATAAGGGGATGAATTTAAATACTTTGTAGTCGAAACGGGAATGTCTGCAAAGAAGCTTTCAAAAGCCGTGGCGACTTCAGCATCAGATTTAATTATAACGTCATCAATAGTAAGACTGTAATTACTTCTTTGGTTTTTAGACTTTCCTGTTTCGCTATTGATAATATTCCATGTCATTTTAATAACATTACTACTGTTTTTTATTTTTAAACTTAAGTATCGCGACTTGGCCACATAACAAACCTTTTTAAATAATTTGGAATAATTTTTAACATATAAATTAAATTCAACACTTTTATTGAGAGCCCGTTCTTCGTACAACTCGTAAAGACGTATCCTACTTTTATAAATTCCGGTCGTGGCCCAGTCGCTGAAGCAGGCATTGCTGTTTACTGATATAGTTTTTGGAACAAACGTTGAATTAAATTGATTGCAATACATATTAAAAAAATTATTATATTGTTGATTAGGGTCATCACTATTTTTCAACAAGAACGGTAATTTATTCGTAAGTTTACTTTTAAATGTTTCCAACCGACATCTAGACTTGGAGTTTACAGTGATATCTTTTTTTATAACTTTTTTATTTAAGATAGGTATTGTAATTAATTGTCCGCAATGATCAGAATCTACTGAGTTAATAATTTTTTTGTGGGTAGGTATAACATCTGTATAAATATTATCTATGCAGGTAGCGCTTGTTGGCGTTATTCTTGTAGGCTCTAAAAATAGATTTGCAAGATTGTATGATTTAAACAAACTAATTACTTTAGTATTTGAGCTAGAATATTCTAATAAATTAATATTAAAATCACCACAGACAATGATGGACTTTGCAGAGTTACAGATTTTGTGCAATGCTTCATCCATCACCTTCTCAAAGCAATCATACATTCCTGAAGGAGGTCTGTATACACTTATTATAACATACTGCTCCAATTCCACACAGGCCATTTCAATTGTTCGCTCAACAGATAGGCTCACAATATCCTTTCGCTCTTTAAATTTAATGTTATTATGTAATAAAATTAATGAGCCACCATGTATGGCACTTACTCTGCAGAACGAACTACCAACCTGGTGATTATTGAAATTAAACATTAACTGGTGGTTTTTAAGCAGTGTTCAGTTATACAAAGAATGTCAATATTATTAAAATTAAGAAATAATTCAACTTCTAAATCCTTGTTCATTAAGCCTTGAATATTTTGATGCACCAGGTTGATACTATTAGTTACTTTTACATTTTGGCCAGAGGATGCCTCTATTGTCTTTGATTCTAATTTAAATGATTGATTGTATCTATATTTGATACTATATTATTTAATACACTAAAAGATTGATTGCCTTGCTCAATAGGAGCAAGTTGTTTAGCCAAGTTCTTGGCTGTAATACTAAAATAATAGGATAGCGATATAGCTATCTGTTGTTTACAATTTTTTGAGAGATAGTACCTGTCTACAAGATATCTATCTTTTGTCACAATAAAGTTATTGCCAACATAATTGTTGGTGTCAATTAATTCTAAGCAATCATTATAAACACTAATATTATGTAATGTCATGTTTAATTTATATCTAATATAGTTTTCTTCCTGTGGCAAGCTCTGACTATAGGGGAAAGTAAACATAACAATTTTCTCTAACTTAATATTGCACAAAGTTTTAAAATACTGAAGAAGTTCTTTTTTGTTATCATTTCCCCTATTACCAACAAAAATTAAAAGAGTAGTATCCTGGTTATAATTATATTTAACAATTGTTTTCATAATGTGAAGCAAAGAACAACCAGGCATACAGTGATTTATTATTGAGTGTCCCGGATACTCATTTGTCAAATAATGGCCTAAATCTTTTCCAATTTCATCACAAAACAGTACTATTTCTTTATTACAATTTTGTTGGGACAGACAATCATTTATTTCTATTGGCAAACTGACATTAGACTGTGGTGTGGTGTTATTTGGTATTGGCAATGAATGGTCCAGCGTAGAATCAAAAGATGGTGATTGACAATGCTCACAGTTTGGTTTCTGTGTGTTCACTAGCTCATTCATGGCCAGTACATATTCCCTCATTTGGTTTTCTGAGGCTGTGTATTTTGTGGTCATCGCACTAAGTTTTTCTTGAAGGCGGTCCAGTTCACTTTGCAAGTCTTCTGTGTCAATTTGATATTTCCTAGTACATTTTTCTAAATTTGAAGAGTATAGGTCTAACTGTTTAAGTAAATTGAATCTTTCTCTGTTTAGTTTAACATTTTTGATAAAGAACTTTTGTTTCTTCACCATTTTCTTTGTTTTTAAAATGTATTTATTTATTTTGATATATTTTTTTAATTTATTTCTACTGTTAATGTTTACAAATTTACAGGATTTTGATTCGTTCTCATCTGTTAAGTCTATTGTGTTACAGGGGTTTATTTGAGAAACCATTGATGGGGCATAAGGCACCAACTCATTGAATAGACTTTGGTTCAACGAGGCGGTGATGTTGTGGTTAGTTGTCTCAAGTTCTGTAATTTGACTTTTTGCCTCTTGTAGCTGTTGTTGTAATATATGTCTGTGATTAAGAGCTTGTTCATACTCAGCGCTACACTGGCTGAACCCATCCACAACAAGTTAGAGCCTATCCCGGGCTTCTATGGCCTCAGTGAATTGAGTGTATAACTGTGCCATTTCACTTTTTAACCTCCTGTTAGTTTCGTGGGCTTCGGCGAGAATTGTTTCATTGCCATCTATCTCCTTATTTAGTTGGGCACAGAGCTCCTTTGACGCCTTTAATTCGCTCAAAGCCAGACTGAGTTTGGTCTCTTCTTGGCAAGCATAGGCGCTGCGAGTCATAGGCATGTTTAAGGAAATAGAAAGAAATGAAATCAGAAATAGTGACAGAAGTTTAAAAAGTAAAAGTTTAAGGGGAAAATGAAACTTAGATGAAAAGTTAAGAAGCTCTGTCACCGAACTAATCAAGGTTATGTTTACGTTTTAAACTTAATAACCCGTTCCGAAATCAAAAAGAATTGGTATTGTAATTAACACCGAAACGATCTTATATAAACAATTTAGTAATAGTTAAAATACAAAGTATTGTACCTGATATCAAGATGACAATGCAAAATCACTCGAGCCGGTAACCTGTCACCGAAACACATGAACTTTACACTGTTTTTAAAGGTAGATTAAGCGAGTTTAATACAAATTTCACATAAATATCCTATAAACTACAAAAGAAATTGGAAATAGGCTTTAAAACATAGTTAATTAATATTTAAAATTTAAAAATATTCGGGACTACTTTAGAACAGCTGTTAGCTGTAGTGTTGCCACAGGAAAAAAACCGCAAATAGTAAACAGGAAATATTAACTTTTTGACCACCAAGCAACAGTTGGATGTGGGCTACTATCTACTATAGTGTCTAGAATCACAAGTGTTCAAAAGATTAATCAGATTCTATATCACAGCTATAGTACTTATGTGTTAGTCATAATGTTTACTATTTATCATGAAACCACTGTAACTAAATCATAATTTCAAATAACTGAAATAAAAACAACATTTTACAACTTACGTCTTTGAGTATCTGTGTAACATACAGCCGTATGGTTGCCATTCGTGGTCACCTTTGTACCGACCAGATGTGAGAAGCCATGTGCATGAGTCTGACCCTGCGGAGACCAGAAACACACTACATGTAAGAACTGCCTTATAGAAGATGTGTAACATAAATATAAATGAATGGTTGTGTTCTATCTTTATCAAACCAAGTAACAGGTGAAGCCTGTGTATTCTCTTGATTAAATATGGGTTAAATATACTAAGTAGATGCTCAGAATAACATAAACAGCAACAATTAACTATATTGTAACTGTTATCAAGTATAAAAATAATTATTACCATATCTGAGATGTAAAACTCCATGGTAGCCGATAAAGCCGATGACCAACACCAATGCCACTAATTTTGCATTCTCCACATTAAGCTGGTCGATGATCCACTCGGCTGAAGTTTTTTTACCGTGAGAAACCATAGCGCACGTTTAAAACCACCAAAAAACCGCAAAAAGTTGAATAACAATACTAAAGTAAATAGAACAACATTGCACTTTTTATCAGTACTAATGTTTTTATACAATCAACGCAGAAAATAGCCACAATTGTTGTTTACCGGTAGGAAAATAAAATAAAAAAATATTTTTTATTTCCATTTCACGGTGCAATTTGCAACAAACAAACCGAAACCGACCTAGTAGCACTGCACATCACACACAGATAGCAAAAATATTTGACATTTCTCTGTTCTCGAATTTGACGTTAAAAGAAGCCAAAGAGTAAATTAGAGGTGATACTCTTAGGTTCTATGTTTTTGAAAGTTTAGTCGAATAGAAATAGAATCTTTACCACTTTACCATTCAAACAAAAATATTGACGTAAATGTGCTGTATTGCAATCAAAACAAAATCTAACTGTTAGCCCTTTCTGTTTTGCCATTACATTCACAATACAAATTACCCGTTTAAATTTTAATGACGTGATACCTAAATAAAATCAACTCGGAAACTTGAAACAGACGTCTCGCTACAAAATTAAGTGACTAAAATTTTTAAACTAGTAACATCAAACGTCTAATTGGATTACAATGGCGGCTATGTCCCCGTCTGAGGTAAGTAAAAAATAATAATTATATTACGCTTTACGATAAACATTAAACGTTTTCACTTAACGTACATAAAGTATTTTCTACAACAATATTGAAAGAGCTGCATAAACAACCATAAATTGCTAAATCTTATGAGGAACTTATTGTGACAGTTTTGCTATTAGATTTTTTGTCAGAATTTTATTGTACTTAATGAAGAAATCTCTGCTATAACGTATTAATATGTAGTTAAGTAACATTTTCTTGCACTTAAAAGGAGACGGGGCATGTAATAATACTTATTTCATATAATTTTACCATGTAAAATATGGTTCGTTCACTGTTTTAGCGGAGATTACAGAAAGAACTCATGTCCCTTATGAAGGAACCGCCACCAGGAGTCACCGTAGACGGAGATCAGGCCAGCCAAAATCTAACACTGTAAGTAAACAGTCCATTTCAAATACAGACAAAAATATTTTTTAGTACACCATTTTTTTGCACAACACAAATGTAAACAGCAATCGATTTATTTGCATCGCATTACTATACAAATAATGTTTTTATAATTGTTAAAATTAGATGTTTATGAGTATGCATTGTTTTTACTGAGTTTAGAATTAAATGGTGATGCCAAAGCATTATTATGAACAAATAAACAATGATTTTATAATCTTTTTACTATTCCTATTAGAAGTTATAACTTGCACAGTAGTTAATTTTTATGATGTGTTAACTCATTGTATAACCTTGTTGTTATTCAGTTAAGTTATTTTGTAATGTGAATATTATTACAATTTTATTTATGCTGGATGTTGTCTATGATATCATAGCCATGTGTTGTGTATTATTTATATTTTAATAGCATGGAAATTGGAAACAACATTACTAGTAAGAGCCTGGTGCAGACTTTAGATAAAGTCTTATTTTAGCTTAATTGAGAGCTAATACAATGTACATTTTAAGAAACTCTTTGTTGTAGAGCCAATTTTTATACCTTAATTCTTTTACGTCACTCAGTAACATCCTTATAAGATTAAAAAAGTAAAAATATACACACACACACACTTACATTTACTATGCATTCTTAACTCAAACACTTTCTTTGTCCCTTTCAATGTAAAAGCAAATACCTATATAAATATAATTAAAATTATTTGTGTTTGTTAGTGTGTTGTGCACTGTAACAAAATAAAAAAGAAAAACATTTCAAACAAAGCCTGCATAACAAACCACAATAAGTACGTAATTATTTGTTTTTACATTGAAAAATAATTAAAATTGGCAGTACTAATCATGAACTTGCTTTCAATTGGACTTATTTATTTACTTGAATCATCATTATGCTACAAAGAAGAATAATGACATTATTGTCATTTATTCCGTTATCTTATTCTTTATCTTTTTATGTCCTACTCCACTGCCTTTTAGTCTGGTAACTTTGTAACAAAAGAAAATAAAAAGCCAATTTATTTCCTGACCATAACTGTGTTTATTTCATTACAAACAATGAAATTTCACAACTAGTGTTTTTATTGAAAGATTAGAATGGACTTTAATTTTTGTGACAACTCTTTGAAAAAAGTAAAATCCACACTTTTGTAATCTTACCTACACCTATATTTTTTCAATGATTAGGTCATTCTATTCTTTGAGAACTTTATCTGGTAGAATGCCCTAAGATAATTGTAACCTTTCGACAACTAAGCAATAGCAGTCTGTCTCGCTGCTATTGTCTTTCTGTTTCAGTTAGGGTCACTAACCCATAGCTAGACCATTGTTTCTCAACCTTATTTTGCTCACAGCCTACTTTGAAAATATGTTTTTTTCTAGAGTGTTTTTTCCATTTTCTTTTTTTGCCTTTTTAGACTATTTTTTAATCTCCCCACGCCCCTTCTGCGCCATCTCAATGCCCCCTAATTTCTAAAGCCTCGATCGCCCACGTTGAGAACCTATGCCCTAGACCAACAGGCCAATCAAGAATGCTTATGGTGACTTGAGAAACCTTAGCTGAGATAAATATCTATTCTTAGCAAATACTGTAACTTAGCTATGTTGCGAAGGTGACACTGATATTATTTCTTAGCCAAAGCAAATGCTAAATAAGGTTTATTATGTTTAATCTTTGGGGTTTTCTTTACAGAACAAACTAGCTGTTTCACGGTCATCCCCTGTTTTACCCTGATGGGGGTTGAATTTCCAAAAATACCACTTATTGTGATTTTTTATACAGTAGTTTCTTTCTATGTCTTAAAAGAATACTATGCAATTTTCATGCTTCTTGCATTAGTAGTTTTGTGTGTGTATTGATTACCACTAAAGCTTGTTTATACTATACTAGCTTTTGCCCGCGGCTTCGCTCGCGTTAAAAAGAGACAAAAAGTAGCCTATGTTTCTCCCCATTGCTTCAACTATCTCCACTTAAAAAATCACGTCAATTCGTCGCTCCGTTTTGCCGTGAAAGAAAGACAAACATACAGACAGACACACTTTCCCATTTATAATATTAGTATGGATATCAATTAGTTTTAGTTTTTTTTATTGCAAACACTTCTCACTACTTATAGAATGAACTTACTGGCAGTCAGAATCTAAAACATAATAATGATGACTTAATTAACTGTAATTTCTGTTCAATTATTTTTTTTTTCTTTGTTTTAGGTGGACAGTACACATGGAGGGAGTTCCTGGCACATTATATGAAGGCGAAAAATTTGTATTGCAGTTTAAATTCACAAACAAGTACCCTTTTGACTCTCCCGAAGTAAGTGGAAGTTTTACTAGTTCATTGACCTCCATATTTATGACTTTTGATACTCTTGAGGAGGGCAATAATGGCTAACATGTATGCGCAAAGTTAAGAAGTCAACAAAACAATAATAAATTAAATGATTAGCTTCTTCCTGTGACTTTGGCAATGAAGTCAAGCAATGCTTGTAAACATCTGTTGACACTTAGTGGTAATGTGGCATTTGATTTAAGATTTACCTCTTACAAACAAAGAATTCATTTTAACTGTTTACAATACTGGCTGATCCAACATAAGTTGTGTTTTCCAAACAATTAGGTGAATATTATTTCAGCTGTTCTCGAGTTAAGCAATATTAATTTTTAATTTATTTAAATTAAGCATTTATAGATAAAACAAAAAAATACAACAATAGTCACCTAATGAGCTACCTATGTTTTGCTTTTTCAATCCTCAAGCAATTTCCAAAGACTACTGTCGTTATGGTTTACTGTTATTAATTTTATAGATGTTAAACTTTGGTAACAAAAAAAATCTGATTCATGAATTATGTTTCTGTTTGGGCTAATTTTGAACTCAAGGATTTTCCTTATTATTACGATAGGTATGTATGTAAAATACATTAACTCGATGACTGGTAGTGATTCTGGCAAAAAGTTAATACAGGTGAACATAGAAGCTTTTAAATGTCGCGGTCGCGTTATATTTGACAAAATATTTTTTTGCAAAAAAAAACCGACTTCCCTCGATTTCGGCATGATACCATCATCAGATCCTGGACCTGATGACAATTGGGAAGTCTACCCTTTCAAACAAAAAAAGAATTGTTCAAATCGGTTGGTAAACGACGGAGATATGCGCGAACAAACATAAAAAGATAAAAATAAATAAAATCAAACATCCGAATTGAGAACCTCCTCCTTTTTAGAAGTCGGTTAAAAATATCCATGGGTTTTTGAGAAAACCTAAATTGTATCTGACGGCCCTGTATACTTATCTGCTTTGCTGACCGTACCTACAATCAATATGTATGATTTCCTTTAAACAAATTACCTTGTATGACAGGAAATCAATTTAGGGGAAAAAAAGTCTTCCTCCCTATTAGGAAAATAATTTTGTATGTATTTGGTATAATGTGACCAGCCATGGTGTGAATAATATTTACATTATCCGCATCTGTGTTTTTATTATTGACAACTTTGTAATATTGGAATCTTTGTAATGATTCCAAAAGACCTCATGTTAAGAAAACTGGTCTCCAAAATCCCAGTTCTTAACTCAGACTCAATTATAATACTGACTTCTCGCGACTTTGTCCGCGAGAAAGACCTACAGGACCACTTTAAATGTTTTGGGTTTTATTTATTTTGGCACGGTACCCTTATTCTTTTTCTAATGTGAAAGTTAGCTAAGTTACTTTTTATATTGGTTTAATAGGTGTTTCGGACTTTGAGTTACGCCCGGTCCGGTCGAATTAGGAATTCATTATTATAATATAATATCATATTTTTTATATAATATTTTATAATATAATATTTTTAAATATCACTCTATTTTTAGGTAGTTAGCTAATTTCGTACGCTCGGTTTAAAGAAGGAAAAACCTGCACATTATCACCGTACAAAATTATTTTTTTACATTTTATTTAACTTTATTTTGTAAGTACGGTGATAATGGAAACACCAATTAACTTGAACACACTAGGCCCCTTAAAAATCTTTTATCTAAAATCCTACAACACTATCTTATTTATTATTGCAACGCCTACAAAATATTAATTGATTAAATTAGCTTAGCTACTATCAAAATATGGAAGTAGGTAACGTTTAATCGTTTCCGTGATGACTAATAGCAAGTGAAGTCTATATTAATGACTAAGACAACTTTAGGTAATGGTTTGTATCTTCTTATCATATACATCGCAAGTTAATGCTCTTTAAACATTATTTTTTAACATTTCGAAAACAGTACCGTACTAAGAATTTAATATAGGTAGGTGCTTACTTAGTGTGACTAAAATATTTCTTTGTCTGACTTTGTAATTTAAAAATATTTACACCATTTTTGTTGATTTTATAATGGATGTAAAAATGCTAAGGAAACCACTATGTTGTTATGTCTATAATGTCTATGGTTACCCAACGTTGCGATAAATATAAAACCACCTGCTATTTACAAAAAAGAAAACCGCCTCCAAAAACTTAAAAGATTAAAAATAACTTTAATTGCTTATATCTGTGGCCATGCAAAACAAACCAAAGCCGTCGATTTCCAAAATTAAAGCTATTTTTATTTTTTAAGTTTATAAAGGCGGTTTTCTTTTAGTATTGCAGATATTTATTTGTCAATTTTTGGTGCCTATTTCTTACTTTTCTGTCGACAATCAGGCAAAATATATATATTTTTTAATTTCACCTGTATCTTATTACTAGCTTCTGCCCGCGGCTTCGCTCGCGTTAGAAAGAGACAAAAAGTAGCCTATGTTACTCTACATCCCTTCAACTATCTCCACTTAAAAAATCACGTCAATCCGTCGCTCCGTTTTGCCGTGAAAAAAAGACAAACAGACAGACAGACACACTTTCCCATTTATAATATTAGTATGGATTATTTTTTCTCTTTATCATGGCATTAAACTTTACGCTTCTGTTCTCAAAGTCAGCATGAATAATTGAAAATCCTTTAGAAATGTGCTATTAAAACAATTACGTTTACTTTGAAACTAAAGCCTTGGTGCAATAATTAAGTTGTCCATCAATAATTACACTGCGTTTAGTGTCACTGGCTTGACCTTAGTTAGTGTTTAGCCCAAACCTTGAAGTTTCAATCCGTACCATATCACGATAGTATAAAACAAAGTCGTTTTCCGCTGTCTGTCTGTCCGTCTGTCATGTTTTGATCTTTAAAACTACGCAACGGATTTTGATGTGGTTTTATCAATAGATAATGTGATTCAAGAAAAAGGTTCATAATTAGGTAAATATGTATAATTTTTACATATTATAATAGAGAAAAGACGGAGTTCTGAAAGATTTGTAACAACCGGGAATGCTGAAGAAATGTTTGTTTGTCTAAAAAGGCCGGTCGGATTGTCATAAAACCTGTATAACATGACTCTTGACTTACATTTCGAGAAGCGGAGCAATAACGAGAGGATCATAAGGGCTTATATTGTATAAACGAAAAATTACGAGAATTTGATCGTTTTTAAGAAAAATAGGGGATGATAGATTGTGTAAATATTCGCAAAAAACAGCTAATATTTAGTTTTGTAAACCATTTAAAAAGAAGCAATTTTATTATACACGCCTAACGAGACGACGCCATTATAATAATATCTTTTATTAATAGCACTAGCAACCTTTTTCGTCAAGTTCTTTTTCGTGTCGCATTGCGTGATTTTCTAAACCTCATTCTTAATTATAAAGGTAAATATTGAACGGGTTTCATTAGCATACTAGTTTGTATCTGTATTATGAGCATCGACTGGTTAATCAACCATTAAATGTACCCATTACATAAGAAAACCTGCGTTGTAGGCGAATGTATCGTGAAAAGTCAAAAGTGAACTTCTGACCGAGTTTATTTTACTCAGACAGAGATAAATTGAGGTACTTAGCAACTGCTTTGGCAAGTATTATTCCCGTCACGTTTGCTCTTCTGTCAAACTACGAAACGGTGGCGCATGAACTTCACAAATGTAAAGACGTGACGTAAATCCGGAAAGATGCCCTGAGAAGTTTGCCTTTTAAAGAAGGTGGGCTTGCTAGGGTAACATCAGCCACTGATCACAAAAAATATCCATCCTAAAAAGATTAAGAGCAGAAATCAAGCTCCCCAGGAAGGGGTCTATAAATATGACTGATTGACTGCCATGCTACAAGTACATGATGCAGTTGAGAAATAAATTAGACAAAAGTTCATGCTAAGTAACATATACATTAAGTAATCTTAGCTTTAGACCGTTTATGACCCTTTGAATATTGGTATATTAGTCAGCGAGTCGCAGCTAGTTGCTTGTTCCAAAATGTCCAAGTCTTTCTGGAGCATGCAAGAAACTATATTGCAACGGCATACTATATCTGCCTTCATGTTGCTTATCATTGAAAACGTCACAACTAAATTTGTAACTGCAATTGGCGGTTAAAAGCTAAACCGGGCTAAGTGCTGATCAGACCAGGTTTTATCAGTTCTGTGGACAAAACCATTCACATAACTATACCCTTTGCTCTATTTCCGGAAACTAACAACCTAAACAACGGTTGTATAAACGGACTAATAGCAGCAGCTTTGCGACTTGCCATAGTTGCCATTAGTAGAAAAAAAAAACTCATCGTCCCTAGCCTTTTTCTCAACTATGTTAAAGTTGGCTTTCAGTGTAACCGGAACAACAGTATTTTATACAAAGCGTAGACCATCAGACGTCTACAACTCAGTTACTTACTGGGTAACACGAAACCTTTAGTTAAACCGATTGTCCGACTTTTTTTGCATCTAACTTCCTAAAACGACTGTCAAATATTTGCGAATGGCAACCGGAGCCAAAAACAGACAAGGAAAAAATTTTTTTTTTCTAAAACATGTATGGTATACTCGTACACAAGGTTATTATGTAAGATGCTGGATTGCTAACAAAATGACTTGCGTATAATGACTTTAATGGCTCATGTATCCATAAAATACTAACAGGTATTTATTGATTTGACATATTGTGCTAATTGTATTATTGGTAATTATATTGTAACTAAAGTTCAATCAGTAGGTACACAACATCGATCGATACTTTGAAGCCATATATGGCTCATATATGAGCAGTAATATTTAGGCCCGTATTAATAGACGTCACTCAATTCTGAGACGCTCTCAAATCTATTGCTGTCCTTATTTTTTCCCTTTAGAATGACAAGGACAGCAAAAGATTTGAGAGCGTCTCAGAATTGAGTGATGTCTATTAATACGGGCCTTAGAGTTTGACACTAATGCTTAATGTATTAGTGAACCTGATCGGATTAATTTATAAATCCAATGTCTTCACTAACTGTCGGGCATGTTGCTCGCTTCTCTACACTCATTGATGAGATATATCACGACAGGCGAATGCTTCTAGAGCGAAAGCGGCCTAAGAATTTAGACACTAACAAACTTTAATCATGCGTTATTAGATGATGAAAGTTAACACTGTCAAACAGACTCCTCATTCAGGTCCTCCCAGGAATATGGAGGCCATTTTGTTCGATTGAACTTTTTGAGACACTGCATATTATGACCGAAGTCATCTACAGACCAATCTGTAGCATTGTTTCCTAGTGTGATTATCATCCACAGCCCATCTTCTAGTGCTTTTGCAAAAAAATGCCCAAAACTAAACATAATGATCTGCGAAAGGCCACTGGCAGCAACTGGATGCTTGCAGCTGAAGATAGGACTAAGTGGCGCGCCTTAGGAGAATTATATGTTCTGCAGTTTTCTGACACAGGTTGATGTTGATAAACAAATTGCCGCCCGCGTTAATCCTAAAGCGAAAAATCCTAACAAAACTGAGACAACATCTGCTCTGTCTCGTCTTGGGTGCTCCGAAACTCTATGCCCGGCTTTATCCGGGCGCATGGCAACCGAAATCAGGTTCTATCCGCGTTGGTAACAATGTCGAAAGTGTTGTCTACACTTCAATCAATTTAATTATGAATAACTTACTCTGTGCTCGGCTATTCTCGAGCGTGGCGCAATAAACTATTTTCAGACAATCTCACTTAAAATAGTTATATACTGTGTTGCAGTGTCGACTATTTTACGAGCCAAAACTTGTTTACAATAGAAGTACGATTTGAAGCATTTTCGCTTATTTCAGTTCCAAATTCTTTTTATTCTTCTTTTATTGAGGCAGTCCGTGGTTCGTTTTGAGAACATCGTTGTTAGAAGACCCACTTTTGCGTTATTGGAGAATAGGATGTTTAAATACAATTAAAAAATTGAACACATTTCTGTCATTTGTGCGTTACGAAGATATTACGTTCACTTTAGTGTATTCCAACTTCACTTTAGTTTATTAACGGAAACTAGTTTTAAATGTTCTAACTAAACTTTAAACCCTACTCTGTAGGTACTGTTACAAGTTATTAGTACAAAATTGTGCGCACTCCGGTATTCTATATTTAAATATAAAATGTCATTTCAAAGTTACTTAGTTTGATGACCAATACACGCAAAGGCACCTCACGTCTGCCTACATAAAATGTAAATTGAAGCGTCATAAAGTCTTCAAACTTTCACCCGCGTTCTGCTAAGTAGGTAGGCTGTTGAGATTCACACCTCTATGTAGGAAGTGCGTGCGCACCGAACGTCCTTATCAACGGTGATACTCATTTACATATCGGGCGGTCAAGCAAGATTATTTTTAGAGGACATTAAATCGGCAGCCGTTCATCATTTTATGTTAATCGCATAATTATACACGCTAAACCAATAAAATCTTTATGGCATTCGTCAAAATCTAGTTAGATATAAGTTGAACTGGAGTCCGGCATTTGTACTAAGGCCACTTCATCGCGCAACTTAATTTTGAGATGCTCAAATCGGCTGCTGAATTTGTTACTCTAAAGGCATAAAATAAGGACAGCAATAGATTTGTGAGTGTCTTATATTAAGTGACGTTTGAGTATTGGGGGGTAAATTCTTCAATCATTGTCAACAGAACTTATTTGCTTAAAAAAGTCGCAGAATAAAAAGAAGTCGTCCATGTAAATTGCTATTAAAAACAGACTGACACATTCATACAATTTCTATTAAAATGGATTCAGAAATTAACCGCTTTTTGTTATAGATATTATTCATGAGTAGCTATAACGTAAGGGGCAAATTCCACAGCCATTCCGTGGCAATGTGGTTTTTTTATCTATGTTTATCGTTGTGTCCTAACAGCTGCTATTTAGGTAGCATGGTATTTGATTCTTATCGCTAGGGTGTTATTTGTGCCTATGAGTCTTCAACAATGAAATCTAATATTTTACACCTTCAATCAAAGCTGATTTTCATTTACAAACATTTATATGGGTAATGAAAAAAGAGTAAATTGCCAGTTGCCTTCCAATGAATTGCGACCAGATGGCAATCGGAAATAATATTAAATAATAATAATAGTAATACCAGCCTAATACTGTCCCACTGCGCGGCAAAGGCCTCTTCTCATACAGAGCAGGCACGAGCATACACATATTATTATAACACACGTTAAATAGAACCCTTTAGCAGTTAGCACTTTTAAAAAGATTTTATTTCCGTATGTTGGTACAAGTGGTCTAGAACAGCGATTCCTATGAAAGTGAATTCTGTGGAATTCGCCAAGGTTCGGTGAAACTTAAGTACTTATCTCATTAAACAATTATCAATACGGTAGTTTCCACCATTATCAATCGACGTACTTTTTATGACCTGTCAAAACGCAATTCTCCAATAGATTTTGTATGGCAATGGAAGTTTATGACGTCACTAAAATAACAACTCAGTTGACTATCTATTTATTGATTTTAAAGCAACTAAAAATCTAATTTTTTAGCAAATTGAAAATGAACCGAATTTATTGGGCTGAAATTAAAAGAGGCTTTATAGAAATTGTGTCTAACATTTATTGGTTAATGGTGGAAACTACCCAATTATTCGTTTCCAGTCTTCGCATCAAAAGTAGAAATAAAGGAAGGTAAAGAATATAGGCAGGTAGCTTCTTCGGCTATAGTTGACACTGGCGAAGAAGTCACTCTAATTCTATCCTAAAATTTATCAAAATGGTTCAGCTGAAAAATCGTATAAAAAAACACTTGCATTGCACTATTAAACAAGCCTTGTGGTATTTATTTAGCCTTTATCATTTGATTTCGGAGTTTTAAGTAGTCGAAGTAAAATATTGGTGCTGATTCTCTTGTTCACAAACTTAAGTAAATTTAAGTTAAATGCATCTTCCTCTTTCCATTTCTTAAAGAAAAGGACAGAAGATACATTTTAGTTTAATCCTGTCAAATTAGACAGCGCCTGAAGAAAATTGACGTATATTTAGACGCCATGTTTTTAAATCGCGTCTAAATTATCTATGGAGTGTCTAAATTTGACAGGACTTAACTTTTATCTTCTGTCCTTTTCTTAATTAAATGGAAAGAGAAAGATGCACTTAACTTTAATTTACTTTAGTTTGTGAATAAGAGAATCGGCACCAGTATCGTAGAACGATTTGCTTAAATGTAGTTAGGGAGTCAATATAAAAGGGTTTCGTTGAGTGCCATACAAATTTAGAAATCGCCGGTTTAGGACAAAAAAATACTGCTCCAAAAAGGTCATTGTGCTATAATACACCGGTTCAAATCAGATAATCGGCCTAGAAGAGCATCTTCAGAACGTAGGCGGGTAATCCTTGGCACGCTAAGTGAGTTTAAATCGTTTATTAATTGTGCTCCGGATTCTCGAGCCGGTGGTAACACGGTATAATGCGTTAGATAATGGCCGCGTTGAATTAAACCCTAACCGTTGGACGCAGAAGGCTTTGGAAAATTACTAGGTTGGCCTAGTTATAAGATAATTTGGAGCTTTTTAGCAGGCTAATTTTCTCTCGTCCGAATTTCGATTAAGCAGCCAGTCTTAACCTTTCAACGACCAACCGACAGCCCGCTGTCGGGCTGCTATTGTCTTTCTATTGTGTCTCAAATCACGTGCCTCCAAGTGCGCAGAAGATACCATCTGCGTTCTTGGCATATAGAGCATAATTATGTTCGCATACACGTGTAGAGGTGAAGAACCCCATTTTCCTCAGTCTTATTTCCTGATCCAGCCAATCCTGCAAGACCAGAGAGAGCAGGCGTCAAAGAGTTATTTACCGCGTACTTTGAGTTAGCTTTGTACTCTTCTCTAAATGAGTTGCTAACTTGCTACGCGCAAAACTCGGCAACAGAGGGACCTATTCCGCTAATAAGTTATATTTTTCCAATACTTGCTATAGTCCGATTCAGGTTCTTAAGTAGAGATAAATTGCAAACATAGTCTTCTGTTACTTCTGTTCTTCCCATACCCCATGTGATTATTGTTTGCAATCAAGATTACCCATTAGACAGAAAAAGACAAGACGAAAACTAACGTGTTTATATTGTTTCCAGGTGACATTCATAGGCAACAACATCCCAATACATCCGCATGTCTACTCCAACGGCCACATCTGCCTGTCAATACTAACAGACGACTGGTCGCCCGCGCTGTCGGTGCAGTCCGTCTGTCTGTCTATTGTGTCTATGCTCAGTAGCTGTAAGGAGAAGGTACGTATAAGCAGTTTGCGGTTTATTTTTTGCGTGTTTTCTTGACGAAAACATCGTAAGGAAAAAGGAAAATTGAGGCTTGTCCTAGGAGAAAAAGTCTTTTCGATTCGCATGGGGCTAGCGTGGCGGATTATGGCCTTTTTTTCTGTGTGTAGCCTTTTTAGGCACATATAGAAGAAGGCTGTTCACATCTCACGTTTATGACTTACGTATGAGTCATCGATGCCCAAAACTTAGCCATTAGACACAGGAACTAGGAAATACAAAAACGTCCTCAGATACTTCATTTACAATATTATACTGTGACCAAAATTATAATTAATTTATTTTGTGTTACAGAAGCGGCCACCAGATAACTCATTTTACGTTAAGACTTGCAACAAAAATCCTAAGAAAACGAAATGGTGGTATCATGGTGAGTTTACAATTTAATGTAGTGTTTTTGAAATATGGCGACTTGTTTCTTTAGTTTTAGGTTTAGGTCTTACTAATATCACCACACTTTATACACCGTTATTTATACTATGGGCACTCAATACTTTCTTAAAAGATTGAAGTTAAATGCCAATTTGTAAGATTCTATAAATCTATTTAAACAAAGTCGGCTTATTAAAGCCATTTATACTTCAAAACAGCGCGAGCGAATATTATAATGTTAGATTTATCGCCTCTCAAAATAGCAAAATAGCTAATAAAACTGATGGACTAAAAATAACCTGAGGATCGTTCTTCCAATACAACGCCATCTGTAAATCATGACAGAAACAAAACACACGAATAACATGGCATAGTGTGATGGTTCCGTAATCCGTTTGAAGTAACATCTGCCAAGGTTAGGCAGTTTACAATAAATTAACGCTTACGGCGATGCAATATTACCTGACATACATGACTAAGGTATATTTGTGTGCGTTATCAACAGATAGCGTATCATATATCAAATCTCGTATTCAATACACATCGCAGTGTCAGTGATAAGATAAGGAAATCAATATTTAAGTGCAGTGCCTACGGTCGGATGTTGCTTGACAGTTAACGGATGATGACAAATAATATTATTTCCTTTCCGAATTTTTCCTTCCTTATTTCAAAAGCTTTGAAGGTTAAAAGGGACATGTGATGCATATGTTTTAGTTACATTTTGAAAGGATTTTAATAGTTGTTTTTTTGTGAATTGTTATTTTACAAGGCCGAAATGTTGCGAATGAATAGTGAACAATTTTGTGAAGTAGTTTAATATAGAAATACCAGGTTCAGATCGCAGAAAATTATCACCTCGCACGTGCTGCGAAAGATTACTTTTCTCTGACGATTTTAGTATTGGCTTGGCTGTTTCGTTACTTACTTCAGAAACAAAATATTCGCATCACCTCCACGACAACGGTAGCGAAACGGCAAAGCCATACATTTTTACTGATACTGGTAGAGTTAGGCTGTGCAGATTCAGGAGCTTGGCTCTACATGAGATCTGATATCTTTTTCACAGGCCAAACCATATGTGGTTGTCTTGGCAACATTTTACATAAAATGTTTTTGATCGGATTCATTTATTTTAAACCTAAGATCAGAAAATATGCCCCAGCATTGCAGCTATACCATTTTTGCCATACCATGAGTTCCTTGACAGTTCATTTTTTTCCGTGGCACGCATACTACTTTAGACTAAAAAAAAAATCTGGCTAAAAAATTAAAAATTGAATACTAAAAAAAAATACTGCACTTCGTAAATTACAAAGTAAATTATCATGATTATAATTACCTGTTAATAAATTAGGTAAATAAAATAAAAAAGTATAACTTTAAAAAATGTGTAATGCGTTGAACGGAACTTCTGCATATAGAGATTGACACTACCTACTCGACAATAATCGACAAAAAATATAAAATCGGAGCGGCCATCTTGCAATCGCGAGCGCTTATTCTGATGTATAAGCTACATATATTACTGTACAGTTTTATCAAAATCCGTACAGTAGTTTTTACGTGAAAGAGTAACATACATCACATATACATACAAACTTAAACATTTATAATATTAGAATATTAGTAGGAAAAAAAATCGAAAATTGGCAATTCGATTCCACTTTCTTTACCAACTGAATCGATATTATAAAAAAAACGATTAAATTTCGTTAGGTCGCATCACTATAATTGTCAGACAAGAACTGTCAAGGAACTCATCTTATGGCAAAAATGGTATAGCAATTACATCTTTTTAAGAAGATCTACCATAAGATACAGTAGATGAAATCGCTGTAGGATCTTAGAGCATTTTTAAAGTATCCATTAATATCATTCATTCTCCATCCATTAATTTTATTCGCAGCAAACTAACGCAAGTTTTAATTTTCCAGATGACTCCGTCTAACAAAACACCACGTCGCTATATCGAGCATGGACGATAAATCTCAGTATGTGTTAAGTGTTATAACTAAACGGTATGTTATTGTAAAATGTTATGTACATACGAGAAGCGACGCGCACGGAGCGCGACACGCTGCGGCACGGTGCGACACTGTGCGACACGGTACGACACGGTACGACACTGTGCGACACGGTACGACACTGTGCGACACGGTACGACACTGTGCGACTAGGTACAACACTGTGTGACACGGTACGGCACGGTGCGACACAGTACGACACGGTGCGACACTGCGCACACACACCGTGCCGAGACCCGGTGGACTTGGCGAACGTAAATTAACGAGTGTCGAGGACGTATTGAAGATTTGGGTAAATAGTACTATGTAATTTGTAATTCTACTGATCTTATGAGCAATATCTGTGTAATAAGTCGACTGTTTATCCTCTAGAGCGATTTTTAATGTGATAATTAGAATGCCCGTTACAAGCCTCTCGATAATGTATGAAAAACCGCGACAGCCGGCTGTCGTACAGAATTTGAGTGACTGTAACAGATTTGAGAGCGTCTTAAAATTAAGTGTCAGATTATTCGGCTATGTGTTCATAATCTAGTCGCAATTACATCTCAAAAAAGTTAACAACTTGTCAAAAATGTAGTTATTAAAGATTTCAAATCTTTAATAACTACATTTTTGACAAGTTGTTAACTAAAATCTTAGATTTGTGATGTGACAGGTTCGAATGATCTATTTGTCAGTGTTGATAAAAACCGATTCCTTGTAAATCGCATCTAGAAGCTAGCTAGTCGATCATTTATTAAAACTTTGATTTTGTATCAAATAAAGTACAATACGTGGCCGTTAATGATCGAGTTACTTACAGACCGTTGTCTCTGCTGATCATACTAGTATGATCTGTCATCTCTTTCTGAAACTCGAATGTGTTGCATTAACGCCGCGATACTATACCAATAAATTCGATCTCCCAAAGAAAAATATTCTGTATTTTGTATCAACTAATTTGTATCTTAGTCCAGCGCCATTTGGCGGTATGGCACAGCACTATGTGACGAAGCATAATATACCATATATTTATGAGAATAAAGTAGAGATTCCAAAAGTTATGTCACGACATTACGTAGCACTTGATTTGGAGTCACAATTCCAATTCCAATTGAAATTTCGACTGTGACGTAATATCTTTAAAGTATATTGTGCTTCGTCACATAAAAATCACTGATACCATACCGTCAAGTGTTGGCCCTTCATTGTTTCTTAATTAATGACTATCTAACCATCATTGTAATAATTATTTAAGCAGTTTACCCAGATTGTTCAATAATGCAACTGTGAAGTTTATAACTAGCCTCTTAGCTGTCTGTCTACCCTACGTAAAACCTCGCTTGTTGATATATTTCGATGCCTAATAGTACACATTTATGGTCGTATCTTATAACTATATAACTTGTGAAATAATAATATATCTGCATCGAATTTGATACGGCTCACAGTAAGGGAATTTTTGTTGACAAACTATAATACAAAACAGGGCATACAATGAACTTTTTCAAAGCCACACAAATTATCACTATGTAACATTTTAATGTTGGGGAAGTGAAAGTTTCTGGGAAATTATTTATTCGATAGCACAATATAACGAGTGTACAGAATTAGTATTTATATTTAAAATTTAATTTTTGAAACCTGTTTTTGATAAATTTTGACATACAATACTATACTAACCTCCTGTATTATAGGTCAAGGGTTACAAAATTATTGCAACAACGAATAAAACTCTGTACTGTCTTCATGTTATATAGTTTATCCACTAACAATAATATTTGTGTTGTTTTAGATCCAATCATCACTGGACGCCAAAACATTTAAGTAATAAATAAGAGTATATGAACCACAAGATCCCATGTGTAGCCATTACATGACACTGGCAGAATTTGCTGATAGTATCGGCTGATTGCCATTTTATAAAAAAAAACCGAATAAAACATCAAGAAAGTGTGACAAACTCTTTAGTTTTGTATATTTTGATAGACGTTACAATATTTAGTTTCATTTCAAGACAACCTTTGTAGGCCCAAAAACAAATACTTTATACGAAACACGATAATGTAATATCAACTGTAACGTCACGTTATTAGGTTATATTATAATTCGTCGCCTAAAAATCCCTTGCCTAGGGTAGGCAGCGTTGGAAGCTCAGCTAGCTATAAACAATTGTACCAACAGAAGGATTTGTCAGTGCTAAATTAAAGATATACTGTAAGTAGAGTAATAGGGTATAAAAATATTGTACCGCATATGGAAGTCTTTGTTCACGCAAATCAACCTTTGTTTAGTTGTATATAATTTTTATTATTATTGTGATTTTACCAAGCTGCTTGCAGTTTATTCACGCTATGTCAATGTGGTACTGGATTGAAATAATGTATTTTAACCTAAGAGCCTGTTTTCTCTTACCTTCATATAACATTTACAACGTTATATCGAGGCTTGAGAAGCATTTAATTTGGTCGTAACAAAAAAGCTATTTATTGATGTATAAAAGCAACTCAAACAATTCTGCATCTAGCTGGGAATTTTAGTCAAAAACGCTTAAAATCTGTTCTTTTTAGTTCATTGTGTAGCCAGTCGAATTTTCATAAGATATTTTGTGAGTATAGTGGAGTGCAATAAACTTCAGTAATTTCTGTTTATATAATTTGTAGGGAAATATTCTATGTGATGATGATGGATGTAATTTTGTATGAAATTTTATTTACGTATGTCAATAAGAGATTCGTTGAATCATAAACTAATATATTATATATGCAAGCTAGTATACTCTCTGTGAATACCTGTTCATTACTTGTCGTCAACTTTATCTCCTCACATGGACCTCCTTGCAATACATATTACTACTAGTCCATTTCAATTTAGCAACAAATAAATTACTCAAACAAATGGTCTCCGACAAAAGTAATATCAATTAAAATTCCCCATTTGTTTCGCAATATTTTGCTGGTGCTATGTCTTCATAAATTCACATTCGAAAAATAGTTATTTTCATATTTTGTGAATGGTAACTTCATATTAGGCTAGCAACACATTCCTGTATTATTAGACGAAAAATTGCTGGGTGATATGTACCTTATGATTTACGGAAATGCATTATATTGTGTATTATTGAAACAACCTGCTTAATTTATTGAAATAAAAATATAGTTAAACATGTGTCCGTATTTTATTCACTTACTTCTATTTATTGCACATAAATTGAAGATCTTATCTTTAAAATAGTCAATACTGAGCAGTAAGTGCATTTTTTTGATATACAAACATAAAACATAAATATATAAAATAAAGTACTTAAACTATTAATTCGTAAACAGAAAAATCTTATTATTGACTTTAAACAGTGCCAAAGAGAGAGACAAGAGATTCCTTTGGGTAAATTCCTGATTAATTCAAAAATGCTTATAATACACAACATTTAGCTGCTACTGCTCAAGGATTTCATCTCTATTGCGGTTAGCTGCAAGGCACTGTCTTGTGGATTCACAAACGGGCTACTTAATTTTGTGACCTGCTATAAATCACGATTATTCGTATGCTTTATATCTATTTGCATAAGGTTTAAAATACAATAGATAAGAGCTCGCGTGAAATTCTTAAGATTTTACACGCCAGGAAATCAATTTACCCGAAGCTGTCAAATACCAATTAGACATGATGGAGCTAATGCATAAGTTATAAAGTTGAAAATAAATCTTTGAATAGGTATATTTTCAACTTTATAACTTATGTATTGTGCTGGCGTCTGTACATTTGAATTTCACGCTTGCTGATGCTGACAATTACAGCTTTCATGTGTGCGTTGTCCCAGCGGAAAAGTGTCGATTTTCTAAATTTCAGTTTAGCAGATAATTAGTGTATGACGTCCTGTAAATGTGTATGCTAAATTCAAATTTGTGTATCCAGCCATTCGGCAGATATTCAACAAAAACTGGTTCCGCCAGGACAACGTTGTCCCAGCGGAATATTTTTTTTTCTATGGACTTACAAGAAAAAGAATACATACAATAATTAGCGTGTAACGAGAGGTAAATGTGTATGCATAAATGAAATTTGTGTGTCGTCTATTTACGAAGATATTCAATTTGCCGCTGCGACAACGTTTGGCAATTTGATGAAAATCATATATAACGGTTTAGTACAGAGTTGTAATTTCTTATGCATGTTGCTTTGAATTTGTGTATAATGTGTGTAAAAACAGAATTTGAAAAAAGCATACCGTTCACAAGATATACACGTAAACATAAAATAAGGTTATTAGGTCCAAGCTCTTAAAATAGGAACTCTAGAGTCTAACTTTTAACTTTTATCTGCATCTTGTAGGGGTCTACAACGTCCTGCCAAGTTTCATGTATGTGTGCTTAGTAATTAATGAGCAATGCCATAATTTACTCCGAATAGACCACTATACTTTATGATATCCGATTTTAGGACGTCTTAATGGAAAAGCGAAATATAACATATCAATCATTAGTGTACTAATGCAACTACTCATATCTGAAATTTCAGTTTATTACACTAAATAATTAAAGAAATATAATAAAATTACCAGAACAACTACAAAACCCGTATTAACCGACCAAGTTTGAATGGGCACAAAAAGCGGCCGTGCAGTACATAGACCGAACGTTCCAAATTTCCAGTATAATATAGTTATTTTGCTATTGTGCACGTACAGGTGCGTGCACAATAGTTTCGCAGAAAATAAAACAACTGAATTAATTTTATAATTACAAAAGTATACATTTTACATTAAATTAAAGTTTACATTTTTCTAATTGCAAAAAAAATGTTTGTTTAGTAACGTATACATTTTCATACGCATTTTAATAAAAACTCTAAAAACCCTTTTATTTTGACATTACTACCCGATACTTCAATTTAATTCATTTGTTTACATAGGTTATGTTATGTTGTCTACACACCTAGGATAGTTCCAAAACACCAATTTCCAATAACTTCTAATAACAGTGATGTTCGCGGAGGCGTGCGTTGACGGGTTCGCTGCGATCATGCGAAAGCGATGCGCTTCCATGATGGCGCGCTTGCGCTCCTCTTCTAATGGCATCCTGAATGTGTTTACAGACCGGTGGGACACTCCCCTCTTACGAAGGTGGGTAAGTGTTCATACACGGTATCCAAATAAATAACGGTTTATTATTGTAAATTTAATTTAATACTAACATTAGGCTAAGTTATACTACTACTAACAATATATGGATGTAATTCTGAAATAAAATATTTGAATTTGAATTGAATTGAATTATAATGTAAGTGTGTAATTATTACTTATTATAATCTTTACATAAACAAAATAAAGGACAAAAAAAATTATAAAATGAATGTAGTGATGAGAACGGTTATCTTTTATTACTCACGTGTATTATACTACGTTCTTCAATATAAGTGAAGAAAATAATAGAATAGTTAAAACTAGTACAGTAACTATTGTAAGGGTCCTAACTAAGTGGACTATAAATGAAAGCAGTGGACTGTATAAACTGTTCGTTATTATAATCCAAGGGAATTACAGTAAAGATATATGTTCGCGTGTGTCGTGTTTGGTCGCGCAATATGAAGTGTCGTCCTCCCCGTCCCCCTCGTGCACCGGCGCAGCCGCCCGACGGCTGGCCCGAAGATAGCCGACGGCGGGCGCGAAGATAACCGACGGCGCCCGAACATCCTCCCCGGGTTGATGTATCAAGAGAGAGGAAGAGGGCACAGGTTGTTGTAGGCCCGCAGCATGGTCCCCTTCTTCGTCTTCAGCTCGACCACGCGTGATGCTCCGTCGCTGCCTGGGAAGACCTTCGTGACTCGTCCCAGTGGCCACACCAGTGGCGGTTGTCCCCGTTCTTTGACAAGAACAAGGGTGCCCGTAGTCAGCTGCCCTGTTGACGATGACCACTTTGTTTTGTGCTGGAGCAGAGAAACATACTCAATATGAAAACGGTTCCAAAAGTGTTGCTTGATCTGCTCCATTCTTTGGTAGCGCTCCAATCGCCCGATGTCAATGTCCGTCATCTGTGGATGTGGAACAGACATTAGTGGTCGTCCAATTAAAAAATGTGAAGGTGTGAGGACGGAAAAATCTAAAGGATCAGAGGAAAGTGGGGTAAGAGGACGGGAATTTAAGACTGCCTCTATTTGACTCAAGCATGTGGCCATCTCCTCATATGTAAAATGCGTTAGACCGAGAAGCCTTTTTAAATGGTGCTTGGTCGATTTAACAGCAGCTTCAGCAATGCCGTTGAAGTGGGGAGAGTAAGGAGGTGCAAAAGTAAATTCAATACCTTGTTGAGCGATTCCAAACTCAAGATTTGTCTCTTGCAGAATATTCCCCAACTCATTACACGCACCAACAAAGTTGGTGCCATTATCTGACAAAATGCTGTGGGGCTTGCCACGACGAGACACAAAGCGGTTTAAGGCAGCCATGTAAGCTTCTTTAGTCAGATCTGTAACGAGCTCGATATGTACAGCTTTCACTGCAAGGCAAACAAATATACACAAATACGCCTTGACAAGTCTACACCCTCGCCCTTTGCGGTCAGTTATCATTACTGGCCCGGCGTAGTCGACACTGCATTTGAGAAATGGAAATTCTAAAATTGTCCTAGAAGTAGGCAATTGACCCATTATAGGTTGCACAACTTGACACTTATATTTATAACATTTAATACACTTTCGGACTATTAATTTTGAAAGGTTTCTGCCACCAAGAGGCCAGTACATTTGCCTTATATTTGCCAATAATAGCTGAGGGCCAGCGTGTAATAAATCAATATGATATTTATTAAAAATAATATTAGTAATGTGATGTTTTCCACATAGCAAAATTGGATGCTTGACGAATGAGACCATCTGTGTCCGTGAAAGGACTCAAAGAAATAAGTCTATTTTTACGTGGCAATGGCTTTCCTGATTTTAATAATACATACTCTTGAGGAAACATTTCAGTTTGAGCATGATGCAAAATAAAAGTTAAAGATTTTTTAAGTTCTTGATGAGATAGGGAACTTAACATTTTATCACGTTTGCATTTTAAATTATGAATATATCTCAATAAATAGGCAACTACTCTCTGTAAACGATTAAAATTGGAAAATTTATGAATTAATTGGGTAATGAATGATTGATTATTAGATGACTGATTATGTGAATTTAAATTATTATTATTAAGATATGATTGGGAATCAATAGGATGATCAATGAAATGCGATGACACAACTTCAGGTAGATCCTGTTTCACGTTGTCATTGGGCATTTTTGGCCAGTATTGTTCATCTT
The DNA here is from genome assembly GCA_033675125.1 of Athetis lepigone. Lineage (NCBI taxonomy): Eukaryota > Metazoa > Arthropoda > Insecta > Lepidoptera > Noctuidae > Athetis > Athetis lepigone. The sequence continues at coordinate 1,631,871 of CM066215.1, read as the reverse complement.
TTGACAAAAAATTAGGACCTGACCACCATAATGTACACTCGCTGATAAGGTCAGCCTTCAGCCCACGCGAAACAAGATCCGCCGGATTATCCCTAGACGGCACGTAGCTCCACATATACCCGGTAGTACTCTCTTGTATTTCGTCAATACGGTTACGTACAAATGGCTTCAATAAATTTGGTGACATTGACAGCCAGCTCAACACTATTGTCGAGTCGCACCAGAATCGACATCTACTGAAAGACAAGGTAAGAGATTTCAGCACATTAGTACACAGTCTTGTTCCCAACAACGCGCCACATAATTCTAGACGGGGAATAGTCGTTGGCTTGATTGGAGCCACTCGATTCTTAGAGACCAACAATTGTACCTTGACTGAACCATTTTCGTTCACCGATCTCACGTATACACAGGCGCCATACGCCTTTTCAGACGCATCTGTAAAAACGTGTAGTTCGTGTGAGATGAAATTGTCTTGTGACACCCACCGTGGTATTTTCAATTCATTAAGGTGTGGCAGCATATTTTGAAAGGACATCCAACGATTCCTTATGTCATCAGGTACAGGTTCATCCCAATCACACTTAGCCATCCATAACACCTGCATAATTATTTTAGCCTCGACAACGCAAGGACCTACAAGACCCAATGGGTCAAATATCTGACTGATTACAGATAAAATATGACGTTTCGTTACCTGTTCTCGATTGTCGACACCTATGGAAAATGCTAGTACATCTAAGTCACAAAGCCAATGTAAACCCAATGTTTTAGAAGACACGTTCCTGTTCTCGGATAAATCTAAACATTTCGAACTATGTGTACCACCTGTTATTTCAGCTAAAATATGTTTGTTGTTAGACTGCCATTTTCGCAGATGAAAGTTTGCTGAAGCTAAAACAGAAATGACCTCTTTGCCCATCGCTATTACCTCTGAAATGGAGTTACCACCACTAAGAAAATCGTCGACGTAATGATCACGTGCAATTGATGTTCTCGCGATCTCACTAGTGGCAGCTGCCGCCAGGCTAACTAAGCACTTCGTGGCTAAATAGGGTGCAGAGGCCGTACCATAGGTAACGGTATTAAGGCTGTATGTCTTTAGAGGGAGTTTAGGATCAGTCCGAAAAATGATTTTAAGCAACGAACGTTGTTCAGGTGTCACCATAATCGCCCTATACATTTTCTCGATGTCTCCTGAAATGACATATTTATGTTGACGGAAGCGCAACAATATTGCGAAAAGATCATCCTGAACATTAGGACCCACCATCTGGATATCGTTAAGCGACAATCCAGATGTGGTCACAGCTGATGCATCGAAGACAATCCGGAGCTTGGTAGTAATCCGTGCCTCTTTTAAAACGCCATGATGTGGTAAATAATATTCTGGGTTACCATCTGAATGAGGTTTCCTTGGCGAACGATCCTCTGTCATGTGCCCCAGGCTCTCGTACTCCTGCAGAAAATCGATGTACCTCTGCTTGAAGACAGGATCACGCTGGAACCTACGTTCTAATGACAAAAAACGCCTTTTAGCCATGTCGTATGATTCGCCTAATACACTAGGATCATCTTTCAGAGGCATGGTAACCACAAACCGACCTTTTCCATCACGGGTTGTATGTAACCGGAAACTTTCTTCGCAAGCCCGTTCTTCCTGTGATAAGGAATGTTTTGAAGACACGGAATCCCCGAAAGCTCCCAGAACTTACTTAAGTTGTTGTTGAGTTCATTCAAAGAAAAATTACACAATTGTGACTGGATATTCGAAGATGGATGTAATGGAAGAGCCACAGAGCCTGATACTATCCATCCGAGCTTTGTGTCACGTAGTGTGGGTTGGTTTTTTCCTAAGTTTATTGATGCATAACCTAGGACGTTCCAAAATACGTCTGCACCCACAAGAATATCGACTACCGACGGAATGTGAAATCTAGGATCAGCCAATTGTACATTTGAAGGTATAGGAATATTGCGTCTGTGTAACAAGGTAGACGGCAATAACTTCGTGATTTGTGGCAACACAAAACAGTCTATCGTTGTTTCATAACCACCGTTGCGGGACTGAATAGTCAAATTACAAGACTGTGTACTAATAGAAGTTTGACTGTTTATACCTGTGATAGTGGAGCTCTCGCTGCGTCTAGGCAACCCCAGTTGATCAAAAAGCGTCTGAGTTATAAAATTGGCCGTGCTACCATTATCGAGCAGGATCCGGGCGTCAACCTCGCGTCCTCGGTTGTCCAGCACCTTCACCAACGCTGTGGACAGTAAAATATGCAAAGCGGTCGAATTGTTCGAAGAAATATCACTAGACAAAGCGACATTTTCTGGAAGACAAGTATTGGAAACAGTACTTTCAGAAACGTCAGTAGACAAAGCAACACTACTTGGCATAGGATCTACAAAGTTAGATGGCTTTGATTCCTCAACATGTAGAAGCGTGTTATGTCTGCCTTTGCAATATTTACACCGTGATAGTCTACATCGCTTAGTTAAATGGCCAGAACGTAAACAATTAAAGCACACCTTAAAATCTTTAGCTTTAGCAATACGTTTTTCAACGGGTAGTGCACGATACTCTTCACATGTATATAAAAGATGATTTTTAGTACATAAAGGACATTTTATATTATACGATGAATTTTGATTATAAGTTTGATTTGTATTTTTATTATTACTTGCTATAACCAAAGATTCAATGCTACTTTGCAATGTATTACTACTGTTTTTATTGTATTCCAAGGTTTCTAATAAATCAGCTTTTTTACTTAAAAATAAACAAAATTGTGACAATGTGGGTGACTTCGGCAAAGTGTTCCGATGTTCCTCCCAATCTCTACTAGTAACACAATCTAATTTTACAGACATCATGTACACAATCAGCGTATCCCAATACTCCGTGGGCTCGTTCAATGTTTTTAGAGCTCTTATGTTTTTATTTATGACGTCAACTAAACGTCGCAAAGAAGTACAGGACTCCCTAGAAATGGGCTCAACATTGAACAATGCCTGCACATGATTATTAATTAAAAGTCTACTGTTATCGTAGCGGTTACATAGCAACTTCCACGCCATTTCATAATGCTCACTTTTAAAATCAATATTTTTTATGACTTCCACTGCATCACCTGTAAGCGATGCTCGAAGGTAGTGGAACTTGCTAATATTATCTATGCAACTACTGTTATGGATTAGTGACAAAAATGTATCTCTATACTCAAGCCAGTACTGATAACCACCATCAAAACTAGGCAAATTAATTTTGGGTAAGCGTATAAAATTACGTTGAAACGATTCACCTGCTTGTTTGTGTGACGAGCCCGCTACAGACCCATTCTCACCGACGCCGGCGGCGGCGACAGTCAGAAGGCTCCGCGCCTGCGCTGCTAGTGCATGGTACCGCTCCTCAAACTTGGCTCGCTCCGCATATGCCTCGTCTGGCTTGTCCGACTGCACCTCAATTTGCATCTGTAAGTCATCAAATTCGTCGTATATAGCATCAAATTTACTTAAGCGTCCTTCCAACTCGATGCGCTGTAAATCGGAAATAGCCTCACAACTAAGCAAAATATTAACATAATTGCCAAAGTTCGTAAGCTTTGCTTTCATGGCACTGCGCCGCCTAATAAGTAATTCTTCGGCCATTATGATTAAATTAAAATGATAATATGCTTAAAACAGCGAAGCGATAACTAATTAGCGATAGAAAGTATTTGCACAAAGGAAAAAAAACGTTATAAGTTTGAATAGACGCGTGACCTTGACACAAAAAGTCGACGGTTGGGAGGTGTCAGCTGATGCGACAGTTAGAAATAATAACGGTAAACAGCAAGCGATAGATAGCAATGCGTGAATGCAATAGAATAGTGCGATTGAGCGAGACAATTATATTGTAAGAAATGGCTATGGCATTAATACATATTACGGAGGCGAAAGAAAAACAAAGAAACAAGGAAACTAATTATGAATTTAACACGGTAATCGTTAATATCGTTTGGAAAGGAAATAGAAGGGAAATAATTGGAACAAACTCACAAAATATCCGTATCCTTAACCACAAGATGAACTTTTTTGACTCTCACGAAGCGGTGACGCGGCGTAGCTCGACTAGGGCAGTCGATCTTGCACAACAGTCGTATCCAAGACTCCAGGAAGCTGTTCGAAGTTATCTTCTTTGTTCTGATTCACCGTTGACTTCAAAAAATTGTCGTTACTGACGATGACTCGGCGCTGTCAAACCGACGATTTCATTGCGAATTTCTTCTACTGTACGGCCAGTCGTCGACCGTTTTATTCTTCAAAACTCGACGTAGAAGAGGCTCGTGGACCAAAATGTAAGGGTCCTAACTAAGTGGACTATAAATGAAAGCAGTGGACTGTATAAACTGTTCGTTATTATAATCCAAGGGAATTACAGTAAAGATATATGTTCGCGTGTGTCGTGTTTGGTCGCGCAATATGAAGTGTCGTCCTCCCCGTCCCCCTCGTGCACCGGCGCAGCCGCCCGACGGCTGGCCCGAAGATAGCCGACGGCGGGCGCGAAGATAACCGACGGCGCCCGAACAACTATTTTTGTGACATGGCGGTAAAAATCTGTTATAATTATGCGCGCGCATTTTTTTTTAATGTGAAGGCTAACATATTTTAATCATACTGCCAAGTCTAACGTTTGTATTTTTTGCGTGAAAAGTTTTTACCATAATGTCTTGCGTAGTGACAATGGAATACGCATGTAACATTTTTAATACTTTTGTAGTATTTAATTTAATTAATACGGCCACTGAATTACACTCTAATAAACCAATCCAAAAACCGCGCGCATCTTAAAATGGTGGCCAAAGACACATAAATAAACGATTTATTTAAAATGTTTTTTTTTATTAAATAAATCGTTTGTACAAGTGAAAATGGTTAAAATTGCATGAAATAAGTAAGTAAGACACTAATTTATACCATTGAACGCAATAACTTCTGAGAATTTTTTTCTTACTCAAAATAAAAAAAAAACAACTTTTTTTTTGTAAGAATAAGAAGACTTAAACTGAACTTATGTAATAAAATAAATACAGTTGCATCTTGAATAGGATTTGATATTACTTTTACATGATTTATTACATTTTATTACATGATTTTTTATCTTACCTTGTTTATTTTCTAGTCACTATTGGCTTACAGCCACACTACCTATGTCACTATCTGAGGTATTATTATTTCGTTTTTACGTAAATCGCACCTAAAATATGTTTTTCTGGAATTTTAGGAAAAACTAAGATAATATATAATTAATTGATATTGCGTTAGCAATTGTGTACGCATCTGTACGAAGCTATTACACTATAATATTATACTGGAAATTTGGAACGTTCGGTCTATGTACTGCACGGCCGCTTTTTTGTGCCCATTCAAACTTGGTCGGTTAATTCGGGTTTTGTAGTTGTTCTGGTAATTTTATTATATTTCTTTAATAATTAAGTGTAATGAACTGAAATTTCAGATATGAGTGGTTGCATTAGTACACTAATGATTGGAATATGTGTTATTTCGCTTTTCCATTAAGAAGTCCTAAAATCGGATATCATAAAGTATAGTGGTCTATTCGTAGTAAATTATGGCATTGCTCATTAATTACTAAGCACACATAGATGAAACTTGGCAGGGCGTTGTAGACCCCTACAAGATGCAGATAAAAGTTAAAAGTTAGACTCTAGAGTTCCTATTTTAAGAGCTTGGACCTAATAACCTTATTTTATGTTTACGTGTATATCTTGTGAACGGTATGCTTTTTTCAAATTCTGTTTTTACACACATTCATGGGCGTAGCCACACTGGGGCAAGCTGGGGCGCTTGCCCCACCCTGGCTCTGATCAATAATGTACCTAATTAAACAAAAAAAAATTTTTTTCTTAGTCTTGAGGTGCTCTTTAGCGGGCAATATTTCTGCAATTGTGTTGCTGCAATACATTGCCGGCGATATTTTCGGTATTGCCCGGTCACACTTTAAATGTTTAACTTTTGGTATGACAAAAAATTTTCGTCGCTCCTACACGAGCAATATTTTTCGGCAATATAGTTCTGCAATACATTTTTTCAGGATCTAACCACACTAAAACGATGTTACTTATTTAATAAGCTAAGCCCTTAGTGTGGTTGCACCGCTTTAGCAAGTACTGCTGCAACTTATTTTAAATTCGACCACCTGTCGATATCATTGGAATTATTACCGGAACCAGGCAATTTTTTTAAAAATTTTTTCGAAGCTTCCATGGTTCTTCACGGATACTTGCCATCGTTGATTACTAGTCACACTTTATCTAGATAAGGTTATACGTATAAACAAGGTGTATTTCTTGAAGTGCTCATCCTTTCAGGCATGTCTTGGGGCTCCCGATACACTGACGCACGGGGCAGAATGGTGGAAGACTGGGCCCTAGAGGCAGGCCTAGTCGTGTTGAACCAGGGTACCGTCCCCACGTGTGTGCGGGTGCGGGGTGAGTCGGTGGTGGACATCTCGTTCGCCAGCCCCGCTCTGTCACGCCGCGTGTCGTTGACTGGCGCGTAATGGAGGTGGAGACGTTCTCCGACCACCGGTACATCCGGTTTGACGTCTCCGCCCAGACCTCCGCTGCGCCGGTCCGAAAGACTCCAAGCGGTCCGCGATGGGCGCTGAAGCAGCTGGACCGGAAGCTTCTTCTGGAAGCCTCGATACTGCAGGCCTGGGTGTCATCTCCGGACAGGCCTTCCGACATCAACGCCGAGGCTGGGTGGTTCCAGGAGGCCATGTCCGAGATCTGCGACATGGCAATGCACCGGGTTCAGCCTGGAAGGGGTCAGCGCCAGGGGCGTCCTGCGGACTCTCCGTCCGCATTTCGGCCCATCGTTTTGCTCGACGAGGCGGGCAAGCTCTTCGCGAGAGTGATTGCGAGCCGTCTCGTCGAGCGGCTTATGCGGGTGGGGCCGGCCAACGCCTTCAATACCCTGCCTTGGAGGAGGGGCCGCATTACGGTATCACCGGATGGCCGGCCTACCTCTGTCGTTTGGTCGAGGCCTATCTAACGGCCAGGGTCGTCATCTACCCCGGCCACCAGAGAGTGTGGAGTCAACGAGGGATGTCGTGCCGGGATCGGTCTTGGGGCCGCTCCTGTGGGACATCGGGTACGACTGGGTGCTGCGCGCCGACCTTCCCGAAGGTGTCAGCGTAGTGTGCTACGCTGACGACACGCTAGTCCTAGCGCAGGGAGGGTCATTCCAGGCGGCGGCTGATTTAATGTCAAGAGGTGTTGCGACAGTCGTGAGCAGCTGGGACTCGAGGTGGCCCTGCACAAGTCCGAGGCCATGTGTTTTCATGACTCTCGGCACCGGCTACCTCCGGGGTCTCACGAAAGGAGACCGACGGGGGGAAATAACGGTGGGAGGGGTTCACACCGGTGTTGAGTCGCCGATAAAGTACCTGGGACTTGTCCTCGACAACCGATGGAACTTCACGGTGCATTTCCGACGTTTGGGCCCCAAACTGGCGAAGGCTGGAACTTCCCCTTAAGCGGCTCCTGCCCAATCTCGGTGGCCCAAACGCCTCCTGCAGGCTCTACGCGGAAATCGTGCGGTCCATGGCCCTCTACGGGGCTCCGGTGTGGGCGCCCAACCTAGCCACGGCTCTGGCCCGGCTTCTGAGGGCGTCCCAGAGGGTCATGGCAATTCGCATGATGCGGGGATACCGCACGGTCTCCTGCGAGGCGGCGTGCCTCCTTGCCAGCGTCCCGACGTGGGATCTGGAGGCAACAGTCCTTGCACGCTTGTACCAGTGGCGCGTCGAAGTGCAACGCCGGGGCGAAGTCCTGCTGCCGCGGGTTATCGCGGCGCGGCACACGGAGCTCCAGCGAGATCTCATGGCGTAGTGGAGACAGCGACTGTCGCAACCTAGGGCTGGGCACGCCGTAATAGCGGCGGTAAGACCCATCTTTGAGGAGTGGCCAGAGAGGCGCCACGGCGCTCTCACGTTTCGCTTGACAGGTCCTCACCGGACATGGTCAGTTCGGGAGGTTCCTGTGTCTGATTCGGGCGGAAGCGACGCCTGGGTGTCACCACTGCAGCAACGGTCGCCTGGAGGACACAGTCGAGCACACGGAGAAGGTGTGCCGCGCATGGGCGCACCATCGACGTGTCCTCGTAGAGGCGATCGGCGGCGGTGACCTCTCGCGCCCGCTGGTCCAGGCCATGCTTCGGGGCGAGACGGAATAGGATACCGTCGCCTCCTTCTGCGAAGCAGTTATGCTAGTGAAGTGAAGGAAGCGGCGGCGCGCGAGAGGCAACGACGAGCCTCTCGCCCCGGACTAAGACCCAGGCGAGGACGTCGAGAGTCGCAAGACGACTACCGGCCGCCGTATGCGCGGTTCTGCGGATGGCGAGCTACCCGGCTAGGACCAGGCCCGCGTTGACGGCGCGTTAGAGTTCCACACGTGCCTCAAAGAGAAGTCAGCACGGGAAGGGGCCCAACAGGGCTAACGGCTGCCGGGGTTGCGAAATGTTTATAATAGTTACCGTGACCCTGGAACATAAAGGGCAATCGAAGGAACATGAGTGGATTTTAGTCAGTAGAATTCTGACACGCCCTCCCGCCGCACCCAGGACGGGAGCAATCATTTGATGATTTCCCACTTCCAAAAAAAAATGAGGTCCGTTTTAAACACCAAGATGGCGGGTAAAAATAATTTAGGGCCAGAGCCCAAACGGCTCAAGTTAAAATAAAAATACAGGAAGAGGGGGCGGGGGGGGGGGGGGGATAAGTTGACTGCTGCCCCACCCTGAGCCCAAGGCTGGCTACGCCTATGCACACATTATACACAAATTCAAAGCAACATGCATAAGAAATTACAACTCTGTACTAAACCGTTATATATGATTTTCATCAAATTGCCAAACGTTGTCGCAGCGGCAAATTGAATATCTTCGTAAATAGACGACACACAAATTTCATTTATGCATACACATTTACCTCTCGTTACACGCTAATTATTGTATGTATTCTTTTTCTTGTAAGTCCATAGAAAAAAAAATATTCCGCTGGGACAACGTTGTCCTGGCGGAACCAGTTCTTGTTGAATATCTGCCGAATGGCTGGATACACAAATTTGAATTTAGCATACACATTTACAGGACGTCATACACTAATTATCTGCTAAACTGAAATTTAGAAAATCGACACTTTTCCGCTGGGACAACGCACACGCTTTCATCATAACTAACGCGTTGATTGAAAGCAACTGCCAGTTTAGACGTAAATATGTCAACTGCAACTATGCAGCTGCCTTTACAATGAGCAGATGACCGGCTTAGTCTGAGTTTACGTTTGAGTAAGTTGCGCTATGCGCTAGCGTCGTAATTGAACTGGAACTACGTCGCTTTGACACAGCAAATGTTGAGGCACCTAAGACTTATCTAAGCAGCTATGACTTCTATTTAAAATAAACTAATATATATAAAAAAAAGCTTTTTACAAATTACTTCCCCATCGTGGAGTAATGTCCTACGAATTGATTTTGATATTCGACAACGGTGTCGCAAGAAGTGGGGTTGTGGCCCCCCTGCTAAAGCCAAGAGTTCCTGGAGTTTTACACATTAGATTTCGTAGCGTTTTATTATAATCGCTTTAAGGGTAGAGGAAGACTTGCACTGAAAGTGTAAAACTTCATGTGCTTTTGACTGCACTACAATTCATACTTTTTCTCATCTTCCATGTCTTGCTTTGCCTTGTTAGTTGATTATGCAAACTACTTATTAACATACTTCTCACCTATGTACATAATTATGAATACCTATGTAAATAATTGTCCATTTAACACATTTTAAGTGGTGGAACTAAGCCAATTTTGTAGCAAATAAAATAAAAAATAATCTTATAACTTATGTTCTTCAGTAAAAAATAAAAAATGCTGAACAAGTTAAAATTTACATTTTGTACAAATTTGATAGACATGATTTTCAGGTTTCATCATTGATAAGAAAATTAAATAAATCAGTGGCCGCTTGCTTTGCAGCCCTTTGAGACGTCTGTCACTAGCTAACTACTTACCTATAAGGTATTTACACTACCTGCTATATTTACTGACAAAATATTAAGGCTCTGAGCAGACGACGGACAGAAAAGATCGCTTTAAGTGAAGCTGTAGTCACTTTCGTTGCGAACTCAATGCATATCACGGAGTGAAAGTAGTAGAAAGCTTGTAGAATTTATCAAGCAATAATTTTTTACTATTCGAAGAGTTTCTGAAAATTATAAGTGATCGACCAGGACCCTGCTTAGGGGGTCCTGGTCGATCACTTATAATTTTATAATTGAATTAATAATAAGGTGTACTGCACTTCGTCACCATTGACCCTCGTCTGCGCAGGCCTAAATCTACACCACCCATGTCATTCGTGTGCTCAGCGCCTAAAGCTAACCTAAACATGTATCTGATGTTATTTCAGGTACAATTAGCCAAGCCATTGTGACAAGTTTATACATATCATTTTACAACCATCGATAATTTTAATTCATCATATTTTAACTTCACAGCCCGCGCTCACACATGCCCAAAAACTAATTGATACCAGCTACTGATTAATTGCTGCTTTTAATTTGATAACACATATACTACATTAATTTTATCATTGTGACCTCGTTCAGTACTGGGGAAAATAAATATTGTTTGAAAATGTGTGCCGTTAAAGACTAGACACAAGGGAACTAACTACAATAGGCGAGATGACAAAAAAAAAGTAATTAGTCCGTCAGTTAGATAATAAAAAAATTAGGGACACGTATTTTTTCTTTTTTCTCGTAAACAGAAAATGACGACAATACAGTGCGTTGAAGTTTCGTGAAACGTCACGCCTTTGTATAATTTTTACTCAGAAGTGACGTCACAAGCCCCCTCTCCGGAACTTTGATGCTCTTTATCTTTGTATTTTGTTATTAATTTGATCAAGCAAAAAATATGTGTCCAGTATTTTTGGACTGTCTAACAGACGGACTAAACAGAATGTCATTCTTTTGATGTAGTCGTAGTCAACATCCCTATTGCTGAGTTTAATTCAATTTTAATCCATAAACGATAGTCTTGCAACGAAATGCAATTATGGTTCCATTCATGGCCTCCATGCTTGAACAATTATTTGTGTACCAAAACTTGTGTACTATTTTTATTGATTCCATTAACATTTCAAAAAAAGTTTTGTGTTTTTTATGGGCAAAAATTGAGTTAAATAAAAGCAGTCAGTCCCTTAAAAATATCTTTAAACCTTATATGTAAGTACTTCTTTCTCTCCAGCTATCACACCTCGCAGGTGAACTAGGCTATGCGGACACAACAAAGTACACTAGCCGTAAATATGGCACACTGGGTTTTGCAAAGATACTGGCACTAGTGAACTTTTCAATACTTAGCAGCACTGGTTTACCTATCCTCTATCTCACTCACCATCGAATTTTAGCAGTCGTACAAAGGTAAAAGAAATATTGCTTAATAATAGCATTTTTTTTTTTAACTCAACCATATTTAAAAAGTCTCTTGCCCATTTTCCACTGCATAAACATGCCTTTAATTTGGAAGGAGATTCAGATCTTTTGTTTTTCGGTAACATTCTAAAATACCTTTTACAAACTAACTGATAGACATACCCAGTTATTCAAATAATTAATTGATTAATTATTGGCAGGAAACCTAATCAAATTAAAACCCAATGTGCCACACTTACGGCTGTACTAATAACTTAGCATACATAACAACATTACTCAAAATCAGTCCTCAATACGTCACTCGCGTACTTCGCCCATCTCTTTGGACAGCTTGCCCACATAGTAAGCATGGTCAAACCTGGTCACTACGATGCCTCCGTTCAGCTTCACGTCACTGTCCGCTGAATAGTCAATGTTATCACCTTTTGTAGTGGTCATTTTCCCTCCAACCGTTTTTATGATCGCGTCACCTGCACAGAGGTCCCACTTCTTAATGGCAGTGGCGTGAAGATACACATCATAGGTACCGTTCACGACCTCCATGACTTTGTAGCCCGCGCCGGCCGCAGAGTGGACCGTTGTCTTTGGTCCGAACGCTTTGGTGGCTATCTCTTTCACCTTCCCGGCGTGTGAGCGAGAGACCACCACTTTTGGGTGCTCCTTGTTCTCTTCTTTCTGTAAGGTATGATTTGCAATTTTGTAATAAGTTATTAACTAATAGGCCAAACATGACAGATCTTATCTAATTAACTAAAGATTAGTTAAGTATGCTTATTAGCTGCCTGTTTTCCTATTCTAATGACTGTACGACCCAGCGACGGCGGTGCTGATAAACGACCAAAGAGTTAAGGTTCATTTATAGGCCTGGCTACTCAAGCTGCGGACACACGGCGGGTAGTCAACGGGAGCGGCGCGGCAGCGGCGGCGTGAGGAGCGGCGCGTTTTTAATGCATAGATTTATATGGAACTGGCCTGTTAGGCGATTCACACACGGCACCGCGCACCGCCGCTGAGGGCGGTGAAGCGGATGTCATGTTGTACGAGACACTTAGAAATCCGTTGATACCTAACACACGTACACAGCTCGACCGCACGGTCGAGCGGTGCTCTCGCCGCCACCGCCCCTCCGCGCTGGCGTCCGCACGGTGGGGCGGTGCCTCACACACGGGGCACCGCATAACCGCGCGGTTTATTGTAGGTGCAGGACGTGTTGTTGTTCAATAAGGATTTCGATGTCGAAAAGTTTATTTCGGAGATCGAAAGCCGCTCTGCTATCTGGGACTTTAAAACATTCATATACATAGGGACATGAGCACGCAAAAAATATCTTCGTGTTTTCACAGACTTTTATAGAATTACATGAAAGTTCCATTTAGAGATCTGCTAAGTAAAAGGATGAACCCAATATCTTGGTTCTTTTTTGGGCCATAACAGCCAGATTGCTACTACCACTTCAGCGTCCATTCTTGCCAGTGTCTATGATAAAACTGATCAAAACCGCTCTAAATCGATCCGCGCGGCCAGGCGCGTAAACGGCCTAACTCCGCTTCACCGCCACCGCCCTCCGCGGCGGGGCGCGGTGCCGTGTGTGAATCGCCTTAGAGAACGGCGTACGAGAATTAAGCGGCGCCTGCGCGTCTGGCACCGCTAAATTATAATATTGATGAACATTTGATATAGTTTTGGGCATTTCATTTTTTACTTCATTATAACCACAAATTTTGGTAAAATGTATGAAATAAAACACAGTAAATTTACTACTTACATGGCTCACATCAGGCATGTTAGTCGACGGCTTTTTCGTAAACCATCCCCAGAATGTCCGAGACGGGAATGGGTAGTGGATGACCCCTATGATGGGCACACCTTTGATGGCTACACACACCATGGTCGTCACATACTGGTAAAGAGCCTCTGAAATTGAAAAACACAGCTATCAGAGAAAAGTAAGATATAGCATAATTTTTCTAAATTGGCTTAACAGTTTAGGCATTTAAATGTATGAATAATTGAGGACTAAGTGCAGAAACTAGACCCTAGCTAGCGCTTTCAGTGTTTAGGAGAATGAAACTTCACATTATGGGGTAGGCACGAGAAAGAAAATAAGACATGTAGGCAAGGTACCTAACTACCTCAAATTTTTTTTTTGTCATTTTATGATTTTTCGTATTATTTTCTGCACTTTGTCAATTTGGTTAATACACATATCCATGCAAAATTTCACAGTTTAAACATTAACTGAGCATAAACTAGGGATGGACAGATGGACAGACATGATGAAACCATAATTTTTTTTTTGTACTATTTTGGCATGGAACCTTAAAAAAGACTTAAGACTCTATAACACTGTCTAGCAATTATAGATTTGTTCATTTCATTCAACTAATTTCCTTTTTCTCTAATACTGTGTCATCATCATCTCCCTAGCCTTTTCCCAACCGTGTTGGGGTCGGCTGCCAGCCTAACCAGATTCAGCTGGATACCGGTGTTTTACGTGGAGCGACTGCCTATCTGACCTCCACAACCCAGTAACTGGGCGTCACAATACCTCTTGGTTAGACTGGTCTGAGTTTCTGACTAACTAGTAACGACCATCAAAGTTCTACGAATAACAACTGGACCAACGGCTTTTCGTGCTTTCCAAGGCACGGGATGTCAGTGATGTCTAAGATAAACTTTAGAAAGTACATATGAATTGAAAAAGTCACATTGGTACCTGCCCGGATTCAAATAAAAATATTGTGTAGAAGTTAAAAATAAAAACGATTGAAAATTTTAGAAAAACTAGCACCTATTTATAACTTACTCAGAATAATTAATTAACAATTTATGCAGGTACTATAACCATAACTATGTGTGTAGGCAGTTACAAAATACCTGAAATACATTTATTATCTAGGTATTTATTTACTGATAAGGAAGGTATTGGGTCGATATGGAGTGGCAATTTATTAATGGAATAAACTTTTCGTGCCACAACTAAAAGGCCACCCAATATTTAACTAATGATTCTTATCTTAGTTGTTAAAGCAAATCTAATCAGACTTGTTAACCAAAATGTACTATAACAGTTACTTTTAAATAACATTGTTATTTATAATATTTTTATGAGAGAAACAGGGTACTTAGGTTTTTTTTTTGGTGAGTGGGAAATCATCCAATGACTGCTCCCGTCCTGGGTGCGGCGGGAGGACGTGTCAGACTCTTACTGACTAAAACCTACTCATGTTCCTTCGATTGCCCTTTATGTTCCAGGGTCACGGTAACTATTATAAACATTCCGCACCAGGGTACTTGGGTCAGTGGGTAGTCTTTGAGGAGTTGAAAGTGATGTGGAGTAATTTTTGTCCTATTTCGTTTAGGTTATTAAAGTTGTTCTTATAGGCTACCAATTTAGTAGTCATTTTTGTACATAATATTACCATTATAACAATTGGTGAATATAATGTAAATTTTAGGCTATACCTGTGTATTCCTTAGTTGCGTCTAGTGGGTCGATCCACACCGTAACATCCTTGGTATACACCAGTTCATCACTCAAGTAGTCAATAATATTGTTTCCTGGAAGCACTGTCTCTAAATCTATCACTGATTGATTTTCACAATTTGTGTCACTCTTTGAATGTTCTTCAGAGACTACAGTCAGCTTCGGAAACGTGTTTTTCAATCCATAGTACATTGCGCAATGCGAGGCATAATCTGCATCAGTGACCGGGTCGTTTACCCCTTCTAACGTTTTACCTTTACTTTTAATATTTAATTCCTGACTCTTCCCTTCCATAACCTTCTTTCCTCCCCGCTCAGCGGCTTGAACAGACGCTTTTAACAAGCTTTTCAAGTTAATAAGATCACTTTCTTCCATGGGAGAACTAGCACTCCCAGTACGCCAATAAATTATTAAAAATAATATAAAACCTAACGTGAAACATGCGAATTTATTTACTCTTAACGTTCCACCGAAATTCATTGTGTTCAGTGATTTGTTATCTTTAGAACTCGCTTAATTTGGATTTTTGTTTTGAAATGAGATTTGGGACTGGAATATGTATGTAGGTACCAGATGGGATGGCCGATGGGTAGGGATGTTAAAAAATAATCGATTTTTATTTAAATCGATTATTATATTCAAATAATCGATTTTTTATTGTCGATTTTTATATTAATATTAATCGATTTTTAATAAACCGATTATATAAACTACGAGCTTAAAATCGAAGTTTTTAGAAATAGCTTATTATCTATTCAACAGATGAAAATGATGATTTTATTATTTTTATTTATTTGTAATACTGTTTTGCACTCAAGATTGTCTATTAGAAATCCCAGGAAGATCTATAAAATATCAATATTTTGATGCAAGTACTAAAATAACTCTACCTAATTCCAACTCCTGATAATTATACGAATAAGAAACGCATGTACTTATAAATTATACAAAAAAATCGATTTATGTGAAAAAATCGATTTATTTTGAACTAAGAAAAATCGATTTTTATTTAATCGATTATTTTATATTAAACTCACATCCCTACCGATGGGGCGCCATATAAACTTCAAAATATGACAATATTGACAGACAACAGCGATAACAGATTAAATATCAATAATTATTCAACCCACATTCCTCCCGTAGCCAATCATGACCTTAAGCCTCTACAACACAAGTGCGTTTTTAATTCTAGTTCAATTCTAGGAATTATTATTATTGAGTCCGGATTTCTGGTAAAAAACTGCTATGATTATTTATTGCAGTATGTATCTTCGGAGCCGTCATAATTATTACATAATGTATTAAAACGGATAATGCATCACGTTTGTTATCTTATTGACCGAAATGACCGATAATAACGCACCCATGTGGTAGAGGCTTCATGGTATAAAAAATCGAATACGAATAGCAGGAGCATTTGTCACAATAATCGACTAATGGATCACTAATTGACGATTTAGTAACTTGGTGCACCTCTTACATCAGTCAGATATTGGTCGAAGAAAAAAAAAAAAAAAAGTGAAATCATAGACTTCATAATTTTTATTTTCTCTACTGTGCTGTGGTCTCTTATGCCCATTTCACACGAGAGCAGAACAGTGAGGCAGCCGCAGAACAGTGGGCAAAACGTACTGTTGCTACTGTTTGAAGAACGCACAGGAGGACAGTACTGTTCTGCCCCCCACTTTTCTGCCTCACTGTTCTGCCCTCGTGTGAAATGGACATTACAGTCTGCCTGCCTGCCTGTCTTACATTGACGTCTGTCTGTTTGACTGACTCTGTCTTGTCTTTTGTCTGTCTGTCACAGTCTGTGGCCGGCAGTCGAACACGATAGGGTTCGAGATTTTCTTAATTTTGTAAATTAGTTAGACAACAAATTATACACAAAAACAGGCTTGAAGAATTTATTGGTCACGAGATAAAAGCTAATCAAAATGATTTTAGTTGACATTTACGATATGGTAAGCTTACACCCATTATTTAAATTATTCTTATTACTCATCGTTGTATAAAAGGGGTTTCCAAGTATCAAATAACTTTCAGGCGGGCTGGTGGACTCTAGTCATCGCTTTACAAATGATTATTATTTCTACTTACTTCTTCTGGAGCAAAAAGAAGTCTAAAACGTACGATCCACTATGTAATGGAGAGCCAATCGAGTGGAAACCAATACCTATCGTTGAACACGATGTTACGGTAGAAGAACCTCCTATGATGGGAAAAATTGATGACAACGTGTTAAATGTAGGCGCCACAAGTTTCCTTTGCCTTGATAAAGAGGAATATATCATGGATAGTGCCTTGCAAGCTCTTGGAAAGTATGGTGTTGGTTCCTGTGGGCCCCGTGGGTTCTATGGCACGATTGACGTACATTTGGACCTTGAGGAACGTCTGGCTAAATTCCTGGAGGTGGAGGAGACGTGTGTGTACTCCTATGGATTCTCTACAATTGCCAGTGCTATACCGTCCTATTCTAAGAAGAAGGACATTATTTTTGCGTGAGTATTGTCCTGTATTCTTCTTATTTATGGTTTACCTTTTAGGGTTTAATAAATCTTTTAGAAAACTTGTAGCAATATTGGTAAAGAGGGAGCACCTTCAATTACAGTGTCACAAGATTATGACTGTAATCACAGTTAAATGCACTCAAGTAGACCATGACTCAAACATTTCAATGTCAGCAATTTATTGGTAATATAATTTCTGATATAATGGAAAAACTGCAATAAATGTGCTTTAACACTTTTTGTAGTATGAGACTGAATGTTTGACAAGAATCACTGTTTACAGTAGTAAAGAGACTGCATGAACCTAAACTGCATCTCGAAAGATTTTTATTGTTTTAAAACAAGCTTAGGCTTTCCTTAATCATTTTCCTCTTTTGTTAAAATATGTGAGATATTTTATTTGTGTTATTCCCCCTCAATCAGCCTTCTATACTATGTACTATTTAGACTATTTTAGACTATGTGGCCCTGACCAGCAATGCATGTTTGGATTCAAAGTTAAAAAATGCTATTGACTGATATCACATGATACTAAGTGTTTTTGTTGACTGATTAGAAAGTTGGAAGAAGTTCGAAAAAAAAACAATAATATTAAAATGTTAATAGTTATTGGAGGAGGCTTACTGGTTTCTCTTCAATACAAAAATAAATCATTTATATCTATGTAAACCGACTGACTGATTGTTTAGCTAGTATTTTATAAAATCTGTTTATTGTGGCCTAATTTTGACCCTGTAGGTATATCACTAATTTTATATAGTCATGCAAAGCTATACTATCTATGCAACATACCCTCCCTGTTATATAGCTTCTCTGGTATACAATTCCTCCTTAAAATTAATACTCAATTTAGTGGCAAAATATAATTTAGTAAATTTAATATTTTTTTGCTACTAAATTCAAACAACTTGTAAGTACTTGTGTTCCTTCCTTACCAATTTCCTTGCATCAATAATATTTAAAATTAAAGTAACATGTTAATTCATCTTTATGTTGTTTACTGATAAAGTAACGGTTCAAAAAATATTTCAAAGTCAAAATCAACATTCAAGGTTGTCATGCATAGTTGCTCTCATGGGTCAGTGAGTGGGGTTCCAATAGGGTTAAGAAAGATTTTTTTAAGAATAATAATATAATAATACCAGCCTATAACTGTCCCACTGCAGGGCAAAGGCCTCTTCTCATACAGAGAAGGCACGAGCATTGATCACCACGCTTGCTCAATGCGGGTTGGCGATTTTGAACTTGTATTAACTACAAGTCCAGGTTTCCTCACGATGTTTTCCTTCACCGATGTCTGTGATGTCTAAGATAAACTTTAGAAAGTACATATGAATTGAAAAAGTCACATTGGTACTTGCCCGGATTCGAACCCGCAACCTCTTGCATGAGAGGCGGGCGCCTTAACCACTAGGCCATCACGACAATTTTTTTTTTAAGAATAAATTTTATAAATAATTGGACAATTTAGAAATTATTAAATTTACGAAACTATTGTGGAGACCATAATAAAAGTTGTTAAGAATAATATACCAATTACTTTTCAAAATTTACTTACACCAGGTTTTATCCGCGACTTCGCCTGCATGTATGTCAATTATAGCAGAATCAGATAATACAAGTATTAAGATATAATCTCTGTCCTTACTCAGATCTTCTGATAAGGTAACACATAAAAGGAGACAGTTAACTTAAATGTTTACACTTTATAATGCACTAGCTCTTGCCCGCCACTTTGTTCGCTTGAAAATAATGACAGATGTAGATAGATAAAAGTATTCCATGCCCTTTTCCACCCATGTGATTGATGGAATGGAATGTTTATAATAGTTACAGTGACCCTGGAACATAAAGGGCAATCGAAGGAACATGAGTGGGTTTTAGTTAGTAAGAGTCTGACACGCCCTCCCACCGCACCCAGGACGGGAGCAGTCATTTGATGATTTCCCACTCACCAAAAAAAAAAACCCATGTGTTTCTACATTGGTCCAGTAGTTCAGCTGCGAAAGTATAATTGACGGACAGTTACTCTCCCATTTTAATGTTAATATGGATTTCCTTAGCATTTACCAAAAATTCTCTGTAGATAAATACTAATAAGCCCATACTATTTCAGTGATGAATGTGTTTGGTTCGCAATCCAGAAAGGTCTGGATGCCTCCCGCAGTACCATCCGTTACTTCAAGCACAATAATATGGACCACCTGGAGGAACTGCTGGCTGAAGCTCAGAAGAAGAAGGAACTGAACCCACGGAGACGAGCCTTCCTCGTTGCTGAGGCTATTTACTTTAATACTGGAGAAATGTGTCCGTTGAAGAGGCTGGTGCAGTTGGCTAGGAAGTATAAGTTGAGGATTATTTTGGATGAGAGTTTAACCATTGGGGTGAGTGTTTTGCCCTTTTTATTAAAGATTTGACTACACGAAACTACAGCGAATTTACATAATTTTTAATTTACATAAATAAACATACATTATTTCCACACGATAAAAATACATACATTTAAAAGTAATTAAAATTTTGTTATGTGTGGCCTCATAATGCTCAAGTTGGTTGATCGATAAGTATTAGGTAGGTAGCACTAATTTTGATGCACGTAAAGGTGTATTAGACAAACAGACCCTTATTATAATAATAATAATAAAATTCTTTATTGATATAAAAGAGGTACATCGAATTCGTAGGATCCCCTAACACCTGCGCTAGTAAATACTGTGTTACAGGTGTTAGTGTCTTCCCCTGTGTATGTTGACATTATTATAAATTTATATCAAAACAGAATACATAAGAGAAAAAATAAAAAATAAAAATTAAGAGGACACAAACAAAATTTTATAACTACAATTTTGCTTGCATGCTAGAGTGTCTGTGTGTGTGTGTGTGTGCGTGTGTGTGTGCGTGTGTGTGTGTATGTGTGTGTGCGTGTGTGTGTGGGTATATCTATGAGTGGACAAGATTTAGTTCATTATCAACAGATTTTCTACTGCTTCATAACTCATCGATTTCAACCAAGTAGTTAGAACCATTTTGAGTTTGTTATTATTTAGTTTTTTTACTTTGTAAATTTTATCGCATTGGTTGTATATATGGGGAGCTAAGAAATTGTTGTGTCTTTTAGCAAATGACGACTTAACACGAGGTACAGGGCAGCGTACTACACGCTTTTGTGATGGAGGTAAGTATGGTACTATTTTTCTGTGATATCTGCGCAACGTTTCATATACGTATATCTTTCTCACAGATAGTACTCCTGCCAATTCATATACGCTAGTAGTGGGATGCTGGTACGGTAAGTATAGAAGCACTTTTAGCACCATACGCTGAGCCCTCTCAACTCCAATCATATGAGTTTTTGCCGCTCCTCCCCATGCACAGATACAATATCTAATTATGCATTCGCACAGTGCTCGATATGTCTGTAAAAGCAGTACGCGATTGGCTACTGTGCGTAAGTTTTTAAATATATATACTAATTTCCTAACTCTAGCTACAGTCGTCTGGAGGTGCGTAGTCCAGGTAAGTTGATCATCTAGCGTCACTCCCAGGTATTTTATACTGGCTACTTTAGTAAGCGCCGCGCAGTTACAATTCGTGTGGATCTCTCTTCGGTTACACGGGAAGGTATGTATTTTAAGGTTGCACGATACAGAAGGTTTACCCACAGATGTTTTACTGAAGCAGACGTATTTCGTTTTGCTAGTGTTTAACGATAGGAGGCTGTTTTCTAACCACGCTGTTACCCTAGCTAAACCGGTCTCAGCTAATTCAAACACCGCATTCCAGGTTTGACCATGAAAGATCAACACTGTAGACCGCACACAGAGTTAATGCTTTCATAGCCATCCACCCTAACACATTGGTATCTTTCGGATAAGTAATCTGTGAACCAATCTAGGACTACACCTCTCATACCAGCATTCTCCAGACGTGTTAATAAGATAGGAATAGACACTGTATCGAATGCTTTTTGGAGGTCTAAGAAGACCCCCAAACATTTGTCTCCTCTATCTAAATACGACACTATGGTTGAGGTTAATGTTAATACCGCATCCTCCGTAGATTTATCTTCTCGGAAACCAAACTGGGAATCACTAAAAAAGTTGTTGCTTTCTAAATATTTTTTCACTCTCTTATTAACAGTCTTTTCCAGTATCTTAGATAGGGTTGAGAGGAGAGAGATAGGGCGGTAACTATTCGGCTCTATTTTGCTTCCCGTTTTAAAAATTGGACAGACAACTGCTCTTTTAAATATATCTGGAAATGTACCGGTTTGTAGACTCAAATTACACATGTACGTAATAGGTAGAACAAGTGTTTCAATGTTTTGCTTCAATATTTCTGCGGTAATTTTGTCCCATCCAGGTGCACTTTGGGTTCTCAGTCCCAAAATAATACCCTTAATTTCATAAGGATCAGTAGGGGTAAACGACATAGAATTAGGAGGAGAAATACTTATAACAGCTTCTCGTTTTAGTTCCTGTTCAGTCTTATTCATCCTGCTCAGTATATCTTTTGCTAAAGTACCTCCAATACCAGTAAAATAATTATTAACCCTATTCAAAGACTCCGTAGGCGAGGCATCGATATGTAGCAATTCTGCAGTAGGTTCGCTGTTCTTCTTCATGTCACAGACTTCTTTTATAATTTTCCATGTTTCTTTGATGTTACCTTTACTTAGATTTAATTTTTCTTGATAATATCGTTTTTTTAGGTCTTTTATTATAAAATTACATTTATTTCTGTATTTTAGGTACTTATTCAGTAGAAGTATATCATTAGGTGTCTTTGCTACGTCTTTGTGTAACTTGTCCCTTCTTCTGATACATTTCACTATACCTTTCGTTATCCATGGCTTCAGTGGTTTATATCTATTAGGAACTTTTACCATAATGGTGTTATTTCGAATAATGTTTAATAGTTTATTAGTTATTATTTCTGCTGCAATATTAGCATCAATAGTTGCAAAGACAATATCCCAGGACTCTTTTGTGAGTAATATTTGTATTGTTTTGTAGTCTACCACCGTTTTACTCTGTACAGCATTATTTTTTGCTACTTTTGGATGATTAATGCATAATAGAATTGGGCAGTGGTCTGTTATTGGCTGTTCAAATACTATAGTTTTACATGGATTTGTGCATTTAATCATAATATGGTCGATACATGTCTTGATGCGTCTAGGTTTGTTGATTCCTTGTTTAAGACCGTGCATTGCCATTAAATTTAAATAATCTTGAGCTATATTAGACAAATTTTCAGGTAAAGTGTCAATATTTATATCACCGGTAAAAATTAAATGTTTTGTGCTAATATCACATAACACTCTATCAAGTGATTCCAGATAACGACTCGGATTTTTGAAGCTTGGCGGACGATAGGAACAAATGATAGTATAATCGGGCTTAATAGTTACAGTTAAACAGTTTCCTTCTTGTATTTTGGGCTCATAGGCGCATGATATGAGGTCACAGCGCACATATACGACAACACCATCGTTTTGATTAAGATAATTTTTAGTCCAGTACTTGCTATAACCATTCATATTAGGAGGGGGGTTGCTCATATTAATCCAGCACTCAGACAGCACAATAACATCAACTTGTATATTTAAAGCAGCAATAAAGGCTACTAGTAGATCGAAGTTACAGTTAATGCTTCTAATGTTAAGACTAATCATTATTATTTTGTCGCGATTTCTTTTGTCATAGCCAAGTAGTTTCGAACACTGACTTGTGTCACTAAGTGATAGACATTCAATCTGTTCTGACATGTCTATATCTTCTGATATGCAGATATTAGAGTTATGATCGAATTTTATTTATTAATTGAGATGACCTATAAAAGGATGACCCATTGTTGAAATAAATCATATTCCACGTTCGCAATGCAGGCGTAAATGCATTAGAAGCTTTGTATTTCTTGTGTAGACTAATACTATTAATATCTGAATTTGTTTTGATTGAACTATATGAATTAAAATGTAATTGATTATTAATTGCCAGTACGCAGTAAATTATAATTCTATGGTTGGAATAATTCATTACAGTTATTACGTGGGTTATGTGCATTTTGTGTAATATGTTATTATGTGTATGTGTATTATTATATGGAGTACAATAGAATATGAGTGTTGTTTGTTGTGATGAGTGTTGATTGTATATAAGGTGTACATAGGAATATAATGTGAATGTGTGAATATATGGAGTACAATATATGAGGGTTGTTCGTTGTGATAGGTGTTGATTGTATAAAATATGTATGAAGTAACACAATGTGGTTGTATTTGTGTGAGTGAGCATGCTTTTTAGATAGTAAAAGAAGAATATAAACATAACAGTAATCGTTAAATTTAAAGTACAAACAAAATAAGCAAAAAAACAGACGATAATGATCAACAAAACTAGTCATTTCTTCTGCTGTTTTAGGCACAAACCTTCTAAGTCGGACTCCTGGTTGATCCTCATCGTAGGCTCTCCTTCTCTCTTCTTAATGTAGATTTTGCCATGCGATGTCCAATGATAGGCGTAATCGTTTAGTTTCGAAAATTCTCGTACCTGGTAGTACAGTTTCTTAGCCCTAGTTGTTAGGCTTTCTGAGATGAATATGGGAACATTTCCCTGAATTTTAATATGCGAGCTGTTGAGACGATTAGTTTTGTTGTTCCGGTTGTACTTTTTGATGTTTGTAAGAAGTCTCTCTTTAGTTAGGTTTGATGTGAATTCGACCGTAATTGGTCCATCAGTTTGGGGGTTTTTGTTGCTACTAAGACGGTTACACGGTTATTATATTATTAAGTATGGATTCTTCTCGTATCTTGACAGTGTGTGGGTGAGGACCATTGCTGGCGTACTTTAGATCATAGTTGATATCACGCTTGGCTATAATACACCCATACAATAAGGTAGACTTATTACGCATTTGCACTACGCGGCACAGGTTCAATTCTCGTATGGAGCAAATATTTGTTATTATTAGTATGTGGATTATCCCAAAACTAAAGTCCCATCCTGTTTAAAAAAAATCTAGTTTTAACCATCATTTAAATCTTGGAAACCAATATTGTAGATGCACGCGAAAAACTACTGGTATATGCAATTATGCAGCCATATTAAGGTGGGTACTGACCGGCGTTACGGGGCGTAATGTAACGTGTTACACCACGAGCATTCGTGCAGTCAGTACGTCGTGTTACGGGTAAACCAAGGAGCAACGAGCCGCTCGTTGCTCGCTTTGAGTGCTCCACCCGGCTGTCGGTTTTTAGGCGAATCCTTTGAGTGTTACACGGTTCGGTCAGTACGCTGTTGCAAGTCGTCCCGAGCGCACACGCATTGCGAGTAATCACACGTCGTCGTTCCTCGCGTATTCGTTTCTTAAAACATGGAGTGGCACAAAGAAAAGACTGTATTTTATAGAAAAATACAGAGAAGAGGAAGTGTTGTGAAACCCAGCGCATCCAGAGCATTATAACAAACTCAAGAAAGAAAACGCTTGGAATAGTTGGCTTCGTTTGCCTAGTAACGTTTTTTCTTCTTCCTAATTTGGATGAAACAATTAAGTAGAATCAAAGACGCCACATCTTGAGTAAATTAACGGCGAAAGCGGAGCACAGAGTTTTGACGAGCATGTTACGCCGATTTAAAAACACAGCGTAACATGCTCGATGCGTACACGCTCGATGCGAATGTTACATTACACCTCGTAACGTTGGTCAGTACCCACCTTTTCGATGAAATATTAAACTACCCAGTACATTTGAACCAACAAACGGCCACCACATTCAATTTAACATAGTCGAGTTCAATTTGAACAGAAACCCAAAACACGGCCATCGATGGAACCCGTGACAATTAAATAAACATCAATTAACGCGTCCCCGAGAGCTTTCATTACGGGAGCTAATTGAAAATCTCGGACAAGTGCCTACGTTTCGTGAACTAGTTAATATTTATTAATTTGTACCTACCAGATTGTGTACTCGCGTCTGTCATTGAAAACCAGAGCAGGTTACGTAATGACGGACGAAAGCTGTGGTTTTCTTTAATAATGGCGTAAATAACACCTATCCTGCCTCTTGTTAAAGGAGTCCCCAAATACAAGTCATCAGATTGTTGTCAATTTATCTTTAGTCGCCATAATATCCTTTTAGGAGGCGGAGAATCAGATATTTAAGCCGGGTCTCGGAACCTACTTTTTGACTGAGTCAGTTTTTTAAGCCGAGTTTCGGATAAAGTAATGAAGTCTCTTATTCTTACAATATTTTCAGTCGTGTCGTTCAACGTCTGTACGTGCGTCCATGAGTAGCTAAATCCTGGATACATAAATTATTGAAAATTGCTATAAATAATTATCTGAAAAACTAAAAAATATCAGTATTCTTTACTCAACCCCCTTACTCTCCCCAGGTTGTAGGCAAGCACGGGCGCGGTCTGACAGAACTGCTAAACGTGCCGCGTGAAGAAATTGACCTCATCGTGGGCTCGCTGGAGCACTCCTTCGCGACTGTGGGCGGCTTCTGTGCAGGCACCCACTTCATTGTTGAGCATCAGAGGCTGTCGGGACTCGGTATGTGTACTTTTTTCACGGTTCTGTAAAAACCTTTTACAAATAAAAAGTAATAAAAACCTAGAAAAGAATTAAGTTAATGACATCAGTTAAGCTATTCTCAAGATTTGGCCGAGGGAAATAGGAATTTGGCATGTGTACTTTTTTACGGTTATGTAAGAACCTTTTACAAAGTATTAAGAACATGAAAAATAACTAATGAAATCAGTTAAGTCGTGCTCATGACGTGACCTAGAGAATTAGGAATTTATTTTTCTGGTAGCTGACCCTGAGAGACATTTTGCTATCAAACAAAGTCAGCATAGTACGGTGGGCAAAGCAGATAAGTATCCAGGGCCGTCAGATACAGTTTAAGTTTTCTCAAAAACCCACGGATATTTTCTAATAAAAATTTGATTAGATTTACCTCAATTGTATATGACGGCCCTGGATACTTATCTGCTTTGCCCACTGTACATCATGATCTTTTTTGTGCGTGTTTTGTTTCGATTACGATTAACAGATGGTGTTCTATTGTTTTTTTTTTCTTTCTTGAACTATTCCAATGTTTTAATAGATTTTCCGCTTTTCTTGGAAGAGACCAATCCAAAAAAATCACAGTTTATAAACCCGGTATCGTCCTCGCATTATAAGTTGTGTTAATAACCCGACTTTGTTTTATAATATACTATCGCGGACTCTTCCGGTCGATCATGCTTAAGGCTAAAATCGCTTGCACCCGCCGCGCCGACCGAACGTAAAACTAGCCCCGCCTTCTTACGTATACACACGTGTATAAATATCTACGTTACTAATGAATGGCAGCAATGTCGTATGTGTGCGCGTGAGTTGAAACACAGAATGAGGATATTCATTCATTGTTTTTATATTCGTTAGCGCTGTGAGAGTTGGTATTATAACGAGAGTGTACGAGTTTTGACTTACATTGTTTATTTGATAAAGCAAAATATTGTAAGCGCACAATATTTAACAGATACACTGTTCAAATTTACTATTTACATGCAAAAGTAACTTTCGGTTGATCTATAAGCAGCATTCACTGCTTAAACCATACCACTAGTTTATAAAAATTGATAATGTTACCATAAAATAAATACATCAAGCTATTATTTAAATGCATAATCCGATAGCGACTCTCGGCGAAGACAACGTATTGGGTTTTATTATATTGTGAGTTATATTTTGTAGTAGTAATAAAAAAAATATATGAACACTATTTTTTTTTATTTATTTTTTTTGGGATAAGCTGCTAGATTAATAAATTATGCTTACTTGAGCGTGATAAACAATAGATTTAATTATTTAACAATCCACATTTAAAGCTTAAAATTTTTATGTGAACTTAAATAATAATGTTTTTGTCTTGACTTGGTTTCACCGACAAGATTTATTGTTGCACAATAGAACAAAAGGATAAACCGTCTGGGAGCGGGTGCAGATTTTAAAATAGCACAAAGGCATTGTGTATTGTCTATTAAAGAACTTTACACAACAAAACATTGTCGTGTCATCCTACCGCCACAGCTTGCTTTAGCAAAATATTTCTAAGCCCGTATTTTTTAAGCCGATACTGACAGTGCCCGGGAATCTCTAACCGCCTTATTACAAAACAAGGTTTTTCTCTAAACCAGGTTTAAGCCATTGAGCTAGGTTTTGTATTTCGAATTTTGATCGTATCAGAATAAGATTCAAATTACAAAACACGGCTCAATGGTTTAAAGAAAAACCTTGTTTTGTAATAAGGCGGTAAGAGTTTTATATACTTTTAACCTTGATTATTAAAAAAAAATAGATTTCTTAATGCAATGCAAATTAAACTGACTTAGAAAGTATAATCAGTATTAAAATCCGAAATGGCTTTACAGATCTTTTCCAAACTTTGTGAGCTTGTTCAGTAGGTATGAGAATCGACTACTATATATATATTCATACCCCTACATTTTTAACTCGACTAACACTTTAGATCTTTATTTAAAACTCGGTTTTATTGCTTTGAAATAAGATTGCTTTTAGCTGGACTCTGTTTTTTCTGAACCGGCTTCGCTTTTGAGTGAGAAAACAATAGAATAAGTCTGTTTACAAAAATGTTCGCTTGTTATTTGTTCTTACCTCAGAAAATTTGCGCATCAGTATTAGGCCTTTGAAATGATTCTTTGTTACGAAGTGGTTTTCAATAAAATATGCGAATAATTAGAAAACGAAATACAAAATCAACTTTGCTGGCTTTAAACAGTTTTAAGCGCAATTTATCTATTTAATATCAAAACATATTACTTAATTTAATCCACACTAATATTATAAATGGGAAAGTGAGTCTGTCTGTCTGTCTGTCTGTCTGTATGTTTGTCTTTCTATCTCGGCAAAACGGAGCGACTAATTAACGTGATTTTTAAGTGGAGATAGTTGAAGAGATGGAGAGAAAACATAGGCTACTTTTTGTCTCTTTTTTAACGCGAGCGAAGCCGCGGGCAAAAGCTAGTAACATCATAATTCTCATGACTTGGACATTCTTAAAACTCTTATTGATTTGTCTTATAAGGTGTTACAGAAATATATTTGTAACCATCAACTACGTTATCAACATTTGGTAGCACTACATTAGTCTGCGTTAACATAAAAAATCATACACTACTTATTTAAACAGGCTCTCCGTGGAAGTAAGTATCAAATCTAACAGGCGCGTGCGCAAGGCCATTTCCAAACTTGAATCTTAAGGTCAAGGAAGCCCGCGAAATTCAAATTCACTTACGTATTTTTGTAATTTTCAGTCACAATGTTAGTTACGAAACGGTTTTACCGATTTTTACCAAATTTTATATCGGCAACTATATAAACATTTTTTCATACCCTTACATTTTTAAATCGGTTAAAACTGCGGGAGGCAGCTAGTTTATTTATATAATTAATTTTAACTTTAGAACATGAGAAAAGACTGTCAAAGTAAATAATGGTTTGTATTTGTTCGGGCTGTGTTTGTAAATAGAGTTTCAATCTATGCTAATATTATAAGCTAAAAAAATATGTAGTTATTTGCCTTAATCTCTAATTATAGATTTTATGCGTGCAATAAATTAAACATTAAGTGTAAGAAAAATATTACATTACGAGCAATAAGATCGGCGCAAGTAACCAAAGGCACGGGTAAAACTACGGTCAGCAAGTAAATGATGTCGTAATAGCGATGAAGATAAATAAAATCACATAGTGTTATTGTTCAAACCACATTATATTTTCACATAATTAACACGCATTAGGAAAGATACCTAGTTTTATCTTAACCTCTGTTAAAAAATATATATTACTAAAATCACTTTACAATCACTTTTATATACTTGTATTCATATTGAGTTTCAGAAACAGTTTTTTTTTTGTATTTTTAACACAAAATGCTTATAAAAGTTGTTAAGACTAGCTGGAAAAGCACTTTTGCATTTTTCTTAAAGAATTGCAATGTATTATATAAAAATCCACTAAATTGAATCCACTTGGTTTGAAAAGTAGTTCACTTTAGAGAAAGTACAGAAACTTTTATCTGATGATTCGAAAACATGAAATAATAAGATTCAAATCATAATATGTGTAAAATAACATTAAAATAGCCAAACATGATTTTAAATAAAAAAAAATAACAAGCAACACGTTATTCATCTTTCAAATTTTAGATCTTTATTCAAAACTCGGTTTTAATGCTTTGAAATAAGATTGCTTTTAGCTGGACTCTTTGGTTTCTCTGAACCGGCTTCGCTTTTGAGTGAGAGAACAATAGGATAAGCCTGTTTACAAAATGTAAGCTTGTTATTTGTTCTTATCTCAGAAAATTAGCGCATCAGTGCATCAGTATTAGGCCTTTGAAATTATTCTTTGTTACGAAGTGGTTTTCAATAAAATATGCGAATAATATTATAAAACTCTAGTCTAAATCACTATTAAACAGAATTTCAAAACAAACAACGAAAAACCAAATCCACTTCGCTGGCTTTAAACAGTTTTAAGCGCAATTTATCTATTAAATATCAAAACATATTACTTAAATTAATAACATCATAGTTATGACAACTTGGACATTCCTAAAATTCTTATTGATTTGTCTTATAAGGTGTTACCTAAATATATTTGTAGCCATCAACTACGTTATCAAAATTTGGTAGCACTACATTAGTCTACGTCAACATAAAAAAACATACACATTACTAGTAATTACACCCACACAAATAATTTAAATTATATATAAATATTTTCCTTTTACCCGCACACTATTTTGTTACTTAAATCTTTTTTTTCTCCTTTTACTTTCGCCTTCTTGGCGTCCCTGAGTCACCTGGTTCCAGCAGAATACCAGCGTCAGGTATATGCTGAGCCTATACCTGACATATGCTGAGCTGGACACCCATTTGGTGCAAACCAGAGACACGCACTGCTTAGTCACTTTAATTTTCTTTTTTGTAATATTGTGTTTATTTTGTGTATGTCATGTGTTTTGCTCCGAATAAATTTGTTATCTATCTATCTATCTATACACTACTTATTTAAACAAGCTCTCCAAGTGTCAAATCTAACAGGTAAGTGCGCAAGGCCATTCCCAAACTTGAACCTTAACCTCTAGAGCCCCACTGGCACAAAATTGTTCCAGTAAACGAGTAATACCGTTGAGCCCCACTGGCACAAATTTGTGCCACCAAACTCCGACCGACTTAAAATTCTATTTTTGGTTTAAATAAGTCTTAAAATCGTTTCTGAACGAATGTTCTCGACGGCAGATAATATTTTCTAACCATAGACATAGATTGAAACTAAAAATATAGTAGGTAACATTAAAAAAAAAAGTGTGAAGTTAGTACAAAAAATTCGTGTTCGCGGTTACGTCGCGCGCCGGTGAATTCCTGTGTTTTCGTGATTTTTCTGTGATTTTGTGCGGTAAGTGGGTGATTATTCATTTATAAGTGTTTCTCGCATCTTTGTAGACAGTTTTTGTCATGAAATAATATCACAAAACTTGTTTTATTGAGCTAACAAAATTTACATCGTTCCGGGTTCGTCGAACTCGCTAATGTTATTGTACGATTTTTTGCGATAATTCAACGAAATTTCATCTTTGTAGTGGCAGAAGTAACGTGAAATCTATTTATAATTCATAATTAGACGTAGTCCATGCATATTTCAATCATTTATTCATATTATGATAAAAAATCCATTAGTAGGTAACGAAATCCTGTTTGAATTTTGAACTGTCAAACGTCAAAATGGTTCTTAGCCGTGCTAGTGCATATGGTCATGTCGACAAAAGTTATCGATGTTATCGTTTTTGTAAAATTGTTCGGATATATAAAATGAAAGTATTTTATTTTTCGTAGTTTATAGTTTTATTTTCTTTTAGTGTGGTTTGAATGTAGATGTTTTTTTTTATTAGAATAATTTATTTTAGTTTTTTTATGTGCTGTTTTGTAAATTATGTGTATGGTATTCTTATAGATTTGAGATGGCTGGTGGACGCGAGAATGCCGCGGAGGACTTTTATGAGCTTCTCCGGAACGCCGACTCGGAGGACGAGGGTGACGAGGGCGAAGCCGAGTACCTCCTGGAGGAAGAACTCGAGGAGCTGGAGGTGGAATATTACGACGAGCCAGAATACCTGGACCAGGAATTTTTGGAGCTGGATCCTGAGGCAAATTATTATATTCTCTTTCAGGTATAATGAATAAATTACTCACCTTGTTGTGATGAGGCTAAGCACAAAGCTAGCGTAAAACATGAAGAAGGACATTGTTTCTATTGGAATACAAATGATGAGTCACTATTTGTTTTTTTTTAGTTATGTACCTGTTTTGTCTTTTAGCAACCTAAATGGATTTAACATTTTATTCATAGGTATGTAGTAACTATATGTGATTGAAGGTGCGAGTATTGTTTGTGTTTTGTCTATAATACCTGTGTAAATGTAGTAAAGTACTTTTATTATACAAATGGGAATACAAAACTTTATTGGATGGGTATTCGTCAAAGATTCCACAACCCTAGAACTAACTGCCTTGACAACTCAAAAGTACGGTTTGTTTATGAATAAATAGTATCATTATTATTTTACTAATATGCATAATAAGTAAAGAAAAGTATTTATGTCAATCTAAAATGTTTTTTATTTTCCTTCCTGAACTCAATCAAACTTATCGATACTATAGTGGTGTGGTCCCAACCCTACGGAATGTTGGAATTTCATACTTTTTTATGACCACTTCAGACATTGATAATTTTGGTTTTTTCTATAGAAGATAAGGTAAGTATGGGTAGAAATCGATAGATTACTTTGTTCTTGTTCATTTTCAAGTGACATTCAAATACAAAAGCGTAAATTATCTAGTGAAAAAAAGCCTACAAAAAAGTTATCAGATTTGTTCCCTAATCTAGGTTATTTTGAGGTTTTACAATTATAGTGGCATATTTTAACGATTTATTGTTACTAATGGGTCAATGAATAAATAAGTAGTATGCTAGAAACATTTATTATAGGGAATCTCTTTGTTATACCTCTGATGATCGTTTACAAAGTAGTGTATCGAACAATGCAAATTCATGAAAACTGCGCCGCGCGCTATGAAGTTCGAGTTTGAACATTGCAGGAATCTGATACAAAACTCGTAAAATAACATTACCATTAGATTACCAGTCTATTCATGAGTCTGTTTCCAAAATTTCGTGTATATTGATCACACAGTTTAGTTAGAATTCGACATAATACAGCAACATAACTATAATCGGCAAGTACCCCGATTTCAATAGGATATGTTTATTTCTTGAGGTCTAATTAGAATCTTGTTTACATTGTATTTCATAGCCACATCATTCAACAACCCGACACCGTTTCAAGTGTGTAAATAGAAGCAACAGGAACGGAGCAATAACAGTTTTTGTGACCGGTGTCAAATTACGCTTACGATAAGAGCCCGCTGACGGTGCTTGACGGATACTTGAGACGTAAATAATGGCGGTCGTCGAGAGGTTAAGGTAGATGATCAAGGTAGCCCGCGAAATTCAATTTCTCTTAAGTATTTTTGCAATATTCAGCTCAGTGTGTGGGTGTGGGAAGTCAAAATCCCTGTAATCTAGAGCGAAGCGTACTCTCGCTTGTTTTAGCGCGTTGTTTAAGACTATTTTTTTGCCGGTCGACGTTGGTGTATCCCAGCGGCATGTAAAGCTCTCCTCACTGTTCGCACACTGTATTCAAATTTAGTAGCAAATCTTGAGGTCCTCGTAAAGAGTTCCTGTTTACCGTGTTTACCATGGTTTCCACACGGCTCGCCGCAATAATGCGCGGTCGAGGAGCACGAGATGCATCATCTACTGATCCCTCAGCAGCCTCCCGGTGTATCCGACGCCATACAGTATTTCTCTGTAAAAAATATTCGTAGTTTAATCCCTTTTCTTTTAGAATTATTTTCTTGCTCATTTGATTGCTCTAAATATATCTTGTTACTAACAATAAGAATATATTTAAATGTTTACACAGATTGTTTAATTAATAACCGTTCCATTTTATTTCGAATTTTTTTTTAATGGATGAAAACTATTTTTTTTAAATTAATACGACTCTATTAAATTAATTTATATTGCAGTAAAATATTGGAATTACTTAAATTTTCTAATAATCAAATCTCTAGACCTAATAAAAAACCTGAGTTTATCTCGGTTGTTTCTTGTCAGAGTAGTCCAGCTAGGAAACACCGGCCCTATCGTTTGATTAAATAAGAGAAAAATTTAAATGTGAAAGTGTAATTTTTTTACCTATTAACAAAAATAAATAACTTATTAGTTTATTCATTTAATGGGTATCGATATTGCTTGCCCTAGTCATAATCTCGAAAATCGAGTGCTAAAATCAGTTGGAATATTGATATCTGATCTCTATTTGATAGAAAGAAGCAAGGCGCATTCGGACCGTGGCCGGGTGTATAGTTTATCTTTTATACTTATTATGATATTTTTGGATTCTTTTCTACTACGTCAGACGATATTATTAGAAACGGTTTGCAATTAATATTAGAATCAGTGATCGTACTAAATCGCATTAGATAGTTATAAATGAAAGTTATTTAGCACGTTTGGGCTAAACAGGTTTTGCCTCTATCTTACACTTGCCATGCGCAAAAGAGACAGAGCTATACATGACTAATATGATCGTCCCTTTTTACTTTGACTAAAGTAAACATGACTGATAAATATTCTTAGGAAGTGCATTGTTTTCGTTACAAAGGTGACTTAACAATAGATAAAAAACTGAGTGACAAACTAAATTGTTGAATTATGGATTGCTATTAGAATTAACAAAATCAGTATTTTTGCTTTTGATTTTCTTTCCGACTGGTTCGATTAAAACACAAAATTATAAATAAATAAACATAATATGTTTATGCAAAGTATAATATCTCTATCACAAGTCATACTATTATTATCAATCGTTTTATTCTAGTGTTAGTAAATGAAAGTTATTTAAAAAACACATGAATAATAATAATTGTAAATATCATGTTACGGTAATTATAAGAACATCAGATCAGAAATCGTGTTTGCATTATAAAAGATAGACAATCCGATCATATTTGCGATATATATAGACACAGAAAAACTCATACAGAAAATTTTAATACATTTTAATATTAAAATTATCTGTAAAAACAAAACACAACACAACAACAACAGAAAATTTTAATACATATAGTATTAAAATTTTCTGTATGAGTCTAAGAGAGTATAATATAACATCTTGTTATATATTAATGTATCGAATTAAACCAATATTTTCATATGGAAACAGAGAAAAGGAAATTAATAATAATTAAAGAGGACAATATATTAATTTTTAAATACTTACGTCACAATAATAAATATATACTTTAATAAATTGAAGTAGCAAGTAATAATATTTATAGTTATACACAATATCAATCATACAAACACTAAAATGTGTGTATAAATAATTTTATCGACATATTACAAAATACAATTTAAAAATATATAAATAACAACGACTTACCGTAACATTTAATTCCTGCGATATTTGCGAAATATTTAATCCTTGATTATAAAATTTGGTTTCGTTCTTCCCTTAATAAATTCCGGGGTATTGTTCAAGTCCAGAAAACACAGCACGGGTCAGCAAGAAGGCAATCACAAGTCCAATAAAACAAAGCACAGGTCACGAGAAGAGCGGGAAATCAGTCCAAAAATCGAGGCACGGGTCGTATGTAGTCGGGATAAAAACAAAGAACAGAGAGACGTGTTGACAACTAGCGAGCGCAAATTGCAACTGAATGATGATGAGTGACGAGTGTGTAAAACAATAATGTTTGGGGAATTCCCTGTGATTGGTCAAAATATTTTTGGGCCACACCCACAACTTTTTTTTAGCCAATTACAGGAAACTTGCCGCTTTTAATGCATGTTCCGTAGTGCAAAGTATTTTGTTCGCAAAATGGGTTACCGTAGAAGTCCGCGATAGTACATCGTGGACATATTGAAAGAGGCTATTCAGAATTTGATTCTCATTCCAAATATATAGGGTGACTGGTAATTAGTGTACTATACTATACTTAAGCACGTGATTGTGTTCATGATAACAAACAAGGAGCATAGCCGAAATCGCGAAAAAAATATCAGCTGTTCAGTACATTAGGCAAACAAACAAATGTACGGAACAGCTGATTTTTCTTCGCGATTCCAGGTTTGTTCCTGTAGTAAAAGTTGTTTGTTATTATGAACACAATCACGTGTTTTTAGTATAGTATAACTTTATTTTTACCAAATACCTCATAAAATTAATAATGTGTGACACGCGCGCTAAATAGTGAATACCCATCGGAAGAAGAACGGATCATATTATAATACCTACTTCACTCTCTTATCACAGATTAGTGACCCGATGCAACCGCGAGCCCTAGGGTGTCCTTTTTTAAACTTTGAGAGCCAATGCTATAATTGATCTACGGTTTTCTTTACGATTTTATATTGTGTTATTTTTATTTACATTTTTATTACTCACATGTAAGCATTTATTATCGTGACCTTAAAGATAGATAGATAGATAGATAACAAATTTATTCGGAGCAAAACACATGACATACACAAAATAAAAACAATATTACAAAAAAGAAAATTAAAGTGACTAAGCAGTGCGTGTCTCTGGTTTGCACCAAATGGGAGTCCAGCTCAGCATATGTCAGGTATAGGCTCAGCATATACCTGACGCTGGTATTCTGCTGGAACCAGGTGACTCAGGGACGCCAAGAAGGCGAAAGTAAAAGGAGAAAAAAAAAAAAAAGATTTAAGTAACAAAATAGTGTGCGGGTAAAAGGAAAATATTCATATATAATTTAAATTATTTGTGTGGGTGTAATCACTAGTAAAGAGTCTGTGTTACTTGCAAAGTGATGCTATTTTAAGAGTATTATGTGTGTTCATTATTCACAAGTAAGTATCCACGTAAGTACATTTAATAATATGTCACGACCAAATTCAACAAACATAATAAAATTACATATATAAAAGAACAGAAAATAGACATGTTTTGTCGCTGTCAACTATATAATAGAAGTATTTGCGGCAACCATATCGAGATCCCTTTGTGTATCTAAAAGAAATCTACGCAATGTTCTTTTAAAAGTGCCTAGTGTTTAAAGCCTCGTCCCCACTAGGAACATTTCGGATTGTTGAATTTTGTCGCTCGACAAATGTTCCTAGTGGGGACGAGGCTTAAATATGTCGCTCGACCTACCTAACATGGTGTATAATCTTGGATTCTTTCACCAGCGTGAAACTTTAACAAAACCGCTCAATTATTCCAGGGTACTGCTTCAGCGCGTCTCTGCCGCCGATGTTGACGCAGGCGGCCATCTCAGCACTCGACATAATAGAGTCGAAGCCAGTCATCCTTGAAGAGCTCAACGTGATTTCTAAGAAGCTTAACAGGTATATTAATGAGCTTAAACAGGATTTACTTTACAGGATATTTGCCACAACTATCCAACTGACGCACTTTTTTATATGCTGTCAAAAAGCTGTTTTGCATCGTAGTTTTGCACTGTTAAGTTAGTTTCTAGCAAACTATTAACTGATTTTAGAGGAGAAAAAAAGATTTATAGTTACTGTTTACCCCCCGTAATTTAGCGTTCGTTATTTTAGTTGTTTGGTTATTGAACCCCTGCCTCTGCCTTTGCTCATAACGACATGCTATGTAGCCTAAGTGTAATTCTGATGTTTAAGCTGCTAGCTGTCCCCCTCGGTTGTACCTGCTTAGTTCCCGCTCCCGTAGGATTTTTGGGATAATAAATAACCTGAACTACATGAATTACTAAAATTTTCGTTTGGTTTTGTCATAATTGTTTCAGTGGCTTAGAATTTTTTAACTAACAATATAACTGAAGAGGTATTTGGTTTGTTTAACGTAATCTCTGACACTACCATTCGCATTGGAATATTTAGTAATACTGATTCATGATTTCATGTTGAAATCGCACCCACAGTGCAGGAAAAATTCTTAGTTTCCGGCAATGTAAAACAATTATGCATGCCAACAGCAATTCAATGAGTATGCTCTTATCGCATACAAACTTACGTTTCGATAAGACCACGCAACTGTCAATGCTTAATATTTATTGTTCCGATAACGCGAAGGGGCATGACTCACTAACTACGTTTATATCTTCCGAGACCTGTCTGCCGATATTCAAGAGCTGTGATTGGTTAACTTCTGATGGGTATCAGTACTTTTTAGTATTGGGGGCTATATTAAACAACCGATGCTTAAACAAAATTGTACTTATGATAACACATTTTTTCTAATAAAAACTGTTAGGAGTGAACATTTTTATCTAAACCGATTCTTGTTAAAATTCAATAATTATTAGACATTTTTCATATAAACCTGCAGTGTAAATAAAATTAAGTGTAGCACTTTGAACTAATTTTAAAATAAATTTTCTTAGAGAAAGTTTGTGTTTATGAGTACAATCATGTGTTAATGTATTGTTCACTACACACCAATATGACTATGACTACGTTAAATTTTTAGAAGCAAAGAGAACCATTTCGTTTAAACGATTCAACTTTTTATCTTTCGAGGTTACGACCAGATATTTAGCTAAATTATTCAGCTGTAAAAATGTAGGTATGTCAGATAAGTTAAGAGGAAACTTGCATTGATAACTATAAGGACAAACTAGCGAACGTATTGGTAAAATAATCACGGAACTGAATTAAAAACAACCGTCACTTTACAGTCCTATTCTGGACAGCAGCTGCACTCATTCTGATAGCATACCCTTAATTTACAGATTATAAATGTTCACAGACATCTTTTTTTTTTCAGCGCCCTCTCCAGACTAAAGCACTTCACGTTCCGCGGCGACGATATTTCTCCTGTCAAGCACGTCTACCTCAGAAAAGACGATCTCACAGATAGACTAAAACACTCCTACCTCCGTAACATCACCAACTATTGTCTAGAGAGAGGCGTCGCCATGACAGTAGCCGCATACTTACGAGACGTTGAAATCAACTGTCCAGAACCTTCCATACGATTAGCCAGTAGTAGGAAGTTAACTGATGAATCTATAAGCTTAATTTGCACGTTACTCGATGAGGCCTACGAGAAAGTAGGTCCGCAACCCGAACTGCGACCTGTTTAGACTTGCCTTTGCTTTGTCTATGACTTTTTGGCGGGAAGTACAATTTTTGTTGTCTTTTTCTGACTCTGTTAAGGGAAATTTTATTATTTTATTTTTGTTCCTATGTGTAGGTTTATTATATTAATTGCACTATAAGCAACTTGAAAAGAGATTTTTAACGAACAAATACAAAGTTACTTACTTATTTTTTCATTGTTTTCCCATTTTTATTGCAATTGAATGCAATACGAATAACAATTTATGCAAACTCATAAAATATGACGAAGCTACTTATGTTTACGATTTATCGAGTAATAAATTATTATACTTTATGGAACATTAATTTGTTCTTCATGTCTTTAGAATATAAATTAGGAAATCGTTACTTATTGCTAAGCATAGACAATACATAATTATTAATAATCAGTGCGTCAGTTATCTTAAAATTATATGGCATTCGCCATTTTTTTGTTTTTAATTGGTAAGTACAGTTAGCAAAGTAGATAAGTATGCAAGGCCGTCAGATACAGTTTAGTTTTCTCAAAAACCCACGGATATTTTTTAATAAAAATTTAAACTAAAGTAGAAATGTAGAAAATTACTAGTTCTTCAAGAAAACCTTAATTGTAGATGACGGCCCTGCATACCTATCTCTTTGCTGACCATACATGGATATAAATTAACGATGCTAATTGCAAGGAACAACAACGTTGAAATTAATAAAGTTAAGTGCACAAAATGCTTATGGTTAGTACTGTTACAGTTATTATTAATCGTGAGTTAAATTCCAAATATTTGTTGTTAGATTATTAATCGATGGTTTGGTACGACGATTATACAGAGTGGGCGGAAACGGTGGGTAAATGAAAAAATATTACCACTTTTTTGTCTAAAAATTAAAACAAACTTTGCCAAATAAAATCATATCACCAATTTACAGTGTCTATGAAATGTTTACAATTTTCAGTACACCGTTTTTCGTAACATTTTTGCCCCACTCTGTATATTATTAACTTAAGTATTACAAATAAAACCTCATTTATGTCAACATAGTTTTAATATATTTATTTTTGCTACACTTCGTGGTTACGAGTATATTATGTTAGAACACTGCTTCCGTATCTATTTAAGGTTTATGTATAATGTATGTCATGAGTTGTCAATTCGTGTATTTGAAGAATAATATCAAAGCGTTGTTGTCACGCGTGGATCTAAATTTCTGGCAATCTTCATTGATTAAAAAAAACTTTCTTCTTTTTATCGAGCAAGAAAATGTTATAGTCGAGGCTCAAAACCCAAATAATTTCATAATTTCAAACATGTTAACTCCACTACAGGGGTAAATAACTTCTCATTTAATTATTCAAAGTCACTCACTTTACTACTTTTTTTTACATTTTTCATTGATATGAAAAATATGGTCCGCTATAATACATACTGTATAGTCTCAGAAAATACATACCAAGTTTGACCAATCGGCAACCTCAACGTAAAGTCATAAAATATGCTCAAACTTTTTCTTCTTTCAATAGTTTGTTGCAGTAACGAATTCTTCTTTAAAAAAATTAAATGTTAAAAGTCGATGTGAATTTCTGAATGACTTGACATAATTCACAACATCAGCTGATGTCATTCTGTCAAAATTTGTCAAACAAAATTTATTGATATTGTACTGCGCTATAAAAGAAAATTACAAAAATGTTACCGTAAAAATCGCAGTAGAAATTTAACAATACCACTTTCCGACAACATGAATCACACACAATGAGTTACGGAAACCATTTCATGTTGTTACTGATACTTATATTGTTGTTTATGGCTGCTGGACTCTACATACATTTCCACCAGAGACAACAAAACCCACAACAACCAAGATTGGCTTTTTAAAAAGTGCATTGCCTGAAAGATCTAACGATTTTATCCTATCGAATACTTCGAGTTGACACCGCTGAAAGTGCCTTCAAACCTATTTGATGTAAAAATAATGTTGTTACTCATACACTTATTTAGTAATGAATATAGCTGGAGGATATACAAAAGGACGTGAATCTAGTAACGCATTTATTTATTAAATAAGACTACACAAGGTAAATAACTGTAAACAAGTTTTGAACACATTCCAACGAACTTCAAGTATTATATTATTACGAGTATAATGTAATTATAATATAGCCTTATATCATTTAAAAATGTGTGTTTTTACATCAAATGTTTGTATAATTACCAAGGTTTATTGTCAGAAAGGTCATGACAAGATATGTAGAAATATTAAATTAATAATGATATGATAATAATTCACCTCAGTGCTTGTTATGTTATTACATGAATAAATAAGAGTATTAATTTTGACTTGTTTTCTTTATAGCTTGCTTTGAACACGACCGCTGATGGTGTCAGTTTTAAATTACTTAGTTTATTTTTAGTTCTCTACCGACTACAAAACAT
Source organism: Athetis lepigone (assembly GCA_033675125.1). Classification (NCBI taxonomy): domain Eukaryota; kingdom Metazoa; phylum Arthropoda; class Insecta; order Lepidoptera; family Noctuidae; genus Athetis; species Athetis lepigone. The sequence goes on along the minus strand of CM066215.1, from coordinate 1,590,714 downwards.
TACCAATACTGCACACACAACAGGTAAAGTTTTTCTTACAACTACATAAAAATATTAAAAAATCGGGTAAATTTTGTGCCTTACAAGGTAAGGAGTGTTAAGATTAAGTGTCTAAACACACTATGCCGAACGTACACGACCGAAGTTCCGCGGCTGATTTTACGTTCCAACGTATTCGGCTGCTATGACACACCATAAGCGCCGAACTTACGCGGCAGAAATTCAGTTGCGCAATTTTGTGTGTATATTCAGTGTTGCAGTGGGCATGCCTGCCTCCCCCTGCTCCCCGCTCCCGATCTCCGTCGGCAATCGAACCGAGCTTCGGTCACGTATAAATCGCGGAAATTCGGCGGCAACGTATTCTGTAGAACACACTACAGAATACGTTGCCGCCGAATTTCCGCTAAAACAATGCACAGCAAACAACAATGTACAGCAATGCGTACAAACGAACTTCAGTCGGGCTTACGCCCGCTATAACGCAACGTAATTTCGGCATAATGTGTCGCCAGTAATTCAAATAGCATTGCAGGCGTAATCATGCCGAACTTCCGTCGCGTATCCTCGGCATAGTGTGTTTAGACACTTATACTGTATACATATTTGGCAAAGAAAAAAGCAACATCTGCTAGCAAAATATCGAGTCACTTATGCAACATGCTTACAGTATGAGACAACATTTGCCTTATAAGTGCTACTATCCTACAAATGCCATCTCCAAGCTAAATAAATCTTCTAAAAACTGGCAACACCTCTATCAATATTGCCAGTGTTTAAAATTCAACAAGTGTTGCCCTCAATCAGTGACGAGTTCATCACTCATACGGCAATATCCGACGTTTCTCTTGAACTCAGTTTCATCTGGCGCGTGTATCGGCTTCCTGATCTCGATGAGCCTTCTGTCTGTTTCTAAAGCCTGGTTCTTGTATTGAAGGTCTTTCGTCACGCGCTCATGATGGTTGTACATACCGTGGTATGTGATGCTGCGGATTTTTAAATAAAATATGAAGTACCTAGCCTAGTTTAAAAAAAGGAATGACTGTGTGAAAACAGTAGCCCGAAAACACTCGTTCGGATCGGAACACCAATGGCAGTTAAGAACTTGTGTTATTCACAAATGTGTTTTTCGTCGTTTAACCGCGAGATTTACGCGCGTTATTTACTAATAGTATTGGTGAAGTTCTGTTGTTTAATAATAGTTTACTTTTTTATAAGTTGTGGCTTTCCGTGTAAGAAGGTTTTTGAAAACCACATAAATATCTGGAATACCCAAGGTATACTTACAGAGCTTCTTCCAATTTCTTCTCCAGCAAATTGTGGCTGGTATGAACTCTTTCGAACTCCTCGATCAAACCACGCATTGGTTTGTCCTGTACTCTTTCTAGTACTGGTCTTCTGGTCCTGGTCTCCAACCGAGTCTCCACAAGCTTGGTCGGGTTTATTTTGTCTGCTACTGCTGCACGCAGCGTTTCGATCTCCCTGTCAACCTTTCGAAGATTTTGCTCTAACTGGAATGGAAAATAATTATTACGTCAGGATAATGATGTACCGCACGACTTCTCATTTAACCGTATGTTAAATGAGAGTGGACATACGAGTAAACGCCCCCGGATCTAGGGGTAAACCAGGCCACTCCGTGCCGCAGTTGTTGAGGGCGTCGAAATCACACAAACGGAAAAGTTGTTAGGTGAAATTATATTACAAAAAGAGTACAAGTTTATGCAATGGTTGTCCCATTCACAAAATGCCACCATTATTGTTATCCATACTAATACTAATATTATAAATGGGAAAGTGTGTCTGTCTGTCTGTATGTTTGTCTTTCTTTCACGGCAAAACGGAGCGACGAATTGACGTGATTTTTTAAGTGGAGATAGTTGAAGGGATGGAGAGTAACATAGGCTACTTTTTGTCTCTTTCTAACGCGAGCGAAGCCGCGGGCAGAAGCTAGTGTACCTATACAGGGTCTGTGAGTAAGACACTTTTGGCCCGGTGCAGAATTCTTCTAGCTCTCCTAATGTTTACCTTATACTTCTGCCATTCCATCTCATTCCTGGCTCTCTGTATATCATACACCCTCCTTCTCATGATCAGTTCCACATGCTGGCTCTGGGCATGCATCTGGTTTTTCGCCTGCTCCCGACTCTTGAACATGGTCTCCCGAAGAGTCTTGGATTCCGCCATCAACTGTTCAGCTATCTTGATTGTGTTCTCTATGCAGTGGACGTAGCTCTCTTCAGTCATTGAACTGCGGATGGAATGAAAGAAGGAAATATGAAAAAGACAATCTGGGCTTCAACTTTCCATGACGAAATTTAAAATGCTGTGAGATTGTCTTCCACTATACCAAGTGACGAGACTTCGAGAACTTCTCAAATGTAAACACATCATCAACATAAATGAATAATTACAACACAAATCCTAGAACTGCCTAAAAGCTGCATACCTATATATCAAAATATCAAAAAGCACCTGTCCCAATTCGTCTGTTAGTAGACGATGCATCGTTTTACCCTGCAGGGCTAGCTAGCTAAGCTTGGAGAGAGAGCCCTGATTTACGAGAACACTAAGTTGTTATCAAAACTACAAACTTTTAAATAATATTTTTTTTTAGTTCATGGCTTAGACACCATCACTTCTCTTATAGCTTACATTATTTCCCAACTGCAGCAAAGCCAAAACGAGATCTCTCTTTGAACCTTACAGGTCGCGAAACTTTGGAATTTCGCTAACTTACTCAGTAGGAACCCTCGTAGGATCTAGTTTGAAGCAAATATCCGAACTGTCCCTCGTCAGGTCCTTCACGTGGTACTCCAAGTTGAGGGTCTCGTCTTTGTTTTTGATCTCGCGCTCCAGGCGACAGAGCACGTTGGTCAGCTCCTTGATCTTCTCCCAACCCATGTGGCACACGTCCATCAGGACTCGCTTACTGTTCTCCGTTATGTGGAGTTCCTGGAATGATGACCAGGCATTAAAAAGGTTACCAATTGAACGTAAGATTCCTGCAATACTTATTCTTTTAGTTACTCAGGTACCGATAATCGAACAGGAAAGCTTATCGCAAACCGTTTTTTCCTGTCTGAAGGATAGCTTGGAGAAGCTTTCTCGCAACATCTTAATGGTATGTGGTATCGCTTGTAATTAATATTGACTCAAAATATTTCTTCTCATAACTTGTACTTTTACCACTTCGTCTACCTATTAGCCTGATCGACTGCTCTTTTTAATTCACTTTGAAAAAAAAAAATCTATTAAGACCTCATTTCTTTTATCAAGAAACTACGAAGTTAATTTACTAAACCTTATGCAACTCCTCTCCAAGTTGGTCTTTAGTCAGCTCCGGGGGCACTCGCTGGTCTCTATTAGAGAGACACTGAGATATCACCATGAATGGCACTTGTAGGGACTCCAAGTGCAGTTCTGTCGCATGCTTCTCTTCTTTTAAAGCCCTAATCTCATCTTTCACACAGTCCCTTGTGAACCTTTGCTTCTCCCTCCAAGCTTGGACTTCAAAAATTCTGGAACGAACTTAATGGATATACGCCTAAAACCTTATGATAGGAAATTTATTTTATTAAGAAAGGAGGTGGATTCTGATCAGATTCTATGTCCGTTTTAATATTTTCAGATGACCTTGACGTAACCCGCGGTTTATTTCTCGATCCTAATAGCAATGAGATAATAACTAACCAGCATATAACTCCTAAAGTTTCATATTTTCTTTCCGCTCGACAGTTACACTAACTGGTGGGTGGGTCTTCCATCTTTTACAGCGGCCACATAGCCATTTTTTTTAAATACTTACATCTCGTGAATCTTACCTATCCCTCAACAACTCATTATTCATATAGTTATCCCATCTTGTGGTGACAGCAGTTTCATTCCTCAGTTGATTAGCCCTTTGCCTTAATTCATAGGATTCGAAACGCCGCAGTCTAGCCTCGTTTTGCAGTCTCTGAATATTCCTTGTCCAGTCCAACACAGTTAATGGACGATGAGGCTTCTCAAAAACTGGTATAGAAGCGTCCATACTTTCGAGGAAACCAATTAACTACACTACCGTCCCAAAATGGGCTACTAACCTACCAAGAGATTGTTAATATTATTCTCTCAAAAAAATATGTTAAGTATTTGATCAATAAGTTAAGGTTTCCAAAGAGATACCTAGTTTGTTCGGCTAGTTGAGTTAGTCGTAGTTTATAAGTATTGTTCCTCCCTCATTTGGGAAGCTTTTTAAATCAATCCCTATCATAGGGACTTGGTTTTCGTTGGTTACATACAAATTCTAAAAACATAACTTTAAAGTTTTACAAGGGTTATAATTAATGCATTTTGAATTTTGCGCCATTAGTGACAGGAAATCAAATTGGACTTTTTCAACAAGCATTACAATTTTTGTTCAGTTTACTTGACTTTTAACTACTTTAAAATAAATAATAAAGAATAAAGAATAAAGAATAATTTATTGTTTCGAGAAAATACAGTTATTACATTGATTCCTGAAACTCACACTAGGATTCCCTGTGTCGTGAGTTCCAGGCTCCTTCGCTCCGTTTACAGTTTTAAAGTAATGTAATGTATTTTTTTTTTATTACAATAAATTTAAGTTTTAAATTTAGAATAAAGATAATACTCATAATCTTAGAACTAGGAATAAAAAAAAAAAAAAACAAGAAAGTAACAAAATCAAAAGAGGATTAACCTATTTTCTATTAATAATATTAATAAAGCTCTTTTTTATTAAATAACATGTAGTTATTTAATTTAGTACATAATAATTTTCCTCAACGCTACAAAGACAACGGAAACGCCAGTTGTCAGAGCATAGAGCAATATCAAAAACTAAAGTCTCTGATATCCAATATGGCCGACTGGTGGCATTTGCAATAAAAGTCAACCAAACGAATCCAATGTTTGTTAGGCCAAAAATACTGTAGAGAATTTTTTGATTAGTAAAATAGAGTAAATTACCTACAGCCATCTAAAGTTGCTCAGAAATTCAGTATTTATTAGTGTTCGTGTTATTCCTTCGTTGTGAAAAGTAAAGATGTAAGTTGGCATATTCGTAGAATTTGCTTCTAATCGCTTGGCCTACTTATGTACTACGGTTTTGTGATTTAGGTACGACGATAGGCGTGGAGGACGTGGCGGCGGTCGTGGTGGTAGCCGAGGAAGCCGTGGCGGCGGCGGTAGAGGTGGCTCACGCGGCGGACGGTCCAGTGATCGTTCCCAAGAGAGAGATAGTAGGAGTCGCTTTGGAAGCAGCCGGGGCGGCCGCGACGGTGGCGGTCGAGGAGGTCGCGATGGCGGACGAGGCTTTGGAGGACGCGGCGGTGGCCGGGACGACTTCCGAGGAGGCAATTTCAAGAATGATCAGCCGGGCGGCAACCTCCGGAAAATCCGCTGGGACACCATCACTCTCACTCCCTTCCAGAAAAACTTTTATGTGCCGCATCCGAACGTCCAGTCGCGCAGTCAAGCTGAGATAGAAGCCTATCGTAGCCAAAACCAGATCACTGTGAAAGGACGCGATGTCCCGGCCCCTAGCATGTATTTTGAAGAGGGTGGCTTCCCAGATTATGCTATGAAGGAGATTCTGAAGCAAGGTTTCCCACATCCAACTCCTATTCAAGCTCAAGGCTGGCCTATTGCTCTGTCTGGACGGGATTTAGTGGGAATTGCTCAAACAGGTTCTGGGAAAACCCTGGCATACATTCTGCCAGCTATAGTACATATAATTAATCAGCCTCGGTTGTTAAGAGATGAGGGGCCAATTGTTTTGGTTTTGGCTCCAACTAGGGAGCTCGCTCAACAAATACAACAGGTTATTACTAACATTTATTATATTATTAATCATTTAAGTAACTACAAGGCCTGCTATTTGATGACACATGTTTGCCTGAGGTTTACTCAAGGAAACAACACTTTAATTGTGTCTAATTGAATACTTAAAACAACAAAAATATAAGATGAGTATTTGTTTTTCATTGTGCTACTCCAGGCGTTGATCTCAATGAATGGAATAGCTGCGGAGATGACGGACAATCCAAGCGAACTGGAAATAGTAAATTTTACCCAATTACATATAATTAGTAGAACTAGCTTATTGCAGGCAGGCTATGTTCGAAAACCTGATGAAAAATTGACACAGTGTTTCGGATCCCTTTTTCGATTGTTATCCCAAATTCAAAATTTGTATCTTTTACTAGGTGAGGTTTCTGAACGTAACCTTATTTTTTTTTAGTTTTTGGCACAAGTATATTTTGTTTTTTTTCTTTTAGACCTTGCAGCTTATCTGTGGAATGCTTTCTTTTACTGTGTAGTTTCAATATTATGAAGAACAGTTTGCTTTATCACCTCACCTTTTATAATTATTATATCTATTGTAATTATATAAATTATTATAAAAATTGGGATAATACAAGAAAGGCCTGCCACAGAAATATATTAAAATAGAAATAGTGGGTCTGCACTCGAACATTTTAAGACATTTTTGTGGTGGTGTGACCTATAAACAAGCTTTTAGATTTACAAAATAAATAGTTTCAAAATTCTGGGATTAGTTTCATAATATATCTACGAATTTACATATTATATCTAGTAGCATAGTACTTTGATTTCTTGATGTTTTGTTATTGTATTTTTTTGATCACCCTATTATTATGCTTCCATTATCATTTAATTTTTACTGTTTTTGTGTGTAAGAGCAGATTAGGATAGGAAAAATCGAACAATCATCTAATTTAAAGTTATTTCTAATTGCATTTCTGACCTAACACTCAAGGCTTATATTAATCAAATGCAGCCATTATATTGGTTTTCAGTTCAGTTCAAAATACTAAAACAACTTCGGTTTAAATATAAAACTCCCCAATATGCTAGTTCTATTCTCATCCTGGCCATGAATTAACACCCACAAAACGACAATTACTACCCACATAAATATGTACATAATTTATTGTAATTTATTCCATCACAACGAACGCCTGGAATAAGTCAATAATTCTTAAATCTAGTTGTCTGCTCTTACACACATTCATTTATTCTACTTTTATTTATTTTGTCTATGGCAGAATGTAAATTTAGACTTTGTTTAAAGGTTTGTGTCCTGTTTACAGGTTGCCAATGATTTTGGCCAGAGTGTGCAAGTGCGCAACACTTGTGTATTCGGAGGGGCCCCTAAAGGACCACAGGGGAGGTGTCTAGAGCGAGGCGTAGAAATTGTTATTGCTACACCAGGAAGGCTCATTGATTTCTTAGAGAAAGGTAAGGGTTTTTGAAAGAAATTCTTATTCGAAAATGACTTCATTGTATGGTCACAGTTTAACGATCCATACAGTTGTAAAACGAATGTACTTGCATAGAGCAACGGCGGGGATCTCGAGGGGAAGTGGGCGGCGCGGATCGCTGCCCGCGAGTGCGCGTAGTTGGCGGGCCAAACACTGGGGCTAACAAATCCGTGTAAATCGCGAGCGAGTTTTCAAGAATCAATGAATAAACTAATTATAATGGTGCACACTTCTTGTTCTGTGTACGGATGTACCTCGACAACGAGACACAATAAGGATTTAAGATTTCATAGATTTCCCCGTGACGCGAGGTAAGTTTATTCTTATAAATTCGTATTAAACAGGTGGGTATCTACTAATATTTATTTTGTATAAACTCGTCGTGTTTATAGTTACGTATATTATAATTATAGTAGGTACGAGTAAAGTTAAGTTATACACGTATTCGTATACGTTATATTATTACAATCGGAAAAACATTTCAATCGGCATCATTTATATTTCGTATTGTAGGTATATACGCTTTGCGAACGGGCTATCTCAGGCACTTGGACACTGTTCACGCAATGTTAGGTTATTTATTTATTTATACAAAAGTTAAAAAAACTAAAACCTGACTACGAAAAACCCGGATAAAACAATAAGGAAAGCTACTTAGGTACCTTCTGTCCTGTGTACCAGTCTGTTTCCAGGTTATGACCGTAGTCGCATGCCGCTGTGACCTGTCTTTTTTTCTTCTAAAGCTTGTATCTCGAAAACGGTGTGTCCTATCGCAAAAATAATGAAAAATTTGCCCCCCTTTATTAAACCCCACAGCCGCGTAATTCTCACATGTAGTTAATATTCAATTATGAAAAAAATATGTAAAGTTGGTCTTTTTTGACAACCCTTGCACATTTGCACGCGGTAGCGTAAATACCTACACGGGCGGCGGCGGCGGTGTCGTCCGACATCAAAGGCGTTTACCAACTGTATGGATCGTTAAACTGTGGTATGGTAAACAACATCCATTATATTTATTTAATCACCACAGCCTTTCTAATAAGCGTTTGTTCTACTCTCAAAGTAGTGTAGTGAACGGATTTCCATTTAAATTAATTTGAAAACCAGAATAATACATAAATCCTAAAAAAATGCAATTTCTTACCCAATGAAAGATCAAACGTAACTAACTATAAGTTTAAAAAATCGTAATTTGGCGAGAAAATAATTTTATCATTTATATTTTATCATAATTTTATCATTTATAATTCATGAATAACTACTTTTTTTATTTACACTGCAGATAAAAACTTTCTCTATCTTAACCCTTGGGGTGCCTGGTAGGCAAAAGTCACGCGGTGTGCCTGGTGGGTTTCTAGGACCCGAAAATAAAATGGAGTTTTTATGTTACAAATTGCGTCTAAATATTAAAGTATAAGTTTATATTCATACTATGTAACTACAATAAGAGGTGAAATAAGAAATAAATCCATACATAAGGAGTTTATATACCTTCATTAAATAAATGAAAAACCTCTTTATTTTACATAACAAAAATCCAGGAACACAACCAAAATTCTTGGAAGGGTTTTTTAGACCCGATCGTGCAATAAATGCGTCTAACTTGAATGTGCAGGCATAATGGACTGCTGGGAGGATGGCAAAATGGCTGCTAGTCCATATTAAATAAAATAATAATAATAAATATCCTGGGACATCTTACACACGGCCATCTGATCCCAAGCTAAGCAGAGCTTGTGTTATGGTAATCAGACAACTGATATACATACTTATATATTTTTAAATACATACATATTATAGATAAATACACCCAGACACAGAACAAACAATTATGCTCATCACACAAAGTTTGTCCTGGGTGGGAATCGAACCCACGACCTTTGGCTTAGCAGTCAGGGTCACTGACCACTAGGCCAACAGGCCCGCGCATATTACGAAGCTACTCAGGAGTGTGGAGGTCTTGATCCAAGATTAAAATGTGTAATTGTCGATTTCGTAAAGTAGCGGGTCTGTCAGACCCACCAGGCACCCCAAGGGTTAATAAAAATGTGGTCCTTAGGTACATCAATATTTTTTTGGTTCTTCTATATTATGTTAAGTATGCCTATTAATAAACAGATACAACAAACCTCCGTCGTTGCACATACTTGGTGCTGGACGAGGCAGACCGGATGTTAGACATGGGCTTCGAGCCACAGATACGCAAGATCATTGAGCAAATCCGGCCGGACAGGCAGGTGAGTGTCTGTTGTAAAAGTGAAAGTAAAATTTTATTATTGATATGTACAAGACTGGAAATAAGGCGCATCGATACGTCAATTACAAGTCAAAATAAAACTGCTCATCCATTTCAAAAGCTTAGAAATCATTGTATTGTAAAGTATAAGGCCTCTTGTCGACGACACGGTTATTCGTCCGTACGGCGTGTAAGCCTAAGGCTTCGTTCACACGGCATTGTCCTGCACGTTTTTTTATAATCGTTTTTTTAACGTATAGTCAACCGGGTGTTCACATGGTAAATTTTCATTCGTATAAAAACGATTAGCCGCAGTTTCCAAACAGATGTCTCAGTGAGTAGACGTCACTACTGATGGTTCCACTGAATGGATTGTTTCCAATTAAGGATCAATTATTACAATGATTCCCTTCCAAGCCGCTTGAGTTGCGACGCGATTTTTATAAAGTTCCAAAGGTTTATCCCATAACACGGGATTTTGTTCCACTAAAGAAATTAATAGTTCGTTATCTATAGAAGATTCCTCAACCATTTTGAATATCAAACCAAATCATACATAAAATACGTGCTAGGGCTTCAAAAGATGCTCAGATACTAAACGCATCTTCGGTTGCTATTCGATAAAAAACGTATGACATCGTATCGTGTGAAGGCGACAAAGGCGTACCATATGCCACTGCGAACCGAATACGTCAAAGTTCATTCGATTTGCTTGACAAGTCCGTTGAGTATGCGTTTAAACGTATAAGCGGTACACGTTTTTTTGCAGTACTATCGTCGTGTGAATGGATCTATGAACGTTGTATGGTCACTATTCATACGTTAAGACGTATACTGCAGAAAAACGTGCAGGACAATGCCGTGTGAACGAAGCCTTACGGTTGAAAAAACGTGAGAGCTTGTACATGTCACAGTTGTTTTTTTCATCGCCAGCGATCAGCCATACGAATTAGCGTAGGTAAATCTTAAGGCTAGCGTCCACTAGGCGGATCGGGTCGGGCCGCATCGCAACGCAAAAATACGCCTGCCTATGTTTTGTATGAAATATCGTCTATTAGCGACGGATCGGAGCGCGGCGGGCCGCAACGCATTGGCGGACGGATCGCTTCGCAGGCGTATTTCTGTCGGCGGTGCGTTGCGACCCGCCCCGATCCGTCTAGTCGACGCAGGCAGGCGGATGCGAGCGCACGTGCCGTGCTAATAAAAATAAACGAAGAAAAGTATAGAGAACTGTATGATCTAGCACATTTGACATTTCTTTTCTGGCATATATCATGCACCCACACCTTGTGTACTCTTCGTCGTTTTTTATTTTTTTGCTCTTCCTCAAGAAGGATTTGAAACCATAACATCTCTTCGTCGGAGCTGTCCATGGTAGCGCGATGTCAGTCCAAGCACGAAAACACGTCTGTAAGATCAAATCCGCTTAGGCGGTCCGCCGCGCCCCGTACAGATGGACGCAAGAGCATCACAGAACCGCGGCCCGTTGCAATGCGACCCGCCCCGATGCGTCCCTAAAGGACGCCAGCCTTTAACGAAACCGTGCGTATGTCCGGCGCCGCCCGTCGACACACTCCTATGACTGCCATACAACACTGATGAAAATCACGGCGTGCGTAGGTAGACGCGGCGCGCCGTGGGAGCGAGGCGGCGCACACGGCGGCGGAGCCGGACCGTAGCGCCGCCATGCACGTCTACAAGCTTCCATAGTAATCCATACAACACTGACGACCGTGGCTACACACGGCAAATTAACCGTGGATTCTCACGGCGAAAAACCGTGTGTGTACAAGAGGCCTAAGACAACATAGTTTACACATTGTGTCAAGATAAAAAAATCACACGGTTTTTATAATCTTGCACGCAATTACGTAATTTCATCGTTATTTCTATTGTGTTAATCAGTTTATCAATGAAATAAAAACTAAAAACTGCTAATCGGAGCAGTTTTGACCTTTAGCCTTTAGGGTGGTTGTTGAGACAAGCTGAGATTGAAGTCCATTATGCTTCTTTCTGGTATTCACCAGAAGTAAGGACTTAAAAGTAAGATCACAAATTTCACAATTTTTTTTTAGCTTTATATCAGCCTTTGGGGTAAAAATTCTGATTCCCGAAAATTCACTTTTTCAAACAGAATATAAAAAATCTTTTGTCTCTAAAGGTCCTCATGTGGTCTGCTACCTGGCCTAAAGAAGTCCAGAATTTAGCGGAGGAGTTCCTTCATGACTACATCCAGATCAACATCGGGTCTCTCAGCCTGTCTGCCAACCACAATATCCTGCAGATAGTGGATGTGTGCGAAGAATGGGAGAAGAATGACAAGCTCATCACACTGCTCACTGAGATCTCCTCAGAAGAGGAAACTAAGACCATTATCTTTGCTGAGACTAAGAGACGGGTAAGTTTAATTGATAGGTAGTTTTGGTTTGATAAAGAGAAATCCTCGTATCATTTAGTGCAGCCTTTTTAATTCACCCATTATTTACCAAAATATTATGAGAAGGGCTGACTGCTCCAGATGCAGGTGTGGGTTTTTTACCTGCGCGAATTTTAGCGTCTCTCCTCAGAAGATGAGAATCATGCATGAAAACAAAATTAATAATGGGTCTACAAATCCAGTTCAGTTATTTTGATTGTGTCCATTTTTGATTCTGTCACCTAAATCCCTCATGCTAACTTATATGAAGGTTGATGAAATAACAAAATCGATCAACCGCGCTGGGTGGCGCGCTCTCGCTATCCACGGCGACAAGAACCAGCAGGACCGCGACTATGTGCTCAACCAGTTCCGCATGTCCAACGGAGGCATCCTCGTCGCCACCGACGTCGCCGCCCGCGGCCTCGGTAAGTACCCACACCACACTCACAACCGTAGGGCCATAAGTTAAGTGTCACTCGTGAAAATGTCTAGGGCTTTTATGTCTGAACCTCATACAATTGCCATTTAGTACTATCAGATATTACTAGCACTATTCGCTTTCCGACGCCCAAACGAAATAGTCACTGTAAGTTGCCCAGAAGTTACTATCTTATGTTTGTGCCACCGATCAAGTTTAATATTCTATGGTGGTGATAATTCCCGCCGACTGATGAGGGCATCAAACAAAAGATGAAATGACACAGTTGCGAGTACTGAGAGACTAATAATATGTAAAGGGTGGTATCTCGCACTGTACCACCGGGGTGTTGTAATGGTCTAAGAGATGTCAGGGGCGTAGAGGAGGTGAATTGATGCCATTGCTAAGTGATAATCATGAACAGTGACACACTGTCCTAAGTAGGTTCCAGTATTCACGATTTTCTTGCACTTTCGCCTGGAAATTATAAACTTTTTAATAACTATTGTGTTTATAAACTATCGATAATTATCGTTATGCACTTAAAAAACAAACCCCTAAGTGAATATTGGAACATGGCCTCCTAATAGTAATAAACACAGCAATGGTACGATGATACTGCTATATTCTCGGGCCACGATAACTATTATATTCTAGTGGTAGATATTTATACGTAGAAATAAATAATATTTTATTCTTCAGAAACTATATCAACATGATGTTATTTTAATTGCATGATTATATTGTAAAAATCTACCACGGACGCAAACATCTTAGCCCGATAATAATAAAATAAATTTCCATGACTGACTTGGCATTATTCTCGATTGTTTTTCATTTCAGAGGCGCATGCGTGCAGTGTTAACGGCTAGACTATTGGTGTGTTGCTGACCTGACCAAACCTTGTTACCGTATCGTAACGATCTAATGACAGTACTCTGTCAGCGCACACTGTTTCAATATGAGCATGCTGCCTCTAATACTTATCTGGGAATTCAACATTTAATATCATGGTCTTATGTTCTGGAATTTTCGATCAAAAATAGTGGGGAGTCAAATTTTGCTCTTTCAAAACGAATTGATTTGAAAATGAAGTCTAAATTGTAAAGTAAGACCATATTAGAGCAATACATGCTTGGTTATTTGTCATGAGAGATTTAATCCGAAGCCCTTTGGCCTGCCCTACGCAACTGACAGTCGCGCGGTAAAAGGGCGCTAACGCAAGTCAGCACACCGACTCTTGGCCACACACTCCGGACTGACGGGCATAATACAGTTATTTCCAGTTTAGCGGCGACTGACGTGCCGACGACACACGATAAGGTAAATATTATGTGTCTTTACTGTTCGAGATGAGCGTTCTAGTGCGGAACTTACATGATATGGTGAGACAAACGCTTGTTTATTTATTTTAATCAACTTGTAGACTGATTTAAAACCTCCTCTTTTTTTGAAGTCGAAAATTAGCTCTTAGTTCCGTGTTATATTTATTATTGACCAAAATCTCAATTTAGATACAAATATTTTTGCCAATCAATCCATTGTTTTTGTAGTATTTTAGTAGCATAATTTTTTAAATTCTTAACATTTTCCAAGTTAAAGCATTTGGTCCTTTATTCCTTCATACGAACTCTCATCTCAAACGCGGTTACTTCAACTTGTCCGATACATTTGTTGTGTACGCGACACTACTCAATGCTAACACGACCGCTTGGACACAGATGTGGAAGACGTGAAGTTTGTGATAAACTATGACTATCCCAACAACTCGGAGGACTATGTGCATCGTATCGGACGCACGGGTCGCTCGCACAACACCGGCACTGCTTACACGCTCTTCACTCCTAATAATTCTGCTAAGGTAAGATAGTACATTATTTATTTCTGTATAATTATTTAAACTAGTATTTTTCATATAAAAGTCCAGTAAAAATATTGAATGTCTTAATCAATGGACGGGCCTCTCCAGTGAAAAGGAAAATAGAAAAAGACCTTTGCCAAATTGCACACAGTGTATAAAAGCATGAATTTGTAATCACAAAAAAAACTGATGACAAAATATTATGAGCAATATTCTAACCTACCAAACTGTGAATGAAAAGAATCAAAGTTGTTGCCTGTAGAATGACTTGTAAAAAAAATGTTATGATGAAAAACATAACTCATCTTTCGGCAGTTGGGTAAAAATAACTTTATTCATGCTATTCACAGGCTAAGGATCTGATGTGCGTCCTACAAGAGGCTAACCAGGTGGTGAACCCCAAGCTGCTGGAGCTGGCGCAGTGTGGCATGGGATTCAAGGGGAAATATGGTAAGGGTCACAAAATACTTGCAAAATTTTTGAAATGCAAGCACAAAGGATCACTATCTTTGGTCTTTTGGGTTTTTCCCACAATGAATGTCAAATTTGTATGAATGACAGACAATGAACAAAACTCGTATATCCATGTGTTTTGGTCTAAAACACCTGTCTTACACTCAAATATGACTTTGATGTTTTCTTTCCAGGTCGCAACCGCTACCGCGACCGCGACGAGGGCTCGGGTCGCTTCGACCGCGGCGGGCGCGGGCGCGGCGCGCGGGACGGCGGCCGCGGACGGGACTCCTCGCGCGGAGGACGGGGCCGCTTCGGAGCCGACAGGAGTCAGTACTAGTTGTGTGTCTGTAGTACCTACGTGTGTGTCGGCTTACTGTAGTGTGGGGATACAGCTAGCGATAAGCGAAGTCTCGACTTTAAGTTTGTTTTAGTTTTCTAGCATGTTTTTGTGAATGTGAAGGTGTGCGGTAACAGCAAACTGCCAACACCGATGTAGCATAAATACACTTTACTATCTCTGGACTAGTGGTAACCAAAGTCTACACATGTGCTAGCAAGACAATAATGTCAATATCTCTTCAACAGGTTCCAGATGGGACGACTCGAATAACGATTACGACAACAACCAAAGTTCATACAATACTCGTTCAAGTTACAACCGCGACAACAGCAGAGACAACTTCAGGCAGGACAACGGGTTCCGCGGCCGGGGACGCGGCCGCGGCGGGAGTGACGCGGGCTCCTTCCCCGCGCCCGCCTTCAACAACTTCAGCCAGCCGCAGGGCTTCTCCGTGCCGCCGCCCACCAGCTACTACAACATGTACGCACAGCCCCCACCACCGCCGGCCAACAAATTCCCCGCTAAATAGAGGTTTTATTTAGAATAAGCTCGACTGGATGTGATGTGAAAAAATGTTCATAGAATTAAGTGTGGGACGTTCTGTTTCGAGTGATTACAACGCGAGAGCTGACGTGCTTCCAGATGTGATTTTTGGCGACTTTCCGAGTGACTGCTACGTCGGAAAGTTGACGAAGAGTTAGTTCAATTATTATAAATTATAAAACTATACTTCCAGATCCTTCAGCTTCAGACGCGTTGTTAAATTCACTCAAAATACGAACGCCCTTAGCTTGTAACGTAGGTATGAAATGATAACACCAAAATGGTCCCTCCTGTGAGTAACTTATCAGAAACGATTAGCATTGTTTCACTCGCGTCTAGTTGTAAAATGATAATAGGTTTAATTTTTTTATTTTTAAGTTTCTGTGAAAGAGATGGCTTGGAATCGGACCTATGAGGTTATAGACTTATCATATCGTATTACATAGTATATGGCAACATTTGTATACGTTTATAGTATCGGAATCCATGCATAGAGGCAGGCGGTAAACACGTGTTAATTTTGGGTCCACCCTTTATAGCAGAACTTTTTACGTCATAATTTTATTTTGCATAGCAACGGATAGCATAAACCTCTTTTCGCAGAAAATCGTTTGGCATACACTCATTTACCATACACCGAAACCCATAATTTTGTAAGTCAGAATCATCTTTAGGCATAAATTTCATATCCATAATAATCAATAAGTATAACCATCACATCGTAGAAAGTTCAAAACCAGAATCATCTTTTGCCATATATTTTATATCCATAATAATCAAAAGAAGAACCATCATATCGCAGAAAATTCACAGCCAGAATTATCTTTTGGCATGCATTTCATATCTTATTTTGGCATGCAGCAAGCATGCAGCAAGCATGCAAGCATGCAGCAAGCATGCAAGCATGCAACCAGCATGCATCATGCAGCAGGCATGCAGCATGCAAGCATGCAACATGCAGCAAGCATGCAACATGCAGCAGGCATGGCTTCTGTCACGGCTCCGGCGCTGCGGGGCTCCTGCGGCCCCACGCGAGCTAATCGTCGCAGATGGTTTTACGTCCACCACCGCAGCCTCGGCTTGCTGGCCGGCTACGCCGGCCAGCCTCAGCCGCGGCGGTGTGCGTTAAAACCACCTGCTCCTCAGCTCGCGGGCCGCCTCGCCCCTCCGCGCCATCGCGGGTTTAAATTACACTCTAGGGGTAGGGCAGACAAGACTACGTGAAGTCGGTTTTGCAGCGATTCATTTCAGTCACTCACTTTTGTAGCACACCATAGTGATTTTTTAAAACAATATTTTTTTTTCAATATGACTAATAAATTATTTCTATTGAAATTCTGTGATCTTCGTAGTATGCTAAGTCAAATTATGCCAAATAATCGGCGCTCTAAATAAACGTTACGCTAAACGAAATTATGCAAAATTGTAACTCTGACAAAGGTAATTATTCCCAATACGATTCTGCCATCTTAAGAGTATCCCATTTAAAATTCGGACATAAAAACATTAGGCCAAAAAACAATTATGTTCAATATTTTTTAAACCTTAACAATGTTCGTTTAAAAAAGTTTCTGCCAAGTGAGTTATGCCAAATAGGTTTCGGAGAAACAAGTTTCTGCCAGATAGAGGGCACCCGTTAATTTTATTATGGAACGCAAAGAATGTTTTAATTAGGGTATTATAATTTACTAGAGCCTTATATTTCAGATTGTCTATTCCTGCTTTCGTGTTTTCCATGTTGTTTCAAGTTAATCTGTGTGACTACATAGGTAGCTAAATCAATATAAGATTATCCAATTAGAATGTTGTAGTTTAATATCTTTTAAGCTGCAATATAGCAGAATAATGTGTGCCACTTATCAACAAGTGTCTTATGTAGCATAATATTTAATAAATCCACTTGGTTCCACAGAGCACTTTGAAACTTTGAACCATAGCCCATTGCACTATAGACTCGTTTTCCAAATAAATATGTAAACATTCCTTCATATGTTGTGTAACTCTGTGTCAGCATTACTGGTGATGTATGAATTGTACAACTCACAGAAAATACATTTTAATCGAATTATGTATTTGTTTTATTGTCGTATTAGCTGATAATTCACTAAAGTAAAATAATGTTCCCGTTTTCTTGTTCACAAACTAAACAAATGTAATTTCACATCTTTTTCATTAAGAAAAGGACAGAATAAATTATTAGTTTAGTCCTGACAAATTAGACACTCACATGGCCACTGACAAGATAATCTTTTGCAAAAAAACCCAATTTTTTTTTTTTTGCAAAATTTTTTTTGCAAAATTTTTTTTTGCTACATTTCCCCAAACCGAGCATCAGATCTGCACTGCAGAAATTTAAATATTTTTTTTTTATTTTTCAGTAGCACACTTGTAAAGTGCACACCGTTACAATGCCAACAAGCCCAAACACGGCTAGAATACAATGTCTTATTAGGGACTTCCAGTGCCTGTGTCTTGGCTTCATCATCAGATCTGATGGCAAAATGTTTCTTTTTGAACGCAAACGCTTAATGTATGAATAAAAAAAATACGTTTTTCTATAAAAATTGAGGAGTTCCCTCGATTTTGGCATGATACCATCATCAGATCCTGGACCTGATGACAATGGGACCATTTGGGAAGTCTACCCTTTCAAACAAAACAAAGAATTGTTCAAATCGGTTGGTAAAAGACGGAGATATGCGCGAACAAACAAAAAAAAATACAAACATCCGAATTGAGAACATCCTCCTTTTTTTAGAAGTCGGTTAAAAATACGTCGTTTTACTTCAGACGCTGGCTAATGTGAGAGAAGTAAACAAATACCTTTTGGCTTTTCTTGATGAAAGTAACTTAGTTTGTGAACAAGAGTCCCTCTTCATGTAAACAATCAAGAATTGGTGTTATTATAAGACAAAAAAAAGCATATATACGGTCGAATTGAGCAACCTCCTCCTTTTTTTGAAGTCGGTTAAAAATGCTGGGTGAGACTGACACTGGCACGACACCAAACAAGATTATAGACGCTCAAAAACCACCAAAAAAAGCACTGAAACAGCTATAAAGCTATGTTAAACACAACACCACACATATGTACACCACCAACACATTCGGCCAAGTCATCACCTATCAAGTTAGCCATGAATAACTAGGGTAGCAGCATGTACGTCAGATGTCAAAAATATTTTTGCATACCCCCCGATCGATACCACTAGCAGGGAGGTACCAGGCACACATAAGTAGCAAAGAAAAACAAACAGGCGGTATTGCTTGCCACCACCTATCACGGTAGCCATGAATAACTAGGGTAGCAGCATAGATACGTCAGATGTTAAAAAGATTTTTGCCTAACCACGTAACCACCACCAGCCAGTATCTACCAGGCACACATAAGTAGCAGAGAAGCAAACGGGCCGTAATTGCCTGCCGCTACCTGCCCGTAGAGCCATGAATAACGAGGGTAGCAGCAAGATACTAATGTCAAAATGATTTTTGCCTACTAGTCCGGGAGCCAGCAACAGATTTTCATGACCAATTTCCTCTCAAGCGGTAATTAGTAAAATGCATCAGAGTATAGTATTATGAAGCCTTGTGAACGTCAGCTGGCACTCGGTTGGGGGGATGAGCGGGTGTAGCCTCCCACGCATGAAAAAAAATAAAATACATTCACTGATTTCCTCTCAGCTGAAATTTTGTCAAATTGTAGCTCATCTAATATCTCAACGAAAAAAAATAATCAGCTGGTTACAACGTGGTGTATTGTACGTCAGCTGGTGTCTCGAACATGAAAAAAAAAAATTTATTTTCAGTGATTTCCTCTCAAACAAAAATTTACCTGATGATAGCTTATATGTAACTGTGGATAAATATATAGGTCAGCTGGCTGTATCTTGGTGGAAAAACCGTCAGCTGATACTGTGAAAGTTATTACATAGGAGTTAGGCAGGAGCATCTACTGTCAATTTAAATGCATCAGCTGACTAGCTTGTATGAAATATGTTGGGTACTTTTCACCCTCAATGCCTAAAGAGGTATACGGTTTAGATGTGTGCTTGTCAGGGGTTAAAGATACGTCATTTCCTCCCAGATGAAAATTTGTGAGTTGATTGTTAATATACTGATGCGATAAATAAAAAAAATCAGCTAGCAATAAGTCGAGGAAAAGCTAGTCAGCTGATGCATTTAAATTGACAGTAGATGCTCCTGCCTAACTTCTATGTAATAACTTTCACAGTATCAGCTGACGGTTTTTCCACCAAGATACAGCCAGCTGACCTATATATTTATCCACAGTTACATATAAGCTATCATCAGGTAAATTTTTGTTTGAGAGGAAATCACTGAAAATAAAATTTTTTTTTTCATGTTCGAGACACCAGCTGACGTACAATACACCACGTTGTAACCAGCTGATTATTTTTTTTCGTTGAGATATTAGATGAGCTACAATTTGACAAAATTTCAGCTGAGAGGAAATCAGTGAATGTATTTTATTTTTTTTCATGCGTGGGAGGCTACACCCGCTCATCCCCCCAACCGGGCACCAGCTGACTTTTACGACGCTTTATAATACTATACTCTGATGCGTCTCACGAATTATCTCTTGAGAGGAAATAATTAACCAAATTTGCACCTGGCTCCCGGGCTATACCCTCATAAACGTCGATCGATACCGCCACAGAGAATATAATCACTACGTTTTAGATATGTACCATGATAGGATGTACCAGGCACATATAAATAGCAGAGAGTAGCAAACCGGCGGTATTGCCTGCTTCAAACTATAATGTTAGCCATTAATAACTTGGGTAGCCGCACAGATACATTAAATGTATTGTCTAAACATTGGGCTGAACTGGGAATTGAAAATCTTTTTATAAATAATATAAAACTAAAAGTTTCTTAGAATTACATAACAGATATTTATGTAGTGTTCATCAGCTCAGCAGATAGGGTGATACAATAGGAAGATAGATGTACCTACTTACTGAATTAAAATTCTAAAAATCGCTCCTTAGTGCGGCTCTACGTCATAAAAAGAATTACTGAAATAGGGGATAAAAGTTCGTTTAAAATGGGCGGGGACAAGTTTATAATCAAAGTGGGCGGGCAGCTAGAGAACATATTAAAAGATGCAAGTGTCAGGCACCAGATAATGGAAATTAGCTACAGAGATTATTTTGGTCATGATTCTGATCAATAAATCCATTGACAATGGCAAATACATCTGCCAATAAAACAACCAGAACCATAACATTCATTTATTAGGTACCTACATATTGTTACTAATAATCTTGGCTCTAGGGTAGTTAGCACAGATATAAAATGCTGGATACTTAAGTTCACCTTATTTTACCAAGAAGGTACAAAGTACACGGCAGTACACCAAACTTATTGTTAGGTAGCCCAGAAATAAAATAAAATAAATTTGTAAATTATTCATTTATTCCTACATAAATAGAACAAGATGATTGCAACTTCCTAAAGAACCTTGACAACACTTCGCAAAACTGTCAACTATCATTTGGAGCTGATATATGATGACTGCTTGAACTCTTGAAGGTGTGTAAAGGCATTGAATAGTTATTTTAGTGACCGGAATGTGCTGGCTTGTCAGGGTCGACGTAGCCAAGCTGCTCGTCTTCAGTGTGGGGCCAGAAGGTAGGCTTGTTGATGGGGTCGAGGGCTTCCTCTGGGTAGGCATCACGGAAGTCTTCCATGGTCATCTGGTCATAAGGCAGGAGTGCCTTGATCTCACTGATTTGTTTCTGGTAACTGGAAAAAAGTTGTTTGAGGTTAATGTTGGTTTTAACTTTTTAGAAGAACTATAACAGCTAATGGCTGATAAGTCAAGCCCTAAAGGAATAAATGTGTAATGTTTTGGCTAAGTCTTATTCTTGTTGTTGGACAACTGAAAAGATTGATGCAAGATAGATTATTATGGAAACATGGTTAAGCCCAATATACATGCTAAGAACCTCAATATTGGATTATAAACATTTCATGTATATGATCAGTCATACATTTTGGTCACTGTGTTATGTTAAAATAGGGGTGATTTCAAGTAAAATTGTATAAAATGTTATTTGAACATGTGTGATAAGGTGATAACATAATGATTAAATGAATATTGTTAACGAGTATTGAATTAAAAATTTACTTTGCATTGAGAACTCAAGCACTTTTATAAACACTAAACCTGAACTTACCCCGCAATGTTGTTATTAGATTCCTGGACGAAGGCATCGATAGCCTTCTTGACCTCAGCCCACTGAGCCTCAACTTGAGCCGTTTGTGTGTCGGCTGGGTAGGGGATCTTCAGCGCTTCGTACTGCTTCTGAAAGTTGTCTACCATACCAGCCACGGGCACCGAGTTCTTGTACACAGACCAGTTAATCTTCGGCGGTTCAGGAGGGTTTGCCATAACCCTAAAACAAGCAAATTAAATAACCAAAATGGTCCGATGAAAATTATGTAATCCATCGATCAAAACTTACCTTCGGAGGTACGTGTCGGACTTAATTTTGAAAGCCGAAAGGTGTATCTTCTGTTCGGCAGGGACCCTTTCGGCAAGGGCGGTCCAGTTTACAGAACTCTGTGCGATCCTTTTCGCCATTTTTCGGCGATTTTTTATTTCTTTCTAATTACGAGGCTGTCAGGAAAATGGTAAACGACAGACGAACATAGACAACGAGAATCGTGCAGATATTTTTTTTTGAGGATGGGGCATGCGTATTTTTGCTATTGACTATGTTGTCTATGCCAATAAGAACATCATTTATCCATAAGTAAAGCCGTTACCACACAGGTGTTATATAATTAGATATGGGTTTCTACGCGGCTAATATCCAAACAAATGCAGGATTTTTACACGGTAAATACTCGATGGGTGTTTACCCCATGGGTTTACCCACCGCCCATCCCGAGAAGAACTCATACGCTCTTGCTATATCTGTTTTTAGTACATTATATTATAAGACGGTTGCAAAAATACCGCTGGTGCGATAATTTATCGCATTTATGTGCTAGGAATCGGGAGGCATGCGTTATCGTATAACGTTGACTGATAATAATGATTGTAACTGTGTGGTAAAGGCTTAAAGGGAAAAAATAGACTGACCAAACACAAAAACTACTTGAAACTGGTGAAACCGCGAGAAACAGCTATAAGAAACTAGCTGTTCCTGTTCCGTGGAACATAGCGTGATATTACTTATAAAGCCTGGTAGCTTTCGCTCGCGGGTTCGCCCGCGTGAATTTCAAAACTTCCATCCCCAATTTTATCCCTTCAGGTAGGAATTTCCAAAAATCCTTTCTCAGCGGATGCCTACGTCATAACATTTACCTGCATGCCAAATTTCAGCCCGACCCGTCCAGTGGTTTGGGCTGTGCGTTGATATCTATCAACGCACAGCCCACTATGCCCCACTATGTCAGTCCAGTCAGTTACCTTTGAGTTATATACAGGGGTGTCCGGTGTTCCAGATCTTACCCAGGGATAAATTAACTTACTAATGAAAAAACAACTTTTGAAATCGGTCCAGTACTTTTTGTTTTTATTTTTACATACAAAAATACAAATCTTTCCTCTTTAAAACACATAAACTAACGTTTATGTGTTAAACTTCTTTGAGCGCACCTTTTTGTTCTGTGCGTTTTTATTGCTACGACTTTCTGCCGTCAGAGATAGTGGACAGTCTCCTCGTTGTCGGACGGAGTTGACACAATAAGCTGTGTTGTATAATAATGGCGAGATAAATAGACGTTAAATACTGACTTTGGCTTACCACTATACCTGTCACTGTTAGCGTCAATTCACACGTACCACAACCACACCACGTCGCAGCGACAAAATGTGGTCAAGATGTGGTTACGTGTGAATAGTGTCGCAGCGGCTTTTTGCAGCTGCGTTGTGATAGCCACAAAATGTCGATGTGGTTGCGTTGTCGTTGTCGCATCGCAATACTACGCAAAATGAAAGAAGGCCGGGGGAGCGCAGGCTCCAGCTAGGCGCGCGTGGACGTCATGTCGTGGCGACGTGGCCGCGCTGACGCCGCGTTGCCGTCGCGATGTGGTTGCGATGTAGTCGTATTACACAGGTGGTCGATAACAACCACAAAATGTGGTACGTGTGAATTGTAATATTCATTTTCAATACAAAATTTACGCCCGACCACATCGCGTCGTTGTGGTGTGGTTGTCGCTGTGGTGTGGTTGTGGTACGTGTGAATTGAGCCTTACACAACTGCCAAATGTCAAGTGCACGATAGAGACGAGAACATGGCTAAGCCAAAGTCAGTACAAAATAACGTCTATTTATCTCGCCATAAGAGTCAGTAGTTAGGTAACTTAATGAGACGCGGGCGGCTAAACAAAACCATATATTTTTATATAAATACATTTATTTTACCTTTGGTTCACTTATTATGTAACAAAACTATGCTATTACTTATTAGAATAAATTATTTTAAAGCAAAAAATCTATTTCTTTAATAAAGTGATGTTATCTATCCTGTTTAAGTATATAAATAAATAGTTGATACACTCTCTTAGAAAACAAAAATATTTAAAAACTGTAATTTTAATGGTCGTTTCCTCTAACTAAGTAGTGTCTTGAACAGTCAAAATATTCATTGATTTATTTTGTTTTATAAAATTTAACTTCGTCATATTTAATTTTAATACAAAAACATTAAAATTCAATTGTATTAGACCACTAAATAATGCCGTTACGGAAAACCCATTAAAATTTCAGCGTATCTATCTAACAGTGTGTATGTATGTTAACATAAATGTAGGTATCTCCGACATGACATCTATGATTGAAGGGCTATTTATCCTAATTGACTTTTACTTATCAGTCTTCACAAGAACTATTATAATAAGTATAATATTTTGCTAATAGATAGATGACAATTATTTACTGAAATCAACAAATAAAAATAATTTCACAACTCTTTAAAAAAATAGGTCACATCTCTCAAAGAAGATGTTGATCTTATTTATTGACCATAGTAAGATCATAAAAGCTAAAGTAAGTACCTAACCATGATTTACGGTAACATAATATGTAACCGATTTACGGCTGGTTACTTTAGCACAAAACGCCAACTTTGGTAACAAGTATTGAGGCATAATTTTCTATCAAAGCTGAGGAACTCCATATTATCCAGTACATAACTATACTCCATTCAATATAACATTAGAAATTGCTTTATCGTTTTATGAGTAGGTATTTATTTCAACGTCAACGTATAATAAGCTCCGTTATTTTATTTCACGATAAATAGTCACAAATCAAGTTATTTGTGTCGTTAAAAATAACACAAAAAAAAAAACAGAATTTCGGCAATAGAACACACTAACTGTAGTTGTTTGGTAATTATTTTTCAAATGTTATAATAAATTGGAGTATAATTTAACAGATCATTACTGGCTGGGTTTAAGATATAGGCATCTTGACACACGAGTGGCATCATCGCTATCGCTATTATACCGCAGGCGAAATAGAATTGTTCTCTACAGAGATATTATATCGCCTCGGCGTAATACTGCTGTTGAGATGTCGCTGTTAAAGAATAAAGCTACCACTCACAGTTTTTAGTTTTGAATTTCCTGCGCATTTTATTTTAAACATTGATCTCACCAAGTAATTGTCAGTTCACATTGATGCGGATACAGACAAACCAAATTAAATAATTTAAATACATTTAGTGCCTGGACCCAATCTTACAGAACTGAACGTACAAAACTAATTATAATTTAAATCTAAAGGAATGCATTCTTACGTTTAAAGAATATTATTTATAATTATTTTCTTATCGTACAAAAGATTATTTAAATATTTAAATAAAAATATAAAAGGTAATATTTTACTTTGGTTAAGTTAACTGGTAAGCATTATTATAAGCTATTATCATGTTGTTTTTGATTTTTATATACAGTTATAAAATTTATATTTACAGATGAATCTTAAGCAGTGCACTCACTAAAGGCGACCCCACACACGAACGATATTATCGCTGTAGCTATAATGTCGCAAGTAAAATATAAATAGGTATAAATTGTTCTACAGATTGATATTGCCCTGGCGATAATATATCACTCGTGTGTAGGAATGCCTAAAAAGAAAATAGAATCACCAATAGGTACATTTTCTGATTATTTTTTTTTATCTAAATTTTTAATGGGAGTTTTTATCCCAATTGATACATTTTCTAATTATAATTTTAACAATTCGCATAGTGAGCGCACAGTTTCTAGTACACAGATATATTTTTGATTCTGTCCCAAAAATTGCAAGATAATCAACTTTTTATGACAGTGCTCTGTTAATGAGATTCATAAAATAATTGTAAATGCAGAATTAGGTCAACACTGTCTAGCGAACAGTATGTAACGCGCAATAGGATGTAGTTAGCATAATACACGCTAACTAAAATTCAACTAACTTCTATAAAAAGAACACTTGAAGGTGAATGCTGATTCTTCCAAAGACAACACAGCATAAACTAGAAACAAGAATTAAATAATTTGGACGTACAATTCACAACAACTTCCGCGATTACTGATCAACCTTTGAATCTGGAACCCATTTCTATTCCCGCCGCTAGATGTCGCTAGTTGATTCATAAATTGGCGGGCTTATCCTTATTATGATTTCTTTTGTCAGCATAATGGGGGGAATTTGAGGAATGTGCTATGGTTCTGCTGCCCCAGGTGGTTCTTCTGCCTACGGTGCTGTTCTTGCAGAATTTGAGTAGGTTGGCGTAGGCGGCGCGGTATTGCCTGTTCGTTGCTGCGTAGATGAGTGGGTTGATGACGCTAGAGGCCCAAGCGAGAATGGAGGCGATGATGTGTAGCCAGGGGTACGTGATGCCGTCGTCAGCCACGTTCATGATCATCAGCGGCAGGAAACACGCCAGGAAGCACAGGAAGATGGTCAGCATGAGAGTGGTGAGGCGCGAGTCCTCTTCTTTCTCTTTTGCTGTTTGCCCGGAGAGTTTGCTGTAAAGGAAGAGAAAGTTACTGTAAGTTTATTTGATATGCAGAATTTTTGACCAGCGGCAATAAACAGGTGATATGCTACCAAGCGGAAACGTCCGAAGTCCGTCTTACGAGAGAATTGCAGTCAGGCGACGAAATGTTGTGTCAACACCTAAGTCGAGCTGTTGTCACCGTTTGTCGACATTTTTAACATCTCATTATTGACTTAGAAATTCAAAGCAATTTTTCACAACTAAAAGGAGTGTGGAAACTATAACAGCATTAATGGAGATCCCATAAAGCTGATAATACTTCAGCCATAGAAAGTATTGGTAATAGCTATTTTTATGGGAATTCTTTCGTGTGAGGTAGAGCCCGTTTCTACCAACTTTATAGGAATAACGATCAAAATCCAATATAAAAGAGATATAAAAAAGTACATTTTCCAAATTACCAAAAACTAAAGACCTCGCCACGCGTTCTAGACAAGTCGACAAAAACCAAGAACCCCTCGTCGACAACGCCGCTAATAACGCACGTCTACCGTCGCCTTACACCGTTTACCAACCCACCACCAGGAAGCCACAGCTAGTGTCGTAAGATCCTCACCCACATACACACCTTCTGCCCTCCAGCTTCCGCTTGCTCTGCCGCACTCGCCAGTAAATGCAGGAGTACGACACTATGATGACCACGCACGGCAGCGCGAACCCAAACACGAAGAGATACTTCTTGGGAGACTTGCCGTCTTTCGGCAGGATCGTGCAGGAGAATGTGCTAGGGTCTAGACCTAGTTGGCCCCAGACGCCGAGGAGTGGTGGTACCTGATGAAAAATAAATAATTAAATATCTTGGGACAAACACAGCCATCTGATCTCTAACTAGGACAGGTATTTTTATTGACATTATTGATATAATTAGATATTTTGGCTTATCACGTTCAATTAAGACATGACCATGTAAACAAGGTCTGTTAGGGCCAGCTTATTAATAAATTACACCCAGACACAGAGCAAATAATGTCATCATACAAAGATTTGCCCTGCTTGAGAAATGAAGGCACGACCTCCGACTTAGCAGTCGGGCTCATTAACCACTAAACTGGCCAGTCAGTGATATTTGTTTAGGTAGTGTGGGTCTAAGGGTCTTTACTCAGTATTATTGTAGTTTCCTTTCTACAAGCAGCCAAATCCCTTTTAGCTCTATCCTATCTTTTGAACTGCGCAATCGATTTTAATACGATTTTCATCAATATATAGTTCCAGAGGGGAAGGTTATACTTATAGGTATAATGAATCAACTAATATGCGTATTACCCTAAAGAAAATCCGAGATTTTTAAAGATTTGTAACACCTATGCGAGTCAGGGATGGATCGCTATTATATAACAGGTTGATTAGATTTAAATACATAAAAACTTCCTCGTAAAACCGAGTCACATTCTTTTGTTTAGTTTAAAGTTATAGGACTATAACTTTTTAAAAGGTCGTGAATTCAAATTTGGAATAATGATGGGTGTCATTGGTGCCAGTATGTTAGAGCGTTAAAACGACATAAAAACTTTGTTTGATTCATAATTATTTTGATGGTTTACATGGAAGTGTACGGTGGGTCTCTGTCCAAAAAACACGGAGGAAAATCAATATCAATACCAGTCATGCAGAATTATCCGAAACAAGTAATGTTGTAAACTTTATATTTTTATAGTAGTCCGCCACACAGCCCTAAACACAAATATAATACTCAGGATACTTTTATTTAAACCCGCATTCAATAAAAAGTCTCTCATAAACTGTTGAAGAATGCAGAAGGCTGTAAAGTCAAGTAGTATTAAAATGCAACACATTATGGTTCATCAACCAGTCATCAACGATTTGAGTAAATAACACTTACAAATTAAAATAGCTTTGTTAATATGGGCTTATCCCACAAACAAATGTTCTAAATCCTGTACTAGAAATTAGATACGGTTTTTAGTTTTTAGTAGAAACCATAAAGTGAAGAGTGTGATGATAGCTTTAGGTAATATGTGTGGTCCATATTAAAAATAACAGCGAGTAACCTAACTACATAGAGGAGAGAGATATACAATATTTTATTAGTTAGGCTTGTTCTTTAGGTATCGATCACCTTAAGTTCCTACCTTTATTGATATATTCTAATAACAATTTACCTTTCAACGACCAAGCGACAGCCGGCTGTCAGCCTGCTATTGTCTTTCTATTGTGTCTCGAATGCTCTGTTTTCGAAGGTTTAAATCATTTAGACCCAAAAAGAAAATTCTCCCAACAGGACATTTGACCGTTCTATTTAATTTTCCCCTAACATTCCTCTGGCTCTCATTAACACAGCCATTAATTTGCCGCCTGCAGTCCGGACTAGCACAGAGGAAGTCAGTTAATTCAGGACAATCAGCACTGGAATTGCAATGAACTAATCTAACTTCCACCATTACTAAAACTTTATTTATTTGACTGGCAACATTGGGCAACTTGCTAATGAAACTATTCCTTCATTACTCAAATTTATTTATTTGTCTGGCAACACTACTTGCTACCAATCTCAATGGTACCGTTGTGTGTGTTCCTTGAAACGGATAAATTATTATCTTTTTGATTCCGGTTATAATTTAATTTTGTTATTGTAGTAGGTAATAAAATTGTGTGTGGTTATCGTTCCGGGTCCCTTTATTATTTGTTACTGAGTTTTAACAGATGGCTCTGGATTTATTTTGTTTTCATTTCCTATGGTCGGGCTCGATGTACATTTTTTTTCTATGGACGCTATTGGCGCCCAAAGATAGGATTTATAAGTTGTACTATCGAACTAGTTTTGTTTAAATATTTTTTGAATTAAAACCCTGTTGTTAATGCAATATGGTTGATTAGGGAAAAAATACAGATTCGGGTAGCTTAATGTGCTGGCTTCTGTACATTCAATAAATACTACTTACTATTATCGAGCTTTAAAATTTGTACATATTTATGTATAAAACGTGAATCTTGTCACGTAGCGCGGACGGAACAACTAGATTTTCATTTTCCTAGTGGCGGCACACTCCTCATATGATAATGTGCTGTATATTTTGATGTTCAATTCAACAAATCTCAAGCAAAAGTTGATGAAAGCTAGCGTTGACTGATAGACTGATTTCTGTTTTGATTTCAAGTGATGCAATTGTTTTTGTTGTAAAAATACCCAGAAATTCTGTTGAAACGTTCGCTAATGATTGATAGGAACCATTTGTTACAATATTCTTGTATATTTTTGCGTTTGAGAACGTAATGAGAGTGAAAACGCTTGTAATTTTTAAGATAAAACCTCATTATCGTTCAACAATGTAATAAGAAGAGATTTTTATTTAGCATTACGTAATCTTTTGTAGGAGCCTAAACCTGCATGGCCGTTCGGTTATGATAATTTGTAAAGTTTTCTATTGAAATCATTCGAAGATCATTAAAGCTTAGGTGTTTAGAGTTTAGATTAATTGCAGGGTATTTTCCATTATCTCCATAGCCTTTTCCCAACCAGGGCCGGCTTTCAGTCTGACCGGAATCTGCTGAATACCAATGTTTTACAAAGAGAGAATGAAAACGAAAACTTCTGAATCACAATGTTGAAAAAACGACTTACCATTAATCCAAATGAGACCAGCCATATGAGTATGAGCTGCACCCAGATCTTGGTGCTCGTGTATATTTGCGAGTACATGTCGTAGTACGCGATCAGAGTGTATCTGAAACAGAATGCAGATGAACGTCAAACAAACTGAATAAGTATTCGCTCTACACTCTCTACACCTAAACGCAAGGAAGTCGCGAGCAAAAATACAAAATTTTGCGATTTCCGTGAATATTTTTTTAATATAAAAACTGTTCGTTTGCTTTATTAGCAAAGGTAGTAAAGTAATAGTTTAAGGGATCATTTTAAGCTTAACATCTGTAACTTGTACTTGTATGTAGGTATCTACTTTCTGTACAAATAAAGAACTATAAAAATTCTAATCAGAAAAAAAAACATATACATCTTATGAAGATACAGATCCGTAAAGCCGCTGTATTTACTTATATTTTTGACGCTTGGGAATTGTCAAGGGGATTATAATTTTGTACCAATCGGTTTATAATGCAATAAATTGATTCATAAACCTTATGATTCCGTCGAACACACGTGATTCGAAACACAATAGAAACACAATAGCAGCGCGACAGCCGGCTGTCGCTTGGTCGTTGAAAGGTTAAAAGGCGACCAGGGCACGTGGAGGCCACCCTAGATACGCCCCTGTCTACACGTAACACTGAGTCATGAGTAGAAGACCACGAGGGGCACGAGGTATTCCAGCACACTAATCTAGGTTATATTTACGTATGCGGTTCAATTATTTTTAGACTGTAATAGGTAAACAATCGAAAGGAAGTAGATAAAAGAACTTTACGTATTCATTTTAAAGATATTTGGAGCGTTCCTATTTTAGCGAACTTTGGATATAAATAGACAAAATTATGGCAACAATGAGGTGATACTGATAGGCACGCACATTTATATTTCGTAGAAAAAAAACATAAAAGCCAGAAAATTATCGTATTGATGTTCTATTTTTTTGATGAGTGGGAAATCATCAAATGACTGCTCCCGTCCTGGGTGCGGCGGGAGGGCGTGTCAGACTCTTACTGACTAAAACCCACTCATGTTCCTTCGATTGCCCATTGATGTTCTACTTTGACTTAGTCCAACATTGATAATACCTATCCCCAGTTCAAAGAAGAACTTTAGACCCGTGATTCCCTCATGCATGTTTTCCAAAGGCTTGTGTTTAAACACCTCCCTAAAAAGTACGTATTTTACTACCAAGAAAATTCTAAACGGTTACCAAAATGGATAAATGGTCTTCAAATAACGTTTCCTAAAATATTATGAAATAAATCCAATTTCGTTTTTATATGAATTTGACTGAAAACTGAAAGTTTATATGAATTAATAACAAATCTGGTCACAGTTCTAAGTTTCTAACCTAACCTAACCTAGCAATTTGGTGATCCATTATCCATTTTGGAAGGCAAAAAGATTTTTTGGTGATCATTTAAATTATATCTTTTTCCAAATATGCATTAAATTGGTAACTACAAAAGTTGTTAAGACTGCAGACCGTTTTTAGTCTTTTATCAGTTAATTAACAACCGAACACATTGCGACTCCTCAAGCTTTCAACCCGTTTTATTTCACCCATGTGAGCCCACAGAAACAACAGCGCCCCCACTTAAGTTGATAACATTTACTTTTCGCTTTCATAATGTAATCACCACTCCACACCACTCTGGTTATCAGGCGTGGGAAAGCAGCGTGTTTGCCAGCACGGCACGGATTAGATAACAATTTGTGGCTTAACTTGTTGTTATAGTGTTTATGGGTATACATTGATATAGTTAACCACTTTGAAGGCCGCTCCGGAAGCTGTCGGGTGCTTTTGAAGTTATTTGATTACTCTGGCATCGGTGACTTGATTTAAACGTTGCATTTGGTAGCGGTATAGCAGTAGTACATACTTACTATTTCCATGCATTTCGATGGTATTGACAACCAGTACTGGCTGGAATCAGAGACTATCTTGAACACGATTTTACTTTTATGTATGTGTTCCTTTTGAAGTTTTGACAACAATGGTCGTTTAAATTTTTGATTAGTTCCACAATAAAACGTTCATTAGAAATCGTTTGTCGTGGAGTTTTATTGCCATCGATAATTCAGCGAAGCGCGACGACAGTGCATGTTTACAACGTAAAGCTTTTTTGAATTTTGTGGTAAATTAGCGCTGAAATAAGTACCTACATAATAAATTATGTAAGTGCCCTGTTACTATTAGTAACACGGGTAACACGCTTTCATTAGTTTCAGTTTTAGCCTATTATTAAGCAACCAATTACTAGAAATTTAGCGTATCGATTTCAAAACGTGAAATAATAATATGATTAGTTATACCGAATAACAGTATCTGCCGGGTATGATGGTAACCGGGAGATACTACAACTAGCTTGATAAGTTTTTCAGCTTTAATTAGGATATTTAATTATGAAAGCGTCGGGTCCAGTCGCTTTGTTTAATTTCAGTGGTTCATTTCAAAATATTTGTTATTGTCTTGAACGACCCACAACTATACCAGCCTATGAAACACAGCGCACAAGCAGTACAACAGCTCATTAGGCACACAAACATAGATCATTTTACATTTACCCAACAATTACTTAAACAAATTAGAGTGTGCATATCAATGGGCAGTATAAAGCCTTTAACTGAAGCCAAACAAAACGAGAAAGTAGAAGCAAGGACCGCACAGTGGGCCCTTTGTGCGTCGGCTACTGACCCAGGGCCATCGTCAATGGGTTTATTTTTGTTGGGGCCCTTCGCACTGCGGGACAGCACACAGATGTAATGTACCCGTAGATGGATTTAATCTGTGATGCCAGATGCTTGTGATCCGTGACATCGGGTATTGATGTCTTGTTTAGATAGGAGTTTGATGGCTTAGGTTGGGGATGCAGGTATGGAATGCAGGGAATAAATAGGATGGTTTTACATGGTACACGTTTTCAAAGTTAATACAATTTTTTGTTACTATTTAGAAGCATTTTTAATTTGTCAGGCAGTCTGTCAGTTACTCAGAAAGTTGAAATTGCTTAAGTAGTTGTTCAAGCAAGTATTGTATTGTTTTTAATTAAATTATACTCTTATGCCCTTAAATTACTAATAAACACTGTGTAAAGTTATGTCATGAATAAAGCCTGTATAACCATACATTTTTTGACGTATAAACCTGTCATAACTTTATGCAGCGATTATTAGTAAGACGCTTAAATATGCTTTACGAAGTCATGGTAAGTGGTCTACGAGAATAAAAAGTTTGGGGATCTGTTCTAACCACTTCCAAGAGCGACGTAACTTTAAACTATAACGGCAGAATTCTGTATCTTTTAAAAGGGACTAAGAAAAATCCATCGCCACCGCCCATAACATTTACCACCGGCCACCGCCAAAGGTTCGGGCATTTTTGAACTCTTACATGTGGTCATATAATAAATGGAACTTAAAATCCGTGCGCGCAACTGTTACGATTAAAATGTAGGTCGGTATCGACGTCGTACTGGCAAGTACTGTCAGGAAATAAGATAGGTTTCTTGGCATGGGCGTACCCAGCTTTAGGCTTAGGCGAGGGTCAAGTCCAACTTTTAGGCCCGGTCTTGGAAAACTGTCTTAACCTAGCAATTTGCAAGAAAGGCAGTTGCCTACACTTGCCCTCTGAGAACACGAATGTGTCCAGAGAAGTCAGATCTATAGATTTTTTTTCTCAAATACCGATGGATAGTTCTTAATATAATTTAAATTGATGTGAAAACAATTAGTTCTTTAAACCTCCCAACACACGTGATTCGAGACACAATAGAAAGAAAATAGCAGCGCTATAGCCGGCTGTCGCTTGGTCGTTGAAAGGTTAATTTGTTTAAATTTCATTTCAGTTCATCTATCGGTGTTCATAAAAGCTCAAATTATATTTGTGTGCCCTGCATACTGGTTAACTTTGCTGACTGTACCTCGCACCAGAGGCGCATCTGTTGCAGTAAACATTCGCGTTAGATAGTGCTGGTCAGGTGCTTAACACTACACCACACCCGCGGTTTTGACGCGCATTCGGTCTAGTTAGCCGCCCATCACGAAAGAATGACGTAGTGATTGATTAGTCACTGTCATACTGTCATGCAACTGCTAGCCACTTATTAATATCAGACTGTCAGTCACACACAATCCTTGTCTGTGGTAAAACCGAGGAGCAAAATCTATCGTGGAATGGGCTCTGTCTCCTGGGGGTTTAGCGTGGTGTTCAGGTCTATATTATTCCATAAACTTCGAACACACTTGATTCGAGACACAATAGAAAGACAATAGCAGCCTAGTAGCCCGACAGCCGGCTTTTTATTATAGTTCGTCACAATTGTAAAGTTACGAATCTGTAAAGCTTTAGTGTAATCGATATTTGCATGAAAGTTTCCGTAGTTCTGCATCTGACGGTAAAAAAAAAAAAAATTGTAAGAATCTGAGTTTTATGTTTTATTACAGTCAAAATGAACTCAGTTACTTTTGCATTAGTTTATATTCGATTTAAATAGTAGAGAACGTGACAGGTTGGATTGTCAATTTTTCCAATCACCTAGCTACGTACGTAGTTAACAAGGTAAATTCCAGGTTTTACTACCAAACCCTAAAACCACTACTAATCATTGTGTAGTTGCCTATTTATTAAGGTTAAACCCGTGTTGTCACTTTTGAGATTCATTGCAATAATTACTAATTATTTACATTTTTCCTCTTTGTACGTATTTTTCTGTCCGAAATCCTTGTCTTTATTAATTTGTGTGTTTCGATTAAATAAACTTTGTGGTACTTGAATCGTCTTTAAATTGCACAGAAATTTTCTTTTCAGCAAGGTGAAGAAAACCAACATACTCCACTTTGATCAGATTGAATTGAATATGTCGTAGTATATCAATAATAGGTCATAATCATTATCATTCTACGACAGTCCACTGCTGGACATATGGCTCTTCTTTTTCACCACGAAAATCGATCTTCGACTTCGCACGTCGAGGTGGAGTCGTCCTGATGGTGTTGTCCTTCACAGATAGTCGCTACAACTGACCTGAGGCTGTTATACACTATGTCTGCCAATTGTGGTCTCACGTCAGATCAACAGAACACACTTTAAGATTTAATTCCGCTGGATTTGTCCGCACTTAGCCTCATCATTGGGCCTTTTTACTTATATGACTTGTCGCCAATTCCAACCATCCCTCACTATTCCATAACAGTAGCAAACTTATCAGTATGCTAAAGATTTTTGGGAGTGACCCGGGATGTTGGAGTAGTTTTGCCCGTTGTTCGGTCACACTGGTACACTCCATGAGGACGTGTTTCTTTTGCCTCTAAGCATCCTCTGCATAGAGGGCTGTCTGTTATTCCTATTGTGAATAGAACACTCTCCAGCGCGTATCGATTCTACGACAGATGTGATCAGACCAAAGTTGATTCTTCAATGAATGACCACACCTCTAGTCGTAAAACGTATGTAGTCTAGTGTACCTAGAAATGTATAAATAACTTCAGTGAGCAGGTAAACCAATTGCATTTGATTTACTACACTCACTGACCAGCCACGGATTGGCTAAGCGATACCGATGTTATGATGTTATTCTCTCTAGTACAGGATATTGCGATAGATAAGCTCAATTTTCTGCCAGAACGGCCGATTACTACTTGAAATACAACACATTAACCTGTAAACATTGGCAGATGAAATGGCTTCATGGGATCGGTGTAAAGTTATGAAACGTAAATTAAATGTGAAAATATTGCGGATTTTTCTGTCTGGAGGTATGGAGAGATGAAGGTAAATAGCCCCCATATAGCGGACTTGTGACTGGTCACAAGTGTATCATCGTTTACTATCACCCTTTCTGACGACGACTTCGCCGTATACGCCGCCGCCGAGTGTGCAGCGACTTTTTTGTTTTCATTCGTTAATGTACCTGCACCATTTTTCTTTTGTTTCTATCACCCTTATTTTTCCAACCATTACTCATTGTGTCATGTTGTTTTCCAACAGATTACACAGTACCTAGTGAATAACTGCAGTAGTCACAACACTACAACTCAAATAACTGAAGGTGCGCCCACGCATCGTCTGAAGTCTGCACTAAGTCTTCACTAACTCATCTCATTTGACTTTTACGACTTTCGCAAGTTTATGTAGTGATACATTCCGTTTGTTTCATAATTATATCTAGTTCAGAATAAATTATAATGTAGACCGTTGTTTTTGTTTTGTTGCTACTAATATTATAAATGCAAAGTCTCTCTGTCTTTCTGTTACGCTTTCACGGTTAGACCACTATGAAATTTGCGTTTTGTATGTAGTAAGCTTGAATCCTAAGATATCGGATTCTTTTAAATGGGTGACTTCCTTAGAATGTGGGCAATTTATGTAGACGCCAGGCATTAGTTGAGTAATGATACTTGCCCATGATGATCCCATTGTAGGGCAAAGACCTCTCTTCATACATAGAGCACACGAGCTTTGATCATAACGCTTAATTTAATATTCTTAAATAAATTAAATAAGATTTAACAGTAAAATTAAAACTCTGAAAAATGCGAATAACACACGTTCAATCTCAAAAGTGCTAAAAATATGGCAACTTGTTAATTTTAGAGGATTCTCGCTAAATTAAACACGTACCTAAATAAGATTGTTTATTATTACAAATTAAATATTTGCGCGGTTATCGGCCATTTACTAATAATTTACGTTTGTACGTAAGCATCTGCTCCTTAAATATTTGGAAGATTGTTTGCCTGAAAGGAGACAATTTTTTTTGGTCCCACTTTTAAACGGTTACGTTTATTAATAATTTTACGCATGAAACAAGTCATCACCTTATTATAACTAACCCACTAAAAATTATATAGATATCTAACGGGAATAATGAAATAATAGTAAAAAACTATTACGGAAAAATGCATGTTGAGGAGCGTTTTTACATTTATTTCAACGTGAATTTAAATATATTATGTGAAACGAAACGTACCTAATTAACATTCCGTTGTAGATGCTCTGTGGTACAGTTTCAATCAGTTTGACACTGACAGACTACATTATTAAGCTAAGTTCATATGACCGCGCGAAACCGCTCTGTACCACTAACCGCGCGGTACAAGACCAAAGTAAGCAGCAATTATCGTAGACATTACCGCGCGTTCTACGTTCGTTGAAAAGCATTCTTGCATCCTATTTTAAGTGAAAGACTTTCATTTAAAATAGGATGCAAGAAAGCTTTTTTATTGTCTTTGTCATTTTCTGCGACGACTCAGCCTTCGGTATAAAATCCATAAGCAAATTGCCCCCTCCTCAAGCAACATTGACATCCGGACTGGTATGCACATCATCATGCGAACGCCTCAGACCCTGTCCAGGAGGGCGAATTCGCCGCGATTCTCTCGCGCGTAACACGCGCGAGTGTTGCGTCCAGAGTCTACGCGTATAGAGCGTACGTACGCGCGAGTCGTATTTCCTTCTCTTTCTCTTTTATACGTGCACTCGCTCTGAAATTCGCGCGAAATCTGGACGCAACAAGGCGGCCCTAGTATCTCGACTCGCGCGCATTACGCGCGAGTCACGCGCGAGTTTATTAGTCGCGCGATGCTTGTGGACGCGATGTATTGGTGCCTAGTATCTTGCCTACCCGCGAGTGAATTCGCGCGAGTCGAATCGCGGCGAATTCGCCTTCCTGGACAGGGCCTCAACCACGCGGCGACGCGCGGCTTCTCGCGGTCATGTAAACTTAGCCTAATAGTTTCCAACAGTTTTCTAGATAGTCAGATAAGTGCTTCTTCTGTTCTTTTCGTATTTTTATTCAATAGATGTTAGAAAAATGGCTTCTGGAGATACAGTGCATAATATATAAAGCTGTTGTAACAATTGTACAGCTCGATTTCAACGAAATGTGCAACAACTTTACTTATAAAAGCATTGGCGTCCACAGTAAAAGAATAATCGAAAAAAAAATCACACCAAAGCCAGGTTTTTATGTCATTTACACCTATATTATTATTGAAAGTGCACTATTCTAACATAAAATACCTAGGAAACCTATTCACTCATTAAATAATCGCTCTTGTGAGATTTTAGGTCATTATGAGAGTCATGTTTTGACTGTCGTATTTCCCAGTATTCCGGTTACTTAGAGTTTTGCTAATATTGCCACTGTAATCTAGAGATTATAAGGAATAAACTAACGTGCATTTCATTAATAAATGCCACAATTTGTGGTGGGCCTAATCCCCGAACAAAAAAAATTGTCTCCTTTCGGCACAAAATGAACGTCAGCTGATGATTGTGACCATTAGGGCTTAGGGATCGGTGCGAAGGTGTGACCATCCCCTACCCTGTGGTCTGGTGAAATGTCAATTTGACAACTGTCATTAATGTCAGGTGTCATTACTGCCACGCGAAATTGACTATCAATGTCATTTGTTTGTTTTATCTGTGCTACGGTTGTGGTTCACTCAACTGGCCTGGTCGACAAACTATACCAATCGCCAGATGAAGGGCTACAAAAAGTTAAATATAGTCACTATGGTCACCCTACTCACTACTAGTCCTTATGTGAATGCGAGTAACCTTATAAACTGTTGTTTACTTTGTAGATTTGTTAAATATAACACTTTTACGCGTAAATATTGTGTTTTGATTATTTTAAGCGAACGTTGGCGCCGGTGTTTCTTAGCTGATTACTCTGAGAAGAAACATCTAAAACAAACTCAGAGGTCAAAGTTTATTTTTAAATACGTACATTTGAATTGGCCAAGTCATGCATGTAGATTAATGAATGGAATGAACAAAATTAATGAATGAATGAAAATGAAGGATTAAGGAATGGATTTGAGTGGACCTGTCCAGATAGTGCAAAAATATCCTCTATTTTGTTTTTGTTCAATTTAGGTCTCTTGCACAAATGGATAGAGGTCACTTTGTGAATTAGCTTATCCATGGGTCAGTTACACTCTCTTCTTTAGTCATTTTTCAATAATAGTTCAGAAGGTTCAACCCAACCTGTGTTTCCGTTCCGTGGGTCTCACCTGATGATTTAACATTCGAAAGTGAAATTACCACGGCGGTCTTGAAACTAAGGCTAATTACTTGAAAGATTTGATTGGCCAATGGCAATAAGGAAAGCTATTATATAGCTTGGCGTTAATGGGCATTTCTAAATATGAGTAAACAACACTAAATCAATCGAATAATCAGTTAAATGTACGTTTCAGTTGATCGGCGCCACCACCGGCGAGCGCGTGGCACTCTTGCAGAAGTCGAAACGCTATTAAATAAAACAGAGAAATCAGGAAACTTGTAACTAATTTAAGTAATTTTAGTAGTTTTTTACAATTATACGACTCTCAGTCGTGGAAGATATTGTACGTTTGGGAGAAATCTATATAAAAAATGTAAATGATGTAAGAATTTAATCGCTAATGTGTATCGTAACCAAAAGCAAAACTGGAGAACTGTTTTTTATACGCTTTGAGGAAGGTTCTTATGAAGAGGAAATATGGAAAACATCAGATAATTGGAAATTAAAAAAGCCGAAGTAATTGCCGAAGGCAGGACAAGATCTATCGGGATCAGATAGTTGTTATTAATTTATGTTTATCCGGATATCATAATTACTCCGATACACTTCATCTAATACAATATCTCTTCATTCCTATGAATGATGTATCAGTGCTAACCACACAGTTTTGTTAATATCCACATGTTTATATCCACGGATGGCAACATAATTATAAGTTATTAACTCCTAAACAAGTTTCTATTACATTCCGTCTCAACTATTTTAATTTCAACGCATCAATGGTTTGAAATCTTGAGGTAAAATATTTTCTCCATAATGTTATAAATTGTCTTCATTAAAACTGCCGGCAAGAGGATTGTATGTGGAATTTATTCTTTTTTACGTTCTTGTAAACATGCAAACAAGCCAATGGCTTATCTAGATTAAATCTAGGAAAATGGCCACCGCCGCTCATATCTGCTATACC
Organism: Athetis lepigone; assembly: GCA_033675125.1. NCBI lineage: Eukaryota > Metazoa > Arthropoda > Insecta > Lepidoptera > Noctuidae > Athetis > Athetis lepigone. The sequence goes on along the minus strand of CM066215.1, from coordinate 1,550,525 downwards.
AGTTCACAATCCTCGCAATAGACAACTAGTTGAAATGTCTCATGTGTCTGTAATTAATGACACCGACACTCAATTGCCTTTAACAGCAACGTTACTTTGCAGCAGAAATAAATATCTTGGTTGAAGCCATTGAATCAGAATGTAGGGAAATGGTCCTCGGGTTAGGTGGTGCGACGTTCATCTAAGAGTGCTCGGCTCAAGTGTCAATCTAACACTGAACACAGCACTTCACCAAGAATTGGTATTGGCAACTAAAAACAACTGCTGTTTATGTTTAAAAAGATTATATGACAGAATTTAATCTTCTATTGAAATGGAAAGAGAAAGATGCACTTAACTTAAATTGAGTTCAGTTTGAGAACCAAAGAATCCGCTTCAATAACTGTCTCGTACATAACAGCTCTATGAAAAGCACAAAGAGAAACGGTCTGGGAAATTGACCATCGGACGATGGGAGATCTATAAAAAGAGTATAGTAATAAGTAGATTTGATTACCTAATGTTTATTGCGTCATGCGCTCGTAAAAAATACGGAAGCATTACGGCTGATATTCTTTATGGATACTTTACTTACCTATATTGCGTTGTGTAATGTGGGCGTTAGAAATAATAGCAACGAACACGTTTCTAAAGATTTACAATTTTTTGTCCCTATTTCTAAGGGTGGTTGCCTGGCTGATCATCAAACATAACTGAAAATATGACAAGCTTGCATAAGCATTTCGCGCCATTTTGGATATTTCCAAAGAGTATAGATGCAGTGCAGTCTGTGCCCCGCCCTCCATTGATTATTGAAGCTGAAAGGCTCGGTTTATACCATAAAAATCAATAAAAAATGTAGTAAAAGTTAATAGCTATTGGAGGAGTGTCTAGATGTGACTTACCGGTTTTATCTTAATCGTAAAAGATATACGCGGTCGCGGTTGCCCTAATTTTGGGACTTTGGGTCCTTTTCTCCTCCTCCTCGCCACTGGCTAGATGCAATGCTTGCAATAGGGTATTACACTCTTTTTTTTAAAGTTGTTCAAATAACTCCTACAGTACTAAGAAACCACTAAAAAAAATCCTAAATTTTTATTTAAACGCTAAGTACCCTAAAAACGCTTTTAAAAATTGTATTTTCAAGTTTCGCGCGGAAATGTCCAAAAACGGAAAACGCCGTGGGCGTGGTTTTGCTTTGGCGATATGACGTCCTCACGTCGTGTAAATAAACAAATGCGCTGTGATATTTTACATCATTATTATTGTTTTCATCTAAAAAATTAGTTACTGTTCGACTTACCGTTGGTGTGCGTTCCGGAATGCAAGAACACAAGTGTGAAAACATCGGAATAATTGTGAATTCTAGTGTTAACTGATTCAAATTTAAGAAAAACTTAGTTAAAAGTTGTGGGAAGAGTATTCCAACTATTACACCATAAAACCCCGTTTGTACTTTAGTAAATATCACTTTGATGTAAGTACCTATGTGCTTTAGCCATCTAAAATATCTTTCACAATAACTTCCATGGAAAAGTATATTTTTATAATAAAGATCGTATTAGGAGGTTATAAATAAAACAAATAGTGACGTCTAGTTGACACTGTTGACAGTCGACAGCTGTCACTGTCTATGGTCTGTATTTCGGTGTGTTCAAGAACAGATAAAAAAAACTGAAAACTTTGAATTGAATTTAAAAAAATATTTTCTAGTTTTATGAACTAAAACTAACACTGTTCGGCTGCTTTTTGCATAAGCTATCTCAATAATATATTTTTAGATTATTTCTCTTATACAGTGTAATACCCTATTGCGTGGTATTATTTATTTTGTATATTATTTATTTGTGACCTTATAAGCTATTGCTAGCTAGTGTGATCTTTACAATTAAGAAAAACCCCCGGAAGTATTATGTCAATAAAAAATCTATGTATAAAAAAAATGTAAACTGAGGGACGTACCTATTGACTGGCTATTGATATTTCAACGGACAGCCCAAACTGCTGGTCCTAGAGAAATTAAACTTGGAAGCTATGCTCTTTGTGAAGAGTAAGTATCCACTGAGAAAGGACTTTTGGAGATTCCGCCCTAAAGGTGTAAAATAGAGGGGGATGGAAGTTCGACATCAAGGAGCGCGTAGCCGCGGGCGATGGCAAGTTATAATTAATTTCAATGTTTTTATGCCAGTCATTGTTGAAGACTAGAATTCTAGATCGTACATTCTAAGTCCATGCAATTATTCTGTCACATTTTAATCTACCAATGATTCTCACGTTTTATTTGCCAGAGTTTTATAAAGTTTGTATACTCGCAGCTGATTAATTCGGTACCTTTGTGGTGTATCGTATAAATTTTATTGATCATAAAATTATTTATTACAATTTACCAAGGAAAGCACATCAAACATATTTTTAGGAACGGCCTCCAGTGATCAAACGTGTTCGTACATCTTTATGAATAACATGTTTATATTGACGAGTGGGAATTATACAGGCACTTTAGTTTTTTTTTAATTAGCTACAGTGATGTAACAAGGGCGAAAAGACGGACAAAATTCCACAAAATATAACTAGTTGCTCTATTTTATATGTATACATATACTTCTGCAGCTTCGCCATTCCGTTACCTGTATCCTTTATTGCAAATTATCTCAATTAGTAAATTCTAGTAAATAATAATTATTTGTATTTAAAGAAAAATATAACCTCAAAACTTTGGTAATATAACCTCAAAGCAACAATGCGTATGTTAAATTAAAATAACAAACAATAGTTCCTCAGTAATTACCACCCTCGTATTTAGACTGTAGGGACCCTCATATTATTCTAAATTGTTAACACCCTCGCCTTTATTGCAGGGATTATTGGTTGCTGGTAATTTATGTTTAAATAAATTCCTGATTTTAACTGTCTGTTCTTGTTTGGTTAGAAACTCTCTTAGTGGATTTGTTATTTTTATTATCTGTTTTTACGTTCAAAGGTGATTGAAAACTATCCCAATGAGCATAGAGATCAAAGTAGTAAATTTATATTCCCAGGTAAAATGTTGCTAATTTTACCCGCCCTTACTTTACAAACTTCAGAATCTCTACACAATAGGCTAATACCTTTTCATCTTACGCAAAATAAAAAAAAAAGCATTTCACTCAGACCATTTATTGGCGCTTATGAATTGTCGCCTAGACGACAGAAGCGAAACAGTCAACCAAAATTATTTTTACTAAAAGTAATAGAGCTTGTATAAGTCTTGTAGAGTTAGAAGCAAGATGACTTTGTCACAAAATGCTATGAAAAGAGACTAGGTACACATGCGGCCCAAAAAAATGACCTACTTCTTGTTACCTTTTTATTATGAAAGATACTCGTGGCCTGTCAATAAATAACATAATTATGCAAATAATAATTATTCTAACGCTTATCCTGACGTTTGCTCCCGACCGACCCTCTCGCAGATAGCTATAACCGTATCATTTAGACCTAGTTACTAACATGGAAGGAAACTGCGGTATTTTCTGCTAATACTAAAATGTATCGCGAATGAAATTAAGTAAGTATCAACAGTTTTAGTTAGGTACGGATGTCGGCAAAAATTTTTTATTACTAACTTTTTGATGGTAATTAACGCACAGCCGAAATTATTCAAGGTAGAACAATGAAATCTGAACTATAGTTTATTTTTATAATGCAGAAGTGCAATAAGCGATTTTTATAAATTCAACTCCCGAGGGGATAACACAGTGTACGAAAGTTGGTTTAAAAATGGGCGGGCGATAGCGCAGGAAACTATTATATGCACGTAAAATAACTTGAGGAACTAACACAGTTGTTCTAATCTCACCCCATTTTTACGTGACTTGATTTTTTTGGGAAGCATCATTTATTCTTAGTAGGTCGCTCACCCAACCTTAACTTTACAACATAGAAAGTAATAAAAATAATTTAATGTTGGGTGCATCGGAGGTGAACAGAACGTATACATCGCGCACGTACACTCGAGGACACTTTAAATTGGTTACCACTTACCACGCATTAATATTAATGCACCAGTATTATGGTAATGGTTTAATCTGAGGGCGGGTCGACGAACCGAATATATTGGGTTTAAAATGACTACAATGGTATATTGTGTGCCCATGCTGTGTTAAATTGTCTTATTGTTTCAATTTCTTGTGAAGTAATTGCATAAATAAACAGCTTTATCGAAGCGAAAGTGACGTTTTGAGTTCAGAGCTGGCTTTCTGTAGGTAGCTAGAGTTTGTTGTATCTGTGAGCTAGCTACAACTCCCACGTCATACATTTTCGCTAAACGCCAGCGTTAGCAATTGGCAAAGGCTGATAAAAAACATAAAATTGATCGATTGTGAGAAAGAATACTAAAAACTACTTTCGTGCTTTTAGATATATCTCCTGGGATAGTAAAACAATAAATAAAAGTAGAATTTGAGAACGATTTTATTTTTTCACGTGAATCCTACAGTAGGTCAATATCGGGCGAGCTATCACTTGCTCCTCCTATAAATAGCGTGAATGAGAAGTATTTTTTCACTGGCGTCAGTAAAGAGGTTTGGTTTACAACGGTACACGGCTGAGTGGTGGGATGGCGTGATAAATAACCCGTCGACATTTATAATCTGTTTCACGCCACCACTAAATGTATTTTTTACGATGCCCACGTAGAAAATCTATTCGGGAAATATCAGTGGCGTCTACTAAAGTACATATTCTAGTGAAACAATAAAAAGTTACTTAGATGCTCCAGTTATTTTCCGCTACAGTTTAGACATTCTCTCAGGCTGTAGTGTTTGTTCGCACCTCATAATATTCTATATCTCAGTGAATTCATTTCATAAAAATCTTCGTTGGATGTGGTAGACCACTTTATAGAGAAAAATTCATATATTTAGTTATTTACTTGTCAGCGCATGGTTTCCATCATGATTTGCGTTGGAGCTAAATAACTCTTAGTTCCTGTTTACGTATTACAAGCGTAGCCTACCCGGGTTTTCCACCCATACTTTCCGGATACATATTCAACTGTATCCCTCTGACAGGCAAGGAAGATATTTACGAGTAGGTATACTTGTACTACTATACAAAAACATGGAACGGGGTTATCCCAGAGTCCAAAGTCCAAACGCAAATAAATGTAGACATTCGGAATCGGAACTTCCACGAAAAAATGTGCGCAGTAAACACAAACAAGTGAATTTAAAAACAAATGAAACACTTACCTATTAATGGTTATAGCGACCATAGAGAGTAGTGAGACTGCTTCGTTTCCGTAGAAGACGAAGGCGAACATCTGGCAGAGGCTGGGCCCTAGGCCCCAGTGCTGCTTGATGTACCGGTTGGCGGTGAGCGGCAGGTTGATGGAGCAGAACAGCAGGTCCGACACGCACAGCGAGAGGACAAACATTGTGGTCACATGGCCGCGCAGCTTCGGGTGCATCAGCAGCGCCACTGTCGTCACTAGGTTTCCTGGAATGTGGAGAATAGAGGTGGAGTGGCTGGCCGATTTTGTAAAAGGACCTATTTTATTTGACTTGACAGCCTGTCGGGCTAACAATAATATTATGCTAATTAATTCCTAACAATAAGTCATAAGTCATTTATTTCATAACAATAAAATCATTGTGTTGAAAATATTGAAAATAATAAAAAAATACATTAAGAATTGCAATTAAATTAAAATACATAAAAAGTCAATTAATAAAACAATAACCGTCAATTTAATATTCAATTACATAATAATAAATGTCAAGTTAATATAATCTGTTTACAATTTACTAATATTATGTTATACTGTCATCATCTATAAATTCATTAATGCTAGGACCCTTTCCTCAGTAAAGGGTCCTCAATTTGTTTTTAAATAAATTAACACTAAAAATACTTTTAAATTCTATCAAACCTACAAATATATTAATTAGTTATATCAAAATAACTCAGTTACTGTTGTTTCAAAATGCTCTGTAAATAAAAACCGAAAGAAAGTGAAATAAACAAATTTGAATAAAAAAGTCTCAGTTTATTTTGAAGTCTGATCTTTTTACAAACATTCCATTTGGAAAAATAAAATTTTATTCCATGTCGTAAGATAAAAAACAAAGCAAGCACCAGACCAAACAATTTGCAACTGTTATTATCTAAAGAAATCTAGCTGCATTCTTTTTTAAGCACGCGCGTGTACAACCTACGTTACTGTACATTGCGTTGTTGATTGTTAAATCAATCACTGTACTCATCCATTGAACACAAAATACACGGTAAAACATGCACAATTTGCATTTTCTATTACAAACCCGTAATGTATGCGATTGTTAGCAATTTCAACGAGAATAATATCAGAGAGAAGCTCTCAGTCACGTCGGCAACAAAATTTCTTGCAGCCGATAAAATGAACAAACAATTGCGAATTCAGTTCAGTTTTGTTTCTATTACACTGAAAGTCGTTGGTTTACGAAAGAAATAAAAGAAGTTAGGATGTCTAACTAAATCAATGTCGTGCTGTGCGAAACAGCTAAGTGCGAGGTTTTTTGCGGTAACGGTTATTGGAATATTTCAGTGCGACTTTTTCAGGCGTTGGAACTTGATTTCTAAAGTGTTTTAACGACGATTAAAGCATTTATGTAGTATTTAGGTTAGTTTAATTTTGACTTATATATTTTTATCATAAGTATGACATATATTTGTAATTTACTTTGTATAATATACAGATTATAGATAGCAATGCGAAACCGAAAAATTTGGAACGTACATACACAAAGGTTGAGGAGGACCCCTAACTTAGACGTAAATATTTTAGTCCTAGGAGGCTTGTTGTTCTCATGTATGATTCATGCCTCCTTCTGGCTAGCTACCTGCCTCCCAAAAAGTCTAGTTCCTGGTAGAATGTAGAACTACTAACATTGCATTCTTTTCATTATAATGACGCCAGACGAAAGTAAATAGGAATTTGTTGTTATTGTAGTTTTTGAATCATCAACAAATGAGTGTAATCCAGATCCTATTCGATGTGGAATTTCTATTTAAAACAATCACTATGCATCCAGGTATTTTGTTGCTTAGTTTATAGTGTTGTTCATTGAAAATAAGATTAAATAAAATTATTAAGCTGGACGCGCGTGGCAAATCAAGGAAAATATTTTTTGTAATAACATTTATAATTATGGCTCCGCCTCTATCCGAAATTATCCGAATTTTTAAGTTACGGTTATGTAAGTATACTTTTTAGGGTTCCGTAGTCTACTAGGAACCCTTATAGTTTCGCCATGTCTGTCTGTCTGTCCGTCCGTCCTCGCTTAATCTCTGTGACCGTTAGCACTAGAAAGCTGAAACTTGGTACCAATATGTATATCAATCACGCCGACAAAGTGGTAAAATAAAAATTGGAAAAAAATGTTTTATTAGGGTAGCCCCCCTATATGTAAAGAGGGAAGAGATTTTTTTTTTAATTTCTTCCCAGACGTGTGATATATTTTTAGATAGGTATTGAAAAATGAATAGGGGTTTACTAAAATCATTTTTTGATAACGTCAATAATTTCGGAAATAATCGCTCCAAAAGGAAAAATCAAAGCGTCCCCCCCCCTCTAACTTTTGACCCGTAGGTTTAAAAAATATGGAAAAAATCTGGAAAGTAGAACTTTATAAGGACTTTCTAGGAAAATTATTTTGAACTTGATAGAAAGAACAGTTTTTGTACAAAAAAAGACAAAAAGGTTGTACAAAATAATTTCTGCGTACTTAGTATGTCAACATAACAAAAGCCTTTTTTTAAACTTATAAGTGGGAACACTTATTGTGACGGACGGGAAACTACGGAACCCTACATTGAGCGTGGCCCGACACGCTCTTGGCCGGTTTTTTTATTTCAGATTTCAGAAAGGTTTGGTTACAAAAAGAAAAGAAAATAAAGTTGTGGCTATTTTTACACCCAATAACAAGTTACGAATCTTGTAAGTATTCGATATCAAGTGCCGTATTTTATTATTAAAAAAAAACTAAAGAGCTCTTTGAAACTCCGAGTTTTTTTAGTAATCCAAAACTATTCAAAGATTCGTGTTTTTAAAAACTTAAAAAGAAACGGAAGTTTTGTATTAACTTATGCTAATTTAAGATTTGTGTTGTTAATAATAAAAAATAAATTGTTTTAGTTATTCTCATTTTTTATCAGCAACACTATATTGAGTAACCAACTTATTGCCTAGGTAAATAGTAAATTTATTCCGAAAGGAAATTATTTTCAGTCAATAACATTAATCTTCATTTAACCGAAAATCGAATACCTAAGTATATTTTATATGCAATTTTTTTATTAGCGGAGTTGCCTTGTAAATGTGTTAACATCTGATATATACCAACCTTTGGAAATAAACAATAGAGCTCTCATCGCCAAACAGATCGACAAACTTGAAAGGGATATTGTGTGGATGACGAAACTAGGTTATTTAGTGTAAAGCGCCTTTTACACTAAGCTATAATACTGCCCTGGTAATCGAGAGGGCAGTAAGTCAAAAAAAACGGTTTCGAGAAAACGGCGTGCGGCGTGGGTTGATATATATAGAATATAAAAATCGAGTGTATAGTGTTATCACAAACGCAAAAATTGTAAAAAAAATGTTTGCGCGCCGTTTTCACGAAACCGCTTTTTTTGACTTACTGCCCTTTCGATTACCAGGGCAGAATACATACATACAGAATACATAGAGAAATGTATGCCGATTGTTATGCAAGGCACTTTACTCTTTAACCTTGCGACGACCAAGCGACAGCCGGCTGTCGCGCTGCTATTGTTTTCTATTGTGTCTCGAATCACGTGTGCTCGTAGAATTAAAGGGTTAAAAATAGGGGATGAGAGTTTGAATAAAAATGGGCGAACAAAGCCGGAGGAAGCACCAAATGATAAATAGTCATGTTAACCTTAAGAACAATTAATTAATCCTTTAAAGACACAATATAAAGACAATAGCAGCCCGACAGCCGGCTGTCGCTTGGTCGTTGAAAGATATAAGGGTTGCGGGTCCAAAACAGACAAGTACCAATGTGACTTTTTCAACTTATGTTCTAAGTTTGGAGACACCTCGGAAAGTACACGGTCCTGGGTCCTGGTTGTCACTCGTAGAACTTTCACAGTGCTTTGGAAGTTCCTTCCTAACATACGGCTTTCTAGAAAATTCATAGAAAATCGCGACAGCCGAATTTTGATTAAGAATAGTGTAAATAAGAAATCGATGTATATTATGGCTAAAAGCGTGCATGGGGTGCATGTGCATAGTGACAATAGTTATACAACCTTATTCTTACTTTATGCGAAACCCGAAACACGTGTCTATTTTTATGTAGATAAAGAATAAATAAGGAATCTAAGTATACAAAACAAAGCTATATTATGAAATATCACGAAGTCATAAGCTTGTTATGACACCTGGTTGTCCGTCCGAAAACAGCACTCCAGCGTCTCGAAGGGGTTGTGTTACTCTTACAACCAACCCCAAAATTCAATATTTTCTTTAAAAACTTTGTTTTTTATACTATTATTTTGAATATTATGTGTGTCGCCCAGTTTCTGGGTTGTGGAGGTCTGATAGGCAGTCGCTTCACGTAAAACACTGGTATCTAGCTGAATCCGGTTAGTCTGGAAGCCGACCCCAACACGGTTGGGAAAATATTTTGAATATTATACCTTCTACCAAAAACCCGATAATTCTATAATGCAATACCAGCTACCTATAAAGCCAGTGAGATCCGTACTCATACCGAACCTAAACAAATCAAACCGATTGATTGGCATTTCTCTTAAACTCGACCGAGTGGCTCCACTTATCCGATTTAAATCGATTCACAATTATTTTAGACTCGATGTTTATGAGGGACTGTTTATGAGATAACGAGCTGTTGGTCGAAACAAGACATACCAACAACCCTTTTAGCGCCGTCCGCCGGTCTATTTGTGATTCACACACGCGTATTTACTTTGGAATCTGAAATAAAATATCTATTTACAACGTAAGCTTATTTTTTGCGATGTCTTTCAGTTTTTTTGGTACATTTTTCTGGAAATATAATTTGAATTAGCATTCGTTAAATATTCTGAAACTTTATCTTAGACATCACTGACATCCCGTGCCTCGGAAAGCACGTAAAGGCGTTAGTCCCGGTTGTCATTCGTAGAACTTTGACAGTCTTTATTACTGGTTAGCCAGAAACTTTGACCAGTCTAACCAAGAGGGTCGCCCAGTTACTGGGTTGTTGAGGTCAGATAGGCAGTCGCTCCACGTAAAACACCGGTATCTAGCTGAATCCGGTTAGGCTGGCAGCCGACCCCAACACGGTTGGGAAAAGGCTAGGGAGATGATGAAATATTCTGAAAATCTGTCGGATGTATTTTACAAATTTTAAGCTTTGAGAGCTTGTCTGCTTGGTGGAACGCGGTAATCTCAAGGACGAATTGAAAAAAATCTTGTAGTGTTGGATAGTTAATTTATCGAGAAGGTTACATAATATCACGCTATGTCACGCCTGTATAATATCACGCTTTGACATACAAGAGCGGAGCAGTAACGTGAGTAAAACCGTAGATTTAAAAAAAATATCTTGGTTATCTTGGTTATCTTGGTTATGTTGTTTATCTTGGTTGATATTCCTCATATCCGCACGCAGCGCTTCTCAAAATCGTTTATAATGCGCACCGCGAAGGAATGGAATTCCCTGCCGGCGTCTGTGTTTCCAAATTCATATAACCCGGAAGTATTTAAAAAACGAGTGCATAGGCATCTATTGGGTAAGCTCGCTCCATCGTAGGCCCCGTCTATGCCCTCGGGCTAGTCTGGGACCAAGAGAAAGCCCATAATAATTAAAAAAAAAAAAAAAATAATAATAAGTAATGATACTTTTGCAACAAGTGCTTACTTAGCGAAATGACGTATGTTATTGATCAGCTAAGTAAATATGATTGGATCATCGTTACTCATCATTTCTCAATGACGACCTTAAACAAACTAACCAAACAAAAAGTTTCTTAAGAATTTTCTGTTCGTACGCATTCGAAAAGTTATTATATTATTATAACTTTAATTTTACTTAGATATGACAGGCCTCAATATTGTTACGTAGGTAGGTATAGGTGACGTAAGTGTCGATTGTTCCGGGCACATTTACTAGAAAATTCGGGAAAGTTCCACGACGTTCTAGAACATTCGATGGAGTTCCGAGGGGTCATTCGAGAAACTTCCAGATCATCGTCGATCATTCGCGATGTTACTGGAATGTTCTCGAATGCACCTGGGTACCTCGGGTTGTCGAACTTTCTAGAAAATGTGACCGGAGATATAAATAGCGGACGTGTCGGCACGGGACTCAGTTCAGTTTTGGGAACGAAACAGTGAACATCGCCGCGAAGCGGAACTACGACTGCGATACGAAGTGTGTTTTGTGTTGTGTTAGTAAAGTGTTTTTGTGTTTGTGAATTCTAATAAAGTGATTGTGTTTTTTTCGTGTTAAACTGTTATTTTAATTTATCCCGAACCCCAGCTCGTAACAAATTGGTGTCAGAAGTGAGGGATAAATCATGCCGGTTTTACCGAAGGACGACACGGAAGGAATTCGTACTAGGAGCCAACGCCAGCAGGACGTGGACCAGAGGCGTTTCGAAGGTTCTTCTTTGCAGGCATTGGGTGGTGAACAACCGACGACGGAGCCAGCGACAGCTCAGATATCTGGTGTTTCTGCAGCACCAGTGACATTGGACTTTTCTGCCCTGATGGCAATGATGCAAGAACAGGCCCGCCGCTTGGAGGAACAGCTCCAGCGTGATAAAGAAGAGCAGGTCCGCCGACAAGAAGAACAGGCCCGCCGTCAAGAAGAACAGGCCCGCCGTCTGGAAGAACAGCTGCAGCGGGACAAGGAAGAACAGATCCGTCGGCTGGAGGAACATCTGCAGCGAGACAGGGAAGAACAGGTCCGGCGACAAGATGAACAGACCCACAAGCAAGAGGAACAGATCCTGCTTATTAAAGAGTTGCACGCGGCGGTTGGTAAGGATATTGGCGCCGTAAAGGAGAAAGTGGAAATGCACGAGAACCGTATCTCCGAGGCCGAGAACCGCATATCCGAAGCCGAAAGCCGAGTCTCTTGCGCCGAGAATCGTATCTACGGGACCGAAACCAAGATTGCTGACATCCAGAAAGCTTTGGGATGTCTCAAGTCTGGAGGTGAATTTGCGGCTCCTGTTGTTGCTGCACCATCGGTGCGTGGGTTTAAAGCGCCACCCTTCGACGGAACATCTTCGTGGTCTGCGTACAAGCTTCAATTTGAAGCTGTAAGGGAGGCAAATGGGTGGACAGATGCGCAAGCGAAGACCGCACTCACTTTGGGCCTCCGTGACCAGGCTTTAACAGTTTTAGAGGCACTCGGCAATAATGTCTCGTATGAGCAGTTGATTGAAGCCTTAGAGTCTCGGTACGGGGACGCTCATCTGGAGCACGTCTTTCGTGCTCAGTTAAAGGATCGCGTGCAGCGCAGCGGTGAAAACCTGCAGCAATGGGCTCTTGAAGTAGAAAAACTGGTACGAAAGGCGTATCAGTCAGCGCCTGCGCTCATCGACGGTAATTTGGTTCAAGCGTTCGTCGATGGCATACGGGACTTTGAAGTCAGAGCTGCTGTGAGACTTGGGCACCATGAGACTCTGAAGGCAGCCTTGGCCAATGCACTGGAGGTGGAGGCAGTGAGGCAGGACCACCGTGCCCATCGCATCAGGGAGATTGCGCCATCTTCACGTGACCGTTCAAAGTACAGCCCCACATGCTACAATTGTGGGGAGAAAGGTCACATTCGAACGAGTTGCCCTAAGCGAAGAGATTCCAGCGAAGATCAGACCCGGGAAAGAAGTACGGCTGCTGCCACAGCTCAGCAGCAGGGAAACGAGTAAAAGCCAGAACTGCGGGGCGGGTGCTGGCTGGTGGTCAAGGAGCCCCAAGGATATCGATCTCACAAGCCCATGATGGGAACAGCCTGATTATCAAAGGTGAAGTGAATGGAAGACCTTGTAAGTTAACATTGGACACTGGAGCTTCTCGCACAGTCGTCAGTTCCCGAGTAAATCGTCTTCTTGGGGACTTCTTCAGCAAGTATGACCACATAAATTTGGTAACAGCTACCGGTCAGCACATACCCATCCGAGGCGAGAAGGAGGTGAAGTTGAAGCTGGGTAGCGCAATTTATCGGCATAAAGTCATCGTGGCTGATATAGAAGACGAGTGCATCCTAGGATTAGACTTCATGCGACAGCACTGTTGTAAGATCGACGTGGATCAGGGAGTCCTGAAGTGTGGTTCGGAAGAAGTCTTCATGGAAGGTGCACCATCAGGGAAAGTGCACTGCTTGAAGAAGACTGTTCTTCCCCCCAGGTCGGAATCGATAGTTCCAGTTAGCCTTCCACGCAATACTGGACCGAAAAATCGATGCATTCTCGTTGAAAGATTGGACGAGGACCTCCCATGGAAGATGGCGCGAAGCTTAGTACGAGCAGTTGATGTTGCAACTGTACGCATCCTGAATCCAAGTGAACAAGCACAAGTTATCCAGAAGGGTACGTTGATGGGGACCTGTGAAGAAGTGGCTTGGATGCGTAATTGCCAACATCGGCCTTCTCGGGACGTTGCTGAAGACGCAAGATCTCACATCTCGAATCTTCTGGAAGATTGTCGCACAGATTTATCTGCAGGAGAAATGGATAAGGCTAAGAAGATGTTACTTCAATACGCCGATATTTTCTCTGCACATGACGCTGACATAGGGAAGACTGGATTAGTTCAGCACAGAATCAACACTGGAAATGAGTTACCTATTCGTCAGCGACCTAGGAGGCTACCAGTGGCAAGAGAAAAGGAAGTGGACACCATGATTGAAGGGATGGTAAAGGATGGAGTAATAGAGCCTTCATCTAGTCCCTGGTGTTCTCCTGTGGTCCTGGTGAAAAAGAAGGACGGCAGCATGCGATTTTGTGTGGATTATCGTCGACTGAATGACATCACAAAGAAAGACAGCTATCCATTACCCAGGATCGACGACACTCTTGACACGCTGTCAGGAATGAAGTGGTTTAGCACGTTGGACCTTAAAAGTGGCTACTGGCAAGTGGAAATTGACCCCAAAGATAAGGAGAAAACCGCATTCTCTACAGGAAAAGGACTATGGCAATTTAATGTTATGCCATTCGGATTGTGCAACGCTCCTGCAACGTTTGAAAGGTTAATGGAGCAGGTACTCACAGGATTAATTGGAGATGCCTGCTTAGTCTACTTAGATGACATCATCATTGTGGGCCGCACATTCCAAGACCACCTTCAGAATTTGGAACGTGTACTGTCTAAAATCCGAGGAGCTAATCTTAAGTTAAGTCCAAAGAAGTGCACCTTCTTTAGACAGCAGGTTAGTTTTCTGGGGCACGTTGTGTCTAAAGAAGGAGTTCAAACTGATCCAGAGAAGATTGTCGCTGTCAAGGATTGGCCAATTCCAAAAGACAAGACGCAGGTCAGAGCATTTTTGGGTTTGTGCTCGTACTACCGAAGGTTTGTCAAGAATTTTGCAGACATCGCCAAACCATTACATAAGCTTACCGAGGAGAAAAGACCTTTCTGTTGGGATGATAGCTGTGACATGGCTTTTGAGGAGTTAAAGAAACGGTTGTGTAATACTCCGATTTTGGGCTATCCTGATACAGAAAATGAATTCGTAATTGACACGGATGCAAGTAATACTGGAATTGGTGGTGTGTTGTCTCAACGAAAAGGAGATCATGAGGTTGTGATAGCTTACTTCAGCAAGTCTTTATCAAAACCAGAAAGGAACTATTGTGTAACCAGACGTGAACTCCTCGCCGTTGTAAAGACGTTGCAACATTTCAGCAAATATTTACTGGGACGTAAATTCCACCTTCGGACTGACCATGCTGCATTGAAGTGGTTGCTGCAGTTTAAAAATCCGGAAGGGCAAGTAGCAAGATGGATCGAATTGCTGCAAGAGTTTCACTTTTCAATTGAACATCGCAGTGGGAAGTCCCACGGTAATGCAGACGCTTTGTCACGAAGGCCTTGTCCTGAAGATTGCAAGCATTGTGTCAGGCAAGAAGCTAAGGAAGCAGTTCCTGTCAGAATGCTAAGAACAGACCTAAGTGATGAGTGGAAGGAAACTCTACAACATGCTCAGCAGAGTGACTCGGATATCAAACCAATTCTCGAGTGGATTAAAGCTAATGCTCTTAAACCGAAATGGTGCGATGTTGCAGCAATGAGTACAAGCACAAAGAGCTATTGGGCACAGTGGGAGAGCTTGGTACTCCAAGATGGTGTCTTGTGCCGTAAATGGGAAAATGCTCGTGGAGACAAGTGCCATCTGCAAATGGTCGTGCCGAAATCGAAGGTACCAGAAATTCTTCAGCTCTACCACGATGGATGTTCCGGAGGTCACATGGGGGTTAAGAGGACTCTGTTGAAGATCCGAGAACGGTTTTATTGGATCCATTGTCGAGAGGATGTTGAAGATTGGTGTCGCAAATGCACCAGTTGTGCAGCGGTAAAAGGACCTCAAACACGCAGCAGGGGTGCATTGAAAGTGTACAACGTGGGAGCCCCCTGGGAACGGATAGCGCTGGACGTTGCTGGCCCATTCCCTGAAAGTGAATGTGGTAACAAGTACTTCTTGGTTGTCATGGATTATTTCACAAAATGGCCGGAAGTTTTCGCCATTCCTAATCAAGAAGCTTCGACAGTTGCTGATAAATTAGTCCACGAAGTCTTTTGTCGGTTCGGAGTACCCTTAGAAATCCACAGCGACCAAGGAAGAAATTTTGAGTCTCAAGTTTTCCAGGAAACATGTCGCGTAATGGGTACTCATAAAACTAGAACCACGTCATATCATCCACAATCTGATGGAATGGTGGAAAGATTCAATCAGACACTGGAACGATATCTGGCCAAAGTTGTAGCAAGCAGACAACGGGATTGGGACAAGCACATACAGCCGTTTCTTCTGTCATACAGAACTGCTGTTCACGAAAGCACGTCTGTGACACCAGCCTTTGCAAACTTTGGAAGAGAGTTAAGGTTACCGGCTGATCTCATTACTGGCATCCCACCTGATTCACCAAGTAGCATAACAGATTATGCCAATGACCTGCGTAACAAGATGAATAACGTATACGAGCATGTCAGACAGTCAGGCCAGCAGATGTCTGAGAGGATGAAAACTCGCTATGACCGGAAGATGAACAATAGCGGATTTGATGAAGGTTCACTGGTGTGGTTGCATAACCCAGTGCGTAGCAAAGGGAAGTCGCCTAAACTACAGGCAAAATGGGATGGACCATACCGAGTAGTGACCAAGATCAACGACGTCACCTACCGGATACGGAAGAGTACGAAAACTGCGCCTAAAATTGTTCACGTAGATCGGCTGGCACGATACTACGGGAATAATGATGCTCGGGACGAGCATGTCTTAGGAGGGGGCAGTGTTACGTAGGTAGGTATAGGTGACGTAAGTGTCGATTGTTCCGGGCACATTTACTAGAAAATTCGGGAAAGTTCCACGACGTTCTAGAACGTTCGATGGAGTTCCGAGGGGTCATTCGAGAAACTTCCAGATCATCGTCGATCATTCGCGATGTTACTGGAATGTTCTCGAATGCACCTGGGTACCTCGGGTTGTCGAACTTTCTAGAAAATGTGACCGGAGATATAAATAGCGGACGTGTCGGCACGGGACTCAGTTCAGTTTTGGGAACGAAACAGTGAACATCGCCGCGAAGCGGAACTACGACTGCGATACGAAGTGTGTTTTGTGTTGTGTTAGTAAAGTGTTTTTGTGTTTGTGAATTCTAATAAAGTGATTGTGTTTTTTTCGTGTAAAACTGTTATTTTAATTTATCCCGAACCCCAGCTCGTAACAATATCTATAATGTATCAGTTATCAAAACGGGTCAATGGTGCCGATTCTCCAATGCACAAACTAACGTAAATTTAAGTTAAGTGCATCTTTCTCTTTCCATTTCTTAAAGAAAAGGACAGAAGAAACATTTTAGTTTAATCCTGTCAAATTAGACAGTGCCTGATGAAAATTGACGTATATTTAGACGCCATGTTTTAAATTGCGTCTAGATTATCTATGGAGTGTCTACATTTGACAGGACTTAACTAATATTTGATCTTCTGTCCTTTTCTTAATTAAACGGAAAGAGAAAGATGCACTTAACATAAATTTACGTTAGTTTGTGCACAAGAGAATCGGCACCAATATAATCTTTAGGTGGTGTAAATGGACTGACGGATTGACTGACAGTTGATCTATCAACGCACAGCCCAAGCCGTAGGTCCTGGAGACTTGAAACTTAGGAGGGTGTTCTTTCATATTTGCAGAAATTCTCCCTCAGTAGGTAAATAGCCACTAAGGAAGAATTTTTTTAAAATTTTCCTCCCTTAAAACGGTAAAATATTGGTTGGAAAATCAACAACCACGCGGGGGAAGTCGCAGGCAAAGCTTGTATAAAAATAAAATCCCCCGTTTTGTATAACTGTTTGCGATAAACTTAAAAACTACTGAGCTGATTTTCATGCCATTTTCACAATAGATAATGTAAAGAATGAGGAAGGTTTAGTTTAAGTCTTTATTACTTGGGTATTAGTATAATATGTATTTGTTTAAGCATATACATAGAACTGACTGACTATCTGTCTGACGTATGAATTCATATTTAATCATTTTTATTATTTAATTATGGTTTGAATGTCGTGATGGCCTAGTGGTTAAGGCGCCCGCCTCTCATGCAAGAGGTTGTGGGTTCGAATCCGGGCAAGTACCAATGTGACTTTTTCAATTCATATGTACTTTCTAAAAGTTTATCTTAGACATCACAGACGTCGGTAAAGGAAAACATCGTGAGGAAACCTGGACTTGTACTTAATATGAGTCCGAAATCGCCAACCCGCATTGAGCAAGCGTGGTGATCAATGCTCGTGCCTTCTCTGTATGAGAAGAGGCCTTTGCCCTGCAGTGGGACAGTAATAGGCTGGTATTATTAATTATGGTTTGCAGGAAGAAAACTCATTTATGGGCTAAGCTCTCCTTTAAAATGCATTTTTTTCGTCTTGCTTCTTTTATGTATCATTTTTTTTGTTTGTGTGCATAAAAAAATATGAAAGCATATTCGAAACTACTTACTTTAACCAGAGTAGTAAAAACCCGACAACCCGTCTAATATCTCTATTTCAATAAATAACGAATCACTTTCCCAACGTCTCCATGTACGTCAGGATCCAATAATGAATCTGATTTATAGCCTAATTACCTATGATGTATTGTTTTACGCATGGTCGAATAACAAACCAATTAGGTATAGACTTTCATTTCTTACTGACTATACTTTTCTTACATAATATGTGTAATATAGCTCATTAATTGGGTTAGGGGTCGTTCGGCCCACTATGGGACTGGGACCGGGGACCATAAGCCACCCTTGGCTTGACTGAAAGCAAAACATATGTGGGCCCAGTTAACCATTATCAATTTTTAAAAGGGGTAACTGGTCCCCGGTCCCAGTTCCATAGTGGGCCGACCGACCCCTAACCCCATTAATTACCGTGTTTATCGCTTTAATTTATTTCCAAGTTCAATATCCTTTCTCAACCTATGATTCGTCTTTTCAGTACTTTACTTCTTCACATTTTAGCATGTTGTCTGTATTGGTAAAAGATTTAGTTTTAGCTAACTAATTACTCGGTAAAAGATTAGCTTTTAGCTCAACTACCAAGCAATATTTGAGATTAAACGTGGCAAATAACAATCCGAGTTATTTAACATTTTACTTTGTTTTATTTTTATAATGGGAATAGACATACACTCCCTGTAAAAATAACATCTTTATACTGATTACCGTTCATGGGATACAGCACGGACCACAGTTTTAGTATTATGTAAAGATAGAGTACGGTCCAAACAATTGGTAGGTACCCTTCGGCTAGAGGACTCTGAAAAGCAGCATTTTATCCATTATAAATGGGAAAGTGTGTCTGTCTGTCTGTCTGTATGTCTGTATGTTTGTCTTTCTTTCACGGCAAAACGGAGCGACGAATTGACGTGATTTTTTAAGTGGAGATAGTTGAAGGGATGGAGAGTAACATAGGCTACTTTTTGTCTCTTTTTAACGCGAGCGAAGCCGCGGGCAAAAGCTAGTTTTTATATACTTAGCTACTCGTTAAGTTCAATAATTTTTAAAGATCAACTAAAAATACAAGGTGTATTTCTGGTCTTGCTCAACGCGATTTCAGAGTTGGTTCCATAACAAAAGTTGTTTGTTTTCATGGGTAGAATCATCTCCTAACGGGTTGAGCAAGACCAAAAATTCACCTTGTATACATACGAAATTACATCATTACTTTGAGAACTATCATTTTATGCAAATTGGTCGGATGTTAATTTTTACAAGTCATAAACTTGCGTTTCTCTTTGTTAGTTAAACATACATACGGTATTCTTTACTTTCGCTAATAAAATGGTTGTTAGGATTTTTAGGGCATTGTATTTTATTTATAAAAGTAAGTAAATTATTCATATCGAGTGTTCCGGCCATTTAATATGTAGGCGATATCAAACCCTTCAATTTCAAAGTATATTTCCATATTTTATAAGATTCGCCCTGAATGCTTTTCTTTCATTCGAAAGGTGGGCAAATTATAGACAAGTGAAACAAATTACCTTGCTTTCAAACCATTATTTATAGCTAGCTTTTGCCCGCGGCTTCGCTCGCGTTAGAAAGAGTCAAAAAGTAGCCTATGTTACTCTCCATCCCTTCAACTATCCCCACTTAAAAAATCACGTCAATTCGTCGCTCCGTTTTGCCGTGAAAGAAAGACAAACATACAGACAGACAGACACACTTTCCCATTTATAATATTAGTATGGATGGAAGTATGGATGAAGAGCTATATAAATAAATAGGCACAGTGTTTTTTCATTGAACGAAATCATCTAACATCCATTCATACTAATCTGTCACGTAATCAAGACTAAACCACTAAACCAATTTTGATGAATTTGTTTTATGTTTGAATCACAAGTAAGATCAAGTTATAATTTATCTCATATTGCCTTACATATTTACACAACATATTATGTAGGCAAATAAAAAAAATCAATCATTCTCAGATAGACTTATCCAAAGTCGTGAGGTCATCACTCCGGACAAACAGACAGACGTCACGTACTCAAATAATTGGCCAGTTAAGTAAATAGTGTTAATCTTGAGCCTTCCTTACATGCGATTGGTGATAAAGTGATCATTATATTGATATTTATTTAAAATATTGCAGAATTGGCGAGAATTACAGTAAGTGAGTCAGTATCTGTGTTGTGTTCCTCGTGGTTTTATGGGGAAAGAATTATGGCCGAATTGCGATCACTTGTCGATCACTAATAATTTAATAGATTAAAACATGATTAAAGTATTATTAAAACATGATTAATCAAGAAATGTTTTGTTAATTTGATTGTTTAAACGCGACCATCTCTAAAATTACCTGACGCACGCCAGCCAAGTATTTTTCTTAGCTCTTCGCTCTTCTGACTTGCTCTTGTAGTTTTAGAGATGAGGGTCAGTAACAATTACCAACTTACGCTACGCCGATGATACTACTCTTCTTGCAGCAAATGAATCTGAAATGGTTGGACTTTTGGACCGGATGGAGCGAATTAGTGAGGAAATGGGACTTTCCGTGAACAAGTCCAAAACAAAGATCATGGTGGTGGATAGAACCGGGAAGTTGGATCTCACTGGCGCTTTGGACCTAGAAACAGTGGCAAACTTTACTTACCTGGGTTCCAACATCAGCAACGATGGTTCGAGCGAGAAGGAAGTTCGCAGGAGAATTGGCATGGCTAAGAGCGCCATGTCCCAGCTTGATAAAGTCTGGAGGGATCGCAACATCTCCCTAAAAACCAAGACCAAGCTGGTACGGACCTTAGTCTTCTCGATATTTTTGTATGGCGCCGAGACTTGGACATTAAAAGCTGCAGACCGGAAACGCATTGACGCTTTTGAGATGTGGTGCTGGAGAAAGATGCTCCGTATCCCCTGGACAGCGTTTCGGACCAACGTCTCCATATTACGAGAACTCAACATCTCTTCGCGGTTGTCGTCCGAGTGTCTACGCAAAATCTTAGAATACTTCGGTCACATTGCAAGGAAGGATGGTGATAACCTCGAGAAGCTCATTGTGACCGGTAAAATAGAGGGGAAAAGACCTCGTGGACGCAGCCCAATACGCTGGTCTGACCAGATCCGCACCACCCTTGACTCCACAGTCCACGACGCCCTTCACACCGCCAGAGACAGAGCTAGATGGAAGAAAATCGTCCGAAAGAAAGTGATGAAGAAGGGAGGTCACGACCCTCAGCATTGAGGAATACGAAGCAAGGAGGAGGAGGAACAATATTAATGTTTAGCAAAAATACAGTGCTTTAAACGTGCGAAACTTCGACGGCTACTAAAGAAATCTCATGCTAAATTCAGCATCTTTGTACACCTCTCCTCGTAGCATTTTGCATTTGGACAACTTCCCCTTGACACCCAAACGACAGCCGGCTGTCAGGGTATCCCATTTCATTATAGTCCTTATTTTTAATACTTACAGACTACTTTTGTGAGAACAAGTTTGGTTATTTAAGTTCTTGGATAAATATTCTACAATTAAAAAAAAAAATTATAATCTATGCTCGTACGTTTTTCTTTTTGGGGTAGAAGTGAAATTTCCGCCGCCATTTTGTTTATTGCATGATGGCTGAGGGGTTAACTCATCTTGGAAACATGCTCCTTTCAGCTTATGCCCATTGAAATCAACGATTTTGTACAAAAGCTGACCAAACGCGGAAAGCTGAACGGACGCGTACGCGATTTTGTATAAAGAGGCGTACGCGTCTTTATACAAAATCGTTGATGAAGATAAACTGATTAGAGCTCGGGGTTGCGGAATAGTTCTAATAGTTACCGCGGCCAGGCACATAAAGGGCAACGGAAGGAACAAAGGTATGGGTTTTAGTCAGTAAAAGTCTGACACTCCCTCCCACCCCGCTCAGGGCGAGTGATGTCATTTAATGACTTCCCGTCCATAAAAAAATGGTTAGAGCTGAATAAATAAATAAATAATAAATATCTTAGGACCACTCACACACGGTCATCTGATCCCAAGCTAAGAGAGCTTGTGTTATGGTTACCAGACAACTGATATACATACTTATATACTTTATAAATACATACATATTATAGATAAATTACACCCAGACACAGAACGAAAAATCATGCTCAGCACACAAAGTTTGTCCTGGGTGGGAATCGAACCCACGACCTCCGGCTTAGCAGTCAGGGTCACTCACCACAAGACCAACAGGCCCGTCAAAAAATGGATGTTTATTTATCTCGTCGCCCTTAGTTTCACGTGAGTAAAGCTGCCATTGATTGCACAGGTAGGTAAGTACCATAACTTATGTATTATCAATGACGCTGGTAATGTGTTTGTGTTGATAACTCGCGGACGTCGAACACGTGACCAGTCGGTCATAAGGCCACTTGTTCAACACTCCGACAACAAAGGATCAGCTGGTAATGTGGGATAATGGTGCCGATTCTCTTATTCACAAACTAACTTTAATTTAAGTTAAGTGCATCTTTCTCTTTCTATTTAATTAAGAAAAGGAAAGAAGATAAAATATTAGTTAAGTACTGTCAAATTTAGACACCTGACACTCCATAGATAATTTAGACGCGATTTAAAATCATGGCGTCTAAATATACGTCAATTTTCATCAGGCGCTGTCTAATTTGACAGGATTAAACTAAAATAAATCTTCTGCCCTTTTCTTTAAGAAATGGAAAGATAAAGATGCATTTAACTTAAATTTAGTTTGTGAACAATTGAATCAACACCACTATTTGTAAATGTTTACTTTTTTTCGATCCGGACACATCCGTCCATATCCCAGGCTCTCAGCACGAGTCAGTGTCACTCTAGTGGTAACAGGGTGGACGTGGTCTTGACTCTTGTGCCCTCAGATTATAGAACAGTAGGCAGATAGACAGCGCGGAACATTACGAGTGCGGCGAATGTCGAGACATGTGTGCGTGACTGCCACGTGACTGCGCTGTAAGAACACGTCGTCTCTGTGTGCGTTCCGGTTGCCAGGATGATGAAAAATTACCCGTAATATTTCATTCTTATCAGTCTATATTAATTAAAATCAATTTATGAATTTTCTAAAAGTATGTAGGTACCCGCCTTGAGCAAGCGTGGTGATCAATGCTCGTGCCTTCTCTGTATGAGAAGAGGCCTTTGCCCAGCAGTGGGACAGTTATAGGCTGGTATTATTATTATTATTATATGTAGGTACGCGCGAAGCATAAGAACTGCTACGCCTAATTAGGTGAATCTACTTTGTTGTGTTTGTAATTGTCAGGACAATGTTGGTATGACAACATTGATTAAAAAAAATGCACCCTGGCTAAGCTGGAAGCGGGCAGATAGTACAAAATAATAATTGATTTATTGTGTTTAAAATTATGGAACAACTTAGGGATATAAATAATAAAGTGCTTAGGTGTATAACAATTTTATAAAGCTAAAAAGTTTGTTTGTTTGAAACTTGAACGCGCTAATTTATTCTCTTATTCACAAACTACTAAAATTTAAGTTAAATGCATCTGTCTCTTTCCATTTCTTAAAGAAAAGGACAGAATATAAATATTAGTTAAGTCATGTTTTTCTGTTCACTGTTTTTTACTATATTTACTTTATGTTGGCGAATCGACTGGTGTACATAATTTTAGTTAGAGACAAAACATTCACTAGTTTTATTAACGAAGACTTTTGACACACACATGATACAAACATACCAACCAAAAAGAAAAAAACACTCGAAATAAATATTCTTGTAGATCGATAATCCTGTGTCCAATACATATTTCCCAACTTACGGGTAAATTTTTTCACAATAAAATAGCAACACCGACAGACTTCTGTTGAGGTTTTGTGTTCCAAATAAAATAACATCCAAAAAGGCAAAAATAACCATTTTAATCTATAAAAAGGTACTCCATCTTCTTTCTTTCGATTTAGGGAACAATTTTTGCAATGTTTAAAAACAAAAGACGGCATCATTCTCGAAAATATGAATATTTTCTGTGACATGTTTACGGCGCGACGCTTCGTGCCGTACTGACTCGAGATTGTATTTGCTTTTGGTTTTGTATTTGCTTTGTTGACCTCACTCGCGGTGTTCCGCGCTATCTATCTGCCTTCTGTTTACTAATCTGAGCTTGTGCCAAAATCCGTTTCGTAGTCAGATGATCCAAGCTTATACACACAGGAATCTTTACTTATACTGTGTATTGTGTGTATGTAAAGATTAACATCACCATTTCCTAAGGGCATAGATATCCGTTGCTAAGAGGTAGCGTGTTACCCATCCACTCACGTTTCTCGCGACTCACACTTGACCGGTTTAATAGTAATAATTACCATCTTTTCTTTTATTTCTCTCCTATGAATTCCGTTAGCATATCCGCATGCACTTAGTATGAAATGTATGCCATACTTATCACAGGAGAACTGGTGCATTACAAGTGGCTCTAACGGACGGAGCTATTACTCTATTACTCTATGTTCTATACTCTATGGGATGAAAATCGCGTGCGCAGGAAGACAGCACAATTATAATCTGTGAGTTATATTGATGAGTAATGAGTATTTATTGTGCAATTACGTATATGTTAGAGTCGAACTGCAAATTGCAAAACCTTAGGATTTTTAAATCCACGGGGTGCCGCATGCCGTGGAGCTTTCACTTATACTTAAGTCTTGACTGTGTCAAATCTTGGGTGATTTAATTTTGAGTGTTACCATTCAAATGGTATAAACTGGATTTTTGTCACGCGCTGCCGATCGTTCCTATATAGTATATGTATATCCTACTGTTTTATTTTTTATAGTTAAAATATAATTGTTAGAATCACCCACGCAGCTCAGTTGAAATATCCTCGTACGACTTTATCGTGTGTTAACCAGGAGGTAGCAGAATTTATCTAACAACGTTTGTCGACTCAAACAGCCTGCGGTACTCATTAGATAATGATCACACGGTCCCATCAACTCCCATCACATTGGGAATACTATTCAATTTTATCAATAAATACCCACCATTCGCCACCCGGCTGCAAGGCAAGCTAGGGTTGTCTATATTTTTGGACTTATTGTTTTCGGAATAAGGTAAAAATGTTGTAGAGTTATTTTATACTATAAAATTTAAAATTGTCAAGTCTGTCATAAAAATTGATGCTACAAACTCCGTGAACACTTTTAATTAGAATAAAAAGCCGACCAAGGGCTAGTCGGACTTACGCACAAGGGATTCCGTACTATGAGCAAACTATTGCAAAAAAAAATACGTTGGTTGTATGGGATATCCTTTTTTTTGTTTTTTTTTGTTTTTAGTATTTGTTGTTGTAACGGCAACAGAAATAAATCAGCTATCGCGGTTCTTGACATACAATTATACAGCCTTGTGACAGACCGACGGCGACGCGACGGACGGCCGCGGAAGTCTTAAAAAAGGTCCCGTTTTTACCCTTTGGGTATGGAACCCTAACAACCAGCTTAGTGCTGGTTGAGCAAGGAGTTCCGTTTTTAAACATATTTCTATAATCTACAGATTAGTTAAGACTTATTTTTATGATATTTTTAGCAAAATTTTGAAGCTAGCAGGCAGATTTTGAGTGTTTCGTTTTTCATCAAGAAATTAGTTTGTTATTAAATTTCTGTGTTGCAGAATAAAAGATTTGCTGATAATCAAAATTATTTAAATGGTTGGCAACCCTATCCTACAGATGTTTATTTTCCAACACGTCCCCTAGCTGCCTAGGTCAGCGGTCAACTGTCAAGCGATACACAACTTGATTGATCTGCCTACCCCCGGGACCTGCTGTCGTCGTAAATCTTCCTAATTAATCAGCTTACGGGTGGCACTCTATTTATAAAAACTTGTAATGGCGAATAGTTAACGTCTGTTACTGATTGGTACGTTTCTCGGGTTGATAATTTTATTGTAATACTAGCTTCTGCCCGCGGCTTCGCTCGCGTTAGAAAAAGACAAAAAGTACCCTATGTTACTCTCCATCCCTTCAACTATCTCCACTTCCG
Organism: Athetis lepigone; assembly: GCA_033675125.1. Taxonomy (NCBI): domain Eukaryota; kingdom Metazoa; phylum Arthropoda; class Insecta; order Lepidoptera; family Noctuidae; genus Athetis; species Athetis lepigone. Next base: position 1,524,310 of record CM066215.1, on the reverse strand, counting down.
GGGTTGCGGAATGTATATAACAGTTACCGTGACCCTGGAACATAAAGGGCAATCGAAGGAACATGAGTGGGTTTTAGTCAGTAAGAGTCTGACACGCCCTCCCGCCGCACCCAGGACGGGAGCAGTCATTGGATGATTTCCCACTCACCAAAAAAAAAAAAAAACTATCTCCACTTAAAAAATCACGTCAATTCGTCGCTCCGTTTTGCCGTGAAAGAAAGACAAACATACAGACAATACCGTCTTTACCATAAGGGCACACGGGGCCCGTGCCCAGGGCCCCCATTCTCAGGGGGGCCCCGAAGGACCTACAATTTTTTACAAAATATACTATCTAACATTCATCAGTTTCAAATAAACATATTACTACTTACGCATAAAAATAGAATAACTTTGTACATCGCTTTTTAAACTCTCATAAAACTTGTGTCTTTGTTTTATTAAATACTAGCTTTTGTCCGCGACTTCAACCGCTTGAACTTATAGTTTCCGTTCCCCAGGGATTTCCGGGATGAAAACTAGCATATGTCCTTTCTTGGCTCCCCGAGTATATCCATACTAAATTTCATTCAAATAAGTTCAATGGTTTAGGGATGAGACAGACAGAGTTAATGAGATGTTAATTAAATTGAACCACAATAATGCGAATTCGCAATTAAACGAACTGCCAACTATCAGTTTTTGATTGGTATTTTACCCAAATTTTACCAGTATATCCTACAGTGACCCGCCTCACATCTCTAGCTGCACCGTCTTAACAAGGCCTAACAAAATTGTTGACATAAAAATGCCAAATTATTTTTCTAGTTACTCTCAACAATACCTTTCATACAATTAATCAACTAATAGAAAAGCATCAAAAATACGAAATCCCACTACACCTTGCTTTCGTCGATTACTCCAAGGCCTTTGATAGCATTACACAATCGGCCATTTTTGACGCCTTAGACAATCAAGACGTTGATTCCACCTACATCAATTTACTCCGCTTAATGTACTAAAACAGTACAGCTGCCATTAAACTAAAAAACACACGTCCAAAATTCAAAATAGAGAGAGGAGTCAAACAGGGCGACCCGCTATCTCCGAAGCTGTTCACCAGTACCCTTGAAGAAATCTTCAGGAATTTGGCAACCGAATGGAGGGAAAGAGGCATTGTACTTGGAGAGACGAGAATGACAAAACTCCGTTTCGCGGACATTGTCCTCTTTTCTTCATCAGCCACCGAGCTCGAAAGCATGCTCCAAGACCTAAGCAGGTTGGACTGAAGATGAATATGTCGGAGACCAAAATTATATCCAACGTACCCCCACAAAGCATAGAGTAGCCGGGGAGGTAATGCAACATGTCCAAGAATACCTTTACTTGGGCCAAGTAGTCTCTTTCCAGGCGAGGCAAGACAAAGAAGTCTTGAAGAACTGATAACGCCTGGAAGAGCTACTGGTCTATGAAGGAACTATTCAAATGCGGTTTGCCCATGGTTCTGAAGCGGAAGTTCATGGACATGTGCATCCTCCCTGTCTTAACCTATGGCGCACAGACTTGGTCACTAACAAACGCACAGAAGTCCAAACTCAAGGTTTGCCAACGAGCAATGGAGCGCAGTATATTAGGTGTTAAATTAACAGATCGAGTTCGAAACACTATACTGCGCCCCAAAACAGGAATAGCTGATGTGGCTCAAAAGGCTTTCCAACTAAAATGGGACTGGGTGGGCAGGCCATGTCTGCCGCATACAACAGACAAACTGTGGGCTCAAATAGCACAAAGCTGGTGCCCTGAGACGGGAAGACGGGGTCGCGGCAGGCCACGAAGGAGATGGCGGGACGAACTGAACAGATTCCTACGGGATTGGGAAAAGGAAGCGAGATCTCGCGATACATGGAACAAGTGGAGGAAGGCCTTTGCCCAAGAGCGGGACAGAATAGGCTAATAAAAAAAATGTTTTAACTCATTTTAAAAACGTTTGTATAATTCGCGTTTTTTACTTCCTAAAAGGGCCCCCAATTCTTATGTGCCCAAGGGCCCCAGCTTAGTTAAAGACGGCCCTGCATACAGACACACTTTCCCATTTATAATATTAGTATGGATTTTCTAATAGGTTGTAGTTTCTTTCATAACTTTCATTAGTCTCTGTTTAGACAAGAATTGGTTATGGATAGACTAATTTCAACTATTGACCCAATTCCTTGACTATCCAAATAAATATAATTGTATTATCCAAATAGCTTAAAAAATGTCTCTCTGTTTGGTCCAGCTATTTCCAAAACAGCTGGACTAACTGACAGATGTTTGATGGATGATAGAAAATAGAAGAAATAACTGACTATTGAACAGACTATCCGTAAAATATAATAGACTATTACATACGGATGAAGACGCAGAATAAAGTTGGTGTCTATGGACTTTGAAATGAGTATTTTCTTTCGAACTAGAAATGTTTTAAAGCGTAGCATTTTTAGTAAATCTTTAAGAAGAAAAACGCGTCCGTCAAGTACCTAATTGTCAGTAATTATCAATAGACATCTATCTACATTTGTAATGAGCAATTGCTTACCATAGAGCAGCTTTTGGCCAATTAATAAATTATGTTAAATGCCTTGACTTTGCAATGTCATAGTGAGTTAGGTACACAGATGAGTTAACACTCACGTATTATGACAGTGAGTACTCATTGTACTTACTTATCCTTCTGCGGTTTGCGGCAGTCTCCTGCGGTAAGGCACTCAAGCACTATCTATTGATTTAAAATGCTATAAGTATTGCGCTGCGGTTTGTTAATAAATCAAAATCATTAGGTAATTGAAACTTTGATACTTAATTAGTCGTTTTTCCCAATAAACCTTGCACTTAGTTTTTTTTATTATTTTCATTTTGTCTATTTCCTTCTTTATTTTTTGTTATTATTTCACCGTGGCATTTGGGTTTTTGTACGTAGTTTTTTAATTGTTTTTTTTTTCATTCATTGTTTCTTTTTTTAGTGTTGTGTATGTCTTGTGAGCATGTACCAAATAAATGTATTATCTATCTATCTATCTACTTAATATTTCTCTATACACCACTAGCTTTCACCAACGGCTTCGTCCGCGTGGATGTCGAAACTACCAACCACTATTTCACCACTTTAGAGTTGGTTCCAAAAATCCTTTCTCTTTATAAGGAACACACCCTTTTGTTTCATAACTCTAGGAACAGCGGTTTCGGCTGTGCGTTGATATATCAAAAGTCAGGCAGTTTGACAATTTATTCAAATAGATTTGACAGATTGTAGTATTAGTGAAGTGCAGGCGTCTTTACATCAAAGACTAATCGCTCATTCCAATAAAATAACAAATAACATAAAGCTATTATTGCATTCTATTTATATCTTTCTACATAGGGGTTGTGTACAAAGTTCGTGACATGGCGGATATAGCCGCGCTCATTACTTGTATGTGCGCGTGTCGGACAATATTTGCTTTCATAGAGGGAGGGAATTGCAACAAGTTTGCTTAGCATAGTGTTGGAAATGTTTGTTTTTAATTAATTGATGCTTAGTCTATGGCCGCTATACTTGAACTATGCTCCATGGAGCCTTAGGGCCCCGTAAAGCCTAAATAAAACCTGTGATAAGTTTAACTCACCAATATTGACACTTAAATGAAAAGTAAATAACAAATACATCCCACAAGTAAGGTGGCATGAGGTATACAAATAAGTAATACTTTTTTTTATTGTAGTAAGGTTTATTCTAATAATATAATCAATTTGTGTTTATTTTCAAAGGAAAACATCGTGAGGAAATCTAGACTTTATTTATGAGCCTTTATTAGTAATCTTTTCTGTTTGAGAATATTGCCACGCAGTGAAAAGTGTTATTAAATAATTGATTTATTAATTAATTAATTGCATCAATTATCAAGCCTGAAAACGAAAGATCCCTCATCCATCGGATTTATCCGAGACTCATCTTAACAAAACGAAAAAGTAATAAAATTCTTATTAGTGTTTTCAAACTTGACATCCTCTGGTTCGATACGGCCCTCTTATTTGACAAATGATACATTCAAACTGCGACTTATAATAAAACGAATTACTTAATTAATTCCTGTTAAACATTCAGTGGTGCGTTTCAGGGCTTAGTCACGTCCCGTCAATGGTCCCTTTCATTCATTCAATCGTTCTGTCGTTCATTCTCGAAGGGCAACAGCCCTCGTTCCAGTTTTATTACTCTTTTATGTGATAAAATGAGAAATTACTCTGCCGAGATCATTTAGTCTCAAAGGGGGTTGGTCTACGTTTGAAATAATTTATATTAAACAACGCAGTCAAAACTGACGAAGAACTGAAACAAGCCAGCTGTTTAAACCTCGAAATAAAATGATGCTACTTCGTTCAAAGTATTCATAACACTATAATAAAATTTTAAATACACGCTCTATCATTTGCTGCAAACTGTGAAAGTACCTTGTTGCTGAATTACTAAAATTACGAAGCGCCGGCTATTTTGCGCGATTAAAACTTATTTATAGATTATATTTGGATGCTGTATATTACTGAACAACATCCCCATCTATATTTAAAAAATAATAATTCAAACATCGAACGCAACTGGCTAGTGATGTACACCGTATGTTTGTTTACGCAGCTGGACGTCCGAAAGCGCGTTGTACCCGGGTAGGTATCGAATCGTGTAACAAACCGTTTGATGTCCGATTACGACCGGCACTTAGCGTTTATGTTACGTTCGTGTTAAGTGACCGATTATTGAACGCTTTCTAGTGATAGCGAGTACATAGAGCAGCAAACAAATGCATAGATAGGTACTTAAATACCATCACCCGAATTTGAACCGAAAGTCTTTGTTGGTAAAGTTTAAACTTCGATATCTAAAAGCCCTTCGTACTGTGATGTTCTAATTTACGGTTGAACTTAAAAGGGTTCAATTTCTAATACGGAAACTGTTTACCTTAGTTTTATGTATTGCTTACAAGAGCATCTTTGGAGATTTTACAGCGCATGCCACTTTTAACATTATGCAATAACCCATCTGTGAACTAGCAATAATAAACAAAACTTTAGAAATGCTGAACTTTTTGTTTCAAGCAAATCATCGGGCTACGCATCATAATTCTTTCTTATGGATCTTAGGAAATCCATTTAACACAAACACTTCGAATGTTTTCAAAACAAGTTGATGATATATCAATGATACAGAACTTTGAAATGTAGTTTATTAGGATATGACACATTGTTTGTACAGCGTCGCTATAAACAAACAGTGTTTCAACGCTTTCCTCGAATACTTGCATCGGTCGTCGGGCTGCAGTTAGTAGAACGGCCTATAAAGTCGATACTATAAACACAATTTAACTGGTAAACAAAGATAACTTACCGACGACCCCGACGACACTAAAAATACAGGCACAAGCTGCAGCCAGTATCGTGGCCTCAGCCGGATAATGCGTAATGTTCTGTTCCATATTTGTAATGTTCTCGTACATATCGAGTGAGATATCGATATCGGCCATAGTTAAGCACTTCACTATCACTGTTTCACTTCACAAAATTTAAAATTTTAATTTAGAATTCTTTTTTGACATTTTATACTTTTTAATCTTGACATGGTCTTGTCAAATGTTCCTTCCCGCCATGTTGGTTGAAGACGCCAAACATACGATCTGTAACAAAAGGCAGGGATTGTGTTACACAGTTTTTATGAACAGCACGTGTCATTAGTCATATTACTAGCACAAAGTTAATGTAAACATTATGAACGTACTTAGAGCTTTTTAAGGAAATGTCAAGGAGATCAGTGTCATTTAGGCGACGTAAATTGATTAAATACTTTTTGCTGGGTAATTTCGCATGAAAAACGACTTGCTAAACGACGGCACTTATGTGTTTGACATATTTTTGCAGATATTGACATAAAAATAAGAGTATTTTCTAAGAAAAGTCTAACGTAAAAACTAGTACGATCAGTTTATTAGCGGAGTTCTTTACTGAAGAAAACTTTACACTAACGGAATCAGATGTTGTATAAAATAAATATAAATAGTCTAGTTCCAGTTAATAATATACGTAATAGATATAACCGTGGTTCGTAAGTAGATGTATTTTCAGCCAAACAAGTTGATCTCATTTCATTGCTATGCCCTCCCAGATTTTATTCGCCCTCATTACGTGTTCATAAATATAATAAAATATTGTTATGCCAATCATTCGCTATGGGAGGTCTGCTATTTATATGTAGGCTACTTTGTATGCTACCATATTTAAAAACTTTTATGGTCCTTGTGTGTAAACAAATAAGCCCCCAGTCCATTAGCAGATACTTAAACACTGATTAAAAAATGATTAAAATGATCTTTATTTTGTAAATAGGTTATACCATAACACTTTTACACGTCAATGTTTTGTTTTTTATATTTTAATCGAACGATGGAGCCGGTGTTTCGTAACTGACTACTCTTAGAAGAAACATCCGAAACAAACTCAGAGGTCAAAGTCTCTTTTAAAGTCCATACAATTGTATTGGTCAAATTATGCGAGGATCATGAAGGTTAATGACTGATGTGCTTTCTTGATGAGAAAAGCACACAGATTTGAGTGGACCTGTCCAGACAGTGCAAGCATTTGTCAGCAATCGTTTAGCTCAACTTAAGACGTGAGGAGCCCAACTAATGCTCTTACTAATAATCACTGTGTAAAGTTATGCAATGAATAAAGCCTGTGTAACCATACATTTTTTGACGTATTAACCTGTCATAACTTCATGCAGCGATTATTAGTAAGGCGCTAAATATATCCATTTTAAAGAGGTTGACACAGTATGACAGTAGCAGAGCGATCGACTGCTCTGCTGGGTGTCGCGGGTTTGATCCCCCGCTGATTGTTTGTGTATATTGCGTTAATTTATAAGTTAATAAACGTAATTAAGATACAGAAGAAAAGAGATTGGGCAAAAATGTATGGAGCTTGGTCCAAATTTCCACCACCAAAAAGGACTATGGCATATGATAAAACACTGGGTACTGAATCATTATAAGAAGACCGCAACCAAAAATATTTACTCAGTAAAAAGTTATGACCCCATGAAAACTTGCAATTTAAAACCTTATTACTCTTCTTTACTATTTCACTATATCTATATTTATTACACTATAACCACTCTATTTATTTGGGTGTATGACATTTCGTTGTAATTCACACGTTATTCTAGTTGATTTAAGCTATATGACGTCAAAATAAAAACCTAGTAGGTACTTCGTTGCGTCGTAAAAATCAAACCCTATCATGTGAAAGAAAATCTAACTGTATCATGATCAAATGAAAGGTCTTATACCTTTAAAATATTTCACAATAATTTTATTTATTTACGTATCACAGTGTGGGGTCGGTCCTAAAAAGAGTACATCTCAAGTATTTTCATCCACAATAACATTATACAGATTCGCAGCTGAAAGTAGAAAGAACTGTGGGGTCGTGTCTCGCCCATCCACAGCAACCCACTGTTCGCATTCTAGAAAGACAAGAACTGTAGTAGTACGAAATGATTTCGCGACTACGGATCATTACATACGCGTAGTATTCTAGTCTTGCACATGTGTGTCGGGATTGTATTCTTGCGTGTAGCAACATAGCATTTTCAGGTTCAATGCCAAAATCAACTATTTCACAAAATGCTTCATCTCTTGCTACTTCAATCTGATACACGCTACGCTGACGTTATCATTATACACTTTGCAGACGATTTAAACGCACTACAGGTAATAGGGATTGCGTTTTTACTACTTTAAATATGGCTTTGTACGAAAACTTAAACGGTTAATTAATTAAAAGTCGTATTTTTAAAACAGTCATAACTTTTTTCTGAGTGAATATTTTTTTTTCGGCTAGTAGTCAAAATTGTATGGTATTAAGCCGTCTTTAAGCTTACATAGCTCCTAACAGTGGTGGAAATTTGGACCACTTCTGCTCATTGTCATTTCTAGTGTGCGGCGAAGTTGAAATAGAAAAGAAATAGGTCTCTGTATCACAGTTTTAATCCCATTGCTGCTAGCATTTTGGCACATGCGTTTTTTCTGCCATTTGCCATGTGGAATGGAAGGTGGGGGGACTGCTGTCAAAATTGTGACGTAAAGAACTACATAAGACTACATTATTTTGTGTGAATCATAAAAGGACCTCGACAATATTGATATAACAGTAACAATAATGAGGTGGTGGTCTTGCGGAAAGAAGGCAAATAAATACATCCGTTATCGTATCTTGCAGAGAAACACAACAATCACGACATTTCCTCGTATTTTTCTTTACTAATGACAAAAACTAGGCGCAGCAAGTCACGCGGCGCTGGGTGAAGACATTAGCATGGATTTACATGACGATACCAATCGCATATGGAAAGCATACATTCTCATAACTCGCACACTTGTCCACTGACACGATTATTAATAATGATTACTAGACTTTGCACTCGACCTATGCTTACTTAATTATCTTATAATTCTTATAACAAATGCTGACGAAATCGTGGGTTTAAAAGTAGCCCATCATGTCCTTTAATAAGGTCCAATCTAGTTGTGTGCTAAAATTCATCAAAATTTATTTAGTGGTTTGGACGTGAAAGCGATAGGGTCATTTCGCCTGTTCGCGTCCATTTAGTGCAGTTGGCAACTTTGACGGCGATAATAAAATTGTTCTAAAACTATTTTTATGAAAAAAATATGTGATGTGTTAGTTATATTAGTCTATTTTAAGATTTACTTGCAGTTTTGTTCGAAACCTTTAGTGATTTTTTTTTAAATAGATAAGTTTCAGAATAAGGCGTTTTACCCAGTTTGCGTCCAAAAAATCCAAATTGCGTCCACCCGTGGACCATTTTGCGTCCAACCACATAGAAAAGGAATAAAGGGGTGATATTTTTAAGAATTTGTAAAAAAGCTGCATTACGAAATAAACTTTATTTATTTATAAAAAAAATGGTCAGGTGCGAGTCGGACTCGTGCAACGAGGGTTCCGTGATTATTTTATTTTTGTAAAATACATTCAAATTTACGGTTTTCGGAGCTTTTCCTTTACTTATGCCACATGACAATGCTACTTGCTAAATTTAATGATTCTAGGTCAATTGAAAGTACCCTATAGGTTTTGATTCCCTTGCATATGTCTAAATGTGCAAGGATATAATTTAAATGATCAACAAAAAAAACTATTTGTCTACTAAAATGGATTAATGATCACCAAATTGTGTTAGATTAGGTTAGGTTAGAACTGTGACCACACAACGTGATCTACTAGTGATTCATATAAAGTTTCAGTTTTCAGTCAAATTCATATAAAAACCAAATTGGATTCAGTTCATAATATTTTAAGAAGCGTAATTTGGTGACCATTTATTTATCCATTTTGGTAACCGTTTAGAATTTTTTGGTAGTAAAATTGGTACTTTTTTGGGCGGTGTTTAAACACAAGCCAATGTGCAATATAAATGGAAAGTAAACAGCCATACATTTTCGTTGCGTTGATTTAGAAATTCGATTTTTTCACTGCTTTGGAGTTAGCAGACCTATGTATGTGATATTAATTTCAGCTTGATATCACGACGCCTTTCTGAGAAAAAGGGTTTTGACACACGGGTGGATGAACGGACAGCAAAGTGATCATTAATTTTTAATAAATACTAATAACTTCCAATATACACTGAATGGCGCACAATTAAAAAAAACTGATTGCACGCGTGATCTCGGCATACTACTTGATCGCAAATTACATTTAGACACCCACATCGATAACATAATTAACAAAGCCTTTCAGATGTATGGTTTCGTCATGCGGTCTTGCAAAGATTTCAAAAAGCCTTCTACTTTTCTTTTCTTATATAAAACGCTAGTACGTTCTCAGTTGGAATACGCGGTACCCATCTGGTGCCCGTACTATGATAAATATAAGCAAGCTTTGGAAATGGTCCAGAAAAAAATCCTTCGCTCCATGCACTACAAGTGCTACCGTACAAGGATTTCCTACGCAGATCTGCTAAATTACCATAGAATATTAAGCTTGGATTCTAGGCGTTCATTGATTATGGTTATGATGCTGTACGGCATATGCAATAACAAATTTAATTGTTCTGAACTCACAAATAGACTATGTTACATTGTACCTAGAAGTGTTATTCGGCGGGAGACACGCCCACCACAACTTTTCTACACTGCTCGATGTAGAACAAAGGCTGGGGTGCGAGCCCCTCTCCGCCGAATTTTAGAAACCTATAATTCACACTTCACTGATTTGGATATTTCGCGTTATCTCAATCTAAATTTAAAAAAATGGTTTCTCAATCTCTTGCGAGTCACCCATAAGACGGATACTCTTTATCCTCTGCTTCCTTTTATTAGTCGGTACAACATTGTTTTTCTGATAAACATATAAATTATAAGTATCCTTACTAACACGCGTCCGTTTTCTCATACTCCGATGTCACTCCGTGGACAATAGTGTGGGTTATACGATTTCTCAATTATAATGTATCATTATTTCTTTGTCAATGCTGTAACGTATAACTGTTTTTTGTCCCACACAAATAAAATAAAATAAAATAAAATTAAGAGTTCCGTTTTTTTTTACCTTTACTAGGAACGGAAGTATGGAACTCTAAAAATTAACATTATTTTCATTAAAAAATTACTTTACAAAAATAAATATATTTCATCTCAACATTGATTGTAAGTAGTACATAAATAATGATTGCACGTTTTACAATAAACAGTAAACAGTTCTGTTCTTTTTGCTAAATATCAGTCTTGATTAATAATCCGTTTGTCTGTCTGTCTCTCCTTCACGCCACCACTGAACCGATTTGAATGAAATTTGGTACAGATATAGTCTTGGATCTGAGAAATGACATAGCATAGATAGTTTTCATTCCGGAAACCCCCGGGAACGGGAAGACAATTGTATTTAACTAAAATACTTAGTGGACGCAATTGGATTTATTATTATCTACTGTAGGTACAGTTTGCGTCCATTGCGGACGCAAAGTGGAAGTTTTGTAAATTCGATGTAGTAATTCGCGTCCACCTTATTTTAATCATTAAATATAAAAAACCTAAGCAAATTCATGATTAACATTATTCCTTTTTTCATTATCAAAGTCTAGAAACAGCTATTAATCCTAAAATTCACATAAAACAATATTAAACTTATCATCGAACGCACCACTGCACACTATTTTTTATCTAAAAAACCGCGCTTTCGCGCTTCCTTGTTAAACAGCCGGCCGGGACTAAATATTTTTTTAAACAGGATTGGTTTGTCGCGCGGACCTTTTGACTTTATGTGCGTGTCTCTTATACATTGAGGTATTACCGGAAATGACTATTCGTTTGACTGGTGTGTAAGTTTTCTTAATTTCGAGGATTTTTTGAAGGAGATCCGTAAAATGGACGCGAATTGGTCTATGGACGCGAACAGGCGAACTTACCCTACAAACTAACAAACAAGCAGGCTTTTGCATTTATGACGCTATTATGGACTTCTTATCATTTCATTAGAATGCTGAGCCTGGAATTTATTATTTTTCTCATACCAGTAACAAGGCACTCGTTTTATTTTGGTTAAGCATACTTGAGGTAGTTAGTCCTGGGTTTAAGACACTTTGTTTACTAGAGGCCGTTTTGCTGCTATTTCGTTCAGGAAGTTTGTGGGTAATTCATATTTCTTTCACCTGAAAATGTGATAGCATATTAGCATACCACACATAGTTAACCCGATTTATCCGAATGATTTAAGATCACTCGCATTTTCTTCTTCGAAATCCAATATGGCGAAGACGAAACTGTCACTTTTGGCGCCAATTTACCTCTTATTTTGACAGCTAACGTGTTTTTTTCTGAATGACATAAGCGCGCGATGACATTTCGCGATAATCTTAACGGTGATGCCAAGGACTCTTTTGTTTACAGTGCAATGATCACCCATCGTCCCTCGTCATTATCGACAGTGAATACAAACAGCTATTAATACGGCCGGTAATGACCGCTGCCCTGTTAAGTGACCAGTCGCTGATGCCTTCTCATCCTTATTAAGAAAATGTTCTGAGAAACAGTCTATCATAGGGGTACGGTTAATCTAAACTCATTAGCGCATGTATTGAAATTAAGAATAATGGCGTTTAAAGTTGTTGGTGAGTGCAGTCAACTTTAAAAGTCAGTGATGAAAGCTTCAAGTGCTGTGAGAATGAAATAGTGAATGTGTTTTTTTTTACTTTTTGGGTCTTATTTAGGGAAATTGTGAAGTGCTTTTAGGATAAACTTTTTTTTCTAGTAGTATGGAAGCTATGATGCGGAAAGTCTATTAAATAATAAAGAAATAAGACCTAAGCTTTCTAGTAAACTTTTACAGTTGGGTTACTTCACGAATCACGATAGATAGACACATTGTAATATTTTTTATTTAAGCCGCGGAAGTTACATAACCAATAAAAACTGTTTAAAATCTAACGGCTCGACAGGCCGAACATTTTCCTCAAACCTGCGCCAACAGTTTTTAATCGGCTAATTTCAAATATTCTTTTGTTTGGCAGCTCTTTCATGAAACAGTGGAAAAATGAGAAATATTCATAATTATTGAAACAAACATCGGTATCGGTAAAGACAACCGAAGGCGCGGCTAGAACAGATCCGGCTGGTAATGATCACATTCTTATTTTAGTCTACAGACATAATATCGTTTGCAACCATTTACGTGCGTTGCTGGCGCCGTCTAACCAATCGTGTGGGAAAAGTATTTGAATTTCATAACAAGACTAGGTTATACAGTGTGCCCAGTATAATTTGGACGACGGCGCGATAAGGAACTAAGTTCAATTACGTTGGGTTTGACAGATTTGGCGTTGAAAGTGGCGCCAGTTGAGCTTTAAAATAAACTGGCTGTAATGTTTACGTTAATCTGAAGTGTCTCGCTTTGTGCGTGTTGGTGGCTGAAAGTTTTATTGCTCTTCAGAATAGTTATTGTCTTCCGTGGTTCGTAAATGTCGAATTTTAGTTCTGCGACTATATTTTCGTCTCGTTAAAGTGCTAGTAATGGTGTAAGATATTTAACTATTTTACTTGATGTTTTTATTATGAACTAGCTGTTTCATACAAACATATCCCTTATTTAACCGTCTTAAAGGTCGAATTATCAAAAATCGCTTTTGTGCATTTATGACATAAAAAGTAACTACTGCGAAAATTACTTATTTTTTTCTAACTTCAATAGTTTCAGTTGTGTTGATTACTCCAAATGGACGGTCTGTTTATAATGAAGAAAATTAGATATCAAATTCCCCAACAGATTCGGTTAATAATTACACATTAGTATCGGTATTTTTGACCAAGGTCATTGCCACAATTCGGAAAAACCTAATTTTAAAATCAAATCCCGGTGTCTAATCCACGCAAATAAAGCTTTTTCATTTTCAATTGTTCATTTTACCGGGAAGCTGTTGTTTATTGACGTACAACATGCGTATGATCTGTAAAATGGCGCGTAAATAATAACATCTTATGACGCCCGCCATCTTGAAATTTCAACGAAGTTACGATGCATTAATTAAATCGATTAAAGTATGATTTGCCGTATCATTTGTTGCTATTATTAAATACTAGATAATTATTTATTGTCATTCGTAGCGCTTTATTGGTTAGTTGCACAAATATGGCGAATTTAATGTGGTTACGTTCGCATTTTGCACATCATCATCGATAAATTGCGCCAATTGTTCTCGCTAAAACAGGTTTAATGTAATTTAATGATCAGATTTGTTGGGAGTAGACGCGGCATAGTGTCATTACGTGAAATGATTTCTAAACGCCCATAACTCCACACCAGAGAGCTGTGCGAAGACTTGAGAAAATATTGGAAGCATTGTTTGTAAGATAAAAACCATTCGAGTTCGAGTATGTCTTGCACAGGAAATATTCCATATTACTTTTTAATATGTATTAAGACTGGATTCAGTCAGACTGTTTACCTCATCTCGGTATTTTGGTTTAACCCTTTGACTGTCGGAAGCGCAGATATACGCGAGACACAATACTTTTTGAATATTTTTAATTAAGGTATATGTCACCGGAAAATAACAAGATCGGTAAGTTTATCAATCTACTAGGAAGTTTATAAACTTTCGTATGATTCTAAACGGGAGATAAATTGTAATATTTTACGTCCACATTTTCGTAAATTTATCAATTTCCGACGTCATACCGTAAATTTATAAACTAACGGATATCTATTCGTAAGATTTTAAATGGTTCGACCAATCACAGAAACTCTTTTAAATATACGCATCTTTGAAATACGTAAAATAACACACTGCTCTCTGATTGGTCAATGTTCATAGTGGCAAATTGGCAATGCTTGTGTCCAAAGACTTTGGTATAATCAGACTTGACAAGCTATAAATTGGAAGAAACAATGCCTGGTTCCTCTCTGGCACGGATGTAGTGAGTTGAGTTTTCTTTGAGTTGCAACCAATGATGTATAAAACTATAGATACGTTGTCCGCACTCAAAAATGACAACACGAAATGAAGCCAATTGGCCACATCGCGCTTAGTTACGCACCAACCTCTCGCCCGACGCTACGTTTGTTTTCAATTTATATCGTGTGTGTAAACCTGTGCAAAACATAAAGAAAACATGCCGTCGTGTGTTTTTAGACGATGTACAAATTATACCCCAAAAGTTAAAGACAAAAATGTGTCATTTCATGCTTAAGTTCACAAAACTACAATATTTTTGTTTTATTTTGTTCTACTCCGTCGTCTAATGGCGGCCGGCGCATGCAGTCAGTAGTCACGTGCCGTTAGGGGAGGTTTGGACACTATTACACTAGTGTTTTTTTTTGTTGATAGAATTTATAAGAATCAAATTGAATCAAATTATAAGAGGCAAAAAAGGAATAAATTAAGTTTGTTTGAAAGAATTTAAAGTATGTATTTGCAACAAATGTCAATAATATAATAATAATTATGACTTCGATTACCGCATATTGTTCAATTGCCTATGTTGTGTTAACGTTTTTTACATGATTAAAAAAAGATTTTCTATAAGTTTATAAAGATATTTTGTTTTATTTTTTAATTTAATATGTAACAATAATTACTACAGCATTAATATTTTAAAAATAATATTTTTTTTTTACTTTATTCGTAAAGTGGATAATACGGTATTAAATCAAATTAACTATTTTATTAACTCCAGAAAATCGAATGTCCTTTTTTCCCCATATGCCTCTAATAGCTACGTCACTCATGCGCTCGACCAATGAGCATGCAATATAACTATTACTTCTCCTGTGACGTAACTGAAGATGTATATTTATCTCTCTCTAACAACAGGCATCCTGCCGTACGGTGTCATATTTTCTTTCCCTTTCTTCACGCGTATAAGTATTCGATCGTATTTTCGCCATTTTTAAGTGCCGCGATGTTAGTTCATGACGTGTCTATATATAATACGTCATTGGTTGCAACACAGTTCAACATTTAAAACTAATAAAAACGCACAAGCAAACTAGTTTAATTATGTTCCGTGGCGAACAATGGCGGCCGCGAGAAAGGAGAAGTGACACGTGACAGTCAACCAATCAGATCGCGCGTAGCGTTTGGTTACTGCTTACTTATTATTTTACGAGTGAGTTCAGTAAGTTTATCAATTTACGAAAATGTGGACGTAAAATATTACAATTTATCTCCCGTTTAGAATCCTACGAAAGTTTATAAACTTCCTAGTAAATTGATAAACTTACGGATCTTGTTATTTTTCGGTGACATATACAAGACATGGGCATTAAATGAGAACGTCTCGTGTAGCAAGATTTGGGTCCAGACCTCTAAAATAGTTTATCTAAGTACTACAGCATTCAGCACCATAACAAGTAGTTTATAAAGCATGTACCTAGGTAGTCTATTTACTAAACGATAACACATCATATCATGATATTAACAAATGCTGACAATAACACGGTTAATGACAGATGTCAATCCAATTTCATCGAGTGTTCGATGTTTGCACACATCACTAATTTACTAAGAGCTTCAATCGATACGGGGGCGTCACTGGCCGCGGTAACTGCGCGCCAAATATGGCTGCCGATGACGTCATTAATTTGATAAAATGTCGATTGTTTGACGAGTTAATTAGTTAATCTTCCTGACTGGCGCTTCTCGGCTTACGCTGATAACATATAACAACAGCTCATCCTGCTAGTAGAGCTTTTGTTGGTACATATGGGGTTTTGTGGAAATGGATAAAAAACTAAGAAGATTTGTTAAAAGTGCTGGTTTCTTAATATAGCCTTTCCTAGGCAGTGTGTAATACCCAGGGATAGGATAGAGATAGCGTACTTGTCAAACATAAGAAAGTAGTAACACAAGGGATGTTTTTTTTTTGTAACCAACCTCTTTATTATATACTTAGATAAATAAATTAAAAACGAACTTTCCTTGATTATTATATTAGTTCAAGTTGCTTGTCGGAGTAAATAATAAAAGTTTAGCAACTAACTTAGTATGTCACTTTGTACTATATTCGAATTTCCCTATTCCCTTAGTTAGGTGAGGTCTAACACGTGCGAACATTTGATATTTACTTCGAGTCAATTTTCGTAATGGAAATATACGACTATCATAAAGTAAAGTTATCGCTCATAGACTAGCTTTTGCCTGCCACTTGGTCGCGTAAATGTTGGTTATCACGGTTGCATACAACGACGCATTACTCGCTTAAAACTTCCTTGAGGTATAAACTTATACCGTACCTTTTGTCTAAGAGACTACGTACATTCATTTTGGTCCATTTACCATGCATACGCGTCTTCGAATAAAATTGTTGTTGTTGTTGCTGTCACGTATTCTCTATTCAGCTTCTATCCACATAAGCTGAGGACAGCTGAATAAGTCCTCAAATCGGTTCAATGCACTCGGTATACCGCCGTTTACCCGAATTTTATTTGCCCTAATTTCATTTGCCATAATAGTCAACAGCCATAATATCATACGACATAATACTCATTTGCCCTACTCTCATTTGCCATATTAGTCACGTGCCAGAATCATTGTTTCCCATAAAGTCACTTACCATAACATCATTTGCCATAATCATTGTAAGCCATAATTATCACATGCCCTAATTATCACATGCCATAATTATGATATGCCATAACATAATTTGCCATCGACATCGGGTGTATAACGGTTGTTTATATCAAGAGAAATTGGATGCCATTGGGACTTTAGGGCACCCCGACTCGGACAGGTTAGGTTAGAAGGGGATGGCGGGGTCGTGTGAGCGAGCGAAGCGAGCGAATAGACCCCGCCATCCCCTTCGTGGTTATTTTTTTATAAACCACACAGAAGTAGGAGCCCCGCGAAGCGGGGCTCCGTCGACCTAGCCCACCATCAACCATGCACAGAAAAAAAAACCATTACGGGGCTTAAATATTTGTCTAATACTTGTAATGCCATTTAAATATTATGTCTAATAAATATTATGGCACATAAAAATATGGGAAACAATACTTATGGCATTCGTATCTTATGGTATCTAAAATTCGGGCAATTAAAAGTATGTCATATGTCTTTTAGGGCAAATGAAACATTCGGGCAAATGAAATTCGGGTAAATGAAATTCGGGAAAATGATGATTATGGCATATAATCTTCGGGCAAACAATAGACAACCGCTTAGCTATATAGCGTTCCAGACGAACAGAATCACTACCGCATTTATAACGTTGTTGCTTTAACTTTAGCTGAAAAAACGGCGGGGTTATATAATACCTATGAAACAGCAATCAGCAATATTTGCGCAGTGATCGCGCGGTCGCCGCGCGATTAATCGCTTAACGTCAAAAAAAAAATCGTATTATGTATGAACCGATTGCTAATCGCTCGCTGATTGTTCTAATGCACTTATTGCTACGATGACGATAAAGTAGCAATCGCTAGAACTAATTTAATATCACCTTTAACAAAAAAAACTTAAGTTTGCTCTTAAAAACCATACTAAATACGAAACCACCAAACGAAAAATGCATATTTTAGTTTACTGATTGCTCCACAGAGGCAGCACTATCACTAGATTGCTATTTGACATGACGTATTTTGAATTGACGTTTATATTGCTAAATTATCGCGTATTGACGTTTATATTGCTAAATTATTGCGATCGCTCGGCTTCTGCAAGATACGTAATCCCAGTGCGGGTATTTCTAAACCAAAAAATGGGTTAACTTGTATTACGTTTAGCCCGCACTCTGGACCTTCGGATAACGTGTGACGTGTCTCAGTGTAGGCATTTCCTTCCAATTAGTGAGTAAGCAGGAACAGGGCTTTACCGGACTGTGGAAAACTACGAATACTGAAAAAATATGCCAACGACCTCGCGACTACCGCGTAATGCTGTGCTATAGATAGTCTATATCTATCTGAAAGCAATCATTTTGTTTACTGCTGATATTGAGGAGCTTTTAAACGAACCAGCTGATGCTACTATAACGAGATAGTGGCTGCGAGATCAACTAGTCGTGTTAATTGGGAAAGTTACTCGTGCGTTTCGGAGGCTCCCAGTGTACCTAAACCAACTATCGGTAAAATAGAAGCTGGGGATTCGTAAGCGCATAAAAACATCAGAGGCATAAGGAAAAAATATTAATTTTTTTAATTTCGGAAGTGGCGTCTTTGTACTCTTTCTGAAGAAATTCTTTGTGAAGAAATCCCATAATAAACATACAAAAAATGTATCGACAAGTTGACAATCTACTTATTTTCGAAGTCGGTTCAAAAGTGATGAATCTATACTAATATTATAAATGGGAAAGTGTGTCTGTCTGTCTGTATGTTTGTCTTTCTTTCACGGCAAAACGGAGCGACGAATTGACGTGATTTTTAAGTGGAGATAGTTGAAGGGATGGAGAGTAACATAGGCTACTTTTTGTCTCTTTCTAACGCGAGCGAAGCCGCGGGCAAAAGCTAGTAGGGTATAAAATAAGATTGTCTTCTATGTCAAGAAGCGTAAAAACCTCGGACTTTGGAGCTTAAAACCGAAATGTATAACTTCAGTCAAAATTTCACTCGACTGCTTTCAAGAACCTCTATCCATAGACATAGAAAACAACTATATAAAAGCTAAACAGACGCGACATAGCCGAACGGACGAATACGCATCTTCAGTACCTTTATCTTAAAGTCTAATCCGGGTAAAAATAAACTTCCTAATCCGGGGATACCTGAACAGATGGCCATTCAATAAGGGTCCAAGTTAAATCGAAAAGTCCTTTTATTTGGTGCCATAATATCTTAATTCATTTAGTCAGGATATCGGGGGAAACCCGCTCGCCAGACAGCCGCGATATAAAACAATATGTCGTCATAACAACGACACTTCAGTTGTTGATTCATGTTTGTTATTAAAAATGCTACGGCGTGCAATAGCGGTTATGTAAACTTATAGCCTTGAATTGTGGGGTTCGAGTAGTAAGTAACAGGCCCGGAGATTCTGTAAAGGTTTCTGAACAATGTTTTACTCGTGTTATTATTTTAAGTTTTTCTAATACGCTCTAAAGGGAGAGAGAATACTGAACGTAACTACTGAAGCAAGAAACTTGAGCTTTGGACAGTAGTTTTTTTTTCTTAATGTCGTAGAGAAGAAATTCAGCTCCTAATAGATAATAGTTTTTATGAAAAAGGGCTGGCGGAGCCACAGATAACAGTTATTAGAAGCACAAAATAAAATACTGTCTAACAGATGAAATTCATTTCGCATTAAGGTGGAAAACTCGTAAACAGGTATTGATACTTTTTCTCGAAAATCAACCAGGCATTAAATTATTAATTAAGTACATAATTACATGCTTCTATTTTAGACTTAAAGCGTGGCGTTCAAAAGTACTTCAGTATACCATCTTTGTATACTCACACTCATTCTATCAATCTTCTTCTTTTTACGTTTCCCTAAAATACAATGTATAGAGCGGCCATATTTTGTTCGTGGTCAATATTTCTTCCTAATGATTACGCAAGTAGGCCGTCCAGGTTTGTGGGTAGATTGTAAATCGTGAAGCAAACAGCCGACCTTCTGGGCTGTTTGTTCTGGTGTGGGTAAGGACTGTCAGGTTTTGATGAAGATATGGACAGTAGACCTTGGTTTTTTGGGTACAATAATGAGTCTCCGAGGATTTGTATAGTATAGCTGAACTTATAGGAATGAGGTACTTCGTACTGTTAAACAGCTTCGAAAGTTTTAACCGATTAACCGTTTTAACCCGGTAGATGGCCCTATACAACCCTATATTAAAACATTGGGCCAAGATACATGTCGGAACAGTGAAACTGGCTGTGAAGCGAGCTTATATTTATTATGTACCTACTAGCTTTCGCCCGCGGCTTCGTTCGCGTTAAAAAGTGGGAAAAATTAGCCTATGTATGTTACTCTTCATCCCTTTAACTATCTCCACTTAAAAAATCACGTCAATTCGTCGCTCCGTTTTGCCGTGAAAGAAAGACAAACATACAGACAGACAGACACATTTTCCCTATTATAATATTGGTATGGATTTATTTTTAGATTTCTATTACTTTTAGTTTTATTTTTATTTCATCATATTATAAAATTTACAAACAGTACTTTTTTTTTTTGGTGAGTGGGAAATCATCCAATGACTGCTCCCGTCCTGGGTGCGGCGGGAGGGCGTGTCAGACTCTTACTGACTAAAACCCACTCATGTTCCTTCGATTGCCCTTTATGTTCCAGGGTCACGGTAACCACTATAAACATTCCGCAACCTTGGACAAACATAGTACTTAAGTTAAATTGTTACTAACAAAATGGATTGTATTGTCTGAATAAAAACGATTATTATTAACCTTTCGACGACCAAGCGACAGCTGGCTGTCGCGCTGTCTTTCTATTGCGTCACGAAGTGTCTTCGAAGGTTTAAAAAGTAAATCGATAACATTTTTTCGGTTTGGAACACATTGAGTTCGTGTCAATTCAATAACATTTATTCATCAAGTAAATAACATTTATTTATATCAGTAACAATTACGCAATTACGAGTGGTTTTCCCTTTCAATACCTTATATCGGGATCTAATAATTATAATTTCATGCATTATTTAGTATTTTCCTTGTATTAACAACAAAATATTGTTAAAGTATTAACTGTATTTCTTTCTTTTGTTTTAAGCTAAATATTATGAATTAAGGCGCTGTCCATAGCGAACACCTTGTAAAAGTCTAGATTTTCGTCGCAAAGTTAGCCGTATCTATACATACCACAAGCAAGAAAAAAATACAGTGTATAGTCTACACAAAAACAATTTACAAATGTGGTCTAGTACTACGAAAAATTTTTTTTCAAAAAGACCACGAAAAAAAAATTATCGTCTTCGTGTCGAAATTCTCAATTTTTTCAGCGACAACCATCATATTTTTTATATCTATAACAAAGAAAATGTTATAAACTAAAGACATATCCAAAAATTTTAAAACACAGAACTGTATTTTTTAAATATTCAATTAAACCTGCAAAATTACTAACATTTTTGCTGATTTGCCAAAATATTTTCGACCTTATTCCTATTAATTCGATGCACCACCGCGAATAGCTACTTATCGCGCCTTAACCAATACAATCTGTTCGCGATTTATTGTCTTTTAGGAGCTCCACCTCACATTTGCCAAAAATGGTTAAAAACTAAAAACAACCTATGAACCTACTATTATTTCTGAAAGCCAGTCAGCCTCTAATCTAATCTGGCGTGATTCAACTTATAAATATCAGTTCTGGATACTTTGCCATTATTCATCGATAACTAATATCATATTTTCAGTCAATTCTTCTGCCCGGATATTACGGCTTAGTATTTGGGCGAGAACTTGTGGGCGATGATGAATGATACACATGCATTGGGTCCTTCACTTCATAAATATCATTCTACCAGAACTTCTGAAATTAATAATCATCATTTTCCTGCCCTTGACCTACAGCAATCAGCTGTATAGAATATAATATGAGGGCCCGCAGCTACAGGGTACTTCGAACCCTTGTAGGCAGTAACAAAACCACCAGGGAGTACGGAGGCCTCCTGGACCATGCTCAAAATCATTATTTATAGGTAGTGGGCACGTTTTGCACCGGAATCCTAGATTTTCTATTGTCATGGTCAAGTCTCATAATACTTGGGGTCAAAAACGGTTTTTTTGGGTAGTGGGAAATCATCAAATGACTGCTCCCGTCCTGGGTGCGGCGGGAGGGCGCGTCAGACTTTTACTGACTAAAACCCACATGTTCTTTCGGTTACCCTTTATGTTCCGGGGTCACGGTAACTATTATAAACATTCCGAAACCCCGGCAGAGCTACAGGGTACTTCGAACTCTTGTAGACAGTGGCGAAACCACTAGGGAATACGGGGAGGCCTCCTGGACCATGCTCAATGTCATTCTTTATTTGTAAGTTTCCAGGTGGGTGACAAGCATATTTCTCAAGCAAGATCGATGAGGAAGTACTTTTTTCTATTCCCAACCACTGCAACTCCTGAAAGTCAGAATTAACAGTGGAGTCCGCCAGAAAAGCGCCGAGCACTAAAGCTCGACCTCGACGAATTCCGGAGAAACGATTCAACTGTCTTGGATTAATTAATCAGAACGAAAAACGAAATTAATCAGAAAAGAACTGCGGAGAAGTAAAAATTAATTAAGCAAGTACTTTGCTTATAATTTATAATAAGCAAAGTACTTGCTTAATTAATTTGTCTTAGCCTACTAATTTGTATTGCTACTGTCGATATGTGAAAGCTTGATAAAACTGTAATTTTCGCAAAAGCGCTGTAAGAACCTATAGTATGATAACGATGCATTATAAGCTATCAACATTAACCACAGTTACCACAGTTAATGCAGATAATATGTAGATGTAATGGCATTCATGTTAAGTAACATAGAGAGGAGACAGTGGGACATAAGCCAGCAAAATATAAAGAGCCCGCCCGTCTCTCATATTAATTTTTCACTTTATAAACATAAAGTACTATATATATATGTATATATTATATCTTGGATATATTTGTATAATAATAATATTTTTTATAATAATTATACAAATAGATAAATACCTAAACTAATAAAATAACATGCAACATCATAAGAATAAATCAGATGTTTTTGGAAATATTGACGTGGGTTGACCCATTTTTGAACCCACTATCTAGTTGCATAAACAAACTTTAGGTTAAAAAACTACACATACGACATGCATAAATATTATACTGAGTCACTTCCTGACTGAATCACGTTGACTCATTTTGGTAAGATTTTGCTGAACTAACTGAGGTTTTTGAAAAAGGAGAAAAAAGTTATTCGTGAGTCAAAGCTGTCTAGACTTTGGGGACTTAAGTTTAGAGTAATTTATTCGTGCCGTATAATGAAGACAAATTGGCATGTCTCTTGACATTTCCATGTGCGATTTACTAATATTATTTTTGTCTCTTTGGCGGCTGTGGTTTTTTCTTAAACTGACGTCCTAAAAAAAACACATGTAAAAACTTAGAGCAATGCAAATTTTTTAAATTGGAATGTCTTAACTCAATGTTTAAGTTTAATTAATTTTGTTATAGCATAATATCTATAAATTATGCTAAAATGATTGAGTACATAAATATAACAATCTTAATTATAGTTTAGGGATTTAAAGGCTAAATAAACATGAAGCAAAATACAATTTTGTTATACATAACATTATTTGAACACGAAGCTTGTGAAACGCTTATTTTTTGCAGCCTATTTTGAATATAACCTCATTGGATCTTCTTTGATTTTGATTTATTATTTAACAAGGGTTGCTGGCCTTCATTCGTCGAAAATAATTGAAACGCCATTTGCGTTTCTTTTTAATATTTCTTATTTTTCACAACAAATAATTATGGCCGTCAACTGTTTCTTGGGTATGTAACGGCCAATATTTTAAACGTAAGTTTAAAGATGTCAAAACTTTTTCGTGAGTGTTAGGTATGTATTTGAATATCCATACTAATATTATTAATGGGAAAGTGTGTCTGTCTGTCTGTCTGTTTGTCTGTTTGTCTTTCTTTCGCGGCAAAACGGAGCGATGAATTGACGTGATTTTTTGAGTGGAGATAGTTGAAGGGATGTAGAGTAACATAGGCTACTTTTTGTCTCTTTCTAACGCGAGCGAAGCCGCAGGCAAAAGCTAGTCCTTCTATATTTTATACTATGTCAAAGTTTGTGAGGATCGTTATGTGGATGTTTGTACTCTATCACGCAAAAGTATCTATTGAACGTATTTTGTTGAACCATACAGAACAAATATAACTTAAACATCTAAATAAATAACGAATAGACTACATAACAGGCAGTATGAGAACAGGGGGGTTAGTTAGCTAGTAATAAATATAAGTATATATAATAAGTATTGCCAATCCACGAAATCAGAGAAAGCGAGAAGAGAAATTTTAATGACTTTAAAAACGAGGAGAGTACTTTTCGTCTATATTTTTTTATGCAAATGCCTGCTTAAAAAAGTGCTGATCGACATTGCCGTCATATATCATTGACTAGACTGTTTGGTCACGGTTCGTTTTGACAAAAGAGAATTAATCCACCAGGCTTTATTGTCTTTGTGTGATGAGCACTAATGTTTGTTCTGTGTCTGGGTGATTTATCTAGAATATGTATGTACTTATTTAAAAACTTATATAAGTATGTTATTCAGTTGTCTGGTTACCATAGTACAAGCTCTGCTTGGTTTGGGATCAGATGGCCGTGTGCGAGTTGTCCCTGGTAAAAAAATATATTAAAAAATGTTGGTTTTGAAGTTTTGACGTATCTTATTTCCACCGACTTCCGTAACGAACTCGTAATAATTATTATTCCTCTTGCAGTCTAAAAGCAGGAAACATTTATAATATGTATACTAGCTGCCTCCCGCGGTTTCACCCGCGTTAAAAATGTTAAGAATAAACAACCCTTATCACTTAGGGTATGAAAATTAGATAGTAGCCGATTCTCAAGCCTACAGAATATGCATATAAAATTTGGTAAAAATCGGTAAAGCCGTTTAACCGGAGGAGTAAGGTAAGTAACATTGTGACACGGGAATTTTATTTATAAGATACACTTCAAAAATATACTGTAAAAATTGTACTTTCGCGGGCAAAGAAACTTTAAGATAATGGCACTGCAACGCACTGATCTAGAAACCTGTACAATAATCAGAACACGGCCGTTATCAGATAGCGCCGATGTTATTGACAGAGCTTTCCCTTTATCGCGAGTTCGCGACAACACAATTAGGTACTGCTAGCACTTATCGTTAGTATTCACAAATTCCAAATCTACTAAAATATAAGCTACTGGTTGAGTTTGTGGCTTTACTATGCCTTCGCAAGTGCTTTGAGTAAGCAGTATTGCTGTTACCTACAGTTCTACTTCAAGAAAATGTATGAAAAATCGGGTTATCCAGCTGTCGCGCGGTGTTAGAATGGTCGTGAAAGAAAGTGTTAGGCGGCCCGTCAACAGTCATAATGTACGAATTAGATTTTACAGTCAATCTAAATTCTAAATCGTACATTGGTGCTGGAGATCTTGTTCACAAAGATACACATTCGTTTAGTCCTGTCAAATTAGACAGCGCATGAAGAAAATTTGGGTTTTATTAGTCGCCATGTTTTTAATCCCTTCTAAATTATTTGTCTTTATTTGACAGGACTTAACTAATATTTTATCTTCAGTCCTTTCTTAATTAAAAGGAAAGAGAAAGATGCACTAAACTTAAATTTAGGTTAGTTTGTGAACAAGAGAATCAGCAACATTGGTGCCGATTCTCTTGTGCACAAACTATCGTAAATTTAAGTTAAATGCATCTTTCTCTTTCCGTTTAATTAAGAAAAGGATAGAAGATCAAATATTAGTTAAGTCCTGTCAAATTTAGACACTCCATAGATAATTTAGACGCAATTTAAAAACATGGCGTCTAAATATACGTCAATTGTCATCAGGCGCTGTCTAATTTGACAGGATTAAACTAAAATGTATCTTCTGTCCTTTTCTTTAAGAAATGGAAAGAGAAAGATGCACCTAACTTAAATTTACGTTAAGTTGTGCACAAGAGAATCGGCACCATTATCAATCTGAATCGCGATCATTGATTGTGATTGTGAACGGGCTGTCTAACGAAAAGACTGACAGAGGTATTCTCATATATTAAACACATGAGTTTGAGTAGGATGTAACATTAAAAATAAAATATTCATTATTATTTGTGACGCTACAACATACTTTTTTTCGTCACGACTTTATTATACGTATGGAAAGCTTATCGTCTCTTTTTATTTAAATCGAAGGCTCACATATTTCTGGAAAATCTCATCCAGCAGGAAAACAGTGGTTCACAAGAATCTCGCACAAATACATTCCGATGTAGATCCGGATTTAATACGAATATAGGTAACATTCGGTTCCGGGAATCTATACTAATATTATAATGCTAATATTATAAAGATGACGAGTTTGTTTGTTTGCGTAAACGTCTTAGGAAGTAGTGATTCGAATTGAACAATTATTTTTGTATTGTATTGCTCACTAGCTTTCGCATATCGAACTTCCAAACACAATTTATACCCTTTAGGGATAGAATTATTATCAAAAATATTTTCTTAGTGGCAACCTACTCTTCACAAGGAACACACCCTGCAAGTTTCACGTCTCTAGGACCAGCGGTTTGGGCTGTGCGTTGATATATCAACAATCAGTCAATCTGTTAGTCAGTTTACAATTTTATAAAATAGATTTATTGTGGAAGGCACTAGGCATTTATCAAGGACATCCTGGTCAATCAAGAGGCATGTTATATTATTTTTATCAGTGGTCCAAAACATGCACATAAAGAAAGAAAAGAATAGGCCATATATTACCACGTTATAATTTACGAAAGTAGAGCAGTAAGCAAAAACCCGAGTAAAACCGTAGAGATAGCTAGTATATTGAAAGGATTGTGAAACGCTATGGCGTAAAGAGGTAGACAGCTGGACGGTCCTGGTGGCTGGGATCAAGTGGAGGTATTTTGAGCATCAAACGTCGATGGTACCGATCTGTTCGGTTCACTTACACCGAGACGGAATTAGATCAATATGTAGAAATAGCTTTTGCAACTGTGTACTGCTTTAGTGAAGTAGTAGTACATGTGAAAATAAAAACTATTAGCTGAATACTCAAACGTCAGTTAATTTTAAGACGCTGTCAAAAATGTTGCTGTCTTTGTCACTCTAAAGGGATAAGGTAAGGATAGCAATAGATTTGACAGCGTCATAAAATTAAGTGACTTTAGAGTATTCGGCCATAAGTGTGCTAGTAATGTATCATCTATTCTAGATACTTCAATACATTGCTCTCCTTTTGGTTCTCTTTACGTTTAAATCACTTGTACTCTCACGAAACTTTGATCCTAAGTTTGTAAATATAAAACAATGAGTTATTGGCAGAAGTGTAAGTATCGCCATATTCGCTATCAAAAAAAAAGTGCGATAGGTAGGCTGACTCACAATATGTAAAAGAAATTGCGGATAATTATTGCGGTTACTCTCTAATCTAGCTAAGATAGAAGTCGCGATTTTCTCTAACTATAAAACCACAATCACCGTTAGTTTTTCTTTCTTAACGCGTTAGAGTTGTCTCTTTAGATGCATAATATTAAATAGTAAATTGACTGACTTACTGATTGTTGATATACATATCAAAGCACAGCCCAAACCACTGATTCTAGAGATATGAAACTTTGGGGGGGAGGGGGGGTGTTGTGAAGAAACGGTAGAGAAGTTTGGTTTGGAAAGAGAAAGGATTTTTGGAATACTCGACCTCTAAAGAAGTTAAATAGTAGATGGAAGTCCACGCGGGCGAAGCTGCGGTGGAAAGCTAGTCCATACTAATATTATAAATGGGAAAGTGTGTCTGTCTGTTTGTCACTCTTTCACGGCAAAACGGAGCGACGAATTGACGTGATTTTTTAAGTGGATATCTCCACTTAAAAAATTTGAAGGGATGGAGAGTAACATAGGCTACTTTTTGTCTCTTTCTAACGCGAGCGAAGTCGCGGGCAGAAGCTAGTTTATTATAATGAAGCAAATTACCAGCACGCATAACCACAGGGCAGAGCGGAGGTTATTCACAAATTATGGTCTTCAATAACTTAATAAGTTTTATTTTCTTTTCACAAAAGTTTTACAAACGTCGTATGATATGCGAGCATATCATTATTACTTTCTACACTCGCTAAGAAGTTTTCAACTATATTAAATTAGAATGGATTACTGCTAAACGCAGCATAATCAGGCCTCCCGCAAGATGGACCGATGAGCTCATCAAGGTCGTCGGATCCCGCTGGATGCGGGTGGCACAGGACCGATGCATGTGGAAATCTTTGGGGGAGGCCTTTGGCCAACAGTGGACGTCTTTCGGCTGATGAATGCTAAACGCCAGTTACTTATTTCACTATTGTCTTTCTATTGTGTCTTGTTTTATTGTTAATTAGACTAATTTTCGCTGTACTAAGCTCAAATGGGTTAGTTAAAATAATTGCACTAAGTATTTGTATTTTCTTATACATTTCCAGTGTTTTCTCTCGATGTTACGTCAGTTAAACAGTACTTACCTAAGTTAAATATGGTAGGTGATACGTTGTGATTTAGTCCAATCAATATAAATTTACCTGCCGATGTTTGCTGTATATTTTATAGTCATTATAATTTTGTGCGTCATCATTAAGAACAGCGTGTAGGTTTACTCTGTGTTCGATAGCATACAAAAATTTGTGAATTTTGAACTATCACACTCATTCATCAAATGAGTCTATATTCTGTGTGTTGTAAAAGTAGATATTCCTTCGTCATTTTCTGAGTAACAGTAGTGACGCAATAAACTAAGAATTGTAGAAATTCATGAATTTCCATGGATAACAAAAGCAAGTAATCCAAAATGATTGACGCGTCTCAAACTCAAAGCTTTATTTGTTTTCAGCCTTATAGCTGTGTGTGATATATGGACCACGAGGAAATAAGTAACGGATTGCAAACACTTATAAAATATAGTTTATTCTTATAAACAATGCTACAGTCGGAAATTGCTAACAAAATGTACTGTTTGCATCAATCCCAAGAAAAACTAACACAAGTTATAATAAAGAATAAAAGAACAATTGAAGTTTTATTAATAAAAATATTTGTTCAAATAATAAAGGCATTAGCTACACAGAAGATTTCACGCCGCAGAGACTGTACTTTGGTAACCAGATAACTGATGGACATACTTCTCATATAATTTAGAAATACATATACACATCTATATACATAATTTAAAGAAAGTCGTGTTAGTTACACATTTTATAACAAGAACGGCAGAACCAATTTGGCTGAAAATTGCTGGGGAGGTAGCTTAGGACCAGGGGAAAGACATAGAATACTTTTTATCTTCTTTTTTTAGTAACCAAAAATATGATATAACGCGGGTGAAATCGCGGGGGACAGCTAGTTATAAATAAATTACACCCAGCTCCAAAACAAAGACTTGTACTGTCATCACTCATCACATATGTTCTGGTCTGGGTGGAAATCCAATACACGACCCTCGGCTTAAGAGTCAGAGTCACTAACCACTAGGCCAAAAAGCCAGTCAAGAAATGCATACTAATATTATTAATTCAAAAGTAACACCGTCCGTCTGACTGGCTCGCTTTCAAGCCAAAACTACTGGACCGATTTAAATGAAATTTGGTACAGAGATAGTCTATAGTATAGCCTGAGGAAGGACATAGATTAGATAGTATCAAAGCTTTGATTATAAACATGTCATTATCAGAGATCCCACGGAAATGGTCAGCTCGTAATAGATAAAGGCAAAGAACAATTCAACAATAACCCAGCAAAATGCTTCTGTGTACGAAGTCTTAAAGAAACGGCGCGGTTGAGATAGAATAGCGCATACGTAAGAAATATTCAAAAGTAAATAAACTACATTTAGATCGTACGCAAAATAATGTTTGCAGTTATAAAATATAGTAGGCGGGTGATGCGCGTCCGACCGATACACGAGCATTACTCTTTGTTCTTCTAAAATGAGTTTATTGGATCGGAATTTCTGCAAGAATTACGGTGTTTGCAGCATACAACTAATCTGGATTAAGGAAATTATTACTCTAGTGGACAATTTATTGAAGTAACAGATCTTATACAGCGATGCGATTATATTGAAATCGCGTTAATCGTTTTCACAAGGCGACAAAAGACAACAAAAACAAAAGAGAGTCGATCTCTTGATGAAGTAGAATCATCTTTCTATCTTTTTCATATCTAGCTGAATACCAGTGTGCTAGACTTAAAATTAAATAGTTATGTTAATATTAGCAAACAGAAATTAATCCCTATATTATACAGTTGTTAGTACCTATCCTTAAATTACATAATAGAGCTCTTCCTGAAGGAGTTAGATCTTCGCCTCTGGAAAGGCAAGTCATCGGCGAAGCCGTATTGTAGACTTTTACGGAGGTGACCAAATAACATCAGAGGAGCAGTTTGTCTCTAAATGATATAAATATATTTATTTATTTTAACTTTATGCACATATGTACAATGGCGGACTTAATGCCTTAGGCATTCTCTACCAGCCTACCCAGGGTGGTGCAGAGATTACATGGTAGGTGCACTAAAAAAAGAAAAAAAAAAAGAAATGGAACTTAAAATTAAAAAAAGAATAAACATAATTACCTACTTCATTATATATTAAAGTATATATTATATACACATAAATACATACATACATAAATATATAACAAAGAATGTAGAGACTGGTCAATAGACTCTGCTCATTTGTTCTGAAAATGAATCTTCAATTTCCGCTTAAATCCATAACAGCTACTAGCCGTCCTGATATCGAGAGGAAGCGCATTCCAGAGAAGAATGGATTGAATCCGAAAGGAAGAATGAACTAAATCCGAAGTATGAGAAGGGCAAAGTAAAAGAAGATTATTGGAAGAGCGCAGGTTTCTAGAGTGCGAAGAACACGAATATTGGAACTGAGATATAAGATAGGAAGGAGGAAATATACATCCAAATTCCCATAATATCCCGCTTACTAATGCACATGATACCTGGTCTATTTACCGAAAACAATTAACATTGCATGACTGCCTACAATTTATTGATCTGTTAATGACAACAGCTCATAAAGAGCCCTTTTTTATGAGCGCCTCAGTCGTAGGCAATAATTAGAGGAAGATAAATCTAGGGAAATGAGTTGTCGGTATTAACGAAACTAGACATTAACGTTTGTTGGTGTCGACTCTATTAGGCAAGGTGTAATAAATACTTTGTAGATAAGCCTTTTTACATTAGAAGTCTCCAAAAATATTGGGAACTCTTGCTATTATGGATAAGGCGACAAAAAAGGGAATAAACGAACCAGCACTTAGACAAATAGTTTTGCTTACAAAATAAGAAATCATTTAAAGTTTCTCTGGAATTATTACAGCTATCAAAATTGAATCTACACTAATATTAAAAAGCCGAAGAGTTGGTTTGAACTAGATTCGATTCTGAAAATCCGAGTGCTAATAGGCGAAGCTACGTAACCCTTGACTCCAAAATTTTAATAGTATCCATGGCTTCGCCTCCACAGAGTAAAATGTCTCCAAGTCAAGTACAGCATTACAAAACGTCTAACACGAATGCAAACAGATCCGAAACGAGTGTGCTCTTCAATTAACACATAGGTATCCTAATCATCACAGTGACACGTCCGCCGGCTGTCAACGTCATAATTATCACGTCATTGATAACATCGATAATTATGCAGCATCCTCTCATGAAGAGGAAGCTGGTTCCTATGCCATTGGATGGGAAATAAGCTGCAGCCTCTGATGTTGTGATCACTTAATTGATGGAGCGTCAGCGTGTGTCCCTGTGTGCTGCATTTCGACAAATATACAATAATACAAATCCAGACACATAGGCGCATATTATTAAGAAATTTCATCTCTGTATCTGGAATGGAATAGCATTTGCAAATCATGTGGAATTGCAAAGTCATGATAGAAATTATGATTTGACTGTAATTTTGTCGTGCCCGTTCAGTGAAAATCCAATTTATTTTTCTTCAAGCGCGCAATGGTTAAAAATCAATTTTCTCTTCACCACTCTACCCATAGATCGTCGATGTAACAGCTCTTTTGTCGGCAGTACATACCTAATTAACTGTCGGTTAGGAAGACGCCGCGAGCCGTACTAATTATAACGTTCGGATAAGTGGCCTAGATCTATCGCACAATGGACTGCTGTGCTCGACGTGTGACACAGAAGTCTAGGTTCATGCGAGGTGCGCATGCGTGGTGCATAATTATCCTACTACTAGTATAATGTTATGGAAGATCCAATAATAACAGATGTCAAGACACATCATTTAAAATTCAGCTAGGCCGCATTTGTTTCTCAGGGATGTGCCGTAAAAAGCGTTGCACGGAGGGGGTTCCGGAATGGTCTTTTAAGAGGTAACGGATCCCCTTCTATATGTGCTGATAGTGTTCACCAGGGTGTTTTAGTGAGGTAAAAATCCCACACTCCCTGGACTTATCCCCGAAGTCCAGGCGCCTTTTGAAGGTTTCCCCTCTGAAGCGCTGACCATCATCAAGGGTTACTGGTTAGTTCGAATTGAAAAATTCTTTTAGAGTGAGCCTATTTATTGAGGCAGGTATAAGGATTTTGGGATAACCGCGTCAGGTTACATAACATCACGCTTCCTACGGGATATCTACGGGAGCTCAGCAATAGACTCAGATGACAGCTAGCGTAATGCGTGTTTACTCTATGGTGAGTACATAGTAACCTATTTGGTTATATTGACGTTTACAATTAGTTTTAGGGTTATGATAAGCTGCTGGTGTTATGTAGTTAGTGTGCGTCAGTGATAATGAGTGGGTAGTGTATTTTATTTATAGATGGAACGATGATACTATAATTTATACTTATATATGATACAGAGGTAAATTATGTTTAATTTGGGTTTTTTTGTATGTCCAAGAGAAAAATGGAACGCTTATAGGTTTATTAAGGCTCCGTCGGCTCGTTATTCACAAACCTGAAAAAAATACTTACTTCACTTTAAGGTTACAGGAAATTCAGTAAGAAACGGCGCTTTGTCTGCGAGCTCGATTCGCACTTGACGGTTTTTTTTTTGTACCGTAACAGTCGTAATCTTAAATTCTGCTTTTTAACAATCCAAGCAATTGAAGACTGTTATGGATCAAATAATAAATGTTAAGGTTTTAGAATATGTACGATGAGTTGGAATTTGCTTACACTTCTGGTTCCCACTTATAGCATTTTAATTAGCGATATAGTTCAATACTATCAATATTAGGTGCATCGTTTAATTTATATCAATAACATCATATCGCGCGGTCAAGTCTGGTGACCTGCCTCTGAGAACCTCGATTGAGAACAAATAGTAAACTCTAAACTATTGCAAAATAATAAATGTATTGTTACTAATTTCTAGTGTTTACATAAGAATTGCAAAATGGTTAAATTTATTTATTTATTTATCATCATACAGTCATCTTAATGCTAACAGTTTAATCCATGCGCATAAAGTGATTATTATTACTATGTCAAGAGTGTTAATTATTCGAGAAAGAAGAAGAAATTAACTTTAAAATACTCGATAAATACTTGATAGTACCTATATTCTATATTATGAGAGATCAAATAATGTGTACAGAATATCGACCAAATTTAATGAAGCTAAAATATTTATTTTACTTAAGAACTTGTGTCCAGGCATTATTTAGCAATGAAATTTTTATTTTGGCCAATAACAATCAAATAAATTGGCATAAGTAAAGTTCTATTTAGTTCTAATTCTAAATGACATATTTCCAAATAAAGACAGGAGAAAATCGATGGAATAAAAAACTTATAAAAACTGGCAATTATTGGGTGGGCTCTAGTCTAGCCAATGATGATTTATTTTGATTTAGCACAAACTTGAACCGTTCTGGGGTTGCGAAAAGTTCAATCCTATTTTTATGCGATCGCAAGTATCTATGTGCACCCACGCGGAAATAGAGTAGTGACTATTAATCGCATACCTATTCGAATACTAGTCCAAATATCTGCCATACTACATGTAAGCGTCAAATAAGTCACGTCGCTCTAGTTTTTGCATCTAGCAGTCCAATGATACCATTTAGGTAAGACCAATTAATCAAGAAAATAATTGATCAATTGGCCTTCTACATAACTAGTTTGTAGCAACTTGTAAGACATGAATCACCTTTGAGATATATTTGGAACATGATTGGCGATTAGTGCTTTACTCTAGTATTAAATGCTATTTAGCCAAAAACAAAAATTCATGTTCATAACTACCGTTTTTTTTGGTGAGTGGGAAATCAGCAAATGACTGCTCCCGTCCTGGGTGCGGCGGGAGGGCGTGTCAGACTTTTACTGACTAAAACCCACTCATGTTCCTTCGGTTGCCCTTTATGTTCCAGGGTCACGGTAACTATTATAAACATTCCGCAACCCCGCCATCGTTTGATATAAGTTAATTAAAGTCTTACGGAAACTTTTAACCAGTTCGAGGGAAGTAGTGGTAGATAAATTCCTCACGATAAAGTTATTAAGTTAAGTATTTCTAAGGTTTATTTTAACTTCTATGATATCCATGAGCTGTTCCAGGACCAGGAATGGATTTTGAAGATATGACCCTGTTCCGGCGATCACAGTTAATTTTAAAGTTATTGCGGACAGTATTTGACTTGACAGCGACTAATTGTTTCCTTCAAACTTTTTTTGAAGTTAAACTTCTTTAGCGGCGTTGAGCACTTTTTCTGTAATGGGTATAAAATCTTAAACTCGCGTCAGGACACGTGACCTGATCGAAAAAGCGTAGGACGGATGGATAGTAGACAGCTGTCACCATCCATGGATGCGCGTGGCACGCTGTTAATAATCAAGTTTTCACTTCTGCCGGCACTCCCGGAGTGCAACCCGTCTTTTTTTTTTTGGTGAGTGGGAAATCATCCAATGACTGCTCCCGTCCTAGGTGCGGCGGGAGGGCGTGTCGGACTCTTACTGACTAAAACCCACTCATGTTCCTTCGATTGCCCTTTATGTTCCAGGGTCACGGTAACTATTATAAACATTCCGCAACCCCGGCAGGCGTTGGCCCTGTTGGGCCCTTTCCTGTGCTGACTCCTTCTCTTTGAGGCGCGCGTGGAACACTAACGCGCCGTCGACGCGGTCCTGGTCCTAGCCGGGTGGCGAGCTACCCATCGCCATCCGCAGAACCGCGCCTACGGTGGCCGGTAGTCGTCTTGCGACTCTCGACGTCTTCGCCTGGGTCTTAGTCCGGGGCGAGAGGCTCGTCGTTGCCTCTCGCGCGCCGCCGCTTCCTTCACTAGCATAACTGCTTCGCAGAAGGAGGCGACGGCATCCCATTCCGTCTCGCCCCGAAGCATGGCCTGAACCAGCGCCGGGCGCGAGAGGTCACCGCCGCCGATCGCCTCTACGAGGACACGTCGATGTTCCGCCCATGCGCGGCACACTTCCACTGTGTGCTCGACCGTGTCCTCCAGGCGACCGTTACTGCAGTGGTGTCACCCAGGCGTCGCTTCCGCCCGAATCCGACACAGGAACCTCCCGAACTGAGCATGTCCGGTGAGGACCTGTGTCAAGCGAAACGTGAGAGTGCCATGACGCCTCTCCAGCCACTCCTCAAAGAGGGGTCTTACCGCCGCTATTACGGCGTGCCCAGTTTCCCTTCAAACTTAAAGACGTGATTCGAGACACAATAGAAAGACAATAGCATCCCGACAGCCAGCTGTCCGTTGGTCGTCAAAAGGTTAATGACATCAATTATCAAACATTCGCTATGAATAAAACCACGAAACCTATCTGAAAGGTCTGGAATAGGGACCTTTTGTTCAAAGGACCACATCGATACCTTAATTCGCAAACCAGCTAACTCCTTATGAGCAAATTTTTCAGGACACACAGGAGGAACTGTAAAATATTTTTGATGATTTATGAATTAATCTAAGATACCGTTGGTAGATATTATAGTAAACTAGCTTTTACCCGCGACTTCGTCCGCGTGGAATTTTGTTCCCGCTCCCGGGGGATTTCCGGGATAAAAACTGTCCTATGACCTTTCTCGGGTGGGTTCGATTCCCACCCAGAACAAACTTTGTGTGATGAGCATGATTGTTTGTTCTGTGTCTGGGTGTAATTTATTTATCTATAATAATTATGTATGTATTTATAAATTATATAAGTATGTATATCAGTTGTCTGGTTACCATAACACAAGCTCTTAGCAGAACTTAACTTGGGATCAGATACCCGTGTGTGAGTTGTCCCAGCATATTTATTTATTACTTATTTTACATGTCGATACCTAAATTTGCAAACCAGCCAACTCCACATTTTAGTAAAACATTTTTTTTGTTTATTTAGTAGGCAAACGTAATACGAATGAGAATTTATAAATTATGTTACAGTATTAAAAATAACAATCCGTACTAATCCGTACTATCCGTACTCCGTACTAATATTATAAATGCGAAAGTAACTCTGTCTGTCTGTCTGTCTCTTCTTCACGCCTAAACCACTGAACCGATTTGAATGAAATTTGGTACAGATATAGTCTGGGACCCGAGAAAGGACATAGGATAGTTTTCATCCCGGAAATCCCCCGGGAACGGGAATTATTACTCCACGCGGACGAAGTCGCGGGCAAAAGCTAGTCAGATATATATAGGGAACGGTATCGCCTATATGAATAAAATGCCACGGGCCCACAGAAGTAAAACAGCAACCAGAGCCCTAAGAAACCGCGGGAGATAGCTTGTCAATATCACATTTTTTTCATTCCTAACTTCTTTTCTATAGTAATACCTCCTTTGCATTTCAGAACGAATGCAATACCACTACGAATGCATCATTCATAGCCTGACTGAATGTAATTTCAACATGTAGGAATAAATTTTGAGTCAATACACGGAAGTCGTAGTCCAGCGGTGGGCAGACTATTAATAAAATTTCATAACAGCATGTTAGATTATAATCTGTGGCTTATTGTATGGTAATGTTGGTAATGTTGACAATATCTGGGAATTGGTAATGAATGGTAATGGCGGTCGACGGAGCGGCCATAGAGAGTGGATTCCAATTTTGGATTTCGGATATCCGATTCGCTTTAGATAGCGATCACTTAGGTGTGCTGTTGTATCTGAAAGATACATTTATTACAATATCATAATAATTATATGTTATCACCTTGTGTTTTTGTCTGAATGTTAATTGTTATCTATAAAATGCGATTACTAGTCACCACTCTATTTCCGCGTGGGCGCCAATAGACACTTACGATCGACATAAAAATAGGATTGAACTTTTCGCAACCCCAGAACAGTTCAGAAAGTATAGGCTGTGCGAAATAATAATGCTTACGGCTGTAGATATACTCAGTTGACCAAGTTTTCACGAGCTTTTATTCCATCGATTTTTTCTGACACTGAAAATGTGACATTTGGGGCCAATTAGATAGACTTTTGTCGATTTTTATGATTGTAATTGGTCAAAATAAATAAATCCGTAATGGATTTATTTAAAAATAAATAAATCCATTACCCTAAGGCCTAGACACAAATTCTCAAATAATATAAATATTTTTAGCTCCGTTACATTTTGTCCATATTCTCTCTGTAAGTACACATTATTTCACATCTCATAATATATTTACTATCAATCCTGTAAGTTAACCAATTTGCAATACCGACTTAATTATGTAAATACTAGAAGTTAGAAACAATAAAATAATCATTTTGCAATAGTTTAGAGTTTACTACTAGTTCTCAAACGAGGTTCTCAGAGGCAGGTCACCAGACTTGACCGCGCGATATGATGTTATTGATATAAATTAAACGATGCACCTAATATTGATAGTATTGAACTATATCGCTAATTAAAATGCTATGCCTATAAGTGGGAACCAGAAGTTTAAGCAAATTCCAACTCATCGTACATATTCTAACATCACATTTATTCACATTTATCATTTGGTCCATACAGTCTTCAATTGCCTGGTTTGCTAAAAAGCAGGATTTAGCGTCAATTCACACGTACCACAACCACACCACGTCGCAGCGACAAAATGTGGTCAAGATGTGGTTACGTGTGAATAGTGTCGCATAAGTGGGAACCAGAAGTTTAAGCAAATTCCAACTCATCGTACATATTCTAACATCACATTTATTCACATTTATCATTTGGTCCATACAGTCTTCAATTGCCTGGTTTGCTAAAAAGCAGGATTTAGCGTCAATTCACACGTACCACAACCACACCACGTCGCAGCGACAAAATGTGGTCAAGATGTGGTTACGTGTGAATAGTGTCGCAGCGGCTTTTTGCAGCTGCGTTGTGGTAGCCACAAAATGTCGATGTGGTTGCGTTGTCGCTGTCGTTGCGATGTGGTAACCACGTGGCCATGTGCAGTTATACACAGTTATACGCCTATTTCGTAGAGGAAACACGGCTTGACTGAACGTAGTCATGGAGGAAAGATTGTTGTTGCTATCCTTGTTATGGCTAATAATACTACGCAAAATGAAATAAGGCCGGGGGAGCGCAGGCGCCAGCTAGGCGCGCGTGGACGTCATATCGTGGCGATGTGGCCGCGCTGACGCCGCGTTGCCGTCGCGATGTGGTTGCGATGTAGTCGTATTACACAGGTGGTCGATAACAACCACAAAATGTGGTGCGTGTGAATTGTAATATTCATTTTCAATACAAAATTTACGCCCGACCACATCCCGGCGTTGTGGTGTGGTTGTCGCTGTGGTGTGGTTGGGGTACGTGTGAATTGAGCCTTAAGATTACGACTGTTACGGTTGGGTATCACCACATTTTTTTGTTCGTTCTTCATATTCTATGACTATAAGTGAAAGTATTTTTTTTATTATCTGGTACTTCCAGAGGTAAGAACTACTTGGCTAGTATAAGATATGGATAAACCATTTATCCGTTCCTGAAAACCGAAAAAAATATTCGAACAAGACACATTATTTTGGATAGCGAGTACAAGCGAAAACCCCCTTAGAAACGTTGCCTATATAATATTCAAGAACTAACTTAAAAAATGACACACTGATGAGTACCGATGACTGATGATGACGCACAAATGTACAACATAATACCTATTGCAATGAGACACTATCATGAAACGTCACAGAGAAGTACGTGACGTTGTTTATTTATAAGGTAACATAGTAAACCAGGTCACACATCAGCGCCACAAGCCACCAAGCCACATGCACATTTACCTAGCCACAATTGTTGCGCGCCACAATTGTTTATTAAAAAGAATAAAAAACTTTTTTCAAAAAAAAAATAACCGCCTTCAAAAACTAAAAACCCAAAAATAACTAAAAGTTCGGAAGTCGGTGGCTTCTCTTCTGCCATTTAATTTGTGTTGCCATCGACTTCCGAAATTTTAGTTATTTTTGGGTTTTTAGTTTTTGAAGGCGGTTATTTTTTTTTTTTGAAAAAAGTTTTTTATTTATTACTTTTTAGTGTCGACTCCCAATGTTTGACTGTGTATAGTATCTTTCAAAGTAATTTATTTTTAAAATAAAACTACTAACAATCTTATAAAACGAAAATAGAAACTTGAAGACAAAGCACACATCGTCTATGAATATTTCGTCAATTTGTTTTTGTTCTTGGTGAATTTTTCGAGAAGCACTGAACCGATCGCCACAAAATTTATATGGGACCACCCCTGACTCATGACTTATCAAACAAAAAAAGAACCATCAAAATCCGTTTACAATTGACGGAGATATCGCGTAACAAACATAAAAAAAAAAAACATAGAGACGAATTGAGAACCTCCTCCTTTTTTGAAGTCGGTTAAAAACGCACGGCCATCAGACCAATAATTTCAATAGTTTTAAAATAAGTTATAATATATGTATATGTTATGGGTTTTTGTTACCTGAAATAAATTATAACCGCGACTTATTGCTTTTATCATTGGAGAAAGCAATAAAAAATATCGACGGCATTAAGAGTTAGGCATAGGATAGAAAAGAAAAACCTTATTGAGCATATTTTGGAGTGGTATGATAATTATGTAAATATTTACATGCACAAAGCTACATGAATTACTGACTTATTTTGACTAGATACTGCGCAATCACTGCGTCATATAAAAAAGAAAGTTAAATGTATCTGCAAATCTACATTTTACGTGTGCTAGTACCTACTGAAATATTAATAACGTTTTAGAGTAGATTCACGTAATTAACCTAAATATGTAATGCTATCAACTCCTAGATTATATTTGTTTACTTGGCAACTTATCTTATGTACAAACAGTTCCTAACTAGGCTAGCAGTTCTAGTCGTTTCAGCTTATGTTCTATTTTTGCCATTTTCATATGACGTTTTCCAACATATTTATTAGAGGAAACTTTAATTTATGTCATTAACATTAATGTGAATGTCATTTTAAATTATTTGTTTAATTTGTTATATGTCCTTGACCTTCATTGGAAGCTAGTGGCCCTTTATGGGCTGCGGTCCAAAGAGTTAATAATAAAATAACTCTGTGCCGTGCCGTTCACATCTGACAAAATCCGATTTTCACTAATAAAATCGTAAATATGAGCCGTTTTGAAAACACATAACAATATTAATACAAAGAGTAATTTATTAATAATATAAATAATATTAAAAAGTTAATACAAGTTATTGGGAAAGTGTCTCAACAGCTTGCTGGGATTTTAAGCCGTAGTCTGTTGGCTTTGCACTAATTTTAAGCCATAGACATACCATTGATATAAATTTGCTTCTGTACATTATTGGTTTAGGTAATTATCAAAATCTAAACAATCTTGACATGTATATTTATATTAAAAAAAATCGTATAATAAAGTCTTGTAGTAATTTCGTGTTTTTTTTACGCAACTTTTGTACAAAAACATGTTAAGATTTAGTTTATATTTAGGTAACTAACTACATATCTAAACCGGTAGGTGCCTATAATCTATAGTGCTGCCAAGTAGTGGGCAGGCACAGGTCGCAAGCAATAACAACGGTGATAACATTCAATTATTCAACATAATTTTGCCGATAAAACTGTCCGAGTGTCTCGATGACTTAACTTTGCATATCGGCTGACAGTTACGTGTTCTGACGTCATACAGTCAACTGCCACTACTCCAGATTACTATAAATAGAAATTGATTGTTTTTGTTGACCTGTCGTTTGTTTTTATGTGTTTTATGGGGGAGTTTGAGAAATAGGGTTGCTTTTGGTTCTCGTTTGCTGTGATATATATATTTTTTTTAATCCTGGGACAACTCACACACGCTCATCTGATACCAAACTAAGCAGAGCTTGTGCTATGGCAACCAGACAACTGATATACATAATATACTTATATAATTTATAAATACATACATATTATAGATAAATTACACCCAGACACAGAACAAACAATCGTGCTCATCACACAAAGTTTGTCCTGGGTGGGAATCGAACCCACGACCTCCGGCTTAGCAGTCAGGGCCAATCACCACTACACCAACAGGCCCGTCAAATTGGGTAAACGTTACATAAGTCCTACATTTGGTTTTCCTTAAGAACTTTAACATATGGCTGTTTAAAAAGGATTATGTCTCCTTGTTCTCCACCTGTTGCAAGCGTCCATAGGCAATAGAAGAAGACACACACCTTTATTGATGAGCAATATGCTCTATGCATTAGTTCTTAGGGAAAACGACGATACAATAGGTCTACATCTAACGTATTGCCCAATTTATACCACTTAAAAACTGGCAGCTCTATGCTTTTTCGCCTCAGTACGATCACATTTTCTATTAACCATTTCACGCTACTGCGCGCCTAGTACTGTTGATTGGTCTAAGTACTAGTATCTCAGTATTTTAAATTTTCTCACATTATCACTT
The DNA here is from genome assembly GCA_033675125.1 of Athetis lepigone. Lineage (NCBI taxonomy): Eukaryota > Metazoa > Arthropoda > Insecta > Lepidoptera > Noctuidae > Athetis > Athetis lepigone. The sequence continues at coordinate 1,482,243 of CM066215.1, read as the reverse complement.
CACATTAAGTTTTCAATCTTTAATTGAATTTAGAATTAATTTATTAAATTCTGTGGGAGACAATTAGGAATAGAAAGTTTCATCTGTCCCCATATCAGTGATAGGGGGACAGATGAAACTGTAAAAGAGTGAACAAAGTTCGATCTATCCCCACATTGCTAACTGGGGGACAGATCGAACTTTTTTTCCTATCTGTCACCCTATGGGGATATAGCGGGGTGACAGATCGGAATAATCCGTAAGTTCGGTCTGCTGTGTACCTTACCTAAATATGAGTTATATTATTATGGATGTTTATCGACGATACAGGATAAGTTACTATATTATGTTATGGTGCTATGATAACGCTTTAGATACTAATATAGAATAAGCTCTGGTGCATTACCTTCCACACTTGTTTTTCCAAAGTTTTTTCCTTAAATACCATTATGTAGATTACCTATCGTTATCAGTTACATTTACACACTGCATAATTATTGTTAAATTGGTAAAATAAATGAAGGTATTTCTGTTAGTTAGAGAATTTTGATGTTTCAAAATATTTGCAGCAACTAACTAAATCTGTAGTTATTAAATAAAGATGAAGAGTATTTCTCGCACTGTTGAAATATCCATTGGATTAAAAAGACCTATTACATTTCTTTGTTTATCATAGCCGAACGACTAGAAAGAGTAGTAAGTAATCGTGATCTTATCGATTTGACCCGAAGCGAACGAAGTAGAGACCAAAACTTTAAGTTTCTGCTTAACACTGTATTTATGGAGGGGAACAGGTATCTTAATAAAATTAAACCTAAAGTAATATCAAGAACATTCTCAATCATTTAATGGCGTAGAGTTTATAGTAGAGAATACAGATTCCCGGTCGTGCGCGCAGAGCTCCTATAAAATATAATGAATAAGTTATTTTGATTCATTCCACACACTACAGATTACGTATCTGACAATCTGTGTAGGAGGAAGATAATGATTTTATTACTCACAGGCTTGCAGATTATATTATGATAATAATAGAGGGCAGAGGGGGTCAGTAATAAGATCATCGTTATTGTTCTTTGACCCCCCCAGCGATAAGTAAAAAAAGTTATTTGCTTCTTTTTTACAAATAAAATTATTAATTACATTTACTTTTTAGACTAAAGTGCTTGTGTTAATAAGACACTTCACTCTTCCGTCCTAAGCTTAAAGTTATGTGATGATAAAATTAGAGTATATTTTTAATGTATTGCACTTTTGAATGGAATGAATGGAAGATTTGGTGAAAAAAAAATCGTCTATGGTTCAATATTCCTCTTTCACTGTTCCAGCCAGTATTATTAAAAAATCTGATTAGTGAAGTGGTTTTAGATGTTTTAATCGCGACTTGTGTGAGGTTCGTTCGGTGCAAAGAATGAAAGAAATAGTACCAGTGTTTCGGGTATTTTTTGTAAAGTAAGATTACATAACATTATATATGTTGTTGACCTTTTCAAATGCCTGAGTTTACCTATGCATTAGGTATTTCTTTATTCAATTTGTTTTGTCCTGGAATTTTTCGTTAACGAATGTGGTTAAATATTTACCTGTACAGGCAAATAAGTAAATAGTACCTAGGTACGAGGAATTCAAATACTGTTTTTATGTAGAAAAACCTTTCCTACCTAATTAATTTGGCTTACGAAACACGTTTATTATCATGGCTTGAAGGAAAATAGCGACATGCCTATGTTATTTTTTCTAAGCATCTATTAGGATAAATAGTTACATAGACGAAGTATGTAATGTATGTGTAATTAGCCAAATAACCCGACCTATGACGCAAATAAATAAAAACGTTAATTGAAATTAAAAACATAGTTGTATTTTAATGTCCTATTTTTTTTTACCGATTAACATATAAAACATATTCCTCGGCTATAATACTTTTTTTTATACAATTCTAATTTCAAATATGCTAGAAAACCTTTTTTAATGCGTAGCAGTGTTGTGCCCAAACCGAGCGACAGGTGGACGCCGCAACACGTGCAAGACACGCGCCATGCGTCCACGACCTAGGGTTGCCAACCTTCAAACACACGTGTTTTGAGACCGACAGCCGGCTGTCGATTGGTCGTCAAAAGGTTAAACAGTATTGTATGCTACTTGAACCTTCGAACACACGTGATTCGAGACACAATAAAAAGACAATAGCATCGCGCCAGTCGGTCGCCAGCCCCCTTACCATGACGTTTAAAGTAAGATTGTTTTAGTCCTGTTGCAGGAGTGTGCAAGTGACAGCGTTAGACACGTTGTCTAGCGCCATCGCTTTCCCACTGAAAGTAATATCAAAGTAATACTGCTATAAGGGCTTGTGGTACGCCCCCAGGTCGCTTGGTCGTTGAAAGGGTAATTATTATCAATTCTATGTAAGTATCGAAAGCAAACATTGCGTCAAATAGCATACTTTAGCGTACTATGTCTATAATACACTATTTTTAGCGATTTCCACTTTACCATGTCCAAGCTCGTAATCCAGGTTATTATTATAAGTTCGTATCCCCAAGTAAAATTCGAACAATTTTACCCTTTATTTGCCAACTCTGAAACCAGATATACTTTATTGCTTTCTTTTGCGGCTCCTTTGGTCAGTGGGTCACTCTTCGGGGTGCTTTATGTTTCCTTGAAAACATGGCAACCCTACCTCAGACCCTTGCCCATACCGTAGGGTCGCCTCGCCTCCTACATCGAATCCAGAAGCCGTAACGACCTTCAAACAACACTATAACTTCACAGTTTTATACTAAAAATGTAGACGTAAATAAAACATTAATTTAAATGATCGAGACTTAGAGCTCGCATAGTTGGAAATAGAATAAATAGTTTGTTCAGCGTGGCTTGTGAGCTTGTGAGGCATGTGTAATGTTAGGTCAGGAGGCCGGCTGTACGCTTTTAAGACGAATATCTGTAATTTTTTTTTTTTTTGGATCAATGGCCTGGTATCAAAGACCTTTAAGCCAAGTCTTTATTTTGGTTCTGTAACTCTTTCGATGTATCCTGAGAGTAGGGTTGGACACTTCCATGTTTATAGTTTTTTTTTAAATTATTGTTTTAGTTGTTGCTTGTTGTTACCCTATGAGTATGTGTTAAAGCATAGTTTGCATGTATTTTTCGTTGAAAACTATAAGTAAGCAATTATTGTTAGTGAACCTTAAAGTGTTTTGATAATAACAAATATTAGGCTTTATCCCTATTTTTATATATAAACCAACTGTGAATGAAGATCTTACTTCTATTAATCATACTAGATATTAGATAATCAAAACTTTTGAATAAAGGTATTATTCTTACATTATGTAAAGATACCCATTACCCAAGTACATGCTAGCATTTACTAAACCTTATCAAAAACAAGGTTTAAATCCCAACCCACTTAAGAATTACTCACGCAATCGTGAAGTGGTTCAGTGCAATGATTAATATAACAAATAAGAGATACTTGGAATTTCGAATGCGTGATAGCCCTGCTCACATACTTGTACCAAAAAACGTCATTTAATTCCGACTACTTCCACTATTATCATTTATTGCAATTTAATCGTCTTGTCAATGTCTTCCGGTATTAGAAATTAAATTTCAAAAAAGTAAGAATGATTTTTTTGCCTATGATCCTCCGTTTAGATAGTTGAATGGAGAATAGTAAATAAGAATCATTTCTATTTGGAAATTGTCTCAAAAATGCATTTTATTATACAAATAAAAAGCATATTTTTTGTCATACGTTTCATTGAAAAGAATTGAAATCAGATACCTATGCAAAACTTTGTCTTTTTTACTTAAAGAATAAAAGTTTTTTTTTTAATTGTACTTGATGACGTTTCTTTGCACACTAGTTGAAGGTCCGCACGTCCACAAAACTGACAAATTAGAACTGTGGCCTAAATGATAATTTTAGGTAATCTGTGGGCGCCGCATTAAAGGGCATTACACCCGCTTTTACAAACAAGACATAATTACGATATTATGCTATTCTGCGTCTTTTAATTTCCTCCCAAGTAACACATCAAAGCATTATAACGGCCGACTTACAGCATTTTTGTATCGTTTTCGCATTTTGATTTAGTTCCATAGTAGCATTACAAACGTTTATACGGCTACTGTAATGCTTATTTGGGCACAAATTATACGGCTTTAGATCCTTAATATGTTCACATTAGTTGTTTAATCGCATTACAGGCGCATTATATTAGCATTATTGTGGTCAAATAAAGTACCATTGGCATTAAAGAAGCATTATTGTGGTCAAAGAAAGTACCAGTTGCATTAAAGAAACATTATTACGGTCGACGAAGTTGCCAACCGCAATACAGAAGCATTACACTGGCAATGACATTGATAGTGAAGATGCTAATTACATTACAAAAGCATTATACCAGCATTAGAATGTAGTAAAAGAATGATTGGAGCTACATAAGGGTTCACAGTTAGAACTTAAATAAACCCTACATCATTGCAAAAACGTATCTAATGTCACGGTACTAATTGTTATAATACTCTGAACGTCCCGTCGTTGCAATTTATCAACTTTGGCTCGCAATATAATATGAACGAAGACGTCAAAACTCAGTGCGTGACACCATTTTTAAAACAAAATTTATAATACTGGGTTAGGTTTTGACTCTTTTTTTATTTCATACCTTCAAATATTACTGCGCAATGTAGTTTACTGTAAATATCTATATAAGTTTCTTTGAAAATTTCCACGCGCCTTTGATATTTTGTGATTTTGATATAAAATGTTATTGTGTGAAATAACCAAAATTATTTTGTATTCCTAGTATAGAACGAATTTTACATAATTAACATAACAGTGTTGGTTGGGAAGTGTTGGATTAAGTTAATTATTATTATATAGGTCTATTACTTTTATAAATGGGTTAGAAGGATAATATTTTTAGGTTATAAAATATTTACAAAATGGTGGCAGCCTATAGCACCCCGGTGAGCATTTAACAAGGCTACTTAATGCCGCCAGCAGTATAAATACTCACACATGTACAATTATTAAGGCCAGAGGTCAGAGAGAAGACTTTTGATGAACCACTGTAGTGCCATTGACTATAAAGTAGTTCTATGTGAGTTCACCGATATACCAGTAAACTTGATGTAGACTGAATTGGTGCCATTACTTGAACGGAATTTTGGGGATCTTTGAGCAAAACTATAAAACCCATTTCAGAATTTTTGTACATCTTAAATCCCTATGGATGGATATTAAAGATAATATATTTTTCAATATCCAAAGTTAGGAATAAAAACACACAAACATAACAGAATACAGATATAATTATTCTCCACGTAGATTTGTGACAACTCTCAATAACTTAGGCCTCATCACTTGATCGGAAATGTCATGTAGCACAAGTAAAGGAAAAACTCCGAAATCCGATTTGTAGTTTTTTTTTAAATATTGTTGATGAATGTAGGTATCCATTTTACGGAACCCTTGTTGCGCGAATCCGACTCGCACTTGACCAGCGTCATTATTAACGTATGCTAAACACACGGTTACGCAATACACACTGATGTCGACAAATGGTTTTACGAATGCAGTAAATTGAATGTATATGCAGCTTTACACATTTCAATAACTCACTTGTATTTGTTTAAATAGCTGTTAGCAGTACAACAGCACTCAGTTGATCTTTAAAAATACAAGCAATACATTGGTTCACGTTCATGCTGTTCAGCAGCACTAGGCTTTTACTTAGCACTTAGATGTGCTATTACACAACAACGGGCACTAAATACAGCTCAAAGCCGTTTAACGAATTTCGGTGCATTATAATGATACAAGTTTATGCTATTAACCAGCATTAGGCATTATCTTACTACTTTAAAATGCTATTGTAGACCCTAAGGCACTAAAAACAGCTATAAGTTGTATAGAGGATTTTCGTGGCATTATAATGGTTCATATTTATGCTATTAAACACCATTGAGCATTTATTTACTACTTAAAAATGCTACTGTAAATCCAAATGCACTAAAAACAGCTGAAAGCTGTACAACAGCATTGTGGTTTGCTGCACTGAAACTAAAAGCTTCACAAAAGCATTTTGATATACCATTATCCAACCGTTATACAGTATAAAGCATCTAAACGGTTTTGAAATGCCTATATAAAGCGCCAAGATGCTCGGTGAACTTATATAAAAGTTTATACGGGCCTTAAGTTTTACATAAGTTTAATTTTCGTTTGTTAAAATGCTTTCTGTGTTACTTGGGCTTGATTTATATTTTTTACTTCACGTGAGTGTGTGTGTGTAACCCATATTATGCAAATTAAATGATTTGATTTGATTTGAGTTGTAAGAAACAAATTAGTATGGCACGTCATTTTTCATGAATATTTCTTCATAAGTAACATAGGCTGAGTAAAGCTTTATCAACTTTCGCTAGGTGAAAAGATCTTATTCATATTTTCATTAAAATTTGCGCTTTTCATTTGTGCAATAGAAGCGGAACGGTGCGAAAAATTAATGACTTATTTATTGCGATTTTTATTTATGATGTTTAAAATAGGCATAATGATATTTGTGGCGGGCAATACAAAAGAGTGCCAAGTATTTTTAAACTACCCTCTCTTTTCGTATTGTTGTAAAAATCAATAATGTGATTTATTTACTTTTTTGTTTGAGTCAATGACACAAATAAATAAATAAATTGTAAACACCGATGGGAAAGCCCGTGGGCATATTATTGAAAAACTTGTTGGAAAATCTATGTATGCAGAAAAACAATGGTAGGTGTAAATTCGGAAAATCGCTAAGTTTTGTTTTATAATCTCAAATAATTATCAGCTTTTTAATCGTAGGTCAACAACTCTGTGAGCTCAATTAATTGAGCACTCCCAATAATATTTAAAGAGGGGACGATTATCTATATTAAACGAATTATCTTGTGGAGTTGGATACATTTATTAACTCCGCATTTACGGACCAATCAAACATTAAGTTACGAAAGTTTGAGCGTAATTATATCGAATTTCTTCAGTGCAACTCATCAACTCAAGTATTACTCACACGAATAATATAGAATAGTACAAAAATTCAAATTCATTCACTCACCAATTCGATATTCAAAAAAGAGCGTGATTCCACAAAAGTCCACAAACTAAACACGATAAAGTTCACACAATATTTTTGTACACAAGCACCGACAGCTGTCACTACTTGCCGCGTCCGTGGTGCGCGCGCTTCTGTCGAGCGGAGCGCGGCCATCACGCGCGTTGCACGGCCGGAGAAAGGTGAACTTTATATGCTCTCAATGCTTACTGCACCTTCGAAAGGGGTCTTCTAATTCATAAAACTCGGCAATTAATGCAAATTTACTAAAAACTACCAGTAACTAACAAGAGATTGTAGAATAAATTAAAAAAAAAAACTTCAGTCTATTTAACGCTCAACGGTTTAAGCTTTTTTGCTCTCAAAACATACATTCATAGTCATAAACCGTAAACTATGATCTAATCAGTCAATTAAAACGGCGATAAAATGGAAAATTAACGAGATTATCTACACGTAGTGGTCAGAGATGTACGTAAAAATAAATGACTGAAGAAAGCTCTTTAATTGCTCACCGTTATGCAGAGTCCAGATGAAAATTTTAAAGTAATTAATGGAAAGGTAAAAGTACCTACAGTAACTGTACATTCCTATTTTAACTGTAATTTACGTTCCTAGGTGCTTTTTTAATAGTTCAATGAAAATTGTTCTTCTTCTTCTTATCTTCTTCGGACAATTCACACACGGTTATCTGATCCCCAGCTAAGCAGAGCTTGTGTTATGGTAACCAGACAACTGATATACATACCTAATTATATAATTTGTAAATACATACATTATAGATAAATTACACCCAGACACAGAACTAACAATCATGCTCATCACACAAAGTTTGTCCTGGGTGGGAATCGAACCCACGACCTCCGGTATAGCAGTCAGGGTCACTAACCACTAGACCAACAGGCCCGTCAGACTTCCATATTTATACTGTGGTCAGACTTTGATTTTACAAAAGTAGCTAAATAAAGAAATTTTATATACCTACTTACATAGATTTTGTAATTGCTAAACAGAATATTCTTATCATACCTATTTATAATTACTTTTTTGTTGTTGTAATATTTTAGTTGTAATAAAATGGGATGCCAGACAAATGGCGCCAAAACTCACAGGTACCAAGTTACCGCCATTACGATTACGTCGACAGCTGCTGCGTCTACGACCCATTGTCACTATTGTAATGCTTACATTCGCATTTATTACAACAGACTTTAGCCCGTATCGGAATGCAATAAGAACCATTATCGCTAATAACGACACTATTTAATGTTAACATGGCCATAATAATGTGCTATTATTAATCGGAAGTGTTGATTTTTATTGGGGTTTCATTGAAATGAGATTTCTATAAGATCGCAATAAGTACCACGATACCTATTTTTGGTGAGTTATTTAAGTTTAATAAGACATAAACACCAATTAAAAGCGTGATTAAAGACGTATTATTGTTAAAACCACGACTTTATTACTTCAGTGTTCTCACAATGCGGTTAATTTTTGGCAAAGTTAATTTGAACATAAAGAGGTAACAAAGTTACTAGCTAAATAAGTAATTCGTATTGTTTGTTTTATTACTAAGACTAAGATATGCATTGTTTTCGTTTTCGGATTTACGACACCAAGGTATTAAAAAAAGAAATAAAAATGTAAGTACCTATGAGAATTAATTTTATTATTAGGTGCTGTACTTCAAAAATATAATAGAATACATATTATAACAATTAATATCTTAGGACAACTCACACACTGCCATTTGATCCCAAAATAAACAGAGTATGTAACCAGGCCGTTGATATAAATACATACATTATTATTACAGATAAAAACACCTACACACAGCTGCTATCTGCCGACAATTATGCTCATCACATAAAGTTTGTCGTAAGTAGGAATCGAACCCACGACCTTTGGCTCAGCAGTCTTATTTACCACTAGACCAACGGGCCCTTCAAAAATTATGCCAGCACTATCTAATGCTCAGGCCATGTTCACGACTTCATGTCCACAACTTGACAACCTATATTACTTTACTCTTTGTTGACAACCAAACAAAAAGGTAAAAACTAGCAGGTGGCCTTAAGCGCCTCCCGAATAATAATAGCAATAAGTTGTAAATACGCGATATCGGCATCACAATTCACCTAGGGGCAGCGTTAATGGTGGTACCTAGTTAGTTTTGTCAGTCAGCTATTTTATGTAGAGCATTTTAGTAAATTTAAGTCTGCTGCTCACCAGTTAATTTATTTGTCCAAATCAAGCCAATAATTTACCCGGGGGGTTTCAACTTTGACATAGACCGATATAAATCTCAAACACCAGTCTACACTTAAGTATTTATACATTTGCGTTCTATAATAATGTGCCTTGAAGCTCATCTTTATGGAGCTAAATCTACATTAATAGCATTTGTACGAACGATAGTTTTGTTACAAATCTTTTCTCGAGTTTTTATTGTACACCGTTTTTATTGTACTGTGTATACCGTATAACGAAACGTATAGCTTCACAGCTAAGCTTCACAGTCTGTGGCCTAAGAATGTCAAATATGTCAATGTCATATGTTATGTCAAATGAATGAAATATCAAATAACTGTCAAAACAAAATCCAAGATGCCAGGTGTTTGTGATGAAATTATAGACGATATCGAAGATTTAATATCTTCACAAGACATCACACCAAAGGAAAGATACGCCAGCAGAAAGACTGTGAACGCCCGGTCAAGAAAACGTGACAACAAGAATGATTCAGAGCCCGCTGAAAAGGTTATATTGGAGAGTGTTGTGCCAGGTATAACCTTAAAAGTTGTTTGTTTTAGTTTAATTCGTATATTGAGCATGCCCCTGTGAAAACATGTGAATAAATATTGCGTGTAGAATAATTCCATATCCACGTTAATCCTTCGAAAGGTTATGAAGGCGAGATTCATGTCTTAGTTAGTAACTCATTCTTTATCTTTATGGTATATACCCATGTCTGCACAATAATATTTATATCCAGTCGTATATATGCTCCAGTAACCAATACATGGTTTGCTTAAATTAAAGTTTAAGTTTAAATAATGACATGGCAATAAGAAATATAAAAACAATAAACTTATATAGGTATCAATTTATTCAATTGGAAACGCTACTTCAAGAAGAAAGTTATGTATATTTTTTTTACAGATAAAATATATTTTTTAATGACTGTTAAATTTTACTGCTGTTGGTTTTTACATGCATAAATTAAAAATTGACTTAAGTGATATGTTCCAAGAAAATTTATTTTGTAAATTCACTTTAAGTATGTAGACACACACAGGTGTTATATCAAATATGCTAAATGCCTTACATACATATAATTTCAAGTCTTAAATTGTCCGCAGGTACCCAAACCATCTACGTGAAGACATGGGGGTGTGCGCACAACAACTCAGACTCGGAGTACATGGCAGGCTTGCTGGCTGCTCACGGGTACAAGCTGACTGACAATAAGTTTGATGCACAGCTGTGGTTGCTCAACTCCTGCACTGTCAAGAGTCCTGCTGAGGACCATTTCAAGTATGTAATTAAGTTTTCTAAGGTTTTTTAACCAGTACAATTGGAAGTTTTACCTTTAAAATTAATGTTCAGGAAATTTTTAGTTGTGCTGCAAACATCTAACCCAAAAACTTTTCAGGTAACAAACTGAATGAATTGAATATCTGAACACTTTCCAAGTTTGAGCTTTGACTGTGTCTGAAGCTGAACTAGACCCTGACCCTGAGTAGCACTGATCCTAATTTGAATCTCATTCTGTCACTTGATTAGATTTTTGTTACTGGAAGCACCTCATTTACAAAAGTATGCTCCAATATTACCTCTGTAACAATCATACCCAATACCTTTTTTAGGGGATAGGAAATCATGAAAGGACTCCTCCCGCTCTGGGCAGGGTGGAAGGGAGTCGTTATGTTACTTCTTAGCCCTATGTTTTCGAAGTCACGGCAGGTCACGAAGGCAGGTAATATCCATCTCTCCATTTACGACGACCAAGCGACAGCCGGCTGTCGGGCTGCTATTTTGTCTCGAATCACATCGCCGAAGGATTAACTATACACTTATATTGTAGAAATGAGATCGAGCTGGGCCAGAGCCGCGGCATCCACGTGGTGTTGGCGGGCTGCGTGCCGCAGGGCGCGCCGCGCGCCGCCTACCTCGCCGGCCTCAGCGTGGTGGGCGTGCAGCAGATCGACAGGATCGTCGAGATCGTGGAGGAGACGCTCAAGGGTTTGTTAATCGTCTATTAATTATATGGGGTATAACAAGCAAACTGGTCAACGGGATGAAAATTGCCACAGACAAACACCAGTTCATCTTAAAAAACGCTAATCTCGGTAGAGAAATAAGGTATGCTGTAAGAAAAGTCATTTCTGTGTTGAGTTCGCCATTATACATAAGAGGTTTTTAGAACTTGTGTAATGTTTTGTATCTTCTGTGTGCAGTAAAGAATATGAATATGTCGGAGTATAGATGATGGGGTGGTGTAGACCACATCAGGAATGGCTTTTCTTTTTCTTATCTTGGTGTATATTAAAACACAGCAAAGTTACTTGATTCAATCAGTACACAGATTGGTACACACACTAAAGGTTCTACATCACTATACTCTTCGCACAATGAATAGTCTTTACTTAATTGCACTACACAATAATTACAATCAGAACTCTATTAGAAACGGAGAACAGTTCCCCGGTGCGCGCACACGTCTTATTTCAGCCCTATCTGAATTTCATCTCTTGGTCCTGTCGAGTGCCGCGCCGAGACTCTGTTAAACGATAATGTAAACAATGCTTCACTATCGCTTGCGTTTCCATAGCGTCCATTGATGACCTTCCGACACGGCCATCCTGCGATGCACACGTCCTCGTGTGTTCAGTCTTAAAATAGACATGAGCATACAAAGTATCATCTGCTCGGCCAATTCTGACCTTTAAGTAAAGGTAATTCTAATTTCAAAATCTTCATCTCCATAAGATGACTTATCGACACATTACGGTACACTCAAAATAAAAATGCCAATAACACCGTAAATAGCACTAAGATTACTATGCCTTTATCGATCTTTGTCGTAAATCTTTTGACAATCGAGTTACCCATTTGTATGTAACCCTCATCACATCACAAAAACAACACAACACATTTTGTGTTAAACTTTTACAAACGTAATGAATACAGCACTACATCAAATAAACAACATCACCAAACGTTACCAGTGTTCGTGGATTTCAAACGCGGTGCAGACTCACACTGAGAATCACCTCACTAGCGCAGACTTAGAGAGAACCGCCCGTAGCGCAGACTCGTACAGAGAATCGCTCGGAACGCAAACTCACACTAAGAATCGCCCACAGCGCAGACTCACACAGAGAATCGCCTTACTAGCGCAGACTCACACAGAGAATCGCCTTACTTGCGCAGACTCACACAGAGAATCGCATTTCTAGCGCAGACTCACACAGAGAATCGCCTTACTTGCGCAGACTCACACAGAGAATTGCATTTCTAGCGCAGACTCACACAGAGAATCGCCTTACTTGCGCAGACTCACACAGAGAATCGCATTACTAGCGCAGACTCAAACAGAGAATCGCTTTACTTGCGCAGACTCACACAGAGAATCGCATTACTAGCGCAGACTCACACAGAGAATCGCCTTACTTGCGCAGACTCACACAGAGAATCGCATTACTAGCGCAGACTCACACAGAGAATCGCTCGGAGCGCAGACTCACACTGAGAATCGCCCACAGCCCGCCATCGGGTTTCACAACATCCCAGCTGTATCAATACAACCTTCACAGCTCCCTGTATGATGACAGACGGAACCAGTTGCATCAATACAACTATCCCAGCTCCCTGTATGACGACAGACGGAACTTTCAGGGGAACACCTTACAGGCAACAATTCCGGCAATCACAATTGCCCGGAAATTTCACACGTAGCCCAGCCGCCTACTCACGGTCATGCTACCTTGGTGCCACATGTCGTAACTCAATGCAAGCTGTTCATTCAATTACCGATTGTTTCTTATCATTATCACTCACAATTTGTTCATCAAAGTTATCTTGATCTCTAGGCATTTTTCTTAGTCTATCATGGCATGTCATACCGTTACAAGTATGGTGACTTGTACGTACGATGATAATTTAAAACGCAACCAACTAAATCAATCACCATTCAAAATTTCAATTATCTTGAACAGTCCACTCTCAATAGTCAATTTCAATAAACAAAAATTCACAAATGGATAATTGATTCACCTTTGCTTAGTTATTAACAAATCTTTATTTGAAAATTTAACATTCTCGCACATCATTAACGTCGTGGGTCGCTCTACTGTATCGCAGATCAGCTCAAGTGGGTCTGTTTTGTGGTCCCATGGAGTGTGCAATCAATTGCCAGCCAAATCTCGCCTATCGCATTTCACAATTTATTTGTACCTGAAATGATAGGTCAACATTTTGAACGTCCTTTGTATCTTGCGATACCTAAAGACATTTTATAGCATTAGCTAGACCATTTTCAATCAGACCGCTATTTAATTTATCGACTATGTCTTCATCAACCAATATCCAATTCGACAAAAGCTCTTTTAAAACAAAACACGATTACGTAACTGTGTGTTCTAAATCATTAAGTTCGATTATAAAAACAAATCTACATGAGCCATTTGTTTACCTGAATATAAACTACTCAATCACCCGATTGTTGAACTGCCCAATAACAATTAGAGGTACAATTCTTATCCAATGAGTTCCAATTAGTTAACTTTACGGCTAAACAAATATTGAAGGAAGTGTTTAGTTGCATTAACAATAACAATCGTCTCACCGTATGAATGGATTAGTGACCCCACCGCCAAAGTTCTTTTAACGTTTAAGAAACCACTTGACGCTTGTGTCTAGCACTTGATAAAGTATACCATAACATTCTTCAGCACTTTCGTCCGTGTGAAGTTCAACCTGTTATTGTCGGCCAAATATTATAACTATGAGTTCCTTTGTTAGCAATACCGATAACGTTGTTTCGAATTTCTTTCTTGCAGTCGGACCACTTAAATGGTTTTATTTTTAGACGTCATCTAATACAAAGGTCCCATTTTTAATAAGTAACTATGCATAGGATACACTGAAGCAAACATGTCACAAGCTAATTAATAAGGCTAGGTCCTGTTTGTGCAAATCTTTCAGTCACTGCTAAAAGACAGAGAGCTTCAACTTTTAGTACATTTGGCATCGTTTCGCGCTTGTACTTCATAATCTTATGATCTCTAATTTACTCTGTTAAGATTCATAGTGAACTCTGCTTTTGTTAGTACGACCATAGTACTATTGTTTCCAACATGATAATTGTATCGTCTGCATGAAATTTTACACAAGAACATACTTGGTTACCTAGAACCTAGGTCTCCAGTTCATTTAACTCTGAACCTAAACAATGTCGTATGTCAATATCTCCAATAAGAACATCTTTTATAGCCGGACCACTAACACATAACATTAAAGCGTTTTGTCATAATTGACAACTAAATTGTGTTAGCATCTCTTAACACACATTGACATGAGACAAAATCTCTATAGTTACGATCATATCTCATTAAACACAAACTTCGGCACTGAATATTGCTACTTGGCTTTTAACTGAAGCCACACTTTAACATTTATTAGCGAACATTCAGCACCCGAATCAAAATGAAAGCAACACACCTGATTATCGCTGAGTTGTCCTGCAAGAAGCTCCACCTCGCACATAATATTCACGCGTTTCTCCTTTTACCCTGAGCTGCCTGTCGTCAACCGGCACTACCGCTGTTGGTTCCACGGCCTGCTCTGCATTGGGATGTCATGTGACAGCTTCCTCGTCTTTGTAGCGATGTAAAGACCGCGGACTGCTAAAGTTTTACTTCATCTTTCGTTTGTAGATTCTTGATTTATGAACGTTTCCATCTTAATAGCTTTAATTCTACAGTCTGTTTGCTTATATCCAAGTTTTCCACAATGATATTATTTTGTTAGACTTCCAGTATCACTTTCCAATATCTTCCGAAGTGTTAAACCGCTAATAAAAACAGCTTCTCGAATTGTTCATAAGTGGGAACATGTCGCCCTCATGTCATGTGTTCTTCATGTTTATAAGAGTTGCCTTTTTTTTGTTGAAACGTCAGTAGCCCAACTAGTTTAAGTGCAATCTTTATGTGATAACCACACACCACACACACCAAGATTATCAATAATTTGATTTTCTGAATCAAACTTAGATAATTTGACTTGTTTACTCACATGAACTATTTTCAAAGTTACTTGTTACTTTAAAAATATTCACTCATCTGCATTTCAATATTTTCTGCCACTGCCTCTGCATTTTCTTTCTCTTCTTTGTGGGGTTTTCTTCAAGTTCTGATCCCACTTCTGATGTCGGAGTATAGATGATGGGGTGGTGTAGACCACATCAGGAATGGCTTTTCTTTTTCTTATCTTGGTGTATATTAAAACACAGCAAAGTTACTTGATTCAATCAGTACACAGATTGGTACACACACTAAAGGTTCTACATCACTATACTCTTCGCACAATGAATAGTCTTTACTTAATTGCACTACACAATAATTACAATCAGAACTCTATTAGAAACGGAGAACAGTTCCCCGGTGCGCGCACACGTCTTATTTCAGCCCTATCTGAATTTCATCTCTTGGTCCTGTCGAGTGCCGCGCCGAGACTCTGTTAAACGATAATGTAAACAATGCTTCACTATCGCTTGCGTTTCCATAGCGTCCATTGATGACCTTCCGACAAATATATGAAACTTGCAACACAAGAAGAGATCTGGTTGCAATACCAGTTGTTTTAAGAAGTTCAGTTGTAGGCTCTTTCCTTGAGGATCCTTTCTAAGGGATCCTTAGAAGATTAACATTTTTCTATGATCATTACTATATGCATGCTGTAATTTTTGTCTCTTTTTGCCAAATTGTGCAAATTTTATAATGACAAGTTGATAAATTGTACAGTGTAAAACATTTACCTTTATGAGTGCATTCTCCTACCTAAAAAACTTAACTACAAATCCTTACAGGCCACACAGTGCGCCTCTTCGGTCAAAAAAAGACCGGCGAAGGCCGTAAAGCGGGAGGGGCGTCCCTCCTCCTCCCAAAAGTGCGCAAGAACCCGCTCATAGAGATCATCCCGATCAACACGGGCTGTCTGAACCAGTGCACGTACTGTAAGACGAAGCACGCCAGAGGGGAGCTCGGGAGCTACCCTCCTGAGGAAATCGTGGAGAGGGCACGCCAGTCCTTCAGCGAAGGCGTCTGTGAGATCTGGTTGACTAGCGAGGATACTGGTGAGTTGTGTCAAGCTGGTAGCTATATTAATCTGCTAAATTAATGTGTTAAACCTTAGGGAATGTCCATTATTTACCTCACACCATGATTTTTGAGCTCCCTCAGTAGTCTCGGCCTGTTTTACAACCACAAAAGAGTCTTACTACAAGATATTTAAAAAACGGTACAGATTTTGTATGAATGTATCTGTCAGATATTTTAATCAGATCTTATCTGAAGATTGTGAAACAGGCGCTTAAGTCGCTGTCCATAGCAAACACCTTGTAAACCAGCACCACGTTTTCGTCGCAAAATTAGCCGTATCTATACATACCACAAGCCAGAAAAAAATAGAGTGTATAGTCGAATATATAAAGAAAAGACTTACACAAAAACAATTTACAAATGTGGTCTAGTACTACAAAAAAAAAATGTTCAACAAGACTACGAAAAAAAAGTTTTCGTCTCGAAATTCCCATTTTTTTCAGCGACAACCATCATATTTTTTATATCTATAACAAAGAAAATTTTATAAATTAAAGACATATCAAAAAATTTTAAAACACAGAACTAAAAAAAAACTGCAAAATTACTTACATTTTTGCGGATTTGCCAAAATATTTTCGACCTTATTTCTATTATTTCGATGCACCACCGCGAATAGCTACTTACCGCGCCTTAATGTGTTAAACCTTAGGAAATGTGTATTATTTACGTCACACAAATCTCATGATTTTTGACCTCCCTCAGTTGTCTCCGCAATCACTGTTGCACTGTTTCTGTGACTGGTCATTTGTGAGACAATGCGAAATTACACAATTTTGACGTCATAAGGAAAGCGCCCTCGTGACGTCGTAATTGTGTAATTCAACACCTCGAACCAAAACAGTACATCCAAGTTTGGAAATCGGAATAAGCAACAAATGTTTCGTTTAGTTTTAGTCACGAAAGTTGTCACTAAGCTAACTTCAAGACTCCTACATCTTGACTACAACATTTAAATCGGTCCTCAGGTACATACGGCCGTGACATCGGAACATCCCTCCCCGCGTTACTCTGGCAGCTCGTGGAAGTCATCCCCGAAGGCTGTCGGCTTCGGCTCGGCATGACCAACCCGCCCTACATCCTGGAACACCTCGCTGAGGTCGCCAGGATCATGCACCATCCTAGGGTCTACAAGTAAGTGTCACTTAGGTGGTCCTTTGGGACCTCAGATCTGGAGCTAATGAGGCAGCTGACGAAGGTGATACCAATCCTCAATACGTCCTGGAGCACCTCACTGAAGTCGCCAGGATCATGCATCATCCTAGGGTCCACAAGTAAGTGATACCAAGTGGTCCTCAGGTATTTCTGTCTGCTGCAGCTGGTGAAGGTGATTACCAATCTGCCCTACATCCTGGAGCACCTCGCTGAAGTCGCCAGGATTATGCACCATCCTAGGGTCTACAAGTAATTAATAAATATCTTGGGACAACTCACACTCGGCCGTCTAATCCCAATCCAGGCTCTTGTAGGTTCTTGTTGGCTCTTGTAGGGTTTGCGACAATATGCTAGAACTGAATCGTTTTCTTAAAATCAACAGTATTTAACATTATCTCCCTAGCCTTTCCCAACTATGTTGAGGTCGGCTTCCAGCTTAACTGGATTCAGCTGGATATCAGTGTTTTACGTGAAGCGATTGCCTATCAGACCTTCACTACCTAGTCACTAGGTGACTTGATAGTTGATACCCCTTAGTTAGACTGGTCATAACGACTGCCAAAGTTCTACCAATGGCAACCGAGACCAACGGCTTTACGTGCTTTCCGAGGCACAGGATGTCAGTGAAATCCAAATAAACTATAGAAAGAAACATATGAATTGAAAAAGTCTCATTGGTACTTACACAGAGTCAAACCCACAATCTCGTACACGAGGGGCAGGCCTTATCCACTGGGCCATCGCGACAGTTGAAATCAACTGTGTTAACATCTTAAATTGTATGTAAGGTGTAATTCTGTTATTATCATGATATAAATGTTTATCTATCTACAAATAGGTTCCTGCACGTCCCGGTGCAGTCGGGCAGTGATCAAGTGTTGTCTGACATGAAGAGGGAGTACACACGAGCCGACTTCGAACGAGTCGTCGACTTCCTTAGAGAAAAGTGAGTCAATTGACAACAATATTGTCTAATTCATAAGCTCCAGTAACAAACATCGTCTTCTGGTGGCAAATATTGTTTAATAATTTCTAGTAATTTAGGATAGAAGTAGTAGTAAGAAATAAGTCCTTTTAATATGCTTACTTTGTTGTTTACCATGCATTATGTTTTTGATTCAGTGTGTTTGGAATTTTGTTTTTATAAGCTTAATCTGTTCCACTTTGGGTAAGCGTTTTCCACCGTTCGCGATTTTCTTTCACTATTTAAAATTGTACTTTGTTGAGATAAATAAAGCCTTTTTTTGACTACTACTTTTTCCCCATTTTTTGGAACATATATTTGATCATCATTCTTTGCATCTACAATGACGGTTTTTGCGTAGCGACATGACATTGTCAGATATGTCAAAATTCTCTAATCATGCTGCAGTTGGACCTGACGCCTACGTATTGCCATCTAGCGGATTTCTCATACGCAAAAACCCTCATTAGACGTCCACTCCCCAGGGTGCCCGGCATGACAATAGCGACAGACATAATCTGCGGCTTCCCCGGCGAGTCGGAGCAGGACTTCGAGGACACCGTGACTCTGTGCGACAAGTACCGCTTCCCCTCGCTCTTCATCAACCAGTTCTTCGCCAGACCTGGTACTCCTGCCGCTAAGATGACCAAGGTTCGCATCTTTCTTATATTTGCACTACAGTATAGAGAGACACTTAAAAATACAACGAACTTTAGCAAGAACGATCGTCAGACTCTCAAATGAGGGTTTTTTGGCACCACGTAGGCGTCAGGTCCAACTGCAGCATGATTGGTGAATTTTTGACATATCTGTCAATATCATGTCGTTTTATCGACAGATATGTCAAAATTCATTATTGCCATCTAGCGGATTTCTCATTCGCAAAAACCCTCATTGGCCGAATATTAAAAGTCACTTAATTTTAAGACGCTCTCAGGTGTGTTGCCATCTTTGTCATTCTTTAAGTCAAGGAGGACTTCATCACACTGATTCCTCTGCGACAAGTACCGCTTCCCCTCGCTCTTCATCAACCAGTTCTTCGCCAGACCTGGTACTCCTGCCGCTAAGATGACCAAGGTAGGAATATGTTCCACGCGAGAATCAAGCTTTCGACACGCAGAGCCCTAGCTAATCGCACTGCCTTTGTTACCAACCGCGTGTCCGCGTTGATCATCAGCTTACGGCCAATCCACTGTAGAATATTGGCTTCGAACAAGACCATAATTCTGATTTGATGTGTGTTTTTTTTTGTGTTTACCAGCGCATTTGTTAGCGTGAATGTCGGTTATTGTGGGATAAAATAAAGAAGAACTTCTTATTTACGACCTGGTCATTGGTCATGTCATGCTAAGGTAACCCACAATATACCAACGAGGCAACAGGATATTAATGTGGATAGTTTTTTTTTCATCAAATGACTTCTCCCGTCCTGGGCCTGGGCGGAAGGGAGTGTCAGACTGTGTGGGTTTTGTGGTAATACTGACTAAAACCCACTCATGTTCCATCGGTTGCCCTTTACTTTCCGGGGCCACAGTAACTATTATAACTATTCCGCAACCCCGGCAGGCAATTGGCCTTAGAGGGTCCCTTCAAGTGCTGACTGCTGTTTGAGGCACGATGTCGATTCTGACCAAAATATCTGATGTTTTTTTTAAAATATGGTTTTGCGAATAAAGTAAGTTCTATTTTTCCACAGGTCCCAACACAAGAAGTAAAGAAACGCACGAAAAAGCTGTCCGAACTGTTCCGCTCATACGAGCCGTACGGCCACAAAGTGGGCGAGATACAAGAAGTGCTCGTCACAGACGTATCTCACGACAAAAACTACTTCGTGGCCCACAACGAGTTTTACGAACAAGTTTTGGTTCCCAAAGAAGAAAAATACATGGGAAAGATGTTGACTGTCAAAATTACTAGTGCGTCTAAATTCTCTATGATGGGGGAACCCATAGACAAACCAAAGATGGCCGGTTTAACCGCTCCGTTGAAAAAAGGTGAAGTTTCGGGCGTTTCTGTTCAAAGTGTGAAAAATGGAAGCAAAGTTCCTCTTCCGATCATTATGTTATTTGCGGCAGTCGTATTTAGGTTGATCTGGATATTTTTATAATACTTGAGTATAGGAATATAGGTTTAAGTAAATTGTTGTGGTTTTATTTTTGTCCTTTATTCTAAAGTTTTAGAGAGACCTTGTGATTCGGAATGAGCAATAATTAAAAGTTCCAAAAATCTAACTGCAATTTCGGAAGCTTTTTTCTGTTTCATGTAATTGCCACCAACTTCCGAAATTGCAGTTGTGTTTATTGTTTTTTTAATATTTATTTTTACTAATAAGAATTCAATGACACCTTACTTAAATCTAAATCCGTTAAATAGTTTAGGCTGTTGGGCGTGCCATACAAACACACATACACCCATACGCTCGAAAAACAAAACCCTCCTTTCGGTAGTCGGGTAACTAGTTTCAAGTTTCTGACTAACTTGACGTCTTCACAATTCATAAATGTTAGTATTTGATTAAATACAATTACGAAAAAGTATTTATTATTTGAATTCCTACAAAAGTCTAAACTTTGTCAAAGGTCGTAAATGCATTTGTTCGGTCATCGTTCAGTGCAGCCAGTGCATTATTACCTTGACACTAGAATGCGTTCACTGACTTTTAAAGGCTTAGGTTTTTTGTTTTATCTAACTACTTAGCACTTTTTTCTGTGCCGCTGATTTTATTTATTTTAACATTAGATATGAAATAACTGCAGGTATATTATTGTTGAAATTTTATTTCACGGTAAATGGTTAGTTTATTTTTTTTATTAATCGTTATTGAAGAATTTTGATTTTCTTTTAAATCGTTACTATAACATACAAAATGTAGGTCAGCTCATGGACCGCACATTTAATACTAAAACAAACATATAAAATTACAAAAAACCTCGTAACAAAATTAAACACTACACTACACAGTAGCTATGTACTATGAAACAAAAGCGTTCAGCACAAAGAGTCACCACGCGCGGCTGAGTCTATTCACACCATGTTATATAAGTGAAGCCGACACGCCCGCACTTCTGTCTGTCTGTCTGCAGTGAACAGGACGCTTTGGTGACGGGGTAAGTTGTATGAATAGTTTAGTAGGCTTATATAAAGAAAAGTTAGGCAAAGGTGCGGAGTCTCTTGTTCACAAACTTGACTAAATTTTGAGTTAAGGGCATCTTTCTCCTTCCATTTCATTAAGAAAAGGACAGAATATAAAATATTAGTTTAGTCCTGTCAAATTAGGACACTATATAGATAAATAAGTCGCGATTTAAAATATGGCCACTAAAAATAATTTGACAGGACTACACCAATATGAATCTTCTGTCCTTTTCTTATGAAATAGAAAGATGCACTTAACTTATTTTGTGAACTAGAGAATCATCATCAATAATAAACTATCTTTCAATTTAGAACATTTGGATGGTATGGAATAAAATGGCAGAAATTCAGAAGTTCTATGTAATGTTAGACAACAATGCAACATGTATTAACTATTGAGTGAAGTAATTACTTATTACATGTTGTATTCACTTATTGGTACGTATGAAACCCTAAAATAAAAATTATTTATATTTATCTCCATAGTGTAGATGTTTTAGGAAAGATTGGAGAGCACACAGCGATATCAAGAATGGCGACTTACAACCAGCCGACTGCAAAGAGGCAAAAAGTACGAGAGCCTAGAGCTGACAATGTTGACTATTTTCAAGGTAAACACACGCATTTAATATTACTAGTTTAAACGCTCGTAATTGATACTTATGAACAATTTTTTATTTGCCTTTTCATTTAAAAAAATCAGCTTGTTACATATATTTAGATCGTTTGGTCTTTACAAAGTACAATGACGAGACCAGCGGGAATCGCAAGCGTGATGAGCGGTTCTGGGTTCGATGCCGGCGTCGGGCAAAACGTTATTAGAATTTAAAAAAAAAATAGAAAAATATCAGTAGCAGCCTTGAGGTTAGAAGTCGAGAGGTGAGATACCCCGGTGCTTTGAAAAGCCGTTAGAAAGTCGATGGTCCCAGTTGTCATTTGTACATTTTTAGGGTTCCGTAGTCAAATAGGAACCCTTATAGTTTCGCCATGTCTGTCTGTCCGTCCGTCTGTCTGTCTGTCTGTCCGTCCTCGCTTAATCTCTGTGATCGTTAGCACTAGAACGCTGAAATTTGGTACCAATATATATATCAATCACGCCGACAAAGTGGTAAAATAAAAATTGGAGAAAAATGTTTTATTAGGATAGTCCCCCTATATGTAAAGTGGGAAGTGATTTTTTTTTTATTTCAACCCTAACGTGTGATATATCGTTGTATAGGTATTTAAAAATGAATAGGGGTTTACTAAAACCATTTTTTGATAAAATCAAAAATTTCGGAAATAATCGCTCCAAAAGTAAAAAACAATGTGTCTCCCCACCCCTAACTTTTGAGATTTTTTTCATATTTTTAAACATACGGGTGTTTAAAAAATATGAAAAAAATCTGAAAAGTAGAACTTTATAGGAAGGACTTTCTAGGAAAATTATTTTGAACTTGATAGAAAGAACAGTTTTTGCACAAAAAAGACAAAAAGGTTGTAAAAAATAATTTCTGCGTACTTAGTATGTCAACGTAACAAATAGCCTTTTTTTTTTTTTTTTTTAACTTATAAGTGGGAACACTTATTGTGAAGGAAGGGAAACTACGGAACCCTACATTGAGCGTGGCCCGACACGCTCTTGGTCGGTTTTCTTAGTTTTGTTTTCATTGTTTTTTATAGGCAGAACTATGAAAGCCTGACTAAAGGTCATACACACACACACACACACACACACACATATGGGATCGGAAAGGGATTGTCACCGAAAAAAATATCAGAAATGTTCACATTAATAAAATCTTTTTAACCGACTTCTAAAAAAAGGAGGAGGTTCTCAATTCGGATGTTTGTATTTTTAAACTAAAACTTAGGTGTGTCCACAATAACTTGAATATCTAGCTTGTTCCAGGAATAGACAAGCTAGAGTACAACAACATGGCAACCCCATCTGAGACTACAAGTTACCGTTACTACAACAGCACGGAGCGCGTTCATTCGCGTCCTATGGAGGATCTGCTGAAGTACAGCATAGCGCTGGACTTCAGGAGCAATGGTATGTGCAAGAGTTATTAAGCCTATTGTTAACACCACGACGGTTGTACAAATATGCAAGAGCAAACTGATCAGAAAGCAATTTTTTTTATCAGTTTATCATATCCAAGTTTCGCCTAAGTTTCATGCAGTCATATGAAATTGGAGCTTTCCAGTAACCGCAATAATTTAAGCGACAATCACCGTCAAAAGTCATTTAAAATGTGGGTAGTTTTGACAAGTTAAAATTGGGTGCTAAAAAATAAGAAACAAAATTAAAAAAAAAGGTTCTTCCAGTTTCTAAATAGACAAACGAAATTGCTTTTTTCAGTGGGTAGTCTTAGGCCCTAATAAATGAAACATTCGCACAGGTTCCGACGCCAACGGGCGCCCTACGCACAGTCGTCCCTGGGACGACAACACCGACTCCATAGACAACCACAAGCGACACATAAAAGCTCTGTTCGACCTGTGCGCCAAACTGGGCGTCAAGTACTGGACCGCGTTCGACTCAGACCTGGTTCCTCATACTGAGAGCTGGGACGAAAACAAGGCCCATTGGGATGACGTCATTGAGTACATACAGGAGCTTACGCAGAGGTACCATGTCAAGCTGCTGTGGATTGCGCCGGATCTGCATTCACATCCTAGGTAAATGGTGTTGAGGTTTTTTTTTGTAGCTTTGTTGCTTAGATGAATATGAACCTTATTTATGTTACAATAAGGTCAGGACGACTTGATTATACAGGGAGAAAATTCTCTGTAAGGGGAATTATGTTAATTTTTTAAAAATTGTAACACCTTGTACACGGAATTTAAAAAAATTGGTACAGTTTTTGATGGTCATCGATTCTGTGACTTATAAACCAATAAAGAACTTAAATAAGACCAATGAGACCAACTCGGAATGAACTACAAAATTAGTCATTAAGTCAGTTAAAATATTCAAAAATCTTTAATTAATTACTTACAATTTGTATGAAGGCACATTTTTTTGTTCTTTGTCTACCTTGCATACAATACTTGAACTAGCAAGACAATTACAAAGCTGTTAAATTATAGAACCTCTTTTGCAGATACGTATCCGGTGCCTTCACAAGCAACGACGCATCAACATTCATCCAAGCCGCCACACAGATTAAAAAATGTTTAGAAGTGTCACAACGTTTGAATGCGGAATGCTTTCTAATATGGCCGTTCAGAGAGGGATACCACACTCCCTACCAAACTGACGTCGCAAGAGAAATAAAATTATTCGCCAAATTACTAAAACTGACCGCAGAATACAAAGACAGACTAAATTACAGATGCCAGCTTCTAATAATGCCTTACAATAATAATTTCTACCACAATAGGAACTTTTTTGGAGACTGGCAACACCGACAGTGGCGCGAAAGGGATTTGGTACACACTTATATGTGGGATGTTACCAGTTGCTTATATTTGTTGAAGAACTATAATTTGGATCGATATTACAAGGTGTCCGTGCCACCTGGTCATCATATGTATATGGCTAATGTGTAAGTGATAATTTATTGCGACATTGGTGCCGATTCTCTTATGCACAAACTAACGTAAATTTAAGTTAAGTGCATCTTTCTCTTTCCATTTCTTAAAGAAAAGCACAGAAGGTACATTTTAGTTTAATCCTGTCAAATTAGACAGCGCCTGATGGAAATTGACGTATATTAGTCGCCATGTTTTTAAATGCGTCTAAATTATCTATGGAGTGTCTAAATTTGACAGGACTTAACTAATATTTGATCTTCTGTCCTTTTCTTAATTAAACGGAAAGAGAAAGATGCACTTAACTTAAATTTACGTTAGTTTGTGCACAAGAGAATCGGCACCATTGATACACAAAAAATACATATGCCATGTTTTGTCTCTGCATCACCCTAATGTGCATTGTTTTTTTTACATGTGCATAAAGTTTTAAATAAATGTATACGCGATAAGCGTACGTTTAAAAAGATTCTCAAGAAATGAACATATTATTGAGAATAAGATCCTAATAGGAATAATATTGTTTGTAATTTTTAGGTACAATATGCTTGGCGGTGTGACAGTAACCAATGACTGGGATCATTATGACAGTAAAACTCTTACTTTGATGATGAAATGTATTGTGGACCAGGTATTT
The DNA here is from genome assembly GCA_033675125.1 of Athetis lepigone. Taxonomy (NCBI): domain Eukaryota; kingdom Metazoa; phylum Arthropoda; class Insecta; order Lepidoptera; family Noctuidae; genus Athetis; species Athetis lepigone. The sequence continues at coordinate 1,456,365 of CM066215.1, read as the reverse complement.
AAACTCAAACTCAAATAATTTATTTCTAATAGACCATTTAAAAGGCACTTTAGAACGTCAAAACAAAGAAAAATTAATCTAGTTGCCCATTCCAACTTTTTTTTATTTGTATTTGAGTTTTCCTAACTACAAATAAATAGCATTTCAACGGCAATCAGTGTTAACATTGTAGGTAAAATAGTATTAAGATATTCCTTTATTATACGCACCGCAAAAGAATGGAATTTCCTGCGTCTGTGTTCCCAAATGCATATAACCCGGATGTATTCAAGAGACGAGTGCATAGGCATCTTTTGGGTGAGCTCGCTCCATCGTAGACCCCGTGTATGCCCTCGGGCTAGTCTGGGACCAAGAGCAAGCCCATAACTAATAATAAAAAAAAAATAGATAAATTGTATTTTTGTACTTACCTTTAGGAATATCTCCTTCTACCTAAATCTCTGATCCTTGTCCAGGGTACAACGCCACCTGGCGGTATAAACCTGAAGCTGTCTCCTCGTCGAGACAGCGACCTGCGCGAGCTTACGACGCTGTACGTAAAGTATATCGACGCTCTAGCGAAGGCTCTGAGGCTGGCCTGCACCGTCATCGCTGAACAGATCCTGTCTAAACATCTACAGGTGAGGCAAAAATAACTGTAGTTTTTTTACATTCAGTTGCCTTAGGACGTTTGTCCATCGCCGCCGTCACCGCCACGTCACAAAGCACGAGATGACGGCGCCGAAGTGGCGACACACTAAAAAATAATATGATTATTTTGACGAAACCTCTGTTGTCAGTAACTTAGTAATTTTGTCGGAGATTTAGTATTCTATACGAAAGTTAAGTTTTGTTTTTCGAAGATCCATTTCTTTTTAGGAGAAAATGTAATTTGATCATGCTCTTATTTGTTGTTAAAGTTGAGATTTTTTTCGTTTATGTTTTGGATTTTTTGTCGATAATTCATTATAACGCTGGTTAATTAGAATAATAGTCGGCCACAGATCGCTGGAGATTAATTTTTTTTCAAACCATTATTATTTCCCCATTTTCTATAGCCGCGTGCACGTCAACATGTAAAACTCAGCCCGAAATAATCTTTTTCTCGGTGACGTGACGGTGACGGCGGTGGTGGACAAAAGGCCTAAGAAAGCAGACCGTTTCTAAAGTTTATACCACGTTTTATTCTAGGAAAAAAGTCTCGTAAAAGGATTGATTCTTGAGAGCACAAGGGGCGTACCACAAGCCCTTATAGCAGTATTACTTTGATATTACTTTCAGTGGGAAAGGGACGGCGCTAGACAACGTGTCTAACGCTGTCACTTGCACACTCCTGAACAGGAATAAAACAATCTTACTTTAAACGTCATGGTAAGGGGGCAGGTATTGTTCGCTGCCTTGCACATATTGCCATTATGAAAACTTGCAGTGACGGACGTTGCTTGTAGGGAGCGATATTTTAAAAATGATATCCTACTAGCATTTTGAATGTGATTTTAAAATTTAATAATGAGAAAGAAAGAAAGAAGAATATCTATCTTACTGCTATGAAATATAGGTGAAACTCACTTGTTACCAAAAACAAGCCAAAAACAGACATTGAATGGAAATTATTCTTCTAACTTCTCAAGTGAATGAACGCTCTGTTACAGCAACGCTATTCATCGTACTACAGCGGGTTCGGCTCCCGAATTATAAGCAGCGACATTTCGATGGAGGAATGTGAAGAATATTATAAGTAAGATAATTATTATATTTATTGTTCTAAGTGATGAAAAAAAAAAAAGATTATTACATTAACTCTTTGATAACGTACGATGGTACGATAAGATTATTTAACGATAGAGGTACGGATAAGTCCTGGCTACATTTTTGGCTGGTGAACCCACGCGCATTCTGTTCAAATGCATTTGGTAGACGAAATTGTTATAATACATATATAATTCAACGAAAACTAAACTTTATTTGTAGGCTTCTAAAATTGCATTTCCGAAAGCACATAAATTAAAATATTGACTTAATTTATTTTGCAGAAAAAACCAACCACATGGCGACGTGCCTTCATCGAAGTACGAACATTTGGACATTGTGTTCCAGAGGCATTTGGATGCTTGCGACCATATATAAAACATGATGAATATGGTGGATATTGAGTTTTGATCAAGTTCGTATAATCTAAACCTCCATGGGACATGTATCTCCCGGATACTGCAAAAAGTAATAAATTTATAGCGTGGGCAACTCACACACGGCCATCTGATCCCAAACTAGGCAAAGATTGTATTATGGTATCCAAAAAACTGGTGTACAGTTATATAAATTATTAATAGATACATCTATTAATAAATTATACACATGATAAGCAATCATACTCATTACATAAATATTTATTCACGGTAATAAAATGAACTCACGACCTCCGGCTTCGCAGTCATGGTCGTACCCACTAGACCAACAGGCTAGTCAAAATATAACAAAGTACAACAAAAAGTTGTTATTATAATCGTAAAAGAAATTCCTACTAGTTTAATAGACTGATTAAATTAAGAAAGGTGAAAATGTGGTCCCAAAAATTACAATAAAAACAATTAATCATCATTTCAATCTGTTTTATTTCATCATTTGCATCATATTTTCAGATTATTTCTTGTTTTTTTTACGTAATATTCACAGCGACTTATACATTTATACAATAGCTAGATACAAATACAAATTATGTATAATATTGTACACAGAATTTTGCAATTATGTATACCTATTTTGTAAATATTTTTGTTGTATGCGTATTTTTATTTGAACGCTAACAACTTATAGGAAACGAGCTTAAATTTAGCTTCTACACAAATTGTGTTTTTACCTATATTATGAAGTTCCTGATTGTTTTGTCATTAAATAAAATGTTTTACAATATTTGTATGAAGCTCATATACCTAGAGTTGTTAATCGTTCAAACAGACACAAAGCTTGGAAGCATGTCATCAATATATTTCATATTATTTTGTGTAAAACGAAGTTATTACTTGTAGGCGTTTAAATTCGAGATGAATATTTCTTCAACAGAAGCCGACGGCTTAAGAGTTTTTATTAAAACTTTAATATTATTCGAGTTTAACACTCGATGTTCCGAGAGACAACAACAAAAAAGAAAATAGTGTTGCCAACAATAAAAAAAATTAAGCACATTCATTAAGTGTCAAGCTTATAAACTAAACTTATAACTAAGCACAGTACACAAATACTGTAAATAAATATTAAAATTACGCTAATTAATATCATGATTGATTTTTTCACGAAGCGAGGTCTTCTAATAAAATGCCAATTCCTCTAATATATACATATAAAAAGTCTTTCATAAATATTTTTGTACTGAAGAAAGTAAATGGCAGTAAATAACAAAGTTAGGAATGAAACTAGAGAAAAAGTCTCTTAGATCTACGTAGTCAGTTGTACTGCCGCGAGGTACACACGATTGCAAAAACAACTACAAAAATTTTTCGCATTTTCATTTACCTTGAATTTTTAAGCCTCGCGTCTAAAGAAAAATAATGGCGAAATTATTAACGTTTCCACATTATTCTTTTACTTTTCAAGTACTTACTACGACAGTTCTCGCAAAAATATATTATGCAGCTATGATCTATTCTTGGCTACCACAGACTAAAATGCATGATGACTAAGTGATTCAAAAAATTCATGACTAAACCGAGAGAACTAAAACAAAATTCATTTGAGAAAATTGCAATGTGCGCGGCGATTTGTGTAAGACATTGAAATTTCATACATTTAGAAAGCATAATTGTGAAAAACTATACACTTTTTATGTATAACAATAATAATAAATCACATCGATTAATTCATTACAAGTCCAATGATACATAAGCAATTAGAATTTAAATTGATTTTAGATATATACTGTGACAGTGTTTTTTAGAAAGGAAAATACATAATGGTGGCGATTCTCTTATTCACAAACTAACGTAAATTTAAGTTAAGTGCATCTTTCTCTTTCTATTTAATTAAGAAAAGGACAGAAGATAAAGTAATAGTTAAATCCTGTCAAATTTAGACACTCCATAGATAATTTAGACGCGATTTAAAAACATGGCGTCTAAATATACGTCAATTTTCATCAGGCGCTGTGTAATTTGACAGGATTAAACTAAAATGTATCTTCTGTCCTTTTATTTAAGAAATGGAAAGAGAAAGATGCATTTAACTTAAATTTAGTTAAGTTTGTGAACAAGAGAATCAGCACCATTATATGGACTATGGACTAAAATACACAGAACAAACACCTTCACGACCTTCAGAAAAACACAAGTTCTATATAATTCATATAAATTTCCTACTCTCTTATAATCACTGTCACTTTATATAATTTCATTTAGTATACCAGTCTAGATATCAGCCAATTGGGCAAGTTGCTATGGAAGTAAGGATTTAAACAAATTGTATTGTATTCTTGGGTGCAAACAACTGACAAAACTTGATTTTTCAAAGCAATTTAGGTCAAAAGGGTCAAAATCTCGCTGCAGATGCGGCAGTAAAACGAGCAGAACGGAGTATATAGCGCGCTCTCTCGCACTCGTACGTTATGGTGACGTATAGTGATGTAGAACGATCGTATTGATAGTTTTATCGATAAGCTTACAGATTTTTTTGTCTGTGAGGCACACTTTGCGGTTAGAGAGTGCACAATATAATTTACGATTCTACCTGCAGCGGATTTTAGTCCCTAGCTTCACGGTTGCTTTACGTGAAAGAAATATACTACAGCGAAAGAGATAGATAGTCAGTCTTGTCCCCAAAACACAATTAGAATTTGCTCAGTGCCTACATTACGTTTTAGTTCTTTCTAGGAACTATTCTTTGGCTACGCGATATTTTGTGACTTTAGCTTGGCGAGGCTTAGCCGTGACTGTAGTGCTTTAGGCACGTGCCATTAATAAATATTAAATATTACGTTATTTGTTTGACATGGGTTGTGCTTGCAGCGTATTACATACACTTTTGTGGAGGCCGTGCTAGCATTAACGGACAAGTCAAAAAGAAACCTCGTACAGTTGACACAAGATACAATTTTCTTTGCACCATTTTGCATACTCAGTTAATGTTTAAAATGGTCCAATAATTAAATACCTTTGACAACAACTTTACGCGATTTTGTCTAAAAATAAACGTTAGCAGATAACCCATGTCTACAAAACAATACTTAGTTGATAACACTACAGCGTGGAGATCTACATTATTTTGTACGTTAGTAAGGACTAGATAGTATTACAATTACAACCATGCGTTGTGTCTTTAGTTCCTCCGTGTATATTGTACTAATTTATTAATTCTGAATGCTATTAATGCCGCAGACTACAGTTAGTCCGGTTTCTCTATTAAAAATGAATGTGACAAACAGCTAATTACTGGCATTCCCTTGTTCACAAACTAATCTAAATATAAGTTCAGTGCATCTTTCTTTTTCCATTTCATTAAGAAAAGGACAGACGATAAAATGTCTGTTAGTCCTGTCAAATTAGATATAATATACTCTAAAAAAACATTGAAAGACACAGCCACTGAAAATGCGTCGATTAATTTTAGACGCTTTCTAATTTGACAGGACAAATCTAATATTTTTTGTCTTTTACTTAATGAAATGAAATGAGAAAAATGTACTGAATTTTTTTTAAGTTTATGAATAAGGGAATCGGACCCACTGTGAATATTTGCTAATAACGGATCCTGTAATTTTATTCTAAATGGTGTTGCGTGTATGTGTGCGTATTAATACGACAGTGCGTTGACGCAAGCGCGTGTGAGTGCGCTTATTTGCGTATTGCATAATAAACTTGCCTTTACCGTGTAAATGCTAGTGTATTTAAAAATTCAAAAAGATATGGCAGTGTTCTATCCTAGCTATTGGACGGGAATACACTTGAGGTACTAAAAACTTGATCACTACTTCCATAGTAAAATGCCGCACTTACATAGATTATATAAATATTAAGTTCATTAAATAAATAGACAGGCCACGACAATATTCACTATTCACTAACTACGGAGTAGTTAACAAATGGAGAGTTGACACAGGATGTTGGAGTGGCGAAAACGCTTAAATACGATTTATAAGACTTTTGAACTACTGCAAGCTTGGCCTTTTTTTAAATATGGCCAATACAATAAGAAAAGACAGTGTATGGAAGGAGTTAGTTAAAAGTGTTATTTACTATCAAAATGATATATATGCATGGGCTCTAAGATGCCTGATAATAAAAAAAATATATATTAATATTGCACACACTATTGCCAAATAACATAGTTGCAAATCAGGCAGTAAATTCATCAATAAATATTATTATTAGTATTATTGTATAATATTCATTACTCAAAGAATTATATTTTTTTGGTTGACACTCGCTCTTACATAAAACTTTCATCAGTGGTCTAGGAATACTAACATGAATTACACTATATAACCTAAAACGTTTTTGTCCCGCGTGAAAAATTAATAGAATTTTCACTACACATTGAGAGAACTAGCACTCCATTTTGTTAACTACTCCGAGTATTATTTTTGTCGAATTTCATTACATTTTTTATAAAAGTTACGTGTAATATCTACACGAATTTCGCAAATTTTAGACGCTGTTTACACCTTAGAGGTTAATCGTCTTCATCGCGTTTAATATAAATAAATCTTTGACAAACTTTGTGGTGCTAAGAAAAGTGTAGTATATTATTCAATAATTTTGTGGTGTTTGAAATAAATACGTAAAGTCATGACGTAAACAATTTTTAAGTACGCAAATTTTGACCGCACAAATATTAAAACACGCTTCAATACCAAATAAGGTAAATATAAAACCGCAAATTAAAGTCTATAGATTCTATTCTTAGCTCCAAACAAATCATGTCGCAGATTCCAACAGTCAAACAAACTATTACTCATCATTCGCTCAGACGATTAACTTTCAGGATGCCCTCAATTGGCTCACCAGCTTAATACAAGACGTTTACGACTACGTAACGTCTACGCAACAATTACGCAGCATTTACGCAAAATCTACGTACCATTAACGCATCCTCTACGCAATTTCTACGTAATATTTACGTGATCTACGCAGCGGCTACGCGATACATAGGTACGTGAAGTGTGGACCTCACTCGTCGTCTGCGGGTTCGGTGCCAAAATACCGATCTCCGAAGTTTCCTATACCGGGCAGTACGTAGAATTTCTCGTTAATCTCCGGATCTAGCGCAGATGTCACTATTTTTACCTGTTGAGGAAAATAATACTACTGTAATATTCTAGGTGTATGGCATTTGGTGTTACTATAAGATTATAAGGCTGACACAATAGCTATGAAGGGTTACGTTTAGTCCGCTTTTGTCTATTTTAGGTGAGTATCACCCAGTGTCGTCTGGAAGGTCAGCATAGGTTTTAGGTAGCGTATTATAATGCTATGATACTACATCGCACTGTTACACTCGAGTACATTACCTCTGCGGTGATTGCTTCGCTCCAGTGAGACGTCGCTTTATAAATTTGAAAGTTGAAGGTCAGAGAGAGACAGCATACCTGCGGGAAGGCGTAGGCGATGGAGTGCACGCCTATCTCGGCCATGAGCAGCGAGACGAGCGCGATGTTGTGCTCGGGCACGTCAGAGAGAGACAGCATACCTGCGGGAAGGCGTAGGCGATGGAGTGCACGCCTATCTCGGCCATGAGCAGCGAGACGAGCGCGATGTTGTGCTCGGGCACGTCAGAGAGAGACAGCATACCTGCGGGAAGGCGTAGGCGATGGAGTGCACGCCTATCTCGGCCATGAGCAGCGAGACGAGCGCGATGTTGTGCTCGGGCACGTCAGAGAGAGACAGCATACCTGCGGGAAGGCGTAGGCGATGGAGTGCACGCCTATCTCGGCCATGAGCAGCGAGACGAGCGCGATGTTGTGCTCGGGCACGTCAGAGAGAGACAGCATACCTGCGGGAAGGCGTAGGCGATGGAGTGCACGCCTATCTCGGCCATGAGCAGCGAGACGAGCGCGATGTTGTGCTCGGGCACGTCAGAGAGAGACAGCATACCTGCGGGAAGGCGTAGGCGATGGAGTGCACGCCTATCTCGGCCATGAGCAGCGAGACGAGCGCGATGTTGTGCTCGGGCACGTCAGAGAGAGACAGCATACCTGCGGGAAGGCGTAGGCGATGGAGTGCACGCCTATCTCGGCCATGAGCAGCGAGACGAGCGCGATGTTGTGCTCGGGCACGTCAGAGAGAGACAGCATACCTGCGGGAAGGCGTAGGCGATGGAGTGCACGCCTATCTCGGCCATGAGCAGCGAGACGAGCGCGATGTTGTGCTCGGGCACGTCAGAGAGAGACAGCATACCTGCGGGAAGGCGTAGGCGATGGAGTGCACGCCTATCTCGGCCATGAGCAGCGAGACGAGCGCGATGTTGTGCTCGGGCACGTCAGAGAGAGACAGCATACCTGCGGGAAGGCGTAGGCGATGGAGTGCACGCCTATCTCGGCCATGAGCAGCGAGACGAGCGCGATGTTGTGCTCGGGCACGTCAGAGAGAGACAGCATACCTGCGGGAAGGCGTAGGCGATGGAGTGCACGCCTATCTCGGCCATGAGCAGCGAGACGAGCGCGATGTTGTGCTCGGGTACGTCGTGGTCTAACAGAACGCGGATGGCCATGATGGCGGCGGCGCCGGTGGCCACGGTCGCGTCCATGAGGATCACGCGGTAGTCCTTTATGTCTTTTGGAAGGCGAAGGTAGTACAGCTGGAAGTTAGACGAGATAGGTTAACCCTTTATAAGGCATAACGTTCTAGCAACAAAACCATAAACCTGATAATTGTTTAGGTATATTAATGTAGATAGAAAACCGATTTTTGTTTTTTTTATTTATTTTTTTATTTTTTATATGGTGGTAAATATATTCCCTCTGCCCGTGTACGAACATACATATGTTCGTACACGAATTAATTAGCTCAATGGCTTCACTGGTAAAAAACTTATCAAAAAATCTTATAGGTCTTGTTCTGGTATTGAAATTCTGTTTTGTGGTCAAAGGAACACTGTCAAATACTTCTGGACCTGGCCTAGAAGACCACAAGGTTTTTTTCCAATCGACATCGTCATCGTCGGAGTTGTCAGTATCGCTAAAAGAAGTATGGGTACTCTGTGAAGCAGCTGGTGGAGGTGAAACAGATGCTGAGGGAGATTCGATGTACATTGGCAGATGCAGGATCTCGGTCACAAGATGAAGCAGTTGATGGAGGTAAAGCAGTTGGTGGAGGTGAAGCATTTTGAGTTGAGAGGAATTCGGCAGAAACATTGGGAGATGCTGGATCTTGGTCACATTCCACGTCAGCAGGTGAAACAACTTCAGTATCCATTGCGATTGACGATTGTGGGCTGGGTTGACTACGTAGAAGATGCGGAGACATAACCGGTTGGTCGAGATCCTCCAATATTTTCTGAAGCCTAGCTGTGCTGTATCCAGCTCCTTAATCGTCAGATTCCAGATCATCTTCAGAATTTTCTGGATCGTCTGGTAACCCAAAAAGATCCTCAAGCGCATGCTCTATGTCTAAATTATCTAATTATCTCTATGTCTTAGCCTCTTTTCTCCCGCTCATCTGCAGAAGCAAAGCAAAAACTGAAACCCACCCGCAGGCAGAGGGAATATTTTTCCCACCACAAAAAACCTCTGTTTAGTCAAACCAACGCACCCAAAGCTAAAAATATGCATCCAGATAGTTAGTATAGACCCCAACCGATATATGTATAAAAAAACTTATCTTCAATGTCTTGAAATCTGGATGATAACCCCTGATAGAATTTTAGAAAGAAAAAACCGCCACTTTTCACAACTCAACTAACCACAGTGTAAAAATATTCTTTGACAGTTGACATTTATTTTTATGTCATAATAATGACAGTTAACAAGCAAAGGTGCCAAATGAAAAAAAATAAAAAAAAGTTCGAATTTGCCGAAATAATCAACAAAAATTATGGTGGTAAAAACTTTCCCTTTGCCTTAAAAAGGGTTAATGTGGTTAGGCCAATGTCACGTCAATGAGAACTAGATGACGGCAAGCCGAGCGTTAATGACAATGTATGTGTCGCCACTTCGGCGTCGCACGTTCTTGTTGACGTGACGGTGACGGCGGCGGCCTTAGGCGTCTAAAACTCGTGAACGTTTCATACATTTACCAAATAGAAACTAATAGCGGTACTTGACTGACGTTATGGGACGTAACGTTACGTGTTACACAGCTAATATTGATGCAGTCAGTACGGGGAATATTGCTCGTAATGAGCAACACCGTTGCGTTGCTCGCAGCCAGTACTCCAATGTGCTGTCGGATTCATGGCGAATTTTGGCTACGAGAGGCAACACATCTACAGCCGTGCGAGCAAAGTTTGAATCAAGCATGTTACACGGAACTCGGCGTAACGTAAAATGCTCGCAGTGAATGATACATTATATCCCGTAATACCGATCAGTAACCTCAACGCATACGCCTACTTGATTTAGTTCTACTCATGCATTTTTTTAAACAGATCCACTATATATATTTATTTGCATAAACCTGTGCGCAAAAATTAATAAAAAACCGGTCAAGTGCGAGTTGGACTCGCGCAACGAGGGTTCCGTTAATGGAAAGTACCCTATAGGTTTTGAATCCCTCGCAAATTTCTAAATGCAATATAAACAGCCGTATCTTTTTATTGCGTTGACTTAGAAACTTGAGTTTTTCACTGCTTTTAAGAGATAGCAGACCTGAGTATGTGATATTAATTTCAGCTTGATATCTCGACGCGTTTCTGAGAAAAAGGGTCTTGACAGGCGGACTAACGGGAGGATGGACGGATGTGAACTAACTACAATCTTATGGTTTTCAGAGTTTTTCCTTTACTTGTGCTACATGATCTTGCTTCTTGCCGAATTTCATGATTTTGGTCAATGGGAAATACCCTATAGGTTTTGAGTTTTGGTTCCCTTGGAAATGTCTAAATATGCAATATAAACCGCCGTATATTTTTATCGCGTTGATTTAGAAACTTGAGTTTTTCACTGCTTTAAGAGATAGCAGACCTGAGTAAGTGATATTAATTTCAGCTCGATATCTCGACGCGTTCCTGAGAAAAACGTTCTTGACAGACGGACGAACAGACTGACACCTGATGAGAACAAACTACAAATTTACGGTTTTCGGAGTTTTCCCTATACTTGTGCTACATGACCTTGCTTCTTGCCAAATTTCATGATTCTAGGTCAATGGGCAGTACCCTATAGGTTTTGAGTTTTGATTTCCTTGAAAATGTCTGAATATGCAATATAAACCGCCGTATCTTTTTGTTGCGTTAATTTAGAAACTTGATTTTTTCATTGCTTTGAGAGATGGCAGACCAAAGTGTGTGGATATTAATTTCAGCTTGATATCTCGACGCGTTTCTGAGAAAAAGGGCCTTGACAGACGGACGAACGTAATGACGGACGGATGTGTATACTTACTACAAATTTACGAAATTCACGGTTTTCGGAGTTTTCCCTTTACTTGTGCTACATGACCTTGCTTCTTGCCAAATTTCATGATTCTAGGTCAATGGGAAGTACCCTGTAGGTTTTGAGTTTTGGTTTCCTTGAAAATGTCTAAATATGCAATATAAACCGCCGTATCTTTTTATTGCGTTGATTTAGAAACTTGATATTTTCATTGCTTTGAGAGATAGCAGACTTGAGTATGTGATTTTAATTTCAGCTTGATATCTGGACGCGTTTCTGAGAAAAAGGTTCTTGACAGACAGACGGACAGACGGACGCCTGATGTGAACTAACTACAAATTTACGGTTTTCGGAGTTTTCCCTTTACTTGTGCTACATGACCTTGCTTCTTGCCAAATTTCATGATTCTAGGTCAATGGGAAGTACCCTATAGGTTTTGAGTTTTGATTTCCTTGAAAATGTCTGAATATTATGCAATAAAAACCGCCGTATCTTTTTATTGCGTTGATTTAGAAACTTGATATTTTCATTGCTTTGAGAGATAGCAGACTTGAGTATGTGATATTAATTTCAGCTTGATATCTCGACGCGTTTCTGAGAAAAAGGTTCTTGACAGACAGACGGACAGACGGACGCCTGATGTGAACTACAAATTTACGGTTTTCGGAGTTTTTACTTTACTTGTGCTACATGACCTTGCTTCTTGCCAAATTTCATGATTCTTGGTCAATGGGAAGTACCCTATAGGTTTTGATTCACTTGCAAATTTCTAAATATGCAATATAAACCACCGTATCTTTTTTTTGCGTTGAATTAGAAACTTGATTTTTTCACGGCTTTGAGTGATAGCAGACTTGAGTATGTGATATTAATTTCAGCTTGATATCTCGACGCGTTTCTGAGAAAAAGGGTCTTGACAGACGGACAGACGGACGGACAACAAAGTGATCCTATAAGGGTTCCGTTTTTACCTTTTGAGGTACGGAACCCTAAAAAATACTTTTTCTCTTACATTTTAAGCCTAACAGTTAAATTGTATAAAATAGTAATAAATGTAATTTCTGATCTTGCTAATTAAGTGCTGGTTTACATAAACTCCCTAGTTACTATACCTCTGGCTCGTCCGTCTGCTGGTTGGTCTGTATGAGTATCTTGCCGATGCGGATGTCCTTACAGATGTCGCAGACGGCCTGCTCCATGGTCTCGCCGGCGCGCAGGATCGACACGCCGCAGATCTTCTCCACGTCGCATTTACGACCTTATAGAGGTAGAAATAAGGGTTGTTTTAACTTTGACGTAATATTATTAGTTTTTTTAAGCAAGATACATATTTCAAGATTGTGTTATACGACTGCAGGGCAAAGGCGTCCTTTTCTCCTTTCCAATCTTTGTTACGCTAGTGCACTGTGCAGTCTTTATGTAACTGCTTATAAAAAACTGGCTAGAAAAATACCTTTAAGTTGTTCTTCTAAACACTCAGCATGGAATTGAAATATTCTAGAGAGGTTTGACGCATGTCGCGTGCGAGGCTCATAGGATGAGCACGTACTAAAAGTCAAATAAACACAGTTAAAAGTCCTTCACTTTATATTAATTAGTTACACTATACAAAAGTGTTTTCCAGAGGGTTCTTCAAGACCATACACATTACTGCACACACATTAGGTCTCGGAGGTCTTTCCAGCCCTCACAGTATCAAATCATGAAGTTTATTTCTCTATCTTCTTCATAGGAATTTTCAGTACTGGAACGAGCAAATCAACGTTTTGACAATTCAAAGTTGAATAAATGAGTTTAAATCCTGTCTATAAGCCTGTGGGTTGTTCCGTTTCTAATGACATTAAGGTATATAAAGACCAGCCCGACAGGTATTATATCATAAAACTCTTTTAGTGCCCAGTAACTTTTATCTTAATCTTATCAGCTTAATCCTAAAAACCAGCAGCTTTATTAAGATTTAGCTAACAAAAGAAGTTATTTACCTTTGTAAGAGAAGCCCTGCGGCGTGTCCACAGTGGTGTCGGAGTAGGGCAGCAGAGACAACGCGAACTCTATGACGAGCCTCATCAGCCGCTTGGAGTAGAAGATGAACTCATCGCGAGGAGTGTCCTTGTTGCGGATGAATGTGTGCAGGCCTTGTACCTGGAGGATAAGGGAACTAAAATATGAATTGGTAGACAATACCGAAAGATTGACACATTTTTTGAGCTGTATCTTTACATCTATATTTATATTTTAAATCTATAAAACAAATCGTTGGAATCTAGTCTTCTAGATTCCAACGATTTGTTCTATAGATTTTGTATTTCAAACCATTTAGATTTAAAATTGTATAGTTAACTGAAGAATTATTACGAACTAATGGGAAGTGTTCAGTTAAATAGGCAACAAAGTTTCACGAAAAATTGTGGATAATGTTCCAAAACTATTATTGTGTAACTGCAACAGTCAAGGTAACAACTACATTGACTGTTACTGGTGGAAACTTTCAGCAAAGCAAGAATTATATACAGTAAGTTTTGACTTTTATGTATAGTTTAAATCATATATATCAACTTTTTAATAAACGCGATGGTTTTAGAGTTAAGACATGACACTTGAGTCAAATATTATGTTCACATTGGTAAAAAATAAACAAATAAACAGAATGCCATACAATAAATAAACATGCTTACCTGAGGAGTTTCTTTAAGTACGAAGAGTGAGTCGGGCACAGGTTGACCGATGTGTGCGATGGCCAACTTCTCGCGCACTTTGAACCCGCGCTGTAACGATACACGATATATTTACTATTGATGTAACACGTAACATGTATCAGCAGTTTCGCCAAGTAACAACTGTCAGTTAAACACAGAAAAATCGAACTAGATTTTATGGGAACAGTACAAGTTGCCAGTTCACAGTTCAGACTGTAAACTAGCAACTTTTGCTGCTTTCTTTTAGTCAACCCTAGAGGATCAATAAGTTAAAAAAAAATGAAGAAATCAATTGTTATTTTTTTTTCAATTAAGTAAAATAAAAACGTTTAATGATGATGAAAAGGACCAGTTTCAAAGACACATTGTGATTGAAGCAACATAATGTTTCTAGCAACGGTACGAGCAATGAAGCTCAGCGAGTCGCTGGCAAACGATTTTACTGTCTTTTGTAAGAAAAATATTACAGTAGGTTGCAGCAACTCACCAGCTGTAACTGCTTGTGAACGTGTTGCACTATGAGATGTATGGCGACTTTGTTCTCTCCTCCGCGCGGCACGATGATGTCGGCGTGAGCCATGCACGGGGCTATGTAGCTCTGGTACGCAGGTTTGACGTGCGTCATGTACTGTTTGAGGACGCCTTCCAAGTCACGCCCGCGTTGGACTATGTCTCTGTACAAGGGAAGAGTACGGGTAATGGTTTGTTTATTTTGCTAGTAGGATAATGGTGCCGATTTTCTGGTTCACAAACTTAACTAAACCAAGTGAAATGCATCTTTCTCTTTCCATTTCTTATTAATGTTAAAACTACTAAAAGATACTTTGAATGTTTTACTTGTTTATTGGAGTTCTAGAATTCCTTTAAATTCCTTGAGTTTTTAAGGAAAAAATCGTAAAGAAAGCCTAATTTAAGCCATAAATGTCTTGATTCAGCGTCCATTGTATACCAAATTAACGCAACTTAATCAAATAAACTAATATGATATATAAAACTTCAATCTACAATGCATACGTTTCATTAATTTTCGTATCTCAATTTAATAAAACAAAATTGCAATAAATAAAGTTAAAATGCTTAAAATGTTAAAATTTTGCGTCGATTCAGCGCGTTCCTCAGTCCCGTTTACGATTTGTCATAGGACTCTTAAAAATTGCCGTTACTCACAGAAATCTACATGGTTGAAGATTGAAATATCACGGAGAACACTGATATTGCAATCTAGGATTCGTCTGTTGTAGAACGCATAATGGCACTAAAGATGTCGCTATATAGAGTAATATTCAACGAGGTTATTGCACTTGAATTTGAGAATATAAATCATAAACTTTTATAAAGTTACTGGTACTCATGAACATTAAAAAAAAATCTATAAAATCTTAATCATGAATAATTTGTAGGCGACACCTGCCGACATAAACCATCACGTTTTAATGTGCGCTAACCTTGGCTAACTGCCAACATGGTAATAATTAATTATGTGCTGTAAAACACTATGGTAATTAAATAATATTACAACTGAAAGGCCAAGTTACACTATTAATTTTTTTAAATTATACCAACTTTTTATTGTTGAACACCTAAAAAGCCAATATTTATTATTAACTAGAGACCCCCTACAGCTTCGCACTGGTGATACAATTCTTTAAAAGGCTAGTTATTTTACTGTAATATTCAGGATATTATTATCCGTGCGAGATAACATGGCACCTGGGTTGAATGAGTGACATTTAAAGTACTAAGTGCAAAAAAGGAGACGTTCGATTTTGGGCTAACAGTATGACAGATGACAGGTATACGCTAACACCATTTAAAAAATAAAAATTATATAATTTTATTTGGTGTACATTGTTCTAGCCTGGGCTCCATCCTTTCTGAATTTTATTTTAAGTAGTATTTTAAATAATAACATTTATTTTGTGCTTAGATGTTTCTCATAACATACTACGACGTTTAAAACGTGACAAAACAAACTACTTAGAAACAAAGTTGTAAAAAAAAATTACGTGCACCCCATCTGTTTTTGCACATCCGCCATTTTAGTTATACTCGGCACAAGCCAAGTTGTGTCGTATAATGTAATAGTGATGCTAACGCTACTGGTAAGACGAGAGCGGGGCGCCGCGCGGGGTCGCGGGGAGAGGTTTGTTTTCGAGCCAGGTGCCATGTTAGCTCGCACGGGTAGTACAGTAAAAAAGTATCAATACGTTAAATAGTATTGGCTGTAGTGCATGTCATAGAAAGCAGCGTAAAATGGCATGTTTCCTCTTGCTTATTGTTTTTAATTATTTTTTGTATATATGTGTTTTCAATTTTAATTTTTATTAAGTTTTAAATGTTAGGTATGTAATCCCTTCTTTTGTGCATGTGGAGGTGACCTATAATTAAATATTACACTTGTAAGTGTTACTCCAGTCATCATATCACAAATGTACTATCGACAAAATTGAATCATGACCCATTTTGACGATAAATCGTTTGAAGCTGTCAAAATAATAAGACTAGACGTGTGACATTTTTAATACATGTTTACGCGATTGTCGACCTAATTAAATTTGAATGTCTGTAGGAAAATAAGCTTATGGTGGGTCATGATTCCATTAGGTTGATTGTACAGTGTAAACAATTGTTGGTTAACCTAAAAAAAAAAAAAAATATAGAATGAGGCATAAATACGCTCAAAAAACATAACCAGCCTTTCGGCAGGTGGGAAAAAACCTGATCTATGGGTTACAGGTAGAGACTTACAGGTTCAGAACAGTAACAGACTCATCACAAAGCTCACCTCCTGAGCCTCCTAGCGAGTCTTATGTCAGCGTCGGTGTCGACGAAGACCTTCATATCCAGCATCTTGGTGACCTCCGCGTTGTAGAATGCCAGGATACCCTCGAAGATGATCACGTTCGCACCGTACATCGTTTTCTGTGGACAATGCGGACTGTGAAACAAACTGGGATTATTGTATGTGCTAATAACTGGGTTGTTTGAATTTAAATTTATTTTGAGATAATTAGATTCGTTTTGTTGGTTGGAAAATTATATTATGGTTTTATGGGCCGGGTAAGTCTAATATGGGCTTCTACCCATACAAAATAAATAAAATTTAATGGTCCCTTTGTGTCGTCAAAATAACATTTTTTACGTAACGCATACTACTCGTATGTACGGTACGTAAAGTAAAAAATTATGTTGCCTGCCTCTTTGTTCCTTATAATCTCCTTAATGGCTGAGCCAAATTTGTAGGGGCTTCTACCGGCCGCGAGTGGCAGACCACGGGTTCATTAAAAAAAAAAAATTGCCTGTAGTGAGTATCGTGAATTGGCCATTGGTCCTCTAGGGCCAATGCCTGCCGGGGTTGCGGAATAGTTCTAATAGTTGCCGTGACCCTAGAACATAAAGGGCAACCGAAGGAACATGAGTGGGTTTTAGTCAGTAAAAGTCTGACACGCCCCTCCCGCCCCGCTTAGACGGGAGAAGTCATTGGATGATTTCCCACTCCCAAAAAAAAAGGTAAACTTACTGTCGCTTCTCAGAAAGCACGTAAAACTACTGGTCGTGGTAGTCATTCTATTTCTTAGACAGTGTTAAGGGTACTTAGGAGCCTGTCATCAGTCCAAGCAAGGTGAAACTGGAAGCCCAACACTAGTTAACCTTAGCCTTATAGTTGAGATCTCATATTTGGGATAAGGCTAGGCAGATGATGATTTAGCCTTAACAGTATTAAAAGCAATCTCTCAATTAACTTTTTAATTAAACAATGTAAATTAGTATAATTTTCTACAATAAAATGAAATTCTTTATCATTCAAGTAGGATATTGAATCACTTTTACACGTCATTTTTTTAAAACTAGATGGAGTCGGATGTCCTGGGTACGTCTGAGAAGAAATGCCGAAACAAATTCAGGGATTATCGTCTCTTTTAAAGTCTAGCAATTGCCATCACCAATCCACCCTTTAGTCAACATAGTTCGCTTTCTTCCTGATCCCATAACTCAAGCAGTTCCTAAATCCCAGTTCCCAATCAACAGTCACACATACTCACAGTCCGGTTCTCCCTGGCGTGTGTGACGTAGTTATAGATGGGGACCTCCACCTTCTTGCCCTCCCGCAGTCGCTGTAGCACAGAGATCAGCAGCTCGATGTCGAACGCGTCCGGGTGATCGAAGTTGTATTCGTTGCGAGTGGCCGCGTGATGTTGTTTCTCGTTTAGTACCTGGTTGAGGAGGGGAGTTGGTTAAGTTGATTGTAGAGAGTAAAATTTGAAATGAATGATACAATTCAACATTTTCTTAATTTTGCTGATAGGATTACATTGGTGCCGATTCTCTTGTGCACAAACTAAAGTAAATTTAAGTTAGTGCATCTTTCTCTTTCCATTTCTTAAAGAAAAGGACAGAAGATACATTTTAGTTTAATCCTGTCAAATTAGACAGCACCTCATGAAAATTGACGTATATTTAGACGCCATGTTTTTAAATTGCGTCTAAATTATCTATGGAGTGTCTAAATTTGACAGGACTTAACTAATATTTGATCTTCTGTCCTTTTCTTAATTAAAAGGTAAGAGAAAGATGCACTTAACTTAAATTTACGTTAGTTTGTGCACAAGAGAATCGGCACCATTATTCTACTATAAAATTACTCGCAGAAAAATACAACATGAAAACAAACAGATGTTCAACAAAATGTATGGAGCAGGCGATATTTTTTCCTTCAGGCTTATTCACAATTGTTCAGGTTGTATTAGACCTTAACAAAATAAGTAGTCCAACTTTCACATATCCAATACCCGTTCAGAATATGAAATTGATTTAAAAAAAAATTGTTTTATTATATTTTAACAGTAATCAAAAATATTAATAGTTGCTCCATCCATTTTAGTAGTAGGACACCAAGATCAATAGGTATGTTCTTTTTGTATATTAGTTACAGTTGTCTCAGTCACATTTCTGAGGTGGTCCCATACTCACTTTGTAGAAGGAGTCCATACTGACAATGGTGACCCATGGTATGTTGAGAGATTCTATGATTTTGGCGGCCACCGTCGTCTTCCCCGACGCGCTGGCGCCGCAAATACCTTCAAATAAAACCTCATTGTTACCAGAAACACGTGACCTTGACCATGACGGTCACAGTTCCGTGAACTTGTCATACTTACCAAAAAAAAAACAATCAATTAGAGTGATGTGGCATTTGGCAACGTAACTTTAAGTATAGCCTTTTGAAGCTGATATTTCGATGGGCAGGCCAGTGGCTTAATAATAGGGTAGCCAAACGGACAATAGGGACCACAGGCCCTCACCTTCTAATGATGGGAACACTCTCTTCTCCTCCAGTGTCAGACTTTTACTGACTAAAACCCACCCTTGTTGCTTTGATTGCCGCTTTTATGTTCCGGGGCCGCGGTAACTATTAGAACTATTTCGCAACCCCGGCCCTAGGAGGGGTTATAGCCAGTGAGATCATAGTACCGAAATGAACCGTAAAATTTGATCATCACGTTCATATCGAGGGTTGTAATGAATTTGCCAAGGGCCTCAAAACGGCCGTGAGCCTGATGCAGTGATCAGGCTTCCAAAACCATGAAACAGTGAATGTTTCTCCAGTGTGACACCCTAATCAGGTAAATGGTTTCACCTCCTGTCTCAGTGCAGTTGTTCCACAGCGGTCTGTCAACTGTGAACATGGTCCTTCGATCCGATTGCAGTATGTATGGTTGTGTGGTTGTTCGTCTGCCTTGGAGTAGTGAGTGTTGGACTCACCAATAAGGAAAGGTTCCACCTCCTGCCCGCCAGTGCAGATATACCAGGGCGGTGTGCCAGCTGTGTATATTGACCGTCCAGCCGCGTGCAGTATGCTCTCCGCAGTAGGGCTTCTGTTAAGCTGCGTTGGAAAAGTGAGTGTTTGACTCACCAATAAGGAAAGGTTCGACCTCCTGCCCGCCGGTACAGTTGTACCAGGGCGGTCTCCCGGCTGTGTATATGGTCCGTCGATCCGCGTGCAGTATGCTCTCCGCGGTGGTGCGTTTGTTCGGCTGCGACATTGACGTGGTGCGCACGCGGCGCGCTCGCGGCGACTTTAGGATGTTTGAACCTGAGGAGAGAAATGAAGATTTTTTACATTGACGTTATTTATTAGACCGAAGAGAAACGCATGTACACTACCGGACTACCTTAGTCAAGGCGCAAAACATGAGATAATTAAATACGGCACTCCCGTTTCATGATGGCAAAAGGAACAGCAGGGTTAAAGTTGAAGATACCAACATAGCCCTCCGTTTTCCTCGAACGAGCAATATTGATTATTATTTCCCCATAGCAGTGTCTTCTAATTTTTTCTCCTGTTGATATATTTTTGTAAAAATGTAATTGTGAATTTCGTAGTGTTGCCATCGAAAGTATTTAAGACATGAGATCACAAAATACTTTGTAAGTACAATGCAAGAATACAGTTTTCACTGCATTTCCTCTCATTTAAAGACAACTATGATATCATGACTTGTGTTATAATAACTACCTATTAACGTGACGAACAAACAGATAAATGAACCACGACGCGGCTATTAAACGTCAGCATTTGTCACTATTATGTATTGTAGACAGCACTCATTGAATTAGAGCGCCTTGTTCTTCAATTGTCTCCAATGGCACTATAAATATGTCAATATTAATAACTAAATGATGTGTTTTACACCGCATAATAAACACCAGCTCATTATTGTTCCAACAGACCTCTTCTCAAAGAGAAAATGTACTAGAACATCAAGAAGGAGTGAAGACTCCAAGGCCTGTGGCCGGTAGTGACCGTACAGTCTACAATAAAAATAACGTACCCCAACCACGCACAACTATTCAATTCACAATCGCACACAATTAACTTAAAAACACTCAAGTAAAAACTAAACTCCTATAAATAAATGATTTACACTTTGCAATTTATAAACTACTTGCTGAATTAAAGGAAAACTGCACATACATACGCAAAGATCTAGAATGAAGACGAACACAAATACCGAAAACAAAAGGTGTGATAACCTAAAAGTATATTTCACAACCTCTGGAAGAAAAACACTTAATAATATTTTGTCCAGGAGTGCGCAAACAGAACACTATTCTAACAAGTCGTAGTATCCGTAAGTATCAGGATCAAATTACATTTTTTAAACATGAGCTTCAGTGCATTACTAAGTTACTATTCGGCCACCAAGGTACCCGATTGGTTTATCAGGAAATTCCGGCTGAGTTAATTTGGAAGCCCGATGTGAAACATGTTGAAATAGATTAGCTGTCTTTTGTCACGTAACCTTTTATCAAAATCACCAAAATCAATACATATTTCAGCCTGAGTCATCTTTGTAATAAGCAGGGCGAAATTTCTTTCACAATTAATACTTTTTTTTTATTTGGATAATATCTTAAAAAGTTAACACCATATAAATAATTCACTGCAGGTCTTGCCTCATGATTTATCAACTTAGAGGGAGCAAGTTCATTGATCACCACGCTTGCTCAACGCAGATTGGCGATTTCAGACTTGCCTTACATCAGGCAAGTCTGTAAATGTCCCATTATGTAAAAGTTAAAGTTTCCTCGGATCTTTTCCTTAACCGACATCAATAGAAAAAATAAAATAATTATCAATTGTTATTCAAATTATCAAATGAAATAAACACCCTTTTTCCGTAAAACGAAACTCAATCAACATCATCACCATAATGTTGGCTTAGCGATCACTTGTATTCAACTACTTTTTTTACATTACGCGGCCGCGGTGTCAACCGAAATCACTTAATAAGTAAATATACGGTTCGTTGGAGATGTTGACTGCAAAATCAAGACCTAATAAAAAGAGCTGAAAGCATAACACACAAGCTTACACAACGCTTTACCATTTATTTGGTAAATACATAGGTCAGAATAACTCTATACAACACAGTACAGTTAAATTTAAACATCTGAATGTTTCATAATGTTTAAAACATAAAGTAAAACATCACATTCACCTACCTGTAACACAGCGTCTTTCTAACCACCTTTGTTTTTCGCAAACACATTTAGCACAATTATTTAAACCAGGCTTGATTCTTGTTTCAGCCAATTATCACACTCACATTCAAAATTATTGAAAATAATTTTAGTTGTTTCAAAACGTCTTGTTTATAAAACTTTAAAACAAAGAACACGATGTCTCTTGCGTTCAGTGAACAAAATACTAATTCTTTTAATGAGTGAGTGAGTGAGGTTATTGTCATGGCGGGTCAAAGTAGCCTCATGAAGTGAATTACCCATGAAGGTTGGGCCAAATGTGATTTGATTCGTTTACCGTACTTTGTTATGAGTTTGGCGAATAATAAAGCTTTCTGTGTAAGAATATTTTAGGTTGATTGAGATAAATTGACAAACGTTACATTATAATGTTACAGTTTTTTTTAAAGATTACCTATGTAAGTAACTGATTCTTTTTAAGATGAATTTCGGCTAAGAATATAAATTCGATAAAAAAAATTATATTCTATTATATTATCTTATTATCTTTACTATAAATACTACTATTTACTACAACCTGCCATCGTTAATAGATTTTCAACTTTACTGCAAATTAATAAGGTTGATTGGGAGAATATGACTATGAGCTTTCTTACATGATTAAAGTATAATATGCTAATTACTATTTACACGCCTTACACGATCACGTCATGATTCAAATTTGAACTTATAAGAAAACCGTCTTCAACACTTAATAAGGAAAATAAACTCACTTTCGAAATACACCAACGACTTGATAATCATCTCCTATTACATATCGGTTAAAAAAATTGTCTAGTACTTTATAATATAATAAGTATTTATATTTAAAGACTTAATAAAATATAAATATTAAATATAATAATATTATTATACGTACGCGTGTCACTGGACACAATTCTGAAATACTGTGTTTATGTAACTTTTTTCCTTGTGCTAAAGTTCCCATAAATGTCTGGAAACGATATCATTGCACGCACAAAACTACCGATTTGGTAGAACCGATCTCGTTTAATGTACTTTAAAGTTAAAAAGTGGACATATTAGAGTAAGTATATACAAAAGTTTGCAAAAGTATCCATGATACACGCAATTTTTTTATAGAGGATTTTGAAAAATAAAACCTAGTGTACTTAATAGTTTTACTGATAGACGTCAATTCACAGCTAGAATAAATATTCAGAGAATGTGTGTAGATAGTAGTTTTATAATAAACATTAGTATTGCATCAATCACTTATCGTTTAATTCACAGTATCGATTACAATCAGGCATCAGCCGTTATAATTAATCAAAACAAAATTAAGATAGTTACAAACTGTTATCAGTACGTATTACCCGGACTTAGGAGATGACACATGTCAGTTTAAAGGCACTTCCTTTGCTGGGACCATTTGCTGGTAATATTATAGTTCTGATTCGAGCATTTATCAGTGAGTGAAAATTTAATTATGTAAGGCAATCATTATCTCTCCTGTCTTTTACGGTTCCCAGTCTAACCGGAGGCAGCTGAAAAGCAATGTTTCAAAAGTTCCTGTCAGATCCCCACAACCCGGTCAATAGGAGAAACGACACCCTTAGAGTGATAGGAAGTCAGACTTTCCGACTACCTGTGACGACTAGGCTGTTCTATTGTGAAGATCTACGAATGATAATTGGGACTAACGGACGGTTTTACGAGCTTTTTTTAGAAGCACGGGGGTCACATTACCCATTTCATAACTCAGATCAGAAAAACTGAAAACTGCCTGATCCGGGAATCGAACACTAGACCTAACTCAGTTGCGCTTACGACCACGAGACAGTTAGTGAGAGGGGTTGCGGAATGTTTATAATGGGGTAGCGGAATGTTTATAATAGTTACCGTGACCCTGGAACATAAAGGGCAACCGAAGGAACATGAGTGGGTTTAAGTCAGTAAGAGTCTGACACGCCCTCCCGCCGCACCCAGGACGGGAGCAATCATTGGATGATTTCCCAATGACCAAAAAAAAAAAAACAGTGAGACAATATTGTAGCACAATGATGAAAATAGAATCAACAAACAATCTAATTGTTTTATTACTTGAATTCTTCCAATGAGCGAAAGCCTTCAGATTGTTCAAACAACCAATCTTACATTGCCAGTCCAGTGTTAAATGGCTCAAAATACTTTTTGAGCCCCCATTCCAGAACAAGAATCGTGCGTGTGAGAGATTCGTGTTAATTCAAGAGCCAGTGGGGTGGCCCGGTACCGGGCCACGTCACCGGGCCAGATGGGATACACTCATAATTTCATTCATGTTGTTTACGTAAAGCAGCTAAATGCATGTTTATCGCACTATACTCAAACCGCGGCGAAATCCGACTGCTTATCAACTCATTCGCGTGGTACGGAAAATAGGAGAACACAAGTAGTGTAATATAATATTAAACTGAATAACTAACAAATTCACATACATATTAAAATGTTTTAAAACTAATAGTATAATAAATAGTCTTATTTTGTGGATGAGCTGACTGCATTCGTGGGTTCGATATCCACACTGAACATATAGCGTCTTACTAATAATCGCTGCATAGAGTTATGACAGGTTTATACGTCAAAAAATGTATGGTTACACCGGCTTTATTCATGACATAACTTTACACTGATTATAAGTAAGGGCAACGCTATGTATAATTGCATCTCTCACAGATACAATTCACACACCCACTTTACAGAAGAAATTTCTACTATGGGGCAACTACATAAAAAAAGCTTCAGCAAAGTTTAGTCAATTTTGCCTATACTTAGTTAATTTAGCCCGATTGCGACTAAGATTGCAATGCTGAAGCTCCGGAAAGTTGCAAAATAAGCTCCCTTATTTCACAATTCATTCATCATTTAATACCTACACTCTTACATGTTTTCACAAATCGAAACTTCATTAAAGTTCAAGTGTTCAGTAAACACAATGTGACTAGCGCAAATAGGAACGGAACTCTCACGTGTATACGTGCAACGAAACGTGTTTGGCTACACTAGTTGTTATGATCGCGACTTTACTCACGTGGGCAGAAATAAATCCATATTCGCTTTGCAAATTACCTACTGTAAATGTGAAGGAAATTGTGCTTGCTATGCTGTTACGGCTAAACATTGAAATATTTTGATGAAATTTTGCAAGAAGTTTGATTGAACATCGAAAGTTTCTAAGGCCCGTATTAATAGACGTCACTCAATTCTGAGACGCTCTCAAATCTATTGCTGTCCTTATTTTTTCCCTTTAGAATGACAAGGACAGCAAGAGACTTAAGAGCGTCTCAGAATTGAGTGACGTCTATTAATACGGGCCTAATTGACGCAGCTTTATGTATTTGTAATTTTGTATGCATCAGCGCTAACAGACATTCTCGCAGACGAAGTCACAGGTAAAAGTTGGCATTAAATAATACAGTACTCTGTACCAATAAAAAGTACTGTTGTTCGTCCACAGCGAATAGCCTAATAATGTAGCCTGCAGAGTGATTCAACTATTAGGTCATGTGCATTTGAACATAATCTGTTCGGTAGTACTTAATTGCGTAAAGCTTTAACATAGGTAAGAACATAGGGTCCTTACGACTTTATTATAAATGTATAAATTGAATTCTTAACGTGTGAAGATTATTACGAAAATGTCAAATAATAAACTCGACGCAGGCGGAACCGATTCATAATTCTAGTGAATTATACAAAGGTGTTATTCGTATATTGTATTATTAAAATGTCGTTTCTAGAGTTAACACAGCAACTACATACGTTAGGGGTCGGCTTCCAGTCTTACCTTATTTAACTAAATACCAATGTTTTGGGTGGAGCTGAACCTACCGGACATTATCAACCCAGTTACTGGTAACGCGATACTCCTATAGGCTAGGCTTAGTGTCAGACTTTATAGCTTCTGACCGTAAATGTCAAAAATCTAGGAATAATAACCGGTAGTAACGGGTAAAAAAACCCGCTTATCTGCTAAAAAAGCAAGATGCAGCTGTGTCGCGTATCCTTGGCAATTTATGCATAAAACAATATTTGCCTTGGCATTAGTTACGTCATTCAAAACTAATGTTTATACAGTTTACTTATACAAATAAACGGGTATTACATATGGCAATATTTTTATCAACCACACCATATGCAGTCTAATAAAGTAGTCTCACTAGTACATGTGTATAAGGCGCCCATTACATAGAACTTTTTTGACAATCAGTCAATTCCGAAAATCACGAATGACGATGGAACCACAGTGATTCGCCATGCACTCATGCAACCATCAGTCACTATAAAAATATACTTAATAAATATTTTGGGACAACTCACACACGGCCATCTGATCCTAAGCTAGGCGGAGACGGCGCTATGGTAACCTGACAACTGATATCCATACTAATATTATAAATGGGAAAGTGTGTCTGTCTGTCTGTTTGTCTTTCTTTCACGGCAAAACGGAGCGATGAATTGACGTGATTTTTTGAGTGGAGATAGTTGAAGGGATGGAGAGTAACTTTTTGTCTCTTTCTACCGCGAGCGAAGCCGCGGGCAAAAGCTAGTAATTTATAAATCCATACATCCGTACTAATATTATAAATTCGAAAGTAACTCTGTCTGTCTGTCTCTTCTTCACGCCTAAACCACCGAACCGATTTGAATGAAATTTGGTACAGATATGGTCAGGGACCCGAGAAAGGACATAGGATAGTTTTCATCCCGGAAATCCTCCGGGAACGGGAACTATTATTCCACGCGGACGAAGTCGCGGGCAAAAGCTAGTGTTATAGATAAATTACACTCCGACACAGAAAAAAAAAACAATCGTGCTCATCACACAAAATATGTCCTGGGTGGGAATCGAACCCACGACTTCTGGCTTAGCAGTTAGGGCCACTAACCACTAGATCAACATGCCAGTCACTACTATATTAGACTGCCAGTCACAATTAGAGGTTGCAATCAAATATTCGAATATTCGAATTATTCGAATACTCTTGCCAAATTTATATTCGAATAGTAAATAAATATTTATTCGAATATTCGAATATTACCATAAAAAAATATCAGTTTAAAGTCTATGTTGATAGAGCTTGAAAATTGTTGTTGGCAGCACTGCTTGACTCGATGCCATTTTGTCACTTACAGAACATGTGTAAAGTGGTGCATTGTCTTTTTTGAAGTGATTTTATATACTTTTATTTTGTTTTTATTACGAGTATTAAGGAAAGAGAACGACTTTAAAATTTATTTAAGAATTTTATAATAATGTAAATCTGTTTTTTTTCCGAATTAATTTTTTTTTTTGGTGAGTGGGAAATCATCCAATGACTGCTCCCGTCTTGGGTGCGGCGGGAGGTCGTGTCAGACTCTTACTGACTAAAACCCACTCATGTTCCTTCGATTGCCCTTTATGTTCCAGGGTCACGGTAACTGTTATAAACATAACATTCCGCAACCCCGGAATTAATATTGACGAATTTGATTTTTAGTGGCATGTGATAGTTTTTCTTTTTATTATTAACGAGCGAGAGAGAGATGCTTATTTTGTTCTTATTATTAACAGGAGAGTTAAATTTGTTTAAAAATGTTATAATAGGTTAATCTGATTTATTTCCGAATTATAATTGATGAATCTGATTTATCAGTGTAAAATTGCATATTATGAAAATAATACTGTAACGTTTTCAACCGACTTCAAAAAAAGGAGGAGGTTCTCAATTCGACTGTATTTTTTTATGTTTGTTACTCGACTTCTCGAAGACGCCTGGACCGATTTCAAAAATTCTTTTTTTAATCAAAAGGGTATGCTCGTCATTTGGTCCCATTGTCATCAGGTCAGGATCTAATGGTGGAAACCTTGAGAAATTGAGGGCATCTCTAGAAAATTGTAGGCGAGCATCGGGTAAAAACTTAATATTAATGTGTATATCTGATGAGACTACAATACCATGGAGGTTTAGGGCAGATCTGATGATGGAGATGACGGAGAATCAAGGGAACTCCTCAACGGTACATCTTAGCTACATCGTCTTTGGGCTTATTTTATTCGTGATGACAAGATCTTTACACCGAGATGGGTTATGACTGCCACTGCAAGCTCCGTGATGCAGGTGCAGTACAGTTTAGGGAACTCCTTAATGGTTGATAGCAGCTACATAGTGTTTGGGCTTATTTTTTTTGTGTTGATGAGTAATTTACACCGAGATTGATTATACTGCAGATTCGATAGTGCAGAAAAAATACACTTTAAGGATATCCTAAATGGTTTGTAGCAGCTACCTCGTGTTCCAGCTTCACTGAAGTGAACTTAAAACTGAAATTGGTTATGATTTGTCGTTTTAAATCGATGATTTATTAAATGGAGCACATTCAGTAGAATGAGTTTTATTGTATATTGTCTGCGTTGTTAAACGTTTGATGCTTTTTTACGCTTGGATGAAACTATTGGTATGAAACTTGGTATGGACATTGACAGCCTGGATACTTTAGTTCGACACTAAAAAGCAAAAAATAAAAAACTTTTTACAAAAAAATATTAACCGCCTTCAAAACTAAAAACATAAAAATAACTAAAATTTCGGAAGTCGGTGGCAACACAAACTGACTGGCAGAAAAGATAAGCCACCGACTTCCGAAATTTTAGTTATTTTTATGTTTTTAGTTTTGAAGGCGGTTAATATTTTTTTTGTAAAAAGTTTTTACGACACATTTACGTATGTATATGATACTTTTTGTTTTATTATTAACAAGAGAGAAAGACATTTATTTTGTTTTTATTATTACCGAGAGAAATATTTTTAAATTTATTTATAAAAAATAAATTGTTTTGATTAACATTTTCATGTTTAATTGTTTTAAAATTTTGTTGAATAAGTAAATAATTATTGTGCTAGGTTTACTTATCTGCATAAAAATATAGTTCCTAAAGCAATAAACGCTGATATTGTGTTTATTTAAATTTTTTGTAATATTTGAATAGAATTCGAATAGCACTGAAAAAATATTCGAATATTCGAAAATTAAAATTATCGAATTTTTGCAACCTCTAGTCACAATCCTTGATTGTGGAGAAACTGACAGCAACCGTATCGTGTAATAGGCGCCTAAAAATACGTATGTTGCTACAAATATGTGATGGCGGTCAATTAGTGGCAAGTCTTAATTAGCTAGATGTAGTAGTGACTACATCTAACACAATAGAACAATGACCAAAGGTTTCTGAGTGCAGAAACCTTTGGTCATTGTTCTTCCACATATTGTTTTAATAGGTGCCTGTTATCATTCCGTTTATTAATTTAGAAGACAATTTTGTCCGTTATTTATGCGTAGGTACCGTTCATCAGAGTTAGTCACGTTGTCCCAAAAATACACACATCAAAAGTGTCTAGGGATATTTCAATTAAACCTAAATTACTAAAATTCTATTAACTTTTTGTTAAAACATGTACACATTAAAATAAACCTTGTTTAATAGACTATTTAATCTGATAATAAACTTTTAGATAAAGTTAAATTTAAAAAAAACTTAGAAGAAGAGGAAAAACTCACACAAAATTTCAATCTTAACTTTATTTTTGAAACATCAAAACTCAAACAAAACAACAATTTTTTTTATAAAAATTCTTGAAAACTTAAAATTAATATTCCGTGGATCCACCTAAGACTCTCCTGACACATCTGCAGCGGTTCTGCATACTCAAAACAAGGGTGTCAATATCCTGTTGTGGAATACTGTCCCATAATTGCCGTTTCTGAAGCCATGAAGACCAGTCAGAGCGTTATATCCAGGCTTTGGTCATGTTATCGTGTCACGGAGGAAGTGGTGGAACGGCACCGAGGACCTCAACGCATTACAACACATGTACAGGACCGATTCATAGTAAATGCTGCACAAAGTCAACTAAATGCAGCGGCGAAGCAATTGGTTCAAAGGCTACAGAGAGAGTATGGTTTGCTGGTAAGCGGTCAAAGTTTGAGAAGGCGACTGCATGAAGTCAATTTACGTGCTCGTAGGCCATTTTGGGTATCAGCACTAAGGAGAGGTAATCGAGGAAGAAGATTACAATGGGCTATTGCACACGAAAACTGGAACCATTCTCAATGGTCACTTGTGCTTTCCACTGATGAATCTAGGTTTGGATTTCATCCTGATTCGCGAAGAGTACGCGTTTGGAGAAAACCTGGACGTTGGAATCGACTGCAGCACCCACAACAAGTTCATGCATATTAAGGTGGCACGATTATGGTTTGGGCAGGAATTCGTCTCGGCGGTAGAACGGACCTCGTTTGGATACAAGGCAATATGACTGATCGAAAATACCGAGATGAGGTGCTAGAGCCTGTAATCTTGCCCCACAGACAGCAAATGGGACAAAAATTTCCAGCTAATGCACGACAATGCCCGTCCACATACGGCGCGTATCGTTACAAGTTGGTTACAACAGCATGTTATCCAAGCTTTAGACCGGCCTGCACAATCCCCTGACTTAAATCCTATTGAGCATGCCAGGAATATGCTTCAGAGAAGAGATCGTAGGAATTTCCCTGTTGATATTGTGCATCAAAACCAGCTTTTCTTGCATCTTAGCAGGATTTGGGACAGTACTCCACAACAGGATATTGACACCCTTGTTTTGAGTATGCAGAACCGCTCCAGATGTGTCAGGAGAGTCTTAGGTGGATCCACGAATTATTAATTTTAAGTTTTCAACAATTTTTATAAAAAAAAAAAAAAAATATTTTGTTGTTTAGGTTTTGAAATTTCAAAAATAAAGTTAAATTGTAATTTTGTTCAGTTTTTCCTCTTCTTCTAAGTTTTTTTTTAATTTAACTTTATCTAAAAGTTTATTATCAGATTAGATAGGCAATTAAACAAGGTTTATTTTAAAGTGTAGGTGTCTTAACAAAAAGTTAATAGAATTTTAGTTAGTTAGGTTTAATTAAAATATCCCTAGATACTTTTGATGTGTGTATCTTTCTAAGCGCTCTGCAAATCTAATGTTATTTTATTATTTCACAAGACACATAAGTTATCACGCAACTTGTACCATTTGTTTACCAACCTTACGACCTCAGATTAGGAAACAGAAGGCAGATAAATAGGGCGGAACACCGCGAGTGAGGCAAACAAAGCCAATACAAGACCAAAAGCGAATACAAAGTCTAGTCAGTACGGCACGCCGCATGAAGCGTCGCATCGTTCGTCCGACACAGAGACCATTTTTAGGGTTCCGTAGTCAACTAGGAACCCTTATAGTTTCGCCATGTCTGTCCGTCCGTCCTCGCTTAATCTCTGTAACCGTTAGCACTAGAAAGCTGAAATTTGGTACCAATATGTATATCAATCACGCCGACAAAGTGCGCCGAAAAAATTGGAAAAAAACGTTTTATTAGGGTAGCCCCCCTATATGTAAATAGGGAAGTGGTTTTTTTTTTTAATTACAACCCTGACGTGTGATATATTGTTGGATAGGTATTTCAAAATGAATAGGGGTTTACTAAAATCATTTTTTGATAATGTCAATAATTTCGGAAATAATCGCTCCAAAAGGAAAAATCAAAGCGTCCCCCCCCCTCTAACTTTTGACCCGTAGGTTTAAAAAATATGAAAAAAATCTGGAAAGTTGAACTTTATAAGGACTTTCTAGGAAAATTATTTTGAACTTGATAGAAAGAACAGTTTTTGTACAAAAAAGACAAAAAGGTTATACAAAATAATTTTTGCGTACTTAGTATGTCAACGTAACAAATAGCTTTTTTTTTAACTTATAAGTAGGTTCACTTATTGTGACGGACGGGAAACTACGGAACCCTACATTGAGCGTGGCCCGACACGCTCTTGGCCGGTTTTTATAATTGAAAATAATGCTGTCCGGTGTATTCAAACATTGTAAAAATTGTTCCCAAAAATAAAAGAAAGAAGATGGTACTTATAAATAAAATAAAAAAATAGTTTTTATTTCAGGAATAAAATGAAATTACATTTTACATTTCCCATAGTTAAATGAATTATTAAATTAATAGTTAGATAAATTTAAATTTCATAGATTGATTACATTTACATTCAATTTAATTAAAATAGTCACTTATTATCATTATGATAATGAAATAAACTAATAAAATTAAATTACATTCAGTAAGGATATCTTACGTAGTACATAGATGGTGCTGTATACAGACGTCACAATTTCATTATTACATTTAGTAAGTCTCGAATGGAATGAATTCTCATTACAGCATAGAAGTCATTTACCCTGTTCTTATATCTTTTCATAGGTAAATATTGTTTTTTTTTGCCTTTTTGGTTATTATTTTACGTGATTATTGTTACTTGACATCTTGGAACACAAAACCTCAACAAAATCTGCGAATGTTGCTAGTTTATTTTGAAATATTTATTGGATTCAGGATTATCGATCTGATCTTCTCGAAGATTGATTTATAGCCAGGCGATTCAAAATTATTCAAAATTCAGACCATTTACAGGTACTTACTTATGAATTGTCAAAGAGTCGGTCGGTTAGTCAGAAAAGAAAAGTGACGCTAATTGCCTGTTCCAAAACGTAGATCTCTATGGAGAAGAACAGGCAAGAAACTCCACGGACACTTTTTTAAAAAATATCATGTTTTACAAAGTCTTGGTTACATTTTCTTTTTGTTGCTTCTACATGTGAAAACAATGTATGTAATAAAATAAACAAATACTTACAAAATTATAATAAAAAGTCATGGCAGTTAAGAGATGACCCATCTCAACTGATAGCGCCCGTTCACGAGCATGACGCGTGGCATCAGCACCATTTAGCTCAACCATATCGAAGGGAACCGAATGATCCAACGCATTCGCCACCATCAGCGAGACTTTTTGAGCGAGCATGACAATGCTCCTAACCGCCATGTCTATTTGTGTCAGTAGAAAACTATCGTAATAAATCACTGCATGGTAATGGTACTCACATTTACAAAAATTCAAATAGGTATGCATCTAAATTACACAAACCAAAGTTTTGTACTGTAAATAAATATAAATAAGTGAAATCTAATTACCTTTAAAAATAATAATAATAACGATCTAGAATATTCATGTCAAAAATAAAGGGGACAAGAAAAATTTTCTATCTTCCAATGATTAAAATTTCTAATTTGTGAGCTTATGTGGAGCAGGACCAGCATTTAGCCAAGCATGTTTGTCATTGATATAATCTTCTAACTTATAATAAGCTTGATTACATAGCGTGCGCTTAATGCATGTTTTAATCTTTTTTTTTTGATGATTAATCGATTTAAATAATAATAATAATTCATTTATTGATTCAAGCAACCATGGACTCATTATGTTCTAATACAAATACAATGTCAATAAATTAAATACAAATTCAAAATAATGTCAATAAAATAAATACAAATACAAAAAATGACAAATTAATTAAATTAAAAATAAAACAACGTATTTAACGGAATGCCTGCGATTTTCGCCGACATACTCTAATTAGGCTACTTCTGAAATGTACCGTAGTAACTACAACAAAGCTAGATTATTTACATTGAACGAGATTAGTTTCGTGTTACATCAATAAAATCAAAAGTGGTAACTTGTGAAATAAGAATGTGGGTAGGTAATAGGTGCCGGGGTTGCGGAATGTTTATAATAGTTACCGTGACCCTGGAACATAAAGGGCAATCGAAGGAACATGAGTGGGTTTTAGTCAGTAAGAGTCTGACACGC
The DNA here is from genome assembly GCA_033675125.1 of Athetis lepigone. Classification (NCBI taxonomy): domain Eukaryota; kingdom Metazoa; phylum Arthropoda; class Insecta; order Lepidoptera; family Noctuidae; genus Athetis; species Athetis lepigone. The sequence goes on along the minus strand of CM066215.1, from coordinate 1,422,434 downwards.
CCTCCCGTCGCACCCAGGACGGGAGCAGTCATTGGATGATTTCCCACTCACCAAAAAAAAAAAAGGTAGGTAATAGGTATTTTGTTTATTTTATTGTTGGGTAAGTAAGCGTTCTCTGATTTGTTTACATTCTTTCTTATTCTTAATACAATACGAGTTCATCTGTTCTGTAAGTGTTTACAACCTAATAATCTAAAAAATATTATTATTTATATGATCATAGACAGTTAGAATTTGGAATCTGTAAACTAATTATTTTTGTAATATATTAATTTATTAAATATCCCGTTTTTTTAATTTGCAAACTATTTTTTCAATCGTTAACCTGACAATTACAAACACAACAAAGTAGATTTACCTTAAATTGATTTTTATTCAAATAGAACAGATAAGATCGAAATATTATGGGTATTTTTTCATTACCCTGGCAACCCGAACGCACACAGAGGCAACGTGTTCTTACAGTGCTGTCACGGCACGCACACATGTCTAACAACTTGCCGCACGGTGATGTCCCGCGCTATCTATCTGCCTTCTGTTTTCTAATCTGCCCCCCTAGACAAGTGGCATTGTAGAATAGATAGCGAAACGAAAACGATTGTCAAATGTGAGATGTCAAATTGTTTAGCGAAAGCTTATGTCAGTTTTAGTTTTCTATTCTACAATGCCACTTGGCTAGGCCCTCTGAGCTTTCGACGACCAAACGACAGCCGGCTGTCGCGCTGCTATTGTCTTTCTATTGTGTCTCGAATAGAGGTTGCAATCGAATATTCGAATTATTCGAATACTCTTTCCAAATTTATATTCGAATAGTAAAAAATATTTATTCGAATATTCGAATATTACCAAAAAAAATATCAGTTTAAAGTCTATGTTGATAGAGCTTGAAAATTGTAGTTGGCAACACTGCTTGACTAGACGTCATTTTGTCACTTACAGAACACGTTGTTATTTATGTGTAAAGTGGTGCATTTTCTTTTATGAAGTGATTTTGGATACTTTTATTTTGTTTTTATTATTAAAGAGAGAGAACGACTTTAAAATTGATTTAAGAATTTTATTCTTAACATATCTGATTTTTTTCCGAATTAATATTGACAAATTTGATTTTTTAGTGACATGTGACAGTTTTTCTTTTTATTATTAACGAGTGAGAGAGAGATGTTTTTTTTTATTATTAACAGAAGAGTTGAATTTGTTATAAAATGTTATAATAGGTAAATCTGATTTATTTCTGAATTATAAATATATAATTGATGAATCTGATTTTTCAGTGTAATATTGCATATTATGAAAATAATACTGTAACGTTTTTACGACACATTTACGTATGTATGTGATACTTTTTGTTTTATTATTAACAAGAGAGAAAGACATTTATTTTTCGTAGAGGCAACCCCTCGCCCGGCGCTGGTACAGGCCATGCTTCGGGGCGCGACGAAATGGGATGCCGTCGCCTCCTTCTGCGAAGCAGTCAGGCTAGTGAAGGAAGCGGCGGCGCGCGAGAGGCAACGACGAGCCTCTCGCCCCGGTCTAAGACCCATGCGAAGACGTCGAGAGTCGCAAGACGACTACCGACCACAGTAGGCGCGGTTCTGCGGATGGCGAGCGATGGGTAGCTCGCCGCCCGGCTAGGACCAGGACCGCGTCGACGGCGCGTTTTGTTCCACGCGCGCCTCAAAGAGAAGAAGTCAGCACAAGAAGGGGCCTAACAGGGCCACGCCTGCCGGGGTTGCGGAATGTTTATAATAGTTACCGTGACCCTGGAAGATAAAGGGCAATCGTGTTCCTCACATGAGTGGGTTTTAGTCAGTAAAAGTCTGACACGCCCTCCCGCCGCACCCAGGAAGGGAGTAGTGATGATTTCCCACTCACCAAAAAAAAGACATTTAGGTATTTTGTTTTTATTATCACCGAGAGAGAGACTTTTCAATTTGTTTAAAAAAAATATAATTGTTTCGATTAACATTTTCATGTATAATTGTTTTAAAATTTTGTTGAATAAGTAAATAATTATTGTGCTAGGTTTACTTATCAGCATAAAAATATAATTCCTAAACCAATAAACGCTGATATTCTGTGTTTTATTATTTTTTCTTAAATATTCGAATATTCGAATAAAATTCGAATAGCACTAAATAAATATTCGAATATTCGAAAATTAAAATTATCGAATTTTTGCAACCTCTAGTCTCGAATCACGTTTGTTCGAAGGTTTAAAATTTAAAAGTTTACGATCTGGTATTTATACTTATTTCTCAAAATCAAAACTTGATCCAAATGATGAGGGTAAGGCTGAGGCTACAGTAGGCAGCGATTTGCGATGCGACTGGAAGAGCGAAACGAGATAAACATGGAATGGCTACATTATAACCGAAAATCTGGCGTATATTCGATTCAACTCCGCTGATACGTCGATGTAGCCGGTGCCGCGATTACAGAAATGTAGTTCCTGTCGCAGAAATAATCAAAGATCGCTAGTAATATTTGATGAACGGTGTAGCCATTTAGTGAGAATTCATGTATTTGTTTCAATCGCTCGTGCGTCGCAGTTCGCGTCGCAGCCTAGTGTAGCCTCAGCCTAAGATATAAACTTTTAGCTGACCAATTAAAACCATCTCGTTATTGTTTTAAATACTAATAACAGTCGTACAATTTAAGTGAACATAAATACATATATCTATTTCATGATATTTATGTTAGTAGCGACTTACTAACTAGAACGTTAAATAAACCTCACTTGGGTCAGTTTACATTTCAATGACATATTTTACATTCACACGATACACTAACTAGACCACAGTAGCAAAAACATGATGTAATAGTAGATTAGTAGCCAAGGGCCGTAAGGCATCAATAAGCGAGACGACGAAAAAAAGTAATTAGTCCGTCATTCCATCCATTCCAACCACATCCATTCCATCAACAGAGATTGTTAAAAAATTTTGGACACGTATTTTTTCTTTTTTCTCGTAAACGAAAAATGACGACGATACAGTGCGTTGAAGTTGTGCGTGACGTCACGATCAGATACAATTTTTGCATTACGGTGACGTCAAAAGCCCCCACTCTCGAACTTTGATGCTCTTTAACTTTGTATTTTTTTATTATTTTGATGAAGCAAAAAATACGTGTCCCGTATTTTTGGCCGATCCACAAGACGGACTAAACAGAATGCTATTTTTTTTTTATGTTGTCGTCATCCCTATTGCAGCCCGAGATATTTATAGTTCGAGGGTGCAATTGATGCTTACACCCGAGTTAACTACTCTGCTTTACATCTCGATTGTGAGGTAAGTAGAAAAAACCGGCATTACAAGAATACAGCATTTTATTTGAACAACAACGAAAAGAACAACAAGATCGAAATTGAGCTTCGCCGTTCGATATTTAAAATTGATGACTATTATACTCATACGAAGACAAGGCTGAATAGCGAAGCGACCTCTTTTATCATTAGGCTGAATGCATGATGTATATTGCCAGTATGATGGTTAGATGTACGCGAACTGTTTGAAAGAGTGAAGAGATTTTTTTTTAATTACTTACCGCCCTAGGGCTTTTTTAGCTACATTATTTACCTTAGAGCGCTAATTGATTACCTACAAGCCCCATTTGGGGGTAATAAGGACCTACTTACCGAATATGAGAGATGTAAAATATATTAATTACCGATTTTATTAAACGTTGAAGTTTTTGGATGTTCGACTTAAAGGTAGTGGTCCATGGTTTACGATCATTTAGAATTCGATTTAGCATAGTACACCCGTTGAAACAGTCGCTTCTAAAAACAAAGAAAGGGAAAGAGTTATCAACTAGGGATTGCAATCCGGTCCGGCGGATCCGGTACGTTTTTGTTGCCTACCGGATTATCCCCGGATCCGGTGGCCGGATCCGGTAATTAAGAAAAACGCAATTTCTCTCATCAAAATCGTGCAAAAGTACTAAAAAACACGGCGTATGCAAAATCGTACAGTATCCATAAGCTATTGATTTAATTTAGTTTTTATGAACGGGTTAAACTTAATTTAAACCATAAATAATTCACTATTGTTTGTAGTCTTTGAGACTGATTATTATATTATGTAGGGTGTCTCAGTAAGAGTGCACTTTTCATTTCAAAATAAAAACAAGTATTTTATGATAGAATTGTGATATTTTTAATGTATTGTAAAGAAGACATGTTCCGGTTAATTATGGATTAAAATATCCGGCAAATGACCCCCACGGCTCCAATGATAAGCCATTACTCTTTTCATGAAATTTTCTATGACTTTTGCACAGAGATGTAGCTGTATCTCACCGATGACGCGTTGGATTTCTGGTTTGAGCTCAGGAATTGTTTCGGGTTTTTTCGCATACACCCAGAGATTTCACAAAACCCCAAAGAAAACGCACGGCGTTAAATCGCACAATCTTGGCGACCAGTTGACATAATAATTTCGTGAGATGATGTGTTTTGGAAATCGTTGCTGCAATAAATCGATTATTTAATGCGCGGTGAGGTTGCGCCGTCCTGCTGAAACCATTATATTGACAGTTTTTTCAAAATTGTTGACAAATCTTCGAATGGTTGGCTGAAAATTTGGCAAACTTTGCGAGCGGTTTCATTTTTGTAATGAGTTTTAACAATTATAACGCGTTGTTCTTTCGAGAAGCCCTCCATTTTAATAATCGGAATAAACAGAGGTGACAACTGTCAAATTTCAGAGTTGTCACATGCATGAGAAAAAAATATTCCAGTTTTAAAAAGTGCACTCTTATTGAGACACCCTTTATAATAACTGACGGAAAATAATCCATACTAATATTATAAATGTGAAAGTAACTTTGTCTGTCTGTCTCTTCTTCATGCCTAAACCACTAAACCGATTTGAATGAAATTTGGCACCGATTTAGTCTGGGACCTAAGAAAGGAGGTAGGATAGTTTTTATCCCGGAAATTTTGCGGGATCGGGAACTATATTCCACGCTGACGAAGTCGCGGGCAAAAGCTAGTTATAAATAAGGAAGAGTTGGTTTTTGTACAAATTCGTTTCTATTTTTCCCCGTAGATTATTTCACATATTATGCCATGAAGTTAGAAATATGCGCTATGTTGAACACCCAAAATACCAATCCGGCCGGATCCGACCGGATCCGGCGGAATTCTCGTGAATCCGGCCGGATTCAAAGTTGTACCGGATTGCAATCCCTATTATCAACTATAGACCAGTCTGGTTAGAACAATTAGTTTCATAAACACAAATTGGTTTGACCTCCTCCTGTGTTCCACAATAAAATATTGTTTTCTTAGTCATGGAATTTTAGTTCAATGGTTACTGTTACACCCGTATATTTAGGTCACTATGTGTGGCCTGAAACCGTATTTAGTTATTCACATGGTCTCGTATTACTACTACGTGCAAACTGCAATCCCATGGATCAAAATACAGTCTGCTGTACTGACAAGCAAAATTTAACTTTACACTATAAATTTAAAGTTCAATATAGCTGTTAAAGTGGGAAACAATGCTTGCTTGACCTCTGTTATTATTAAAGTCATCGTATACATGTCATGTGCTAATATTTATAAACTTTCTTATTATTATATTTAATTCCACGTGAGATTGTTCGTGTCATGGAGATGACTGCGTTTTAATTCGTGCCAATTGTATGTATGGTATTATTTTCCTGGGAATGCTTCCTGTTATAAGAGTACCTGAGAACGCTAAAAGAAGCTGATTTTTTCTAAATTCTTTCTATATCCATCTAATATAAATTTAAATAAATTTTAAAGATTTCGAGTAAGGGTGGAAGTTTGTTACTATTTCCCTCCAAAACTACTGAATGGATTTTGTTGAAATTTAACAGTTATTAGTCAGAAATAGTTCAAACACATAGGCTACTTCACATTACGTTATGACTCACGGGAGCGGAGCAATAACCAAAAACCTAACATAACAAGGATGAAAATGCCAAACCGCCAGCTCTAAATAATTCAAATTGTTATTAGAATCTTAAACTAACCTTCTAAATTCGACTATTGCTAATCTAAGGTCATGCACATGACTTGCACAGCTTGTAAACAAAGAAAAACCTATTATTGTAGTTAAAGGTTGTTCGTTGTTGAAACTACGATAAATATTTGTGTACCGTTCTCCTTTCCGTTCGGCGACTGACCCCACCGCGACTGGCGTCATAGGTTGTTGCCGTTAGCATACTATGCTCTAATTATAGATGAGAATTCACGTCTCTTCTATCCTTCTCATTTACATACTTTACGTATCTCGAGTCTTATCGGGGTTAGCGGATTGGGTGAGCCTACTTTTTTTGGGTCAATCCTACCACTCTATTCCCAACCACAGCAAATCCTGCAACAGTGGAGTCCACCAAAAAATCACCAATGCAGTGAAGCTCGACGGTTCCGATAAAACAATTTAACTGTCTTGGATGATGGATCCCGCGACGAAATTAGGAACGGGTAAGCCTACTAGAGAACAAGAGAGGTCCAGAGCCCCCGTTTTTTGACATGGTAGACCAACATGAAAATGGACCATAATAAATCTTTTTTTTTTCTTTATTACATATGGGCTTGCTCTTGGTCCCAGACTAGCCCGAGGGCATAGACGGGGCCTACGATGGAGCGAGCTCACCCAAAATATGCCTATGCACTCGTCTCTTGAATACATCCGGGTTATATGCATTGGGGAACACAGGCGCCGGCAGGTAATTCCATTCTTTTGCGGTGCGCATAATAAAGGAATTCGAGAAACGCTGCGTGCGGATACGAGGAATATCGACCAAGAAAGGGTGGTATCCCGCCGTACGTCTAGATGTCTGGTGGAAAAACGGAGACGGGGGAATGAGCTCGTGTAGCTCATGAGCACACTCACCGAAGTGCAATCTGTAAAACACCGCCAGACAGGCAACTTTACGCCGATGTGCTAGAGGTTGTAGTTGGGCTACCAGCTTCTTGTCGCCAATCAACCTCCTGGCTCTGCGTTCTACCGAGTCCAATGCGGCCAGTTGGTATTTGGCTGAGCCATCCCATAGGTGACAGCAATACTCCATACACGATCGGACTTGAGCTTTATAAAGCGTTAGAAGCTGTCCCGGCGTGAAATATCGCTTAACCTTGTTAAGGATGCCCAGCTTTTTCGCCGCAGTCAGTGCTTTGGACTCGATGAAAGTGCCGAAGTGTCGAAGTAGTAGTGGATCTTGTTAAAAGGGGAAGATTATCTTGGTAAAGCCGACCCTACCTAAAGTGGGAAACAGCATGGAGGAAAAAGAAGACGTATCTCGCCATGGGGACCCAGACCTCTGGAAGGCGTACGAGGAGCAAGCCAAATCGCAGAGGCCTCAAGCAAAACGCTTAATGAAATAAGACACCAACCGACGCGATTGTCTCTAGTATGCTCTTGTATCCAAGGAAAACCACCGGTGGTATTGGAGTCATTTGGAGTATTGCAGAACGTGGTAACTTAAAATAAAATCGACTAAGGGTTCGGGTTGCTAAGGTGGTTTGCTGTAATGTTGCTTTAGTTAATCAAGCTATGTATCCTAGTCTTAAGCAAAATCAAAGGTTTCTGTATCAATAAAGAATTTTTATTATTTATTAAGGAAATTGCTTATTATGCAAGTAAGATATTAAATCACTTTTATACGTCATATTTTTTGCCATAGGCTCTAGAAAGACTGTTTGTATACACATAGGTTGTTGCCGTGTTAGTATAGTACATGAAAGTACGCTCTAATTATAGATGACATGTGAATCAGCTGCAGTTCGTCTGTTCATCCTCCGCTACTTAGTTGTAAATGTCATGTGTGATTATGTCATTTGGCGAAATGATTGACTAATTCTTAATAAGAAATGTTTGCAAAACTGGCGAAGGGTAGTTTTCTATACTGCATCGATTGTATTGCTACCAATATTTGTTATTAATGGTTTAGGGTGCGGCAGTATTTAGACGACGTTCTACGAATTGTGGAGACAGCCAACTCTTAAGTATTCATGGCGATTTTTGACGGTTTACGGGACAAGATAAAGAACATCTAAGTTCCGGAGTGACAGCTACTGACGTCACTATTAAGTAAAAATTGTACCTAGTCGTGACGTCACGCGAAACTTCAACGCAGTATACCGTCGTCATTTTTCATTTACGAAAAAAGAAAGAAAAATGACGTGTTAATTTTTTTTAATAATCTAAAAGGCGACACGACAAAAAAGTAAGTAGTCTGTAACTGACAAACGTATTAACTCTTTGAGTGCAATAAGTACTACGTTCGTACCTAAGCTATTGTTAAAACTATTGTTATATTTTTAAATCGCACGACGGTTTAATATTACCATCGTATTAGTTTATCTTGAATAATAGAGTCGTTAACTGATTTTGTTGCACGCTCTTTCGAAATTACGTCTTAAACCTACACAAGGTACCTTATAAAGGAACGCCATATTTTTTACATTGTTTAACAATAGGTAGTTAGGTAGTATGCAGGTTTGTGCAGTGACCGATGTCGCAATGTACCAGTAGCACTGAAGGCCACGGTGCACTTAGGTTCATGTTACGTACGAGAACAATTGGATAACGACTGAGCCACGGTCAGTTAATTATATCTAATGAAGCAGGGTTTTCTGTTTTACTCTGAATAGCCAATTGCGATGAACAGTCCTTTTAAATAAAAGACGATGTTTGGTGTTGGTCTACTTGATCTACATCTAGTATAATTACTTTAATTATTTACTTTAAAGACACTGAGAAAGACTTTCATCTCAATTATATTCATCCGGAGATAAAAAAATCAAAAGTATATTAATAACTTTTTAAATTTCTCTTTCTATACTTTTCTCCCTAATTGTACTCATAAACATGTACGGTCAAGTACTCAGTTTTCAAAATGTCATGGTTAGTCAGGGTATTTATAAGTGACATTGTAGTTACCTGTGGAAGGAGGCCTGTAAGGCCTCACGTTGGGGACGGTGGTGGGAGAGGCGGGCGCGCGCGTGGAGTACTCATCATCATCCAGGAACACCTGCTCGCTCAGCTCCAGCGCAAGTTCCGTGTCGCTGCAAGGCAAACACCACTTTAAACTAAAGACAAATAGGTCCACAGTCGCTTGACCATGACCTGGATTGAACAATGATTATATTTATATGAGGGCTACTGTAACATCGCCCGTTAAGGCAGTTTTCACACTGAGCCGTCCCATACGTAGGAGCGCGGGACCTCGTTTTTTATCGTTGAACCGACTACTTCCACATTGGAACGGACAGCTAGCGGGAGCGGACCGGACAGATACTGCAGATTCTAAGTCGCGCCCGCAGATTCTCCGCTTGTGGTCAGGCCTTTAGCGAATGTTGGTAACATAAATGATGTCTGTATTGTGCGATCCCTACGATTATATATAACCCCACCTAGTGCAAACAAATGTGTCTTAGATCTTCGCCACACAGCAGCGTTAACGTCGTCAGTCAGCAAATTGGACAAGTCTGCAGGGCCGATTATAATTTAAGTTTTGTTGAGCAAACATTATTCACCTAATTAAAATTTATTTTTGAAACTATCGATCGGTTTATGAAGAAACTTAAATTACAAAGGACCTGCATGCCTATCTACTTTGCTGACTCTACACGGGTTGAAAATTTCAAGAAATTACCATTATTAAAAATTTGATCACACGAAAATCAAATAACGCTACATTAACGCTCCTGTGGCAAAGCCTTTAATAGTAAGTTAAAGAGAAAAATTAGATAAATAACACATTAACATTGTAAACAGGTGTATCATGCAACGATAGTGATTGTTTTGAAGTTCAGGGTCAATGCGGACAAGTCGGTGCAGATTAGTAACTGCCCTAGATGCACTCCTCTAAATATAGGTTACAGACTTTAGATAAATTAATTATTGTACGAGTATTATTACCATCGTGCAAATTTACGTTGTACCCTTTCAAGCATAATACAATATTATGCTTGAAAGGGTACAACGTAAATTTGCACGATGGTTGTATAAGAAAAGGTATGGCTACTATCCTTACTTATATCCTTCTTCATTTGTAGCTGGTATGGTTGATCTAGAGACCCTCAAGTTCAGGAGGGTGATGCAAACAATATTGCACTATCTATCAATAATGCACCACAAAGTAGACAACCCTGTAGTACTAGACATGGTGAGGTTACTTGTTCCTAAACGACTGGCGTGGAATGAGCAAGGGACAGTTGCGCCGAGGCGTCGGCCTCGCCTTTTGTGGTGGCCTCAGACGCGCACCAACTATGCGTCACATGCACCGACTGTTCGGGCACTGGGCCTTGTTGAGGATATGATCTCTCATGACAATGATATCGACATATTTGCTGACCACTTTAAAAAGCTATGTGCTAAAACCGAAACATTTGTCAATAATTATTTAATGTAATTTAATAATGATGTACTTTTGACCTAAATCTGTGACTTAATGTTCGTGAATATGATTGGTTTTTTCTTAAATATTTATGCTTTCCATAGCTTTTCCTATTGTAGAGATATTGACATATAGATTCTTTTTATTTCTTGATTTTACTTTATAATATTCTAGATTTTATGTATTTTGACATGTATTACAAATATTTGACATTTATTTATTTGACCATATTGTTGCATTGTATTATTATTATTTTTTTGACATTTTTTTTTTCTTATTTGTTCGTTCTTATTCTGTCAGATTTGTTCTTATATTATTAATGTTGTGTTTATCTTAATTAACTAGCTTACTGGCGTCTTGGTACTCACTGTAAGCCAGTAAGTGGACGGTTTAAATAAATAATTATTGAGAAGATAAGTCTGGTCTGTCTGACTGTTTGTATATCCATCTATCGCTATCGGGGTTTAACCACCTAATAGAATTTGATGGATGATAAAGAATAAGCCTAAATATAAATGAGACCTTTCTAGAGGGCTTTTAGTTTAATCGCAGCAGCAACGAATGAAGTCGCGGGTAAAAACTGGTTAAAAATATACCTAAATTACTATCTCCTTCATGGCCCTTTCCCTGGGAGGTTTGATTTCCGCACTCAGTCTTCTAAGTCCGTTATTCGTGTAAAAAAAATCTATATATTTAAATTGTTTTTGGCGAAAATAGAAAGAACAGCGCGTGGTAACATACCAATAACACTCTAAATTTTAATAACAAACCATATAACTGCACGGTACAGTATAAACAGCTGTTATCAGCGAGTGCAAACTGATGTACGAATCCGTCAGATAGCGGTTATCAGTGATGGTAACCATAGCTTGCGTTATCTTGCGCTGGAATGATGGTTGATAAACTGATAAGCGAGAGGTGTGTCCTGCCTATGGTTTAATGGACTTACGAAAAATAAAAATGAAAGTTAAAAATACGACTATGAAAAATAATGTACCTATTGAAAATCAGGAGTAATTTTAGTATCGCAATTGGTTGGTTTGGTTTTATTAGCACCTGATAAAAAAGAGAGGTATTGTAAGTTTTACCGTGACTTATGTGTATCTGTAATAATATAAAAAAAAATTGCACATTAAATAATAAGTACGTAATTTCATCTTGCATTCACGTATGTTATTTATTTCTTTTAAAGTCAAATCATTTATTCCTATTCGACCAAAAAAGGCCCTTTTAGATGTCATTTACATAACAAAAAATAGTTGCCAATAAGGAGGAGTAAGGATGACGACAGCATTAAAAAAATGGCATTCTGTTTAGTCCGTCTGATAGATCGGCCGAAAATACGGGACATGTATTTTTTGTTTAATCAAATTAATTCTAAAATACAAAGATAAAGAGCAACAAAGTTTCAGAGTGGGGGCTTTTGACGTCACCGTCCTGCAAAAATTGTATCTTATTGTGACGTCACGCGCAACTTTAACGCACTGTACCGTCGTCATTCTTCGTTTACGAGAAAAAAGAAAAAATACGTGTCCAAAATTTTTTGATAATCTATCTGACGGACTAATTACTTTTTTTTGTCGTCTCGCCTATTCCAACGTCTAAAATATTGTTTCGTATAGAGAAGAACGGGCATGAAACTCCATATTTGCTCAAATAAACCTCTCAACGACCAAGCGACAGTCGGCTGTCGCGCTGCTATTGTCTTTCCATTGTGTCTCGAATCACGTTTGTTCGAAGGTTTAATTATGAACGATACAAATCCGAAGAATTAAGCTACTTTTCTTGCTGACCGGATAAATAAACGACAAACATAGCCAAGACTTAAATCCAAGAAATGAGGAAAATACAATGACACTGACATTCTCCGACTTGGCAGCAGGCCAAAAAGTTTCATTTGATTTACGGGAAAATCCATTCATAAAATTATTCTCGTTTTTCTCAATAACAGCGACTTATCTTTAAATACAAAGAAATTGTCTTTAGATACTGCCTATCAATTTTATTTTCCGAGAACACTTGAAACTACTAAATTATGTGTAAGCAGGCCCTAACTTTTTGGTCAACCGTTCAACATATTTACGTTTTTTTTTCGATTTTGGGTCCCATAGTAAAATTTTCGGGTTTCTAGTGAACCTAAACCAGGCTATTAGTAGGTACTACTATTGGTAGGTGTCTAATGTCAGTAGAAGAGAACGTAGTTTTAATTTTTTGGTTTAAGAAGTAAAAGTTTTTATTGTTTCTATTATTTTTTTCAAATTTTTTAAGTCAGTACCTACTGACCTAACATTAGACACACGATTGATCCTATAAAAGTTCCGTTTTTCCTTTCTAAGCGTTTTTCATTGGTATATACGGAAACTTATAAATCAGTTTATTTAGACGGTTGACAATGGATGAGAAAAATACACAGATAAAAAATTGTTTTATGAAATAAATCTATTGTGCGTGTTGGAAACTTTTTTCTTTTATTTATTAACGACTTTAGTGAGATTTACCGGCTGTTACTGCTGTTATGTAAATAGGTATACCTAGATTGTGGAAAATTACCAATAATTGTTTGTAAATAAAACCAAGGTCTTAACTAATTTCATTGATTTGTTGCAGGTTTAGAATTTAAGTATAATGGTGATAAACATACATATTATGTATATTGAAGTGGGAAGATTGATTTGTCTTAACCTTCCAACGACCAATTAATTAATTTCATATAAAAAAAATAAAAATGACGATCTTTGCGACAGTTACTTTTAATCTTTTAATATAAATTTTTACATTTTGATTTCCTATCTCTAGACCAAGAATCTTGCAAAGCTTTTATATTTTTATAGATAATATGTGTCCTTAAAAGTTTAGACAATTTGTTGTATATTTACGATGATATCTTAGGTATAAGACAGCCACAAATGGTATTCAATTTTGAATTAAATTTATTTATTTCAGATAATAAAATCCATAAAATTGTATAAATCTATTCAAATAAAAAATCAGTGGTACATAAAAAGAAATACTATTGTTTAATCTTATGTGAATAAATAGTAAAATTTACTTATAAATAAAAAATGATGATTTAAATACCTAGTTTGGAATCAAATATACGTATAATTTACTGAAATATTAATATACTTTACGGTTGTGTAGGTGTTAGTATCACTTTCTCATAAAAGTTCATGCAGTAAAAGTTATCAGACGATGTTGTTAATGTGTATTTATAGCAGTTTATTAATACAGCACACAGCACAGAAAGACACAGTGATGCAAAAACTAAATATTTGTTAATAAAATAATATTCATACATAATACCAGCCTTTTATAATGTTACCAAAGATCACCACACCACACTTGCCACACCATTTTACAAGGCAGTTTCATAAGTCATTTACAAGTAAAATAATAGAATCTAGTCGGCCATTCTAAAAGGTTGTTTCCTGAATGTGAATTATATTAGTAGCTGCACTATTATAAATGATTTATTATTCCTTATGAAAGGAAGAAATATAAATTACTAGCTTTTGCCCACGGCTTCGCTCGCGTTAGAAAGAGAAAAAAATTAGCCTATGTTACTCTCCACCCCTTCGACTATGTCCACTTAAAAAATCACTTCAATTCGTTGCTCCGTTTTGCCGTGAAAGAAAGACAATCATACAGACAGACAGACAGACACACTTTCCCATTTATAATATTAGTAAGAGTATAATATTTTTTCTTCCTATTTGTAACATTGATTAATAAGATATAATTAAGAATTCATAGGGCAGTAATAAGATGCCTTGGTATGGTGCCCTGGTTCTAGCTTATGCTAGAAGCAGTGGCTTATCTAGGGAACTTAACATGTATCTTGCTTTTTAGTAATTCAAGGCCTCTGTTGCCGTGGGGTCCCATATTTTTGTAACAGATATTGTAACTATAGTCCATGGCTAGAGGACTATGTCGTTCTAAGTTAAGCAGCTGTAAGTGCCTTAAAAATCATCAACTTCAACTTTTATATTTATTATGGCAATCCACCGAATTTTCGGTGATTTCTGCCAATGTCCAGTTTGAAAATAATATTTCAGTTTAAATGACAATTGTATGGTTATTAAATTATAGTATCGAGATCATACACATGTTCTTATAACCAAGAACACGAGATGACTCTCTTAAAAACCATCATAATAATACTTAAATAATGATTTCGAAGACTATGAGTACAATCTGTCAATGCCTACTTGCATCAATGAATCATTATTTATAAAACAGACAAAATAATACAAGATAATACTTATCTTGTTATGAATCAATTGATAATGTTTCACTCAATTGAATCTGATATTTTGTATTTACAATCAATATTTACATCATCAGTCATGCTTGGTTAGGTATTCGAATATAATTTTACAAACAATAGCAAATAACTGTCCGAGTTAATAAAAGAACTGGGTATTGTTCAATTTTAAATTAATGAGTAACTTTCCATAGTATATTACTGATATAGAACTATACTTTTCTACACTTTCAATGACTCTAGAATTATTGGTACAGTAAAAAATAGTTACTGAAGGAAATCTACAGTATTGTCAAATGTTGTAGGATAGGTATTGCAGTATATGTGACTGCCAATTAGATAAAGTTGTGAGCAGATTCTGGCTACAAATAGTGCTAATAGTGGTCACAAAAAGATTCCCATATTGTAGGAAACTCATTCTCACAAGGACAGTGTTTGTATTTGGCCTTAAGATATAATATATTGAGATAATGATAATTATATGTAAGTTCCAACCTCTGTAGATAATCCGATTCTCTTTTACAGCTAAACCAGTGAACTGAATTTTATTCAATTTTGTACAGACAGATGGAGCTCGAGTCTTTAGGAAGGACATAGGGTTCTTTCAACTTGGGAGTTTTAATGCATGAACTACTAAGTTATAAAGCTGCAGAAAAAAAAGTAAACAATAAAATATATTCACAGTCCTATTGTTACTAAATAAAGTTGTTTCTCTGTCTCTCCCCATGCTGTGATGTTTATTTACAACATTATCAGTTTGTTATTAACATTGCTATGTTGTTATTTTAACTGTTAGTGTTATTCTTATTTACCTCTGTTTCATTTTATGTTAAAACATGCTGTTAATATAAATATGATTTAGAAATTTTAGAGTAAAATGTTAATGTGTTACACATGTATAAAAAGATGTGTTTGTTAATTAAAAAACCATTTAGATATGAAATAAACCCAAAATAATAAAAGAGCAATCAAATCTTACTCATTATTTATAACATTCTAGGTCAAGTTTATCCAAGGCAATTGTTTTTAATTTTGTATAGAATCAATAATCCTTTGGTCAGACATCGTCACATAAGGTCACAAACTAGAATAGCCTAGATAATAAGAGCAGTAAAACCACACTGCTAATTTAATTTTAGATCAAGGTTGTTTAGATAAACTTTTCAATTAATTTGTAAATCAAATTAGGTACCTACTTAAATGTCAGGAGGGTTTTTCTCAGTATTTTAAGCATAATAAAATCATGCTATACTGTCATGTCAGTCTTATTATCATTTTGATTAAATTTATCACTCCAAAACTGATAAAATAAATGCAACAGTGATGTTGTGCTTATTCATACATGATAATCATGTTATGAAGGTCGTTGCCAGTGTTTATATTTTTTGTTTAATCTAGATTAGTCAACAAACATGTTCGTGTGTGTACTACATCTACAAAAAAAGCTGCTGGCCACAGAGTGAGGACAGTGACCACTCCTGTGCTAAAGCAACATAATATAACACATCTCTAAGCACAAGTAACATAAAATGCGTGTGTTTACTGCACAGAAGCCGGCTGCTAGTCACACAGACGACCTAACATCGTACTGAGAACAATCATCTTACGGGTTTGGGAAGATCAATGAACCTGTCTCCATATCTTGAGTTGCCGACACTGGGCGCGCTAGACGGCGTGTTTGGTCACGTTCAGTGCCGACCACGTGTTCCCTCGACACGATTATTCAGCGAGAAGCGAGCTGCCAATGAACTAAATGATTTTCTAAAAATATCACAATGCGTGCAGAGGTTATAATGCAACGTTGCTTCCACGAATTATGATATATTATGATTAGCACAAACACACGACACGCGAAAACATCGCGAAGACTGTACGATGACTAAGCCAACACCGAAAAACGATTCTTCAACAGCGCGTTTTTTATAACACGAGCCAGCTGTTTAAACAAACATTTCAGAAGGTTAATACACTCGCTTTACCTATCGGAGCTGGCAGAGCTGGGCGTTTCAAATTTATTCAGCTTCCCAGCCATCACTTATAGCAACTTGATCTGATAATTTTATTGTGAAAACAGTGCTAATTTGGTAAAATTCACGACTTGTATGCACACGCAAGTAGATAAATTGACGTTAGTCCGTTCAGAAACTGCGTCATCGCATCTTGGATACGTCAATCGTCGGTCGTCGTCTTGTCAAAACTGAAATCAATAAAAATAAAATGGTGGTTTTGAAAATATATAACAATTTAGATAAATTAATAATAAATTATTGTTACTTATTATTATTTGCAAGCAAGTCGGTTTTGTATTACTTGAATCCATTATTTATTCTTTATCACTTTCAAACTGTCTTCCGTTTCTGAACGCAGATCACGTTCCATTGCACGGGTTGCTCGTATATAAACGTTTTTAATACCTAATAATAAGTTCAAAACTTAAATCAATACCTAATTTGTTTTACAAAAATATTTAATAAAACATGATAATTGCAAGCTATTTTTATAATAGGGTATTACACTCTTTTTTTTAAAGTTGTTCAAATAACTCCTACAGTACTAAGAAACCACTAAAAAAAATCCTAAATTTTTATTTAAACGCTAAGTACCCTAAAAACGCTTTTAAAAATTGTATTTCCAAGTTTCGCGCGGAAATTTCCAAAAACGGAATACGCCGTGGGCGTGGTTTTGCTTTGGCGATATGACGTCCTCACGTCGTGTAAATAAACAAATGCGCTGTGATATTTTACATCATTATTATTGTTTTTATCTAAAAAATTAGTTACTGTTCGACTTACTGTTGGTGTGCGTTCCGGAATGCAAAAACACAAGTGTGATAACATCGGAATAATTGTGAATCTAGTGTTAACTGATTCAAATTTAAGAAAAACTTAGTTAAAAGTTGTGGGAAGAGTATTCCAACTATTACACCATAAAAACCCGTTTGTACTGTAGTAAATATCACTTTGATGTAAGTACCTATGTGCTTTAGCCATCAAAAATATCTTTCACAATAACTTCCATGAAAAAGTATATTTTTATAATAAAGATCGTATTAGGAGGTTATAAATAAAACTAATAGTGACGTCTAGTTGACACTGTAGACAGTCGACAGCAGTCACTGTCTGTGGTCTGTATTTCGGTGTGTTCAAGAACAGATAAAAAAAACTGAAAACTTTGAATTGAATTTTAAAAAATATTTTCTAGTTTTATGAACTAAAACTAACACTGTTCGGCTGCTTTTTGCATAAGCTATCTCAATAATATATTTTTAGATTATTTCTCTTATACAGTGTAATACCCTATTCGTTGTCACTTTACTTCGACAATTACTTCGTGGGGCCATAATTATATTTTTAGTATTGCTTTGTGTTATTTTAGAATTTTAATGTTGGGTAGGGATCAATTAATAGTAGGGTTCATTATTATTCATTTTGCTATTAGATTTGTGCCCAGTTCTAACAATAATATTCATCTGTGTGTGTGCAATCTTTCTTCGGCACTGTAAACTTATAGAATGTACTTTTAATTAATATTTAGGTATTTATTTATTTAAAAACTTTATGCACGTGTAAAAAAAAAACAATGCCCAATTGCGAATAATTTTATTTATTCATTGAGAGCAAAAATTATAAAGATGGTAAAGAACTGCAAATTAACCATTAATCGAGTCTGCTAACTCCTTTAGTAAATGATCACGAACTTTCATGAGCTTTTATATGTTTATTGATATATTTTTTTAATAAGTAGTCTTGTCTAGGTTTTTTAAGCAACACCGTCTTGCGAGATAGTCATTGTGCAATCGACGCCTGTTGGAAACAAAATATTTGTATTGGCATTTTTGCTATTATTTGTGGCAAGGCGCTAGTAACCAAGCTATAGAGTGTGTCTGTCTGTCTGTTTGTCTTTCTTTCACTGCAATACGGAACGACGGATTGACGTGATTTTTTAAGTGGAGATAGTTGAAGGGATGGAGAGTAACATAGGGTACTTTTTGTCTCTTTCTAACGCGAGCGAAGCCGCGGGCAGAAGCTAGTAATTTATAATATTATAAAGAGAAAAGGTTTGTTTGCATTGAATGGGCTCTGTAACTACTGAACCGGTTTGAATAATCGTTCACCATTATAAAATTACGTTATCAGAGCGTAAGAGACTATCTCTTACATCAAAGTTAAGAAATAAATCAAAATACCCTTTCATTAAAATAGCTCTGGTTACACTTTTACGCGAGACAGACTGACAGAGTTATTTTCGTATTTAATAATATTAACTTTGGATTTAAATTAAAAGCAATTCTACTAATTAAATCTTTTATAGAGAATTCACAAACGCATTGCTGCGACATCGGCAAAAAGTTGTGTGGGCAAAAGGACTATATTCTGTGATAATGATAAGTTCTACTAACGTCTAATGGCGAGATAAATAGACGTCACTAAGCACTGACTTTGGCTTAGCACTATACCTGTTACTGTTACACAACTGCCAAACGTCAAGGACACGATAGACATGGCTAAGTGCCAGGCCACACGGTGCGGCAACGCACCGCACCGCATTACTCCGCACCACACTGGCGGCCACACGAGCAGTGCGGCGTCGCAATGTTCTTACGGCGCCGCTGCGGCACCGTATGATATACATGTAATTATTATCAACGAGCGAGCACTTTTGCCTATGCCGTTTAAACAACTGAGCGGTGCCGCTGCGGCACCGCACTGCTTGCACCCCTCCCCGCCTCGTCTGCCTCGCGCCATTGTCCGGTGCGACGCCGGAGCGGTGCCGGACGTACCGTGTGGCATACCATTCATTTTTAAATGTAAAAAACCGTTGCGGCACCGTTCAGACGCCGCGCCGGAGCCGCACCGCACGTGTGGCTAGGCCCTTAGCCAAAGTAAGTGCTTAGCAACGTCATTTATCTCGCCATTAGACTTTTAAAAGTCTATCCAATTGACATGTTTTCACGGATGAGAGAATTATTCATAAGAATTGTGACAGGAGATGTTTACCACCTAAGATAAAACATACTATATACAATTCATTAGTAAAACCTAATCTAGAATACCTGATTGAGATTTGGGGTTCAGCATCCAAAACTAATCTAAATTATTTACAAAGGACCCAGAACAAAATTATAAAACGGTTATATTGTCTTGACTATCTAACACCAACTAAACAGGTATATGAAAATACTAAACTTTTTAATCTTTTTCAACTATACAATTACAATACTTGTATTTTGGTAAAAAAGATTTTAGATAACAGACACAAACAAACATCAAGCTTGAAAAAAAGATAATATAAACATAACTTCTAAAGAAATAGAAACGAAATAATTTTGCGTTTTCCTAGGACTGTAAAGTATGGAAAAAAGAATTTCTTATATGAAGGGGTGCAATTATATAATAAGTTGCCAAAGGAAATAAAAGAATGCAAAAGTATTAATATATACAAAAGAAAACTAAAAGATTATATAATGCAAAAAGTAAATTCTACATAAATTAAACACAACACAATCTAAAATACTTACAAAAAAAAAACAATAAATATATACACAAAAACACACATACTTTAATTAGATATATTATGAAGAAAAATAAAAAATCACAAACAACACAACCTAAAATAAATAAATATATAGTACATACATGTAGATTAAATATATTGTACAAACCAATATTATACAAACCAAATATAATATACTTATTAAATCAATTCAACACAAATGCGATGACAACACAATCTAAAATACAAAAAATCCATAAATAAATAAACAAAGCACACACACACATAGATTGGATATAGGTATTATAAAAGTTAATTCTAAATAAATACAATAACTACACTACCTATCGTAATACTTAAGAAAAAAAAAAAAAAAACTAATAATAATATTAATAGCTAATAATAATATTAGTACATGAAAGCACACATAACTTATGAAATACACACTATACACATTAAATAAGGACACACGTAATGAACAAAATAGTAAAATGTAAATAATCAACAATCAACGGTCTCCGGGACTATAACTCTAGCTCGCTCTGTTGTTCGTGTCGTCAAAAAGTTAAAAATCATTACCAATGAGGGTACCTTTGTGTCAATTTGGCCAGCTGTACTTGCTAACTTGTTTTATATGTAAGAAACACTTAATGATACTTAGTTTGATATTTATTTCGTACATTGTTGTAATGGTTTTATTTGTTTTATGTCTGCATGCTTCGTCAATGGACGACGAATATTTTTGTGAAAACTTAAATCTCATATAAGTGAACTATGTTCTTTTGAGAAATAAAGATTCTTTAAACCTAGATGTCGTGGTGGCCCAGTGGTGCGCCCGCCTCTCGTGTAAGAGGTTGTGGGTTCGAATCCGGGCAAGTGCCTCGGAAAGCACGTAAAGCAACGGCTTTACGTCAAAGTTCAAAGTTGTCATTCGTAGAACTTTGACAGTCAGTACTGGTTAGCCAGAAACTCTGACCAGTCTAACCAAGAGGTATCGTGTCGCCCAGTTATTGAGTTGTGGAAGTCAGATAGGTAGTCGCTCCACGTAAAACACCGGTATCTAACTGAATCCGGTTAGGCTGGAAGCCGACCCCAACACGTTTGGGATAAGGCTAGGGAGATGATAACAGATTTCGTGACAGGATGAAACAACTTGAGAAGGCGCTTGGTGGTTGCCTCACTGGGTAATAACATGATGAAGATCATAAAAGTTACTAGAATTGTCTTTGTGCAGTAATAAACTATGATAAAAACTTGACAAAGGTCTGTCATATTATTACAATATTAAAAAAACCGGCCAAGAGCATGTCGGGCCACGCTCAGTGTAGGGGTTCGTAGTTTCCCGTCCGTCACAATAAGTGTTCCCACATAGAAGTTTGAAAAAAGGCTATTTGTTACGTTGACATACTGAGTGCGCAGAAATTATTTTGTACAAGCTTTTTGTCTTTTTTGTACAAAAACTGTTCTTTCCATCAAGTTCAAAATAATTTTCCTAGAAAGTCCTTATAAAGTTCTACTTTTGAGTTTTTTTTCATATTTTTTAAACTAATGGTTCAAAAGTTAGGGGTGGGGGGACACATTGTTTCAGCTTTCTAGTGCTAACGGTCACAGAGATTAAGCGAGGACATACAGACAGACAGACAGACATGGCAAAACTATAAGGGTTCCTAGTTGACTGCGGAACCCTAAAAAGGGTTATGTCTATGACATCCGTACTAATATTATAAATGCGAAAGTAACTCTGTCTGTCTGTCTGTTCTTCACGCCAAAACCACTTAACCGGTTTGAATTAAATTTGGTACAGATATAATCTGGGACCCGAGAAAGGACATAGGATAGTTTTCATCCCGGAAATCCCCCGGGAACGGGAACTATTATTCCGCTCGGACGAAGTCGCGGGCAAAAGCTAGTAATAATATAATTATTATTGTATGTCCTCGTGTTGGTGCGTACAATTTATCTACTATATCTAAAAGAGATAATAATATCTAAGTTTATTTATTCCCGTCGCTAGCATGGCGTCGAGGAAATTTTCAATTTGGCCCGGATTTGAGGTAATCCTTTGTGACGGAGGAGCTTGCTACTATTCTTTGGATTGTTTTCTGAAAATACTGAGAATAATAGTTTTATTTGGTTACATTTATGTTAACTTGACTCCACAAATAAAGAGCGGTATTTTGTTGGTGCTATGAAAAATGCTCTTCAGCAGGTACAACATAGTCGTTTACTAACTACAATTTACTAACACAACCGTACGTAGCAAATTAGCAATTGTAATAATTTCTAATGCAAGGGTCATAGTCAAACCTGTAACCTCAAACACGGCAGTCGATTGCTAAGCTACATAACTAAATGTATAAAAAGACTTGTTTGAAACTACTGTAATGAAATCGAAACATGAAATGAGTAGGTACAGCAGATTCTTTTTTTTATGACGTAAAGCGACTATTGCAAATTCTTCAATAGCTGACATTGTAACAAAGGGGATGAAAGTATAAAAGTTTAAATCCCTGATAGATGATTTTGTAAATTGAAAGAAACATCTGAACGGCAACTCAGGTTAATCACACTTATATAGCATGGTATCACCGTCAAATTGCGCGTCAAATTTTAACAAATAATAAAATTTATTCAACAAAATCAGCATCACAGATTCGTTCCATTATACGGAGGAAAAACATAAAACAAGTAAATCCCGTCGTTTTTCCCCCATCTCCCAAAATTCCCTAATTGAAGAGTAATTGCCGAAAAAATGTCGTTTAAACAACATTTTGCCCGCGGACCGTTGCAAAACGATTGCACAGAGTATTTAATAAGTTTGTCTTTGGTCCTTTACCGCTTTTTATCGATTTTAGTGACGTTACCTTAAATGTTTTTAAAAAGTTATTAAAGTTTGTTGATTGGCTGCGTGGAAACCTAGTGGGGAAGCTTTTTCGAAGTAGGGTAAGTAATTTAGTTTTATAAGACTCCTGTTTAAAAAAGGGAGCACGATATAGAACTGAAGTTAAAAGTTACTCAGCACTCAGCTAACAAAAGATTTGTTTTTACCTCGTTACTATGTAGTTTTAGTCGAGGTAGGTTGTGATTAAATTTGAAGTAGGTGAGTAAGTACCTATTTCTTTTAATATGCCTCATCAAAGCTATTCTAGCCACTTAAACTTACATGACTGAATGTGTTGTCAAACCTAATTAGGTAAACCCACGTGCCTACCACCAGTAGAGTACTTTATTTACTTAAAAAATCTTGACGTCATTAGTATTACTCAGTATACCTTAATACCATTAAAAGTAATTTTATATAGAATATTGCGAGTATTTAATAAAGTTTAAGTAATTATAGGCCGTAAGTATACGCTCTAGTAGCAAAGATTTAGGTTTAATTAAGTGAGTGGAGGCAGTCTGGCGACAGTCTTGCAAGCAATTAGCCAAAACTTTCCCCATTTACATGTTATGGGGAAACTTCGAAGAGGTGGCGGCCCCACGCTCCAAGAATTCCAAATTTGAATTGAATTCTTTTTTAATTTCAAACAGTCTGCGTGGTTTGGAATGAAGTTTTGAGTTACTTTTTTTTAAACTTCCAGCGAAATGAATTTGAAGCGACGTCTTTTTAATAATTTTAATGTAAAGTTTAAAAGTCGTTTCTTATGATCTGTCTGTATTTGTTCTTGGGAATGGAATTGTATTATTGTAGGTTGTGAAATTGTAGTTTTTATGTTATTGGATGAAAAACATACCGACTGCCTCCACTGCCCATGCAAAACCAGAGTCTTCGCACCTCTTCCTTTAACACCTGCACACTGTAACGCATTTTTGTGGTAGAAATAAGATTTGTGGTAGTAATTCCCAGGAGGAACAGCACGAAGAGTTTTGTTCTCCTTTTTGTTATAAATAGGGCTATTTTCAAGGATTATATTTTATCAAGGAAATAATTGTATTCATCAAGAAACAGAGCACATAATTAAACGCATATAAAACCGCAGGTGAAGCCAGCACAAACACGGTCATTTCTAAACTTAGGCAACTTTTCTAAGATTAAAAGGAAACTAACCCGCGTGAAGTTCAGCAGCTCTTCTATTCAGGTGTATAAACTTGGGGATAGACTGCAGGCGCAGCGAGCAGCGCTATAAACATGTCGGGCTGACTCCACGCATTGTGGAACTTCGCCCTGGCCGGGTACGTTGCTTCATCTACTTGGAAGGCGCCGAAGGAGGAAAGGTGTGCTCCTACTGGCTTGTAGGAATAGTGTAATTAAACTTTTTAATTTTAAATGTAATAAGAAACTGGACTGTGTCCGCCACTATAAATAAATATCCTTGATCAACTCCCACACGGCCATCTAATCCCAAACTAAGCATAGCTTGCACTAGTAATCAGACAGCTGGTATACATAAGTACATATTTATAGATAAATAACACCCAGACACAGAACTAACAATAATGCTCATCACACAAAGTTTGTCCTGGGTGGGAATCTAACCCACGACCTCTGGCTTAGCAGTCATGGTCAATTGGTCACTAACCACTAGACCAAAAGGCTTGTGGTGCGTAGACTTTACAGTCTAGATAACATTATTTTAGTGTTTTTTTTAAACGGTAACACATTAGGAATTTCTCTGTATGGTATAGTATAATATTAATAAAATTGTAATTGGCAAAACAAAAAATAGGAAACGAATTCAAATTGTTAACCTAGACAAAAGTAAATTGTTAAGAAGCTTTTTAATAAATTAATTAATGAACAGTTGTGTGACGGTTAATATAGCTTAGCCAAAATATAATTTAGTCAATAACATTTGTAATTAATCCAATTTCTAGTTTGTCTGACCAGTAGAATCGCTTCCTTACATTGGCAAGTACCCGACTATCTATATCTCAGTTAGTTGCTCCGTCGGTCGGTTGTGTAGTGTTGTGCTTGTGTTGATTCGTTCGCTCGGAATTAGTGTAACTTGTAAGACAATTTGCTTAGGAGTTCAGACGTCAGGGTATCGTGTTACTAACGAATTAACAGGATTCTAGGCGCTGAATTCAATGATTGTGTCATTGTTTTGTATAAAATTCTCATTCATTATGTTAATTAATAAAATACAACCTCTTGTAAAAATCTCGTCTAAGTCCGTCCTCGGGGTCATGTTTATTTTTTAACAACTTTATTAAAATTAGCTAGTGATTTAGACATTCACAAGGACAATAACTAACTCAAAAGATGCACAACATGTTTTATAACATGATGCACACACAATGACACAACATGTTATAAAAAGATATTTTTTTAAACAAGTCTAATTAGCTTATATTATACCATAAAAGATCTCTTTAAAAAATGATGGACATCCGGATGGATACTTTCACGAATGTCTCCCTATTCGTAAATTCATGACACTGGAGTTTTCAATTCGCCATTTTACTTTTTACAACTCTGATTGGGCGGCGTCGGTTGAGTGAAACGGAACGCACCAAGAATGTTAAATAAAACCTATTTGCTTGAAACTTTTTGCGTGGTTCACTTTATTGGATATTGGAAAAGGTTTTATTGGTTTTGAATCTGTGTTTAGTGTGATTGTTGGTTCATGGTATCAGGAAACGAAAACACAGAGCTAGGATAACATTCTGTATATACTAACACTGTATATAAATTAACTTTTCAAGTCTTTCCGTTTCATGTGTTAGTATATATATTGATAAATTGGAAGCATACGGTATAAGAGGTAATGTTTCAAACCTTGTTAGATCGTATTTAAGTAACAGAACACAATTTACAGAAATTTCAGCAGTAAATAAAAGAAAAAAAACAAGAAATTTTGTACAGATCAACGGAACGCGTAGTTAAATTCGGTGTACCCCAGGGCACTGTCGTCGGCCCGTTATTTTTTATACTATATATTAATGACCTACCCAAAAGCATCGATCACCCTATGACACTTTTTGCCGACGACAGTACTATTACAATAGCTTGCAAGAATAGGGACACATATGAATCCGACATTAATAATTCCATAGAATCTATGATAAAATGGTTGGAAAACAATAATCTCAAGATTAACTTGGAAAAAACTAATATTCTGCACTTTGCCCAAAGATCATGCATACCAAATGTAAATGTTCAGTATTGTAACAACAAAATAGATAAACTGAACATGATCAAATTTCTTGGAGTAACTATTGACGGCAAATTGGATTGGAAAGCGCATACGGAAGTATTGAGCAAAAAATTAGTAATTCCGCATATGCACTGTATAAATTAGCCCCCATCTTAAATACAAATGCGTTGCTAACTGCTTATCACGGCTTAGTGTCCTCTAACTTGAGATATGGGCTCATTTTTTGGGGAAATTCGACAAATAAGGGTATAATTTTCAAAACGCAAAAGAGGTGCCTGAGGGTTATGTTTGGACTTTGTACTGCAGAGAGTTGCAAACCATTTTTTAAAAAATATAAAATACTAACCCTTCCTTCCATGTACATTTTAGACACCATTATGTTCGTCAAATGTAATCCACACTTGTTCCCTTTAGTGTCAGATAAAGTTGTCCGAAATAGACGTGACAATAGTAAGCTTTGTATTCCGAGATCCAGGACGTCACTAATGCGGAAAAGTATATTCTGCATGGCGCCAATTCTATATAAAAAGTTGCCAAAACATTGGAGGGAATATAGTACCGGAAAATTAAAAAATACATTAAAAAGCCTTCTGTGTGAAAAAGTCTATTACAGCACTGACGAATTCTTAACTGACAAATTAATTTGACTTGTATTACTCTCAAGCTTCGTTCTCGATATTAGCAATAATACACATGTAGTTTCACTTACAGACTCGCCATTTCGCACTGAATTTTGGAGAAAATAAATAAAAAAAAATCTATTAATATGAATCTAATGTAAGGTAGATTAAAAACTTTTGTTCTTCATTATGACATTTGCATTTAGCCACCTCATTCACGTCTCAGTGCTTCGCTGTTTCGCATCTATTCCGTGTTAAGTGCGTGTTCATACTATTTTTATCTTTAGAATGCCTAAAAGAAAGAGTGATAAGCGCGATAACTATAGTTACTTAAGTAAAAAACTTAAAAAATTAGAACGTGAAATAAAACGTGGCCGTCGTAATCGTTATGAAAGTATGTCGTCGTCGGATGGTGATGTTCCTACGCCTTATAACCAACAGGGTGAGTCATTGACTTTATTATTTTGTGTTTACATATTACCAGGTGATTAAAGGATGCGTTCGACTACACTCATTACAAAAGAAATATAAAAATACCGTTCATTAATAGTGGTACATTTATGTTTTTGAATTCATAACGGATTCATAAAACAATACAATGGAAAATCGGATTGCCCTTTGGGGACCTTCCACTTCCAAAACTAAGTACTTGCTAATCAGAACTACCTGTGGGGTTTTATCTATAGCTCGTACCTACTTTATTCCGTCAGGAATAAATATTAAGCTGGCTATTTCTTGGGATTGCGTGTTTCTCACAAGGAGTCTCACTTCCCACCCGTCGCCCGTAAATGGGTTATCTAAGCAAAATATTTATTTTGCCTGCAGAGTGCGAACCAATCACCATCGATGTCGATTATGATACATCTCGCGGCGACACAGATCCACAACCTGGATGTTCATATTGGAAACCAGTCCCAGCGGATTGTAGTGATGAAGACGAGGTCCCGGCGCCAATGAGCATACAGTCGCCTACCGCCGACAATACTATGGCACAATTGCACACCCCACCGCCGATCACCGATACTGCTGCACTGTCTTCTGAACCAATACTAGCTGCGCCTGCCGCGGAGGTGACTGCCGTACCTCAATTAGAAAAACCGAGTGATCCTGAGCCTCCTGTTCCCCAACAAGATGTCGCCGAATTAGACCCAGATTTAATGGAAATATTGGGTGAAGACCCCACTTCTACTAAAGAATACGGCAGTGAAATTCAAAAAGATTTGGCGATTAGACTTAATCACATTGCTACTTCCGGCCTCTCCAAAGATAACCGTAAAGAGTTAAAGGACAGGTATTTAGTTCCGATAAACTGCAAGTTTATGAAAGCGCCAATTCTTAACCCAGAGATTCGAGCATCCCTGATAGAAACTCAAGCAAGACGAGATAGGGGTATAGAAGGTAAACAGGTGTTAACGTCGTGTGCCTTGTCCTCCATTAGTGAGGCGTGCTGTTTGCATCAGGTCACAAAAACCCTGAGCTTCTTAAGCTGTTAATGGATACAGCTCGAATCCTGAGTGATATACAATATACGGACTCGATCTCCCGACGCGCTTTCATTCTTTCAACTCTTAAGAAGGAACTAAAAGATCAATTAGAAAAAACCAAAATAGAAAACATGCTTTTTGGTAATAGCTTATCAGAAACATTAAAATCAGCAAAAACGATTTTAAAATCCGGCGCTGACTTAAGGTCATCTTCAACAATGAAGTCTGCAGCTCAAAAACCGGCTAAAGTAGCCAACAGACCTTTAAACTACCGGGCCCCCCCGGCAGGCCGCAGACAATTTCCACCACCACCGCCGCCGGGGGGCGCGAGGTATGCACGGGCAGCACCATCAACTGCGGCTCAGAGGCAGCCGACGAGGATGACGCACAACAACTCTTCCAGGACATCATCTCGTCAACCGCAAGCCGGCCACAGACGTTAGAGACGGTAAGCCTTTCAGGCCGTCTTTCTTGTTTTTACGAACAGTGGTGTTTATTAACCAGTAACCCTGTGATACTCTCTTGGATTTCGGGTTACAAAATTATTTTTTCTGGCCCAGTTATTCAAACAACTGTTCCAATTGAGCCTATTTATTCACGATCCGAATATGAGGCGTTAAATGTATCAATACAAAACCTTATTAGTAATGGGGCAGTGTCTTTATGTCAACCGTGTGCAGGTCAATACATATCAAGTATATTTCATGTCCCTAAGCCGAATGGTAAACAACGTTTCATTTTAAATCTGAAACAATTAAATAAATTTATACCTACCCAACACTTTAAACTTGAAGATTTAAGGACAGCTTTGAAACTTGTATCCAAAAACTGCTTTATGTCAACTATAGATTTAAAAGATGCCTACTTTTTAAGCTACAAGCTCAAGAAAATATTTACGTTTTAAATTTAATGGTAATCTGTATGAGTTTAACGTGTTACCTTTCGGCTTAAACACTGCCCCTTACATATTTACAAAAATTCTCAAACCAGTTGCAAAATTATTGAGGACTTTGGGATATTTATCTACTTTTTATTTAGATGACTTATTTTTAGTTGGTCATTCATATACTGACTGCCTTAGAAATATGAATGACACCAAAAAATTATTAATATCGTTAGGTTTCATCATCAACACAGAAAAAAGTTCACTTGCGCCTATGAATTCTTGCAAGTTTTTGGGAAACATTATAGACTCAAATAGATCTGAAGTTAGATTACCTGATGTTAAACGACAAAGGATTAAAACTGAATTAATAAAAATTAAGCAGCTTAAGCGATGTAAAATAAGAGTATTTGCTCGCTTCATTGGTCTTTTAACATCCGCATGCCAAGCCGTGGAGTACGGCTGGCTTTATACCAAAGACTTTGAGAGGTGTAAATACCTAAACCTTAAAAATGATGAAAACTACGATAAGTTTATGACTTTACCAATTGAGCTGTCGCCCGTGTTTGACTGGTGGCTTAATGCTATAGATAACTCAGTATGTAAAATAAAAAGTGATAAATATTCCTTAGAAATATTTAGTGATGCCTCAACAACGGGATGGGGCGCCGCCTGTGAGAACAAGACTGCTAGCGGACCTTGGACTCAACCGGAGCGTACAATGCATATTAATTATTTAGAAATACTCGCAGCTTTCCTTGGGCTGAAAGTATTTGCACAAAATTTACAAAACTGCCAAATTTTGTTACGGATTGACAATACGACAGCAATATCATACATAAATAGAATGGGGGGAGTGCAATTTCCTCATTTAACTGATATTACGAAACAACTGTGGAACTGGTGTGAGGCGCGTGAAATTATAGTTCATGCCGATTACATACGCTCGTCTGACAACGTAGTTGCCGACGCTGAATCAAGAAGATTGCACCCTGACATTGAGTGGGAAATTTCTCAGATTGCTTTTAATAAAATAACACAACACTTCGGTGTCCCCTGTATTGACTTGTTCGCGAGTAGAATAAATCACAAATGTAATATCTATGCGTCTTGGCATAGGGACCCGGACGCTTATGTAATTAACGCGTTCACTATATCATGGACTAATTATTACTTTTACGCGTTTCCACCAATTTCTGTTATTTTAAAAACATTGCGTAAAATCATAAACGATAGAGCCACAGGTATTGTCGTTGTGCCAAAATGGCCAACACAGCCCTGGTACCCTCTATTTACAAGACTTCTCACCTCAAAACCACTCGTACTGAAGTCTGAAGATGATTTAATTATTTCTTGTTGTAGCGATCGTGCAATACACCGCCAAATTACTCTGGTTGTCGGGAGGTTGTCCGGATATCACTTCTCCGAAGAGGAATTCCACAGTCATCCATTCCCATAATGCTATCGTCTCTCTCAGATAACACAGTCAAGCAGTATGATACATGCCTTAAGAAGTGGTTTGCGTACTGCCACAAAAACGATTTAGAACCTTACAATGCTTCAACATCGAATATTCTCAGTTTTCTAACGCAGCTGTTTAATGCTGGAGCTAAGTATGGTACCTTAAACAGTTCACGATCTGCTTTGTCGTTGTTACTTGGACACGATATAGTAAACAATGATTATATACAGAGATACTTCAAGGGAATATTTCGGTTACGGCCCACACTTCCTAAATACAATTTAACGTGGAACACTGATCAAGTTTTAAATTATTTAGCACAATTATATCCCAATGAGAATTTAAGTTTTGAAATACTTAGTAAAAAGTTAGTGACTCTTTTAGCGCTGATAACAGCCCATAGAATGCAGACACTATCAAAAATACTAGTAAATAATATTACTAAATCTGATTCAGGCTTTATTATCAAAATAACTGATTTAATTAAAACTTCGCGATTGGGTTCCTTACAACCTGTGTTTTCCTTACCGTATTTTTCACAAAGACCGCAAATATGCCCTGCTAGTACTCTGCAAGTGTATCTTGATAAGACCAATCAGAAACGTCAAGACCATCAATCACTTTTGATTTCATTTCGAAAACCACACCGTGCTGTAACATCGCAGACATTGAGCAAGTGGGTAAAGACCATGTTACAAAACAGCGGCATTGATATCTCGTTGTTCACTGCGCACAGTACCAGGCACGCAGCCACGTCCAAGGCTTACAAAGTAGGCGTTAGTCTGGATGTCATACGCAAAACTGCCGGGTGGAGTTCCACTTCTTCTGTATTTGCTAAATATTATAATAAAATTATATCAGAAGAGACGTCTAACAAAATTGATTTTGTCACGAGCGTGTAAAATGGTTAATTATTTAATTAAGTTCACTTTATATAGCGTTTTTTTTAAACAAGTAATTACATTGTATTCATTAAGGGATATTAAATACATGTGATTAGCTTTAATAAAGAGCTACGAAATTATAATCGATATTTACATATTTCATTTATACAAATAAAAGATGTACCTAATTAATGTAATGTAATTGAATTATATTTCACAACTCCTGTCTCTCAACATCTACATGTGTATTATTGCTAATATCGAGAACGAAGCTTGAGAGTAATTGATGATTAAACGAACTTACCTGTACGTGAAGTTCAATCATAATTACTCGAAGAGCTTCGTTCGAAGATATTAGCATCCCTCCCTCCCGGTTATACTGAACCCCAAGTTGTGAAATATCAAACAGCTCAGCATATCTCCAAACTAAATGAGGTGGCTAAATGCAAATGTCATAATGAAGAACAAAAGTTTTTAATCTACCTTACATTAGATTCATATTAATAGATTTTTTTTTATTTATTTTCTCCAAAATTCAGTGCGAAATGGCGAGTCTGTAAGTGAAACTACATGTGTATTATTGCTAATATCTTCGAACGAAGCTCTTCGAGTAATTATGATTGAACTTCACGTACAGGTAAGTTCGTTTAATCATCAATTATGTAAATGACATCCTAACTTTTATTAATACTTGATTTGACATTTGATAATTTTATTTTGTAGTATTTATTATGATGGGCTTATGACATTATATTATTGTACCTTTTAATTTTATGCTCTAAATAGGATTGTTAAAAATGTGTGTAATGGACTCTAAATTCAATTATAATGCCGTCTAGCGTCCGGTATCTCATATTTGTACGCCGTTCAGGCAAAACATGACTGTCGGATAAATATAATATATAACATCTTGCATGCGATTTGTGTGTATACTCATGTTTTGGACAAATAAAATTATCTCTTATCTCTCTTATCTTATCTTATCTTATCATGTATTATTTCACAGCAGTTTATGGGGTAAAAGTTTCAGCGGGTCAGTAAGGGAACCTTTCCTTGCTGGCTTTTTATGTAATCCAAGCTGAGCTTGCTCCATGTTGTTTTAAACTTAGGAAAACTACGTTAGTTATAGCTATAACAATGAAACTTAGCATTTTTTGTATTTTGATATACTGATTCTGGTTCTTAGTTCATTAAAATGGCCTTTTTGTGGGTGGAAACAGGCAAGAGTAAATGTAAACAAATTAAATTAAAAGCTTCTAAAAATTCTCTTAAATAGTCTCATAACATGACAAGCTAAAACCTCCTCCAAAAATCTCTACTCCACAATGAACTGCCAAAAACCAAAACACGATCAGGAGAGAGGGAGATAGAAAATAATTGTAAATGTAAATTTAATTAGTGCGAGTGAATTGGACGATTAGTTAAAGACTTAGATTATTAACTTCTAGATTGAGCCACCGCGTGGCCGCACATGAGACAGCACTATAAAATTTCAATGTTGTCATTACGTAAAATTTTCCCTAAATATGACCAAAACCGTGAGATGTTCCGTTGCAACAACTACTTATTACATTCATGTATTAAGTTGCGTATCATAATCCTTATTAAGAGTGCAAAATTATTTATATCGTAAGTATTATTTAAGTTACGAGTCCAGGTTTTCTCACGATGTTTTCCTTCACTGATGTCTGTGATGTCCAACTATAAAAATTATATAAAATTCCTTTTAAAAGGGAGAGGATACCTCACAGGGCATCAAAGAACTAATTAATCATCTGATTAATTTTATTTATTTAACTAGTTGCAATTTTATTATCAAGTTA
Source organism: Athetis lepigone (assembly GCA_033675125.1). NCBI lineage: Eukaryota > Metazoa > Arthropoda > Insecta > Lepidoptera > Noctuidae > Athetis > Athetis lepigone. The sequence goes on along the minus strand of CM066215.1, from coordinate 1,389,040 downwards.
TGGGAAAAATAGAACTGAGGTATGGTAACACTTTGAAAAACAAGTAATAGGTTAGGTAGATAAAAATATAAACGATATCGCTAGAAAATGTCCTTAATTTTGATCGAAAGCCATGTAATTACATACACATAAATGTATTTATTCAATCAATGCACAATAACTTGTAATATTTGCATCCTTACGAGTGAAAAGTAACATTCTTATCTTGCTTTCTTTCTGTGCGGCTTTTGCAGCCTAAAATAGTGCATCCTCCCATTTTATAGCACAGAAAACGCACTAAACACTTAACTACTGGAGTCAATTTCTCAAATATACATTAAAACTATTGGTTTAATTACCGAAATTGTTATAAAATTGTAAAAACTAATACGAGCCGACCATTCAATGACAGTGACATCCCTTTGTTTGGCTAACTTTTCAATGTTCGCCAAGCGAAAACCGGCCACGCCGAACGAGACAGAGCATGTTATGCTTTGTCTCAATTTTCTTACGAAATTCGTATATATGCTTCTCACTTTCACACTTCTTTACAACCTCATGGTTACGTCTAGAAGTTAATAGTCTAAGGTTAAAGAGCTGCCGAACTGAGTGGATACTGAATTACAGAACGTTGTTTGTTTTCATTATTTAGGTGCTGAGGTGCAGTGATAGGTTCTATTGGTTGAGAATAAATACGTAGAGAGGGGTTAGTTGTTACACAAAGGAAAAAGTGGATTTTGAATGAAGATATTTATGGTAATGGTGTCTTTAAAGAGGTTGAATGTTATGTTATGTTTACCTTTCGAGCCCCAATGCACAATGATATATAAGTTGGTGATGCAATAATATTAAATTGTCTAAGAAACGTCACTTGATTTTATTTCAAATAAACCCTAATCTAATAAAAAGTATGTATTCTAAGAACTGTCAAGAGAAGTTTTACAGTTGCAGTGCAAGTGAAGAAGAAAGGAAGAAAATAAATTATAATTAGTAGGTGTTAGTAGGCCTATTTTTATGTCGGAATAGTAGCAGTTTGAACTTTAAATAGGTAGAAACCAAGCCTTGAAATCTTACAGAGAGAGAAATAAATGTAATTACACATTTACAAACAGTATTTTTTTGCTTAATGTTATTACGTAGGGTGGGCAATACGAAAGGTAATGAATGTATTTACATAATTATAATGAGACCACAGATAGAGCCCTTGACATACACTGATAATAAAATAGAGTGACAATTTTTTTAAAAAGTATTTTGTCTTTTTAATCTTACCCGTTAATCTCCGAAGCCCCTTAAGATATTTTCAAACTGTTTTCACAGGTAGATTAACCAGGAACAACAGTTATTTCGTCAAAATCTTCGAAAGACAAATTCAATATAAAAACGCCGGTATACCGCCGTTTACCCGAATTTTATTTGCCCTAATTTCATTTGCCATAATAGTCAACAGCCATAATATCATATGACATAATACTCATTTGCCCTACTCTCATTTGCCATATTAGTCACGTGCCAGAATCATTGTTTCCCATAAAGTCACTTGCCATAACATCATTTGCCATAATCATTGTAAGCCATAATTATCACATGTCCTAATTATCACATGCCATAATTATGATATGCCATAACATAATTTGCCACCGACATTGGGTGTATAACGGTTGTTTATATCAAGAGAAATTGGATGCAATTGGGACTTTAGGGCACCCCGACTCGGACAGGTTAGGTTAGAAGGGGATGGCGGGGTCGTGTGAGCGAGCGAAGCGAGCGAATAGACCCCGCCATCCCCTTCGTGGTTATTTTTTTATAAACCACACAGAAGTAGGAGCCCCGCGAAGCGGGGCTCCGTCGACCTAGCCCACCATCAACCATGCACAGAAAAAAAAACCATTACGGGGCTTAAATATTTGTCTAATACTTGTTATGCCATTTAAATATTATGACATTTAAATATTATGTCTAATAATTATTATGGCACATAAAAATAGGGCAAACAATACTTATGGCATTCGTATATTATGGTATCTAAAATTCGGGCAATTAAAAGTATGTCATATGTCTTTTAGGGCAAATGAAACATTCGGGCAAATGAAATTCGGGTAAATGAAATTCGGGAAAATGATGATTATGGCATATAATCTTCGGGCAAACAATAGACAACCAAAAACGCCTATCTTAAAATACATAGCAAACCGTGAACCGTCAGATTTTTTACTTTTTAACTCACACGGACGACGTCGCGGGTAAGAGTGAGTAAAGCATAAATTACGGAGTAATTACATAGAGAGGTACAATCTCGGAGGGTCACGTAAATCTACATAAGTACCAACGTTTCAGCCCGCCCTAATTGCTGAATTATCCTGAGAAATGGCCGATCTGTATCTAATAAAATTGCTAATTTCGATACCCTTCGATACGACGTGATTAAAAGGCTGTGCGGAATTTTGGTAATGTGATTGCTATCGCATTAGATACGTAATGTATTACTTGATACTTGAATATAAGTTATGGAGGCTAATGTACAATGTCGTAAGATATAATATAGGTTTTTGCTTTTGGGAAAAGAGGAAAGATCCGGCAAAGATCTCATCATTGGCAATGATTACGTGTCTGCCTACTTAATGAAATGTAGGTTTAAATATTGTACGTATTAAGATTTTTATTTGAGTAATCATCAAAGGGCACAAACATTGACTACCTTGCTTGTTCTAGGCGCTTTAGCGATTGCACTTATACATATACTAGCTTTTGCCCGCGGCTTCGCTCGCGTTAGAAAGAGACAAAAAGTAGCCTATGTTACTCTCCATCCCTTCACCTATCTCCACTTAAAAAATCACGTCCATACGTTGCTCCGTTTTGGCGTGAAAGAAAGACAAACATACAGACAGACGGACAGACCGACTTTCCCATTTATAATATTAGTATGGATTTGTAAGCGATGGTTTCCTCGATGTCATAATTCATGATGATGTTATCATTCATTGATGTCTGTGATGTCAAAGATGTTCGTGTCTTCTCTGTAAGAGAACAGACCTTTGGCCTGTAGTGGAATATGACAAGGCAGATATTGGTGCCGATTCTCTTATTCACCAACTTACCTAAAGAACAATGGCAAAATCTTATTTGAATTAAATTTAAGTGTCTAGAAATGAAATATATACGAATGAAATATTTATAATTATTTTTTTGAGTTTTAATTCAAAGTTTTACATTAATTAAATAAAGCCGAAAAAAAAGTAATATAAAATGAAAATTTAATTGATTATTTTCGTAGACTTGTATTGATTTAGTGTTGCCACTTTGAAAAAAACATTTTTTTTCGTCATGATAATGAAATCTTTTTTACAGTTTTCAACTAATCACTTCTTATTTGTAAATAGCTATGCTTATTTTAGCACCGTGGGAATAAATAAACAACACAAAATAATAATTCTGAGCTTTACACGAGGTGTTTGGTAAAAAGACTTGAGTCTAAAATCGTCATTGATAAAAAAATATATATATTGATTCGATTTTTGATTTATGGTTTATATTGTGCCTCAGATAAAAAAAACAAAGTGGCATTTATCATAAGGGTCAATTTCGCGTGGCAGTAATATGATACCTGACATTAATGACAGCTTTCAGATTGACATACACATACATTGGCCAGATCAGGGGGCTAGTGTCATTTTTTACGTACGGATAACCTATAAAAAGTAAAACTTCATGTTGGAATATCTTTTTTCCCCGGCCTTCTCTAAACAAAATTCTTGGATATATGGTTTCAGGGGCTGAAACTCAGTTAAACAGAATATTTTTCAATTGAAGACAAAGACTTTTAATGACAACTAAAACAATGTATGGGAACCTGCCATTTTCCTTTAAGTTAATTGCATCTTTCTCTTTCCACTTCTTAAAGAAAAGGACAGAAGATATATTTTAGTTTAATCCTGTCAAATTAGACAGCGCCTGATGAAAATTGACGTATATTTAGCCGCCATGTTTTTAAATCGGTCTAAATTATCTATGGAGTGTGTGGAAATTTGACAGGACTTAACTAAAATTTTATTTTCTGTCCCTTTCTTAATGAAATGGAAAGAGAGAAAGATACACTTAACCTAAAAGGTTAGTTGGTGAATAAGAGAATCGGCACCAGTGTTATTATGCCTAAAACGGTAAACTGACTGACTGTTTGACTGTTTGTTAATATATCAACGCACAATCCTAACCGCTGCTCCTAGAGACATGAAACTTGCAGGGTGTATTCTTTGTAAAGAGTTGGTAACGACTAAGAAAGTTTTTTTGTAAATTCTAACCCAAAAGGGGATAAAATAGGAGGTGGAAATATCGATATTCACGCGTGCGAAGCCGCGGGCGAAAGCTAGTTTATCCATACTAATATTATAAATGGGAAAGTGTGTCTGTCCGTCTGTCTGTCTGTCTGTTTGTCTTTCTTTCACGGCAAAACGGAGCGACGGATTGACGTGATTTTTTAAGTGGAGATAGTTGAAGGGATGGAGAGTATCATAGGCTACTTTTTGTCTCTTTTTAACGCGAGCGAAGCTGCGGGCAAAAGCTAGTTATAATATAAAATTACTTTATATAGTGATCTGAAAAAGTTATCGTTTATCCTTTTTTCAGCAGCTGGAACCGGAATACTCCTACGTTAATCAATAAATTGTTCATCGATGTCCATCGCAGTTTATTAGCATTCGGCATGTAAAGAGAGGCAGACGACGAAGGCCGAAGGACGAGACGTGACGTGAAACCTTGAACATTTTCATTTACTTGCCAATGAAATAGTTTTATTTACTTTTATTTTTTTTCCAGTCTGTGATCTTTGAATTAGAAACGAAACTATATTTGCATTTAAATAACTTATTTGTATGTGCCACTGGAGACAGTACAAAAGAATGGAGTAAATTAAAAATAATAGAAGATGGATACTTAAAGGACGACTCATTCAGGGCCGACTTTCATTTATTACACGAAACGATGCAATTTATACTCTCTATGTTAGCAAAGCATTTCAAGGTTTCTAAATTTTTATTTTATTTTCATGTTTATTTAACCTTTAAATAATAATAAATAATTAAATAAATAATTATCCTGGAACATCTTACACACGGCTATCTGATCCCAAGCTAAGCAGGGCTTGTGTTATGGTGATCAGACAACTGATATACATACTTATATAATTTTTAAATACATACATATTATAGATAAATAACACCCAGACACAGAACAAACAATTCTGCTCATCACACAAAGTTTGTCCTGGGTGGGAATCGAACCCACGACCTCTGGCTTAGCAGTCATGGTCACTGACCACTAGACCAAAAGGCCCGTCAAATCTATACGTATCTTTATTTTTTTTTTATTTTATAAGCATGCAAACATTTTCCAATAATTATTAAAATACTATCTAATAAGAAAATTATTAACGTAAAATACCAATAAAAAATCTATTAAAACCATTTGTAGAAGTAACAAATGGTTTGAACACATGGTAGATTGATTGATTACTTAGAACTTTTAAAAATTTTGGCCGAAACCATATTTTTAAAAATTGTAATTCAATTTTATTTTGAATAGCCTCCTTGGATCTTCTTTAATTTACTATTTCACAAGGGTGCTGGCCTTCATCCGACGAAAAAAGTAGAAACGCCATTTGTGTTTGTTTTTTATTTATTATTTTTCTCAACAGGTAATGGCCGCCACCTGTTTTTTTTGGAAATAATCACCAGTTTTGAACGTGAGAGATGTGAGTGTGTGATGTGTCTTTGGTGAATTTTATTACGTTTTATTAAATTGTTGAAACATTTTTTCGTAGTGTTTCGCGAATGTGGTTTAAATGATGATGATATTTTGAGAGTATGATTTCATGAGAATAATTATGATGTTTGACGAGTATCGTGTTTTGCGAATGTAGTATTATACAAATGTGGTCTTTTGAGAATTTGATATTAAGCGACGGAGCGCAAAAACCATTAAACGGCCATTCTCCGATAAGCAAATTTTACGTGTCCGGGCTTGAATAATCCGTACTTTTATCATATTCAATCATCCAATATTTTTTATATGTTAGATAGCATACCTATCTAGCCATAAACAAAAACACAGGCTTCTGTTTAAAATATTTAAGACTAAATTAATTTTATCTAAGTTCAAAAACCTCTGTTCTCTAATTACCGTAACGTGTCCGCACACTGTCTTAATGTTAAAACTTACTTGTAATTTTTATGACTTACAGGTTTACTATGATCTATTCAACATTTTAAATGGTGTTAAACAACGTGTATCGCATAGTAAAATATTGACTCACTAGAACCAGTTTATAAATAATTATCGTTAAATTATCGGATGTCCGATGGAAAGTTATAATTACCATGACATATTCTGTTCTCGAGTGCACACCCCTAAAAAACAGTATTTGGCACACCACTTCCGAACGCGTCTCGTCTCCTCCATGTGTACCGCGAAACATCAGCAGTTGCACGTCTCTAACATTAGTGTACCGCTAATAAAGCGCTCTTGTATATATAATTACCGTAACCTTGGTTACAAACTTTTCTAATTACCGTTTCACATTATATAAATTTGTTTTTTTAAGTTAGACCTAAGTTGATCATGTAAATCGAGGCAGTACTTTGGCCTCCGTACGTTGTAATAAGCTAGTATTTGCATATTTTGTTGGTTTCCGAAATTTTTAAGAAAAACTATCGTTTTTCTAATAATAATAATAATAAACCCGCAGGGCAGCTTGTGGCGAGCTGTCGGGCAGTAGCGACCCCGTGGACCTGACCTCCTGGGAGACCCTTTGTTCTTCATCTCTGGCTTGCCTTAACTGGCCGGCCAGAGTGAGCACTGACGAGGAACAAGGCTCCCACCTCACTCTTGCCTTCATTGGCTGGTTTGAGTGGAGATTCGCAAGAGCATACGTGCTCGGGGGAAGGAAGTATTCCAGTAAGATGCTGGTAGGGATCTTGACCGTACTTCCGGGATTGTCCTGATAGCCGTGGAATACCTCTCCACTCCTCTAGCACCTCGATATATGTTGCCCCCTTGTCGCTACGTCACTATGTGCTAGCGACCGTTTTCGGGGGCCCATTTACTGAGTGTGCAAGTCACCCCCTGCCATTCTATCTGTGTATACAAACATTGATCAGGCAGGGGCCATAGTCATTCCATAGTATCTGGTACCTTATTCATTAAAGAATCCAAGCCCATAGTTCAAATTTTTTTGTTAGTTGCCATTTTTTACAATAGTCCAACACCCACCGGGGGTTGTCCTTAGGTGCACTTACATAGTGCATATAGGGATAATCGCCGGTTGGTGTCCCTTTTCACATAAAGTTTAGCTCAAGGGGCCTCTGCGAGTTGGCTTCGGCCCCTCGTATGCCTTCCAAAAGCCCGGGATCCTTGGGTCCCGAGATATGTAACGCATATATAATAATAATAATAATAATAAACCCGCAGGGCAGCTTGTGGCACCCGCAGGGCAGCTTGTGGCACCCGCAGGGCAGCTTGTGGCACCCGCAGGGCAGCTTGTGGCGAGCTGTCGGGCAGTAGCGACCCCGTGGACCTGACCTCCTGGGAGACCCTTTGTTCTTCATCTCTGGCTTGCCTTAACTGGCCGGCCAGAGTGAGCACTGACGAGGAACAAGGCTCCCACCCCACTCTTGCCTTCATTGGCTGGTTTGAGTGGAGATTCGCAAGAGCATACGTGCTCGGGGGAAGGAAGTATTCCAGTAAGATGCTGGTAGGGATCTTGACCGTACTTCCGGGATTGTCCTGATAGCCGTGGAATACCTCTCCACTCCTCTAGCACCTCGATATATGTTGCCCCCTTGTCGCTACGTCACTATGTGCTAGCGGCCGTTTTCGGGGGCCCATTTACTGAGTGTGCAAGTCACCCCCTGCCATTCTATCAGTGTATACAACCATTGGTCAGGCAGGGGCCATAGTCACTCCATAGTTTCTGGTACCTTATTCATGAAAGAATCCAAACCCATAGTCCAAAACTTTTGTTAGTTGCCATATTTTACAATAGTCCAACACCAACCGGGGGTTGTCCTTAGGTGCACTTACATAGTGCATATAGGGATAATCGTCGGTCGGTGTCCCATTCCACATAAAGTTTTTCCTCAAGGGGCCTCTGCGAGTTGGCTTCGGCCCCTCGTACGCCTTCCAAAAGTCCGGGACCTCAGGGTCCCGAGATATGGAAATGTCACCGGAAAATTACAAGATCCGTAAGTTTATCAATCTACTAGGAAGTTTATAAACTTCCGTAGGATTCTAAACGGGAGATAAATTGTAATATTTTACGGCCACATTTTCGTAAATTTATCAATTTCCGACGTCATACGGTAAATTTATAAACTAACGTATCTATTCGTAAGATTTTATATGGTTCGACCAATCACAGAAACTCTTTTAAATATACGCATCTTTGAAATACGTAAAATAACACACTGCTCTCTGATTGGTTTATGTTCCGTGGCGAACAATGGCGGCCGCGAGAAAGGAGAAGTCACACGTGACAGTCAACCAATCAGATCGCGCGTAGCTTTTGGTTACTGCTTACTTATTATTTTACGAGTGAGTTCAGTAAGTTTATCAATTTACGAAAATGTGGACGTAAAATATTACAATTTATCTCCCGTTTAGAATCCTACGGAAGTTTATAAACTTCCTAGTAGATTGATAAACTTACGGATCTTGTTATTTTCCGGTGACAGAAACATATTTTAAAATAATAATAATAATAAATTTTATTTGCAGTAAAATGTTGTTCGCGCCCCTCACTATGTTACTAAAAGTAATGTCAGCCGGGCGGAAGTACGCACGGCACTATAGGAAAGGGAAGGGAGGGGCGCGGGCGCAGCCGGACGCACCGCAGAGCAGAGCAGCGAGCCGCCATTACGACGAGATACGCACGCCGCTATAGTCGATAAACAACGCTAAGATTAAAATTAAGGTGTCGCAAAACTATGTCGCGTTACCGCAGTCATTAAAGTCCTACAATCATCAAGAACAAGTTTTATTTTGTCTCTGACAAAAGTGGCGACCGTGACAGGACGAAGAAAAGAAAAGGACGCCGCGGCGACGCCATTACGTGCCACACATAATCCGCTGCGCAGACGAGGCAAGGAGCGAGGACGTGGACATCTGAGCTGCTCGGGAGCCTACTGGAGCCACAGGAGGTCTAGCCCACAAGGAGAGTAAGCCCTGTTCCTTTAATCTGTCCATAATCCTAAATATCCTTTGTGTCCTCGACTGTGCGTAATGGACGCTTGCGACTCGAGCGTTAGGTGTTAATAATCCTAATCTAGCTCCCGGTGGCAGGCTGTGCACGTGATTAAAACATAGCGCTTCGCCCAAGTTTTCGACTCAGCTATAGTACATTAAAAGGGTGTTGCATTTTCATTACGTTTAAGCATGTGTGTGTGACGCCATCATGGCGTCAGCTCTATAAAGTTTTCTAGCTTGAGAGTGAGTTTTGTCTGTAATACACGCACGTGGCACGTACCTTATCACGCAACTATTAATTCATTTAGTTAACGATCTTCACGCTAATTCCATAGCACTCACAACGCTTATTACATGTAAATACTTAGGTACATAACTAAGTACATAAAGCCTTTCTAGACTTTTCTTTCAATACTCGAACCGCCTTTTCAATCCTATTTGCCGACTATTCCAGCTCCCTCCCCTGTGGGTTGAGTCGACACGTCGTGCGACGGTTACATCGTGTGCGCGCGCGGCTGCGAGCTGCTGGCCAAGCTGTCTGCTCGGCGTGAGCTTCAGCACCAGCACGAGCGGCGCGTGCGACTGGACCTGAGCTTCTCTACTTCCCGAAACCGGTTTGAGTGCACATAATAATTTATAAATTATTATATTCGTTATTTGCGTTTGTGATTATTGTATTAATAGCAGGCGTCAGTCACTCTTTCAAGGTCACGCGTTTTATGCCTACCGCTTCGCGTATCGTCGACGATACAACGAACACCGAACTGTCGCGCGCCCGGCTGAGTGCTCGAGCGTCACGGGTACAGCGCTGACTATCAAAATGCCGAAACCAAGTAATTATTGCGTGATTATTGTGCAATTCCCCTGTTTTCTAATTCTCCTCTTTCCCTTTTGATTATTTATTAAAATTATTCACGCGGTTTTGGATATTTTCGACACTAAAATATAATAATCGGGAATTCAAGGAACGAAAAATATGCATCAGTCATTTTATTAAACTAAAAAATATTTGATCAACAATTAAAAAAATAATTGTTTTTCTAAAACATTCGTTTTATAACCATTCTCATCATACGTATAACCCTAGCATATTTGCTGGACGACACGCACACACGTAAGTCGCGCGGCGGGCAAAAGAATCTCAACTCTCTTTGCGCGTACTTATGGTACATTTCTCCTCGCTGCAAACAGCTGGTATTATTATTATGATTTTGTAGGCTATTATAGCGTAGGTATTTTCATTTTTGTATTGGAGTGAAGTATCTGTTACGTAGTAACTATTTATTAATCTGTGTTAATAGTGCTATAGTATGAGTGAATCAGAGCTCAAAATGGAATTATCCAATTTAGTTAAACAGCGTGGAATAATAAAAGGTCGTTTAACAAGATTTGAACAGTATGTAACTGAATTAACAAGTTTAAAGGATATTCCTACTTTAAAATACAAAGAGTTAGAATTAAAAATAAGTAAAATACGGTCATTAATGAGTGAATTTGAAGAAATTCAAAATAAAATAGATATTTTACACTCGGATTCTGAAGAACAGATTTCTGAAAGAGATGTTTTAGAAAATAAGTTTATTAATTTACTAGCAATAAGTCAAGAATTGTTAGATAAAAATAGTGTTAAAAAAGAGACAGCTGATCATTATGATCAATCTTCTAGTAATAGTTGTTCTCATAAACACAGTGGAATTAAATTGCCTACTATTAAACTTCCTACTTTTGACGGTAATTACTTGAAGTGGTTAGAATTCAAAGATACTTTCCTGTCTGTAGTAGATAGCAACTTAGAAATTCCACACATAAATAAATTTCATTACCTTAGGTCTGCGCTTGAAGGAAGCGCAGCTGTAGTTATAAAGTCAATAGAGTTCAGTGCTAAGAATTATAAGGTTGCCTGGGACTTACTGTGTCAACGGTTTGAAAACAAAGATATTTTAGTTAATAATCATTTAACAGCTTTATTTAATATTGAGCCATTAAAGCGGGAATCCTACAAATCTTTAAGGTTTATTGTTGACCATGTTATGAAACACCTTAGAGCGCTTGAGACGTTAGGATTGCCTACGGATAAGTGGGATATTCTTATTATATTTATGATTTCCTCCAAGTTAGATTTACATACAAGTAGAAAGTGGCAGGAATATAAGAGCAAGTCTAGTGAACTAGTTTTGTTGAATGATTTCTTTGATTTTCTTCGTAATCGGGCTGATATACTTGAGACCTCATATTTTAATAATAGTCACTCCGACAAAGTGACTGACCACAGACCTAAAACAAACACAAATTCTAAAAGTTTAGTTGTAGCGGTAGATAAGAAAGTTATTCCTAATAATTGTCTTTTGTGTAAAGAAGTTCATCCGCTTTATTTGTGTGATAAATTTAAAAGTATGTCTGTTGATGACCGTATAGGTGAGGTCACTAAATTTAATTTATGTAAGAATTGTTTTAGAAGTGGTCATAATGCATATCAATGTAAATTAAGGGCGATGTGTCGTACATGCAAGAAAAAGCATAATACATTAGTGCATATCACATCAACAGAGAACGGTGAACAAGCATCAACATCGTCTCTACCGGTGTCACTGTCTGTAGCCAGCAGTGATCAGGTGTTATTAAGTACAGCTCTAATTCAGGTTGTGAAAGACAAGAAAATATACACAGCCAGAGCCCTGTTAGACACAGGAAGCCAATCATCTTTTATCACAAACAGTTTAAAAGAAAAATTAGGTTTAGAGATTAACCCGGGAGGGTCAGTTAATGTTTGTGGAATTAATAATTCAAATTGCAATATTAGTCAAAGTTGTAATTTAAAAATAAAGTCTAGGTGTAATTCATTTGAAATAAAAGTTAAGTGTTTAGTTGTTCCTAAAATTACTGGAATTTTACCAAATTCTTTAATAAGTAACGAATATTTAAAATTACCAAGTAACATTGAGTTGGCTGATCCAAATTACTTTTTCCCTTCTGAGGTAGATATCCTCATAGGTGCAGATGTCTACTGGGACATAGTAGGCTCTAATTTAATTAAGTTAGGTAATAAAAATCCTGTTTTACAGGAGTCTAAGTTTGGGTGGCTAGTAAGTGGCCCAATAAATACACAACAGCCAACCTCACAAATTTATTGTAATTTCACTCAAGAAATAAAGGAAACTTTAGAAAAGTTTTGGACAATTGATGACCTTCCAGTAACTAAAACATATTCGGTAGAGGAACAACTTTGTGAAAAGAATTTTAATGAGAATTTTTCTAGATTACCAAATGGTAGGTTTGCTGTAGCCATGCCTTTTAAGGAGGTACCAGAGGAAGCTCTTGGTAACTCATATTATATAGCAAATAAGTGTTTTTTAAATCTAGAGAAAAAGTTTGTTAAGAATCCTAGCCTTAAAATTAAATATAAGAATTTCATAGATGAGTATGCTAGTTTAGGACATTTAAGGGTTTTAAAAAATAAACCTGAGTTTGGATATTATATGCCCCACCACGCAGTAATACGGGAAAAAAGCGAAACCACAAAACTGCGGGTAGTGTTTAATGCCTCATGTAAAACTAGTTCTGGAAAATCACTTAATGATATACAGATGGTCGGTCCAGTTGTACAGAGTGATTTAATATCAATTTTGCTTCGCTTTCGTAAACATAAATATGTTCTCACCGCAGATATCGAGAAAATGTTTCGGCAGATTGAAATTAAAGAACAGCAGCGCCATCTACAACTTATATTATGGCGCGATGACGAAACAAAACCAATAGATGTCTTACAGCTGAACACAGTAACTTATGGTACTGCTTCCGCACCATTTCTCAGCACTCGATGTCTGCTACAACTAGCAAAGGAATGTGAGGATAAGTCAATAGCAAGTGTAATCGAAAACGATTTTTATGCAGATGACTTAAATACTGGATCCGAAACTGTAGATGGTTTAAAACATATTTACCGTGAAGTTGTTGCTACTCTTAATTCAGCACTTTTGCCTTTAAGAAAATTCAGAACAAACTGTCCTAGCTTATTTGAAAATGATGATGATACAGAAAATTTTGTAGATTTTAATAAGGAATCTAGTGTCTTAGGTCTTATTTGGTGTCCTAAGTCTGATAATTTACTATTTTCCACTGATTTACAGCCTTCTGCTCAAATAACCAAACGGTCAGTAATCTCTACTACTGCCAAGGTATTCGATCCTTTAGGACTATTAAGCCCTTGTATTATAGTACCTAAAATTTTACTACAACAGTTATGGTCTGCTAAACTGGAATGGGATGACCCAGTACCAGTTGAATTTTGTAAGAATTGGTCTAACCTTTTGAAAGAATTTTCATATTTATCCGAAATTAATATAGATCGTTGGGTTTTATGTGACAATCCTAAAACTATAGAACTACATTGTTTTGTCGACGCCTCACAACAAGCCTACGCGGCATGTATCTACTTGCGCTCTGAAGACTGTACTGGAAAGGTTACAGTTAGGTTGTTGTGTGCGAAAGCACGAGTCGCCCCAATGAATCCAACCACCATACCGAGGCTGGAGTTGTGTGGCGCTCTCCTAGGGGCTCGTCTATGTTCAAAGGTATTAGATTCCTTACAATGTAATATATCTCGAAAAGTTCTATGGTCTGATTCGATGGTTGTGTTGGGATGGGTGCAAACTCCACCCAGGGATCTTAAAGTATTTGTATGTAATAGAGTGAACGAAATAAATCAACTTACACCGGGATTCGACTTTAGATATGTACCTACTGATCAAAACCCTGCAGACATGGGTTCTAGAGGTGTGTCTCCCAAGCAGTTAAAGGCTTCTAGCCTTTGGTGGGCAGGGCCTTCGTTCCTCGCTAATGACCCCACGTGTTGGCCAATAAAACCACAAGTCCCTAGTTTACCAGAACTTAAAATCCCACACAACATTGAATGTCACACTGCAACAATAAATAAAATAATTGAATTTGAAAATTATTCAAACTTAAATAAACTTGTTAGGATTTACGCGTATGTGCAACGTTTTGTACATAATTGTTTAAATAAAAATAGTAGAATTAGTGGAACATTAGATGCTAAGGAATTAGATAAGTCATTATTAACTTTAGTTAGGTTAAGTCAGTTAGATAGTTACTCTGACGAAATTAAATTAATTAGTGATAAGAAAACTCTTAATTGTAAGTCTAAATTACTGTCGTTAAATCCTTTCTTAGATGATAGCAATATATTGAGAGTTGGTGGTAGGCTTCAAAATTCTGATTTTGATTATGATAAGAAGCACCCCATGATATTAGATGCAAAACATCAGTTCACTCAATTATTATTTAGGCAAGAACATGAACGATTATTTCATGCAGGACCGCAGCACCTGCTAGCGTCTATGAGAGAGCGATTTTGGGCCATCGGAGGCAGGAATCTAGCTCGCAGTACGACTAAGAAGTGTCTACTGTGCACTCGCTTTCGTGGGAAAACCATTCAACCGATAATGGGTAACTTACCAAAGGAAAGAACTTATTCAATGTTTCCCTTCTACACATGCGGTGTAGATTTTGCTGGTCCCTTTACTATTTCCAGTCGCAAAGGTAGAGGAAGTCAATCCTCTAAATGTTATTTATGTTTATTTGTATGCCTTTCGACAAAGGCAATTCATTTAGAATTGGTAAGCAGTTTGAGCTCTGATGCATTCATATTGTCGCTAAAAAGGTTCATATCTCGAAGAGGCAAACCTAGTGTCATATATTGTGATAATGGCACTAATTTCAGAGGCGCAAATAATGAAATGTGTAGAGTGCTCAGGTCCAGTCGTAAGTGTACGGACAGTTTCGCAAACGATAACGGCATCAAATTTGTATTTAGCCCGGCATACTCACCCCACTTTGGGGGAATATGGGAAGCAGGAGTCAAGTCGGCGAAATTTCACTTAAAACGCGCGGCCGGTCAAGCTTCTTTAACGTTCGAGGAGCTTGCTACATTATTAGCGCAAATCGAGGCCATACTTAATTCCCGTCCTCTGTCTCCTTTATCTTCCGATCCCACCGATCCTACACCACTTACCCCAGGGCACTTTCTTGTCGGGCGACCACTTACGTCCCTACCATTGGCACCGATTAATACTGTGAGCCCAAATCGTTACCAGCGGATAGAGATAATCAGGCAACACTTCTGGCAAAGATGGCGTCGGGAGTTCATAGCGGAGCTCCAGCAACGCACGAAATGGAGAACGAGGCAATCTGAGCTTCGTGTGGGCGATCTGGTGATCTTAAAGGAAGAAAATTTACCCCCACTGCAATGGAGACTCGGCCGTATCACACATTTGTATCCTGGGACGGATGGAGTCAGCCGGGTGGCAGATGTCATGACTTCCAGGGGCACAGTACGGAGGGCTGTGAACAAAATGTGCATGCTACCAAGTTTAGCCCCAGCAGACACGAAACCGACCAACGATGACGACAACAATAAAGAAGCTTGAAAGCTAGCCTTTCAACCCCGGGAGGATGTTCGCGCCCCTCACTATGTTACTAAAAGTAATGTCAGCCGGGTGGAAGTACGCACGGCACTATAGGAAAGGGAAGGGAGGGGCGCGGGCGCAGCCGGACGCACCGCAGAGCAGAGCAGCGAGCCGCCATTACGACGAGATACGCACGCCGCTATAGTCGATAAACAACGCTAAGATTAAAATTAAGGTGTCGCAAAACTATGTCGCGTTACCGCAGTCATTAAAGTCCTACAATCATCAAGAACAAGTTTTATTTTGTCTCTGACAATGTGGTAAATACATTTAATGGTAAACATTTTGTTATAGACCAACACATCTTTGTCAGGTTGTTGACATGCAAATAGTAGGTTTGTACTGTCATGAAATATAACAACACATACATACACAAGTTATACAACACAATAATAGTAGTCTAGGCAACTGACATTTTTATAATGACATTAATTTACATAAATTCATTAAATTAATTAAATTAATATTAATATATACCATTTGAATCATAATTATCATTATATCATATTATACATTGTTATAGATTATTGTTTATATATTACATCAAACACCTGTTTTTCCCTTACATTTAAATAATTCGTCTATAGTATAAAAACATTTTTTTAGCAGCCACTCCTTTAAATACTTTAAAAACCGCGAAGTTGGGTGCAATTTTAAGCTACGTGGAATGGCATTATAAATACGACCACACATCACATAGCAATTATTTTGGTACAGTTTTGTTCTTGAAATTCGTGACAAGACAATTCTGTTCGGATCTCTCGAATTTCTCGGATATACCTCTTTTGCTCTCGTAAAAAAAGTGGGGTGCTGCCTTACGAATTTCGCTATTTCATAGATGTACATGCAGGGGAGGGTTAATAAGTTATTTTTCTTAAATAGAGGCTTACAAGAATGCCATGGTGCCGCACCACAGATGGCTCTCAGACACTTTTTTGGGCGATAAAAGCTCGACTCGAGTCCGTAGAATTTCCCCAGATAATTAAACCATAGTTTAATATAGATGCGATGTAGCCATGGTATGCCATCATTACTGTGTCAGGGCTCGACGTCTTTCTAATTACCGTATACTAATTACCGTATGTTTATAATTACCGTTGTATGAAAAATTAATTCTTATTTACTAACTGTAGCCTCAAAATAGATGGGTACAGAAGTCAATCTACATGCAAAGCGCGCTTGAGCATCACCCGCGATCATCAGTGATGAGTTGCTGAGGCATATCCGCGGGATATATATATACAATCCCGCGGATATGTGGAGGACAAGGCTTTCTTAATTTCTTAATGCTAAGTCTCTCCTCAACCGCGAGACCCAGAGGTTGTATCTCCGGGAATATTTCCTTAAAGCTGACGTGGTTCCTTACGTCAGCACCGAGAATCCGAGATGTGGTCACTGTGGTCAAGAACCTCACTCCGCTCTCTTTAACTAAAGAGAACTGGCGCAAACTTGTAGTGCTTGGAGCAAAGGATCGTGAGGAAGTATGGCAGAGTAAGGCGCTACACGGGCGGTTTTTCCGGGCCCTGCATGGGCCCGATGTAGACTTTTTAGTGTCAGTTTATTAGCTACAATTTGGTGACCTATTTGGGGAAACCGAAGGTTTTGTCTGTACAATTATGGATGAGATTATCATGACGAAGAATTATCGGGAATTTATTGTGAAAGATGGTACGGTTGACTTATGTCGGGCGTGTCACCTGCCGGGAGAACGATTCGACACACTATCTCTGATTATTCTCGTCTTGCTAACAAAGAAGACTTGAATGGGCACAGCCTAGTAGCCAGGATTATCAATCAGCAACTTGCTCTGAGATACGGCCTCGTAGAATCTGAAGATGGCAATGTCACATTGTACTGGGGTCGATACATCATCACTGAAAGGACTGTTGTAGCAAACAAGCCTGATATAGTGGTGGTGGATCGATTGGAGCGGCGCGCAATGCTCGTTGACGTAACGATCCCGCGTGACAAGAACCTTGTGAAGACCGAGAAAGATAATAAAAATTAAGTATCGACTTGGCTCGCGAGATTGTTGACATGTTGAATGTGGACTCAACGGTCATGTGCCGATAGTTGTTTCTGCCAATGGTTTAATAGCCAAGAGTCTCGACCAACACCTAAGGAGGCTCTCGTCAGATGGCTGGATCTAGGGCTTCATTCAGAAGCTTTTGGACACGGCTCGCATCGTTAGGAAGTTCTTCTCTCTGAAGCCCTGATCACCGGTAGCTGGGACCCTGTTCCCGATGCCGTTGGGCTACTGTTTTTTATATTCTTACATGTTTTTGTTTTTTTATATCAATATTTAAAAATGTAAATAATCTGTATGAAAATAACGCGAAAACGAACCCGCGGCTTCACTCCTACTATACCATACTCTAGCCAACTCTAGCCTACCCTGCTATATCCCACTCTAGCCCGCTCTAGCCTACCCTACTATATCCCACTCTACCCTACTCTACTCTAACCTACACTACTCTAAAGTACCCTTTTAATTTTCATTTTTTTTTTCCATAAGAACCTTCTCCAAACAATAACAAACACAACAAAGAATTAGTGAAATCGGTCCAAAGATGATAAAGGGAAATAGGGATTCATTTTGTATAAATAGATGTATACAAATTATTAATGTGTGTTATTTTTATTATATTACTAGCTTTTGCCCGCGGCTCCGCTCGCGTTAGAAAGAGACAAAAAGTAGCCTATGTTACTCTCCATCCCTTCAACTATCTCCACTCAAAAAATCACGTCAATTTATCGCTCCGTTTTGCCGTGAAAGAAAGACAAACAGACAGACAGACAGACACACTTTTCCATTTATAATATTAGTATGGATATCACATTTTACTTAAAATTGACAGTGTTTTCTAATTACCGTGGCATAAGATATTAAACTTTTCTAATTACCGTACTCATAATTTTTTTGAAGTCTCAATAACTAGAAAACTACCAGTTATTAAAACATGCCTCATTTATTATTGAATTCGTATTTTTTACTAGTTTCATATTTTAATAAGTTTAAGGTTAATCAGTGAAAAATAAAAATGGTTACGGTAATTAGGCAAATAACGCCGAATCGGAGAATGACCGTAAACGTATTGATGACTAGCTTTAGCCCGCAACTTTTTCCGCGTGGAATAGTTTCCGTTCCTGAAGGTTTATCGGGATGAAAACTATCCTATGTCCTTTCTCGGGTCTCAGACTATATCTACACCAAATTTCATCCAAATCGGTTTAGTGTTTAGGCGTGAAGAAGAGACAGACAGAAGACAGAGTTACTTTCGCATTTATAATATTAGTACGGATAGATGGAATTATAGTAAAATTTATTTTCTTTATTGTTTATTGCATCAATGGCTATATCTTTCTCTTAAATTTTTTGAGGTCGTAATTGGCGCCACCTTTGTAATGTAATCCATACTAATATTATAAATGGGAAAGTGTGTCTGTCTGTCTGTCTGTTTGTCTTTCTTTCACGGCAAAACGGAGCGACGGATTGACGTGATTTTTTAAGTGGAGATAGTTGAAGTGATGGAGAACAACATAGGCTACATTTTGTCTCTTTCTAACGCGAGCGAAGCCGCGGGCAGAAGCTAGTTATTCATAAAAGATTTGTATCAATTTCCCCACATTATCACAATCTAGATTCACGTGTGTAGGAGTGGCCTAATAGTTGTTTAGTAATCTGACAATTATTTTTGTAATTACTTATTAATTAATGTCAATGCTTCAAACACATTTAATGAAAATGGGTAATGTTTGTGTTACAGTTGATTGGTGTTTGTATCCCAAACTCATTAGTATAAACCAATTCAAATGTATTATTTGCGAGCAGCATCGGAAACTATTTGTAAAATTATTGGTATCGATGGACTTGTTTTTGATTTGGTTACATTAATATGCGTGGATATAATAATACTATATTAACTTATCTGTCTGTTCCTAACTAAAACTGGTATTCAGCTGTATACCAGAATTTTACATGGAGCGACTGCCTATCGGACTTCCACCTTGCTTAGACTGGTCAGACTTTTCGGCTTCTGACTGTAATTTCTGCTGAAGTTCTACGAATACGAAAACCAGGAAAACGGGTTTGCTTTCTTTCTGAAACACAGGATATCAGTATGCCTTTGATAAATATATATACATATATCTATATATACCTATATAAAAAAAGTCGTGTTAGTTACACATATTATAACTCAAGAACGGCAGAACTGATTTGGCTGAAAATTGGTGGGGAGGTACCCACCAATTTTCAGCCAAATCGGGTCTGCCGTTCTTGAGTTATAAAATGTGTAACTACATAGTTTCTATTGTGTCTAGACCAACCCAATCAGGTTTAAATAGTAACATTCACAAATATAGTGTGGTAACATTAGACTGAGCCAAATAAATAGTTCTCAACCATTTCTCAACAATAACTAAACTATGACGCCAAAGTATGTCAACAAATATTTATCTCGACTTAACAGAAACGTTAAACTCAACTAAATTCAAGTATCTAATTCACCTTTAGTAACAAATAAAATCAACAGAAATTAGCCGGAACGAATCGTGATCTTAGAACCATAAACTAGAAATAAAAACAAAAAGTTATCAAAGCAATGCTAAGCTCCACACAAACAAAGCGTACATCACGGTGCTCAAGCTCAACAATATTTATTTGTTTGTATCACTCGTCTACGAAGCGTATTTAATTTCACTTTATTGCTCCCATCGTTTTCATGGTGTACAATTAGTTACCACACTTCAATCTACTTTATTTTTTTTACTTCATAAATAGATAGGCACGAACCAGAAGTTTTAAAATGAATTAAAAAATGGTTTAAAAAAGATCGGCCCTGTGTAAATCTGGCCAAACTAAGGTTTTCTTTTCATAACCTACACAATCTAAAGCTTAACTCTTCCACTGCACCCGACCTTACAACAACCGCTATTATACAATAGAAAGATAGCTCAAACTGAAAAAAACCGGCCAAGAGCGTGTCGGGCCACGCTCAATGTAGGGTTCCGTAGTTTCCCGTCCGTCACAATAAGTGTTCCCACTTATAAAATTTAAAAAAGGCTATTTGTTACGTTGACATACTAAGTACGCAGAAATTATTTTGTACGCTTTGATTTTTCCTTTTGGAGCGATTATTTCCGAAATCATTGACATCATCAAAAAATGATCTCAGTAAACCCCTATTCAAAAACTGTTCTTTCTATTAATTTCAAAATAATTTTCATAGAAAGTCCTTATAAAGTTCTACTTTCCAGATTTTTTTCATATTTTTTAAACCTACGGGTCAAAAGTTAGAGGGGGGGGGGGGGGGAGACGCTTTGATTTTTCCTTTTGGAGCGATTATTTCCGAAATCATTGACATTATCAAAAAATGATCTCAGTAAACCCCTATTCATTTTTAAATACCTATCCAACAATATATCACACGTTGGGGTTAAAATGAAAAAAAAAAAAACACTTACCACTTTACATATAGGGAGGCAACCCTAATAAATCTTTTTTTTCCAATTTTTATTTTACCACTTTGTCGGCGGGATTGATAATTATACATATTGGTACCAAATTTCAGCTTTCAAGTGCTAACGGTCACAGAGATTAAGCGAGGACGGACGGACAGACAGACAGACATGGCGAAACTATAAGGGTTCCTAGTTGACTACGGAACCCTAAAAAGGTGCTTATAAAGTTTTCATAATAATGTATTTATACGTATTTATAAATAAAAGATATAATAAAAGATTACCTTTATTTCGTTAATTGCCGAGGCCTCCATAATATCTGTCTAATTACAACTTATTACAAGTAATCTGAGATACATTTACGTCAATCAAGTTGTATTTACAAATTGGTTGATTGAATATTTCCGAAATTGCAAATGACAGAATATGGTTCACATTAGACACTAAAGCTCCGTGGAGCACGTATTATGACTTGCTAAAGTGCTTCGTAGTCGTACACACGATAAAAGAGTTTGTTGCACAGGCTAGTTTGTACTAAGAAGAACTTTATTGTTTTAGTATTTTTCTACTTCTCCACCCCAAATACATCTATCTCCATGAGTTGGATGGAAGATAGACTTTAGTGAGAAACACTTCTAAAAATCTCCCTTAACACAGGTGGTTCGGTGACGGTGCTGTGATGGTGGCCGAAAGCATTCAGAATCAGGCTCTTAAGAACTTTGATATCTGATTTTTAGAGATCTAAATCTTTTTTCCCCTTAAAAAAGAAATAACAAAAATTAAATCAATTTTCTTGTTTTTTATTTTAAGATTTTTTCTTGGATCTTTTAGAAACATAAATTCACGTATCGAAACAATAACACTAAGAAGAAGGCAAAGACTACGAGTAGTTGAGACGTAAATACTTATCCTTTACGTTTTGTGTACACAAAGATTTCAATTGAGTCTAAGTTGATGAGGAGCGCAGATGACATGAGATAGTTCATCAGCCGAGACTCGATTGTATGAATGCATAAGCAAGGGGAAAATAGAGGAATTGCCTTGTGTTGTCTCACATGTCGTATTGAAAAAGTACCTAATATTATTTTTTATACATACAACTTTGACATTTAAAGTGAACGTTAACTAGGAAAAGTCGAAAGTTTTAGATGCAAATGATTTGGACGCACGATCCCAATACAAACCGACATGACATTACCTCGATTTTTTCGGGGACTCGACGAGCTTTCTTTTTCGAAGCTTTTTCGGAAGACTCCACTGTTGATTCTTTACCGTCAGGAATTGTAGTGGTAGGGAATAATGTGAAAAAATTGGTTAGCCAGACACGTAAGCTCACTTGAAAGAACAGCACGTCTAAACTACTAAGACGAGAAATCAATCATCATCATATTCCTTCTGACAATCACCGAACCGAGACAGCTCAAGTAGCTGTCAGTATAGTGACAAATGTTTTCACTCGGTAGTTGTGTTAGTTTTGAGGCAGGATTGCAGACAGACGAATATCCGATCCGCGACGCGAGAGGCGGATGTCATGCTGTGGCTATGAGATTCGTGGCTCGTCACTATTTGCATATCAGTAAGCGAGTTTTGGGTGTTGTGTGCTGAAATACAAACAAGACTGTAAGCCTTCTAAGTTTTATTAGTATATAATGATTTAACAGCCAAAGAGACAGACAGATAGACAGATTTACTTACACATTTGATCATTCGAATATCAACCATCGCGGATGTATTCGAAGTCGGAGTCAGAATATAAAAGTAGCTTAAGATCGTAAATGACAGAATATATGTGTATGTATCGTGAAAATCGCTTTAAAATGAAACTCACTAACGTTGAATTGCAAAATTCCAAATCAAAATTCTTCCGAAGCTTTTATTTTTCCTCTATGTATCGCAATTTATTTATCATTGCTGCTATTTCCACTACAATTACTTTCTGCCATCTTGCATTGCGGCCGCGTCGAGAGCTGTTGTCATGGCCCGCCCAAGCGCGGGAAATTCATTGCGATCGAAAGCGATGAATCCTTTTGATTCGTCTACGTTTCCGAACGGTTATTCGCCAGGCGGAAATAAGGAGCTTGCGATTTTTAAAAGTTTGTTTTACTTTTTAAGACAAATCTTCTAAACGGATTTATGTGTTTTCGAACGGAACTAAATCTGTTTTCCAATATGTTTCGGTTAGTAAGTCGGTGCAGTGGAAGATTTAAGTTTAAGATTTTGTAGGTTATGAAAAGAAAAATAGAAAAGCATTAAAAACGTTACCTACCTATATATTACCCTTTTTCTTTGTTGCAAAATAAAGTTTCAAAAGGTTACATTGCATTTTTATATTTCCCGTAAAAAAGACAGACTCATGAATATTCTTTGACTTCAATTTCACATAACAGTAAAAGAGTCTACAAAATCCGAATTCCCATAAATGATGGCTCATAGGATAACTCTCTGATATATTGCATTTACATTCTGCGTTATAAGCTTCCTATAAAGCGATTTTCCGGTCGTTAACTTTTTAAAGTTCCAAAAGCAATGATATCGGCTATACATCGAAATGATCCTCCAAATTTCACTCCGGCACCACTATTATCCGAGTCAGTGGATCGTGAATTCGCATTCTTATGTAAAACGGTTTCGGAACGAGTGGAGGCGTTGCATTGAACCGGTGCGTATTCGAAGCACGCGTTCCAATCTCGCGGGTGTTGATTTGGTGCCGTTTCCGAACGTAACGATTGATCAATATGGCGGATTTGGCGGGAAGACGCGCGCCATGGCGATGTATTTTTATTTTCTTGACGCTATTTCTAGGTTGTTTAAATTATATGTCGTTTGCGAGATTGATATCTGAAATATTTTTTGCATGATTGCCTTTTTCGTTTTCCCATTTTCAAAGTTGTTACAAATCCCATTGTTGCTGGGATATGAATAGTTTCACTGTCTTTGGTGATAACGGAATAGCAATGCTGTTTACCTATGACTATCAAGTAGATAAGTTCAGTTAAGGTTAGACTGTTACTTCTCAAGTAATTTACATAAAAATGGAAACAGAAACTAATTTGAATTTCGCTCCTTATGGCCCACGGGAATTCAACGGAAAAAGTCACTCTGAAATACAAAAGAAGCACAAACATGCGCTCAAAAATATTAGATAAATACTAATTTTTAGCGTATAAGTAAGAATACGCTAAAAATAAGTATTTTTACCTGCGGTCTGAAATAATATAGTAGTTAGCACCTGGAGCCAGTAATTAATAGCACTTAATAAGAAAGTCATTAAAAAGATTTCGTGCTCCTTCTTCTCTAGACCTACGTTTTGGAACGAGCTTTAAATTTCTAGCTATCCGATTTCTTATCCACTAAGAAAGGATTTTTGGAAATTCAACCTAGATTCACTTTTGTTTTATAATGAAGACGTTTCAAAGTGCCTTTTGGTTTATCCATATCCATACTAATATTATAAATGGGAAAGTGTGTCTGTCTGTCTGTCTGTCTTTCTGTCTGTCTGTCTGTCTGTCTGTTTGTCTTTCTTTCACGGCAAAACGGAGCGACGGATTGACGTGATTTTTAAGTGGAGATAGTTGAAGGGATGGAGAGTAACATAGGCTACTTTTTGTCTCTTTCTAACGCGAGCGAAGCCGCGGGCAGAAGCTAGTTGAAAATAAATAATGATAGTCTATTGACTATTGACAACGGCTAAAGTGTTAAAAACGTGTTTAAAACTCGACATCCTCGCGGGCAAAGCCGCGGGCGAAAGCTCGTGAATATAATAAATAAATTACCTATACAGTGAATTATAACTTACATACAAACTAATTTGTTTATTAATTTACTCACGTATTTCGAAATTAATTAATTAAGCTTTGATATAATAATAGTGTGATAGCACAGAGAGTTGAATGAACGTTGTTATTTGCTGTCTAGCGAAATAAACGCACAAAGGTGCATCAGATGCGGTGCTGTGGCCGACAGGAGCCCCCGGCGAAACAGCTTGCTTATATCTAGCGGGAGGATTATTATTGTAATATACGATATAATGGTCGCTTTTACGAATATATTGTTTAACTATAGTTACTAATAATTTTATAAAGCTGAAGAGTTAATTATTGGAACTAGTGGTTCGAATTGAAAAACCTTTGAGGATCAGATCTTTTTCTTTTTAGTTTGCTGGCGCATTTTGATCCACAGCTATGTTATAAGCTTAGTACATTATTAAGAACTAAGAACTAGTAAAATTAACAGGCAAACCATTGTCAATAACTTTTTTCTGGAGATAACAACAAGCAAACCATTTATTTAACAAATATCCACATAATAACAAAAAAAACTGTTCCCCGCGGTTTCACCCACGTTGTGTTGTTTTCGGTTACTGCTCCGCTTCCGTGGGTCATAGCGTGATGTTATGTAGCCTATGTGTTATTTTGATGTAAAAGCTATATTACTGTAAGGTTTTATCAAAATCCGTTCAGGAGTTTTTGCGTGAAAGAGCTTACCATTGAAAACCTTTCAGTGTTCACAGTCTTATACAGGGTGTCCCACGGCAATGCCACATCTATGAATGCAATTTAAATTGTTTATAAAATTCAAATCATGTCTTCTTTCCCTCCATGTGGCATAGCCGTGGGACACCCTGTATACTAGGTAGATGTAAGCCAGAGTAGATAATAACTTGGTAACTTCAGCCTATCTCACGTACACCACGTAGACACGTTACACCAGCAAAACGTGAGTTAATTTATGGCATGTATTGTATCAAATATAACGTACATACATATTCAACCACACGACGTAAAGCCAATAAATATTGTCGATTCCCAAAACCACTAGCTTTTGCTTTCTGTCTCACCAAAATAACAAAGTTATCTTCATTCTTATGATTTTAGAGTGTTATGCTTATGGTTCTGTTGCTTGACGACAGTACCTTTGATTACGCCTATCGAAAACGTGGCATGTATATTATTGGTTAATTGGACAGTACAAGGGAGTTGTAGCCAAATTGACTAAAAAATCTTGTTTGGTGAATCTAATGCTCGGTACACACGACAACGATTTATCGCTACGATTTGACTGCGCAATTCAATTGTGGAGTATTATATCGAACCTGTGAACGAAAGTCGGTACTGACATTGTGTTCGTGTTGACACTTTATGGGCCCTTGATCATCGCACAAACCCACTGCTCAGCCAGACGTAGACGTTGACGTAGTGATAAATAATAATAATATTTAGTGTACTACGTGAGCTCGACAAATGGATGGGCGTTTAACGCTTGTGCGACAAAACTGTACAGCGACTCACCATAGTTCGAATGCACGCTAGTGCGACACACTGAAGATCGACATCACGCTAGTACGACATGAAGACACATTTGTATTCAATACTAGCTTTCGGCCACATGGATGTCGAGCTTCTATCCACTATTTTAACCCTTTAGGGCTTAAATAAAAAAAAAACTTTCTAAGTGGCTATTTAATCTTCACAAAGAATAAACCCTCCAAGTTTCATGTCTCTAGTTAGTTAAATAACAACAAACGGTGATATCAGTCAGCGAGTTTTATAAAATGACTTCAAATGACTTTTCATGAGGGAGTGTCAGACTTTTACTGACTAAAACCCACTCATGTTCCTTCGGTTACCCTTTATTATTGTAACGATTAGAATCATTCCGCAACCCCGGTGCGTGCCGGAGGGCCCTGTCACGTACTGACTGCTCTTTGAGTCGCGCGTGGAGCAAACGCGCCATCGATACAGGCCTGGTCCTTATCGGGCGGCGAGCTCCCATCGCTCGCTGTACGCAGTTCCGCACCTACGGCGGCCGGTGGTCGACTTGCGACTTTCGACGCCTACGCCTGAGTCTCTGTCCGCGGCGTGAGGCTGGACGTTGCCTTACCCGCCCCGCCGCCGCTAAACCAGCGCCGGGTGCGAGAGGTCAGCCCCGCCGATCGCGTCTGCAAGGACACAGCGGTGGTCCGTCCAAACGGGCATACCTCTACCGTATCATTCAGGCGTCGCTTACGCCAGAATCCGACACATTAACCTTTCGAACTGACCGTGTCCGGTGAGGACCTGTGTCAGGCGATTCAGCAGGTCAGGTGTTTTTTTACTACTACTACTACAACAACAACACATTTCGGCGATTCATTTTTATTTATTTAGATGAAGATAATGCTTTCTTGTATCTACAGACGGCAGTGTCGCATAATCGTTTCACTTAGCATAATCATTTGGGCAGTGTCAAACTACTGTAATACTACACCAACGTACTGTCGAATCAGAGTACTGTTGTACTACCGTAGTGTCGCACTACCGTAGTGTCGAACTACTGTCGCGAAATCGTTTGTCACACTTGCGTGATGTCGATCTTCAGTGTGTCGCACTAGCGTGCATTCGAACTATGGTGAGTCGCTGTACAGTTTTGTCGCACGAGCGTTAAACGCCCATCCATTTGTCGAGCTCACGTAGTACACTCATATTTATTCAAAAAGAATTTGGTACAATATAACTATGGAGTTGTAAATATTAATAATGATTTTAAGATTAACATGCCTGAACTAGGTAATCCTGTGTTTCAGGCGATAATATCTAAAATAATCAAAAATAAATAACAAACAATTAAACAAAAAATAATATAAATTTATGAAGAAAAACTGAGGAGGTAGACAGAAAATATCTCATAGATTAAACAGTAGCTTAGTAACTAAAATAACAAAAGTAGGTACTTAAAGTAATATAATACTATTATAATTATGTTCATTTTATTACAGTTAATATTTTTTCTGTATCTTCGTAGGACATATTCTGAAGAGCATCATTAACAATTCTCGTGCAGTTAGCGTTATTCAAGGAAAAGATGTTTGCTTTCGCGTTTAGTCTATTATAAAGGAGAGGGCCGAGGAACAGGAAAAAATTTGAAGTAAAAGCATGTTTAGTTTGGTTTGGAGGACAGATTAAATCTTTACGTCTTTTATTAGTAGATTCAGTGGTGTACAATAACTCTGCGTGTTGTCTTAATACAATGCTCATTATAAATAGTTGCCGAACAGTTAAAACTTCGCAATGTTTGTATAGTAGGTTAGTGGGAAAAAGGAATGGCCGGAAAGTGGACACTTTAAGAATAGCTCTCTGAGCTCTCTCAATGGTTAGTAACAGCGTTTTACTCGCTCCACCCCA
Organism: Athetis lepigone; assembly: GCA_033675125.1. Taxonomy (NCBI): domain Eukaryota; kingdom Metazoa; phylum Arthropoda; class Insecta; order Lepidoptera; family Noctuidae; genus Athetis; species Athetis lepigone. The sequence continues at coordinate 1,360,719 of CM066215.1, read as the reverse complement.
TGTGGTGATACAGTAAGTTAGTACCGATTGACAAAGAGCAAAATAGACTAGTCTAACTATTTTCGGGTCTGCAATATAGCGTAATTTTGTGAAAACGAATATCAACTTACGAATTCTATGATTTAAAGCTTGTATATGTTGTTTGAATGACAGTATTTCGTCTATTATAACACCAAGGTATTTAACTGTTTTGGACATTTTAATGATGGGACAAGCACATTGGTTACCTGTTAATAAATTGCAGTAGTGAGCATATAATGTTGGGGTAGGGCCAGTTGCAGTTTGCCTGCGCATCGAAAGCTTTATGTAATTTGTCTTGTCAGCATTTAAGGTTAGTGAATAGGCGAGATGACAAAAAAAAAGTAATTAGTCCGTCAGTTAGATAATCAAAAAATTTGGGACACGTATTTTTTCTTTTTTCTCGTAAACAGAAAATGACGACAATACAGTGCGTTGATGTTTCGTGAAACGTCACGCCTTTGTATAATTTTTACTCAGAAGTGACGTCACAAGCCCCCTCTCCGGAACTTTGATGCTCTTTATCTTTGTATTTTGTTATTAATTTGATCAAGCAAAAAATATGTGTCCAGTATTTTTGGACTGTCTAACAGACGGACTAAACAGAATGTCATTCTTTTGATGTAGTCATCATCCCTATTGTATTGAAGCCATTTATTGACAATATTGAATTAAAATGCACTCATATGCACTGTTTCCTCGAAATCTCCTCCTCTCGATCTTACTCAATGAAATTCCATATATTTGTAGGATTATCGCATGTCTTGTAAATAGGCCGAAGTTACGTTCCAGGTGTCCAGGGCTCAAAAGCAGGGTAATGTTTTTCGAGTGCATTCTATGAACAAATTTTTTTCTTTCTAAAATCAACTAAAACACAGGACAAATCCTAGTCAAGACCATGTTTAACCTTTTATGACCAAGCGACAGCCAGTTGTCGCGCTGCTATTGTGCTTTTTATTGTGTCTCTAATCACGTGCGTTCGAAAGTTTAACAAAATTCTTCCACAAAAACAAGATACAGAAACAACAAGCCAAATCTACCTCTAATACAACGTTCACATCGTAGGGGCCACAAGTTAGGTTACAACGTAGGCGATACGTGAGCCAAATTACTGGATCACGGCGCACGTGTGCACTGAGCACAGCATAGAGCACAGTGAACAACACTATGTAAGGCCGACCATAGACAACGACCGCATGTGATACAGAAGTTTTAGTTGGAAAACAGATTTATGACGTGTTCTTGTGGGGAAATTGAGTGTATTGATTTTGTGTGTAAGGGAGATTTGTATTGTGCACCAGTTTTTGGACTTGGCAGGGACTAGATAAGTGTATTTTACAGTTAATTGAGAATTAATCGGATTTTAGGGCTAAAATTAAGAGAGGTTTTGTAGAAATTATGCCGTACTTGGTTAATGATGTCAAATACCCAATCAAAACAATTTTTATTAATAGAACACTGATAAATTAATCTTAACTCGAAATTAAACTAAATAATAATTAAACATAATATGAACAAAACTTATAAATAATACTAAAATAAATATATATACAAGTTATAAAATATAGTGCCGAAACTTACTATTTTTTTTTGCTATCAAAATTTTCACAATATTTCAGTATTTCTGTTGACCCCTGCCTTACGCAATCTAACAGCCTTAACAATTCACATGCACGAGAAAGGATTCTACTATCGACACCATCATTACTCCATCGTACTCTAAAGCCAACATTCACATCTATTGTAACTCTCGTTGTGCCTCGCAGTTTGAAAATACAAAGATTTATCTTCTCTGTGAGAAGCACAACGGTGCTGATTCTCTTGTACACAAACTAAACTAAATTTAAACTCAGTGCATCTTTTTCTAATCATTGCATTAAGAAAAGGGCAGAAGATACATATCTAGTCCTGACAAATTAGACAGTGCCTGAAGAAAATTGGCGTATATTTAGTGACAGGACTTAACTAATATTTTATCTTCTGTCCTTTTCTTAATGAAATGGAAAGAGAAAGATGCACTTAACTTAAAAGTTTAGTTTGTGCTCAAGGGAATCGGTACCATTATCAAGCAATTTGGGGTAAGTGATAAGCAAAGTTGAAAATTGAACTCAACTTAAATCTACTTCAGTTATATTTAGTTCCACGCAAGCACAGTTAGCATTTCTCCTTGATTGTATACTGAGCAAGAATTTATTTAAGTTCGAAAATTTCTCCCGCCATTATCGGAATAGTTATCATAGTGATTATATTTGTATGAGTGGACGAGAGCGGATGAAATTGCAGTTGTTATGAGAACAAAGTAATGTAGTTAGAGTTTACTTTACGGGTAATAATGCTGTAATTTACAAATTATAGTTTGTTTATCTGGTTCACATTGTTGTATTGTAAACTAAGAAATGTAGGATTATAATTATGATCTTCGTTAGATGTTTTTTAGTTATTTATTTAAGTAGGCTGTACTAGCTTTGGCACGCGTGACCTAAATTATGCGTCGTTTTATAACGTTTAGCATTCAGAAATAAAGCAGCTTTCATTAATAGTTTTTTAAGAGAATTGGATAATTATTTACGAAGATTTCCCTCGACTAATTAAAAGCAAACTTAATCTCTTTATTATACACGCCCTCCCGCGGACGGGAGAAGATAGAAGATAAGACATTTGATGATTTCCCACTCCCAAAAAAAATGTTGGTATAAAAAAGTGAAAGTGATAAACTTTGTTCCTATTTTATTTTGCGGCTGAAAAAACTAAAATACAAATTGTTTTCATTGATAGTAAGATTCATTACTAGGAAGGATAATATGAAAACTATGTTTTATGTTTTTAAAATATCTTTTAACTTCCGAATGGACAGACTCGCAGACAGAAGCTACAACCATGCTAAAAAATTCATGACTAACTTTTTATTGACTGTAAACAACAGTAGTATTATTGGCATAATATTTCTCTAACAATCGATGTATAATCAAGAAAGTACAACATTGAACACAGTTCAATTAGAGGAGGCACTTTTACTATAGCCCTCATAGGGGAAGCCGAGATAAGCCGTCACCCCGTGGTAATGAAACCCTGCGGAACAAAAGACGGGGCCCTTAATAACACTGATAACTAAACAATAACAGAAAACACGAAATCCCGGCAAGTGAGCCGAGGTCACACGACCTGTAAAGGCTGGTTCAGACTGTCGCACTCAATTTGCTGCGTTTTTATTGTTCTTCAGATAGTAGTAAGCTGAGGTTTAGAGATGTGTATTGTCAGTATGTTTTATTTTATTATTAACCTTTACGTCAGTTTTGTGTACGGTCAGTAATTTATCCGCCATTACAGACTTTGAGTAACCAGCTAGCCAGTTGAAACAGCAAACTTATTGAGTTAGTTACGTATGTGGCAGAATTAAGGGTCACTGTAGAAATCCTGTACTGCAGTGGGGCACAAAGTTTGGAAAGATTAGTGAGGGACGCCCCCTTGGCCAGATAGAGCGAGTAGAGAAACTGGCAGCAACCAGATATGTGTAACCGACAATCGAGTTAAGAACATTTTGAGAGAGGCTTTTGATCAGCAGTGCTATAAAAATTACGTTGACATAAATTGGGTGTTAGAATAATTATTACTATAGAAAAACGTCAAATTACACTTCATTTTCACATCTCTTCTGCAGTCTTCTTCACGGCAAACATGTAACGCATCAAAAAGACCAGTAAGTTTCTTCTCAAACCGCGCGACAAACGCGTGTCTTACCCCACACGTCTGAAACCTCCACACTTTGCCGAGGACAACAATTTCCTTTGTAACCTCTGGGCAATAAAAACACAGATGTCGCTAATTGAAGCCGTTAGAGCCACATTGTGCTGTAGCAGCCAGGGCTACTGACCCACTTGTGAAGAACAAAGGATGAGGATATAATGCCCACGTGTCACCTAGTTACGTTAATCAGAAGCTCGAATGCCTTTTGTTTTAGAGAATTGGAGATAGAGATGTGGTGGAGAAAGGAAGGTAATATTGCTAGTGCATATTTGTGGCTAGCAGTGTTTTTGCTTCTGTTTAGATTATAATACGTTCTTCCTGAATTTCGGCTGCATAAAATGTTGGTTGTTGCGAATGCATGCGAAGTTGCATATTAAAAAGATAGTGTTAGAATTCTTCCGCGTTTAATATAAGTATTGACCTAGCATTTTCTAATATAATGTTATGATTAATAAATATTATGATTGCGATGACATCTTAGCTATGTCCGTCCCACTATGTTATGATAATAAAATTGTAACAAGCAGGAATTTATCGGAAATATCTCGAGCGGGCGTGTATCTTTAACAAACGTGCTCTTGGAGGCTCTTGACGTGGAGTGGGGGTGAGTGGACGATGCTGGCCCAGCGTAGCATGGCCTACAGTGGCGTGGCCCACGGCGCTCTGCTTGTCAGAAAAGATGATTTGCAAAATGTAACACGATAATATTTGTTTGAGTCGTTTTGCTTTACGCTTGTTGAGTGTTATTTAGGCTTGATTATTTTTTTTTGTTTTATCGTGTAAGTATTTTGCTGTAGCTTTAGAAAGCTAGATTTTGGATGGCTTGACGCAGATTGACGCTTTCGTAAGAATGTTATAGTAATAAGAAACATATTCATTATGAAGTCCCAAGAAGATCGAGCTTTACACGTTTTTAAATGTTTATTGAAAATAGCAGTTTAAAATGAATAAGTGAACTTACTTAACGCAATGTAATTAAACCCGACACATTAGTTAGCGTCTGATCATTGCGGGAATAAAAAAGTAAGAAACAGAATTAAAAGCTGGGGATCCAAGATGGCTGGTCGTTGAGCACGACAAAAGACGCGGGAAAACAATAGCGGCATGTGCCATAGAGAATGCACGGCTACCTCTTTGGTGAAGAACATTTTTTTATCTGTAGTATGCTGTGGTACAGATTAAAATTGAAACAGATAATGCTATGCCGATAAATTACCTCCTATTCATGTGGCTAGATTTCGTTGGCTAGTGATGTCACGATGTGGGTCACCTACGTGCCTCCCCACACCACGATCACCACGGCTTAGTCCAGGGTTAAAGGTATCAGAGGTGATGGTGATATAGTCTGAAACTGTTTATTATAAAAAGAAAAATATATACCGCATAAAAATCACGTAAAACCAACTCCATAGTTTCTAAGGGGGAGCCATTTTCAGATTTTTTATCCCCAAAAAAATATGCCATTGATTTATCGCTGCGAGAAGTTATTGCGAGATGAATTTGAACGTCACTTACTTACAGTTCCTTCTAGCAAGAAAGCTGCTAAACCCTGGCACGACTTCAACCACATCATTGCCACACTAACCCAGTATTGTTATCGCAAGCTTAGCTAGTGACAAATGGCGCTGTATCGCTGCAGCGCTGTGCAGCGCTTGTCGCACATTAGCGCCGATCAATCACACGCCGCCTGTGACTGAGCGATACGGACAAAGCGCTTATTAGCGCTGGATTAGGAGCCAACGGTATTTGGAGCTGATTTTATTAGGTGCTATATTGCCTGATAATTTGAGGTTTTGGGAAATTAAATCATATTTGGAGCGTAGGCGTGAGAACTTGTCATTGTTACAGCTGGGTAGCTTATCGTTGGTGCTTCTACCCATACCTACATAAACCCACATACACAAAGAACTAAACCCAGACTTACTTCGCTTAGCCACTAGCAGCGCCAACTGCGTTGAGTTGCATTTGAAAACGAACTTTGATTAAATAATACCAGCATATTATACTGTCCCACTGCAGGGTAAAGGCCTCTTCTCATACAGAGAAGGCACGAGCATTGATCACCACGCTTGCTCAAGGCAGTGCGGCGATTTCGGACTCATATTCACTACAAGTCCAGGTTTCCTCACGATGTTTTCCTTCACCGATGTTTGTGATGTCCAAGATACCGTTTACATTGCCTATTATCGTTTCGTCACATTGATACTTATTTTATTTTATTTATTTTATTTTATTTTACTTGCCTGATTTGAACGCACAATCTGTAGTATGATAGGCGGGTGCTTTAACCACTAGGCTATCGCAACGAATTTGTTTTTAATTTGTCATTATATTTTTTTGATAATTATCTTAAGGCTTTTATTACACTGGTGGGGCCGCTGTAGGGCCCCCTAAACCGATTATATTTTCTACTGAATCCGACAATGTTTAGAATAGGTATACGGAGAATTATGTCGTGCGTACCGTTCCCACAGAAACAAGTGAACTAGAACACTTGCAAACGAAAGATTAGATTCTAATAAGATACTACACCCAATTTATCCATACTAATATTATAAATGGGAAAGTGTGTCTGTCTGTCTGTCTGTCTGTCTGTTTGTCTTTCTTTCACGGCAAAACGGAGCGACGGATTGACGTGATTTTTTAAGTGGAGATCGTTGAAGCGATGGAGAGTAACATAGGCTACTTTTTGTCTCTTTCTAACGCGAGCGAAGCCGCGGGCAGAAGCTAGTGAAAATATATAGGTAGTGTAAATATAATTATGATGATTAACCTTTATTGTACACTAGTGGTATTTCGTGGGTTCCACGCGCCTTTACGCGATTTTCGCTGCTCTCTCGACCCGTACGTAGATCGTGATGATGATAATTGTATAACCCACAACCTCCATAGGTAAGTATGACATGTGTACGTATATACAATATTATTATAATTAAGTATAATACAGAAACAGACTGATTGACGGTAATCAACTTACAGTAAAAACTACTAGAACGAAAATCGTGAGGAGTTTTTTGATGTAGAGCCGCACTAAAATCTATATTTATTGAATTTACAACTTTAGCAAGTTATTAAGAAAGTAGGCGGGGCCGCTATATTAAATAGGCTAGTTTATTAACAATGGGAAAATGTGATGAGTATCTCCTAACAACTAATTAACTATGATTACGAACATCTACCTATCAGGAAAGTTAATAAATTAGCATTTTGTTCTATATTAACGTTAATTTCACAACAGCGAAAGAATGTTCAATTTGTAGAAACAAATTTTTATCAGTTGAAACAAAACCCAAAGGCGGTAAGTAGCTAATCTTTAGGTTTTCGCGGGGGTGAAGCAGCGGCGGCGAAATTGAGCGCGAAGCTCCGCCTACTTTTCGGCAGCGCGCGGCCGTATTCTGAAGCCGTCTGTATTCTATACTCCCGGACTCGTAAATCGAGCCACCTAGCGTAGTGAGTTAATATCGTACATAACTTTAAAAAAATATATGTATATGTACACACTTGGGTCAATTAGTGGTACCTCTTAGTGCAACAATATAAAAAGCTGTCTTGGTAAAAAAGATCGGGATTCTTATTCGTAAAAAGAATACAGTGATTCATAATTAAAAATTGGTTTGTTTAAGATATTGGTAATGACTTAAATTTAAAATTAAATTAACACTTTAAAAAAAAGCACCATTTTAGGTCTTTTTGGAATAAAAAATGAGAACTTTCTTATTAAGATGTCAATACTTATTGGCACATGTATATATATATCTATATCCATACTAATGTTATAAATGGGAAAGTGTGTCTGTCTGTTTGTCTTTCTTTCACGGCAAAACGGAGCGATGAATTGACGTGATTTTTTGAGTGGAGATAGTTGAAGGGATGGAGAGTAACATAGGCTACTTTTTGTCTCTTTCTAACGCGAGCGAAACCGCGGGCAAAAGCTAGTATCTATATAAATAAAAATGAATTGATGTTCGTTAGTCTGATTAAAACTAAAGAACGGTTGGGCCGATTGAGCTGTTTTTGGGTTTAAAATGTTTGGCGTAGTCCAGGGTAGGTCTAAACGGTGATCAAATAAGGAAAAATTGCGAGAAAGATACGAGAGAGTAAAACAACAATTTCATTTTCCTTTAAAAAGTTGTCCATGTTCTGTTGGATGTCGTTGTCATAGTAACCGGCAAATCAAGTGTCAAATTCAAGTGTGACATTTAAAACTGCAGAGGTTACAACCCGTCAACCTGACACAAGTAATGTTTTATTCTAAGGTTTTATTGTTTTAAAGAGACGCACAGGAAACATTTTCATAAATCCAAATCATGCATATAATTAGTTGGTTTTATTTTAAAGCCATTTAAACGGTTTGAAATAACTGAAAGGCGTATAATATGCTATTAAAAATAATACTGTAGCAGGTTTTCTTTTTCCAATGTACAAAAATAATATAACGATAAAAAAATGTCTAGATTTTTTATTTTTCAAATAATGGTGCATTTAATATTTTTTTTTGTTTTTGTATGGCCATCCTGGACAATGTTCCTTACCAGAAAAACCGCACATGATAGTTGTTCAAAAACAAAATTATTTTAAGCCCATTTCATAACATGTCCTTTATATGGGACTACCACTGCATCATAACTTATCAAACAAAAAAAGAACCCTAAAAAAGAAACCTCTAGGTGTATTTTTGGTCTTGCTCAACCTGCTAGGAGATGTTTCTACCCATAAAATCAATCAACTTTTATTATAGAGGGGCAATGAACTTTTCTTAGAAACAGCTGATATTTTTTTCGCGATTTCAGACTTGGTTCCATAATAAAAGTTGTTTGTTTTCAAGGGTAGAATCATTTCCTAGCAGGGTGAGCAAGACCAAAAATACACCTATAGTCTGCTTTTTGTAACAAACGAGTACCAAAAATTTTTTCTGCATTTCTGTTGGTCCACATAATCAGCATAAGTGTTATCATTGGTGTTAAAAGCATTGGCTCCGCCTCGACTAATTTCCCATCTCTCTCTGTCCAGTACCGGAAATATAAAAGAGATATACTTAGTACTCGTTTGTTAAAAAAAATAGACTACAGTGGGTTTTAGTCAGTAAAAGTCTGACACGCCCTCCCGCCGCACCCAGGATGGGAGCAGCCATTTGATGATTTCCCACTCACAAAAAAAATATTCACCTACAATATTCCCACTTATCTTTGTATATCTTTTTTCAAATAGGCAATTATTTGATTTTTAACCGACTTAAAAAAAGGAGGAGGTTCATTTCGTCTGTATGTTTTTTTTTGTATGTTTGTTACGAGATATCTCCGTCAATTAATTGTAAATAGATTAATTAATCTCAGCAATGTAACGGCAATTGCACATGGCGTAGAAAATGAACAACTCGCTTTGCAGCAACTCGCTATTCAATGTTAATCAATGTTATCATTGATCCTTGCGGTTTATTTGTAGACCACGAATATCCTTTTATTGGCGCCACGCCGGATGGTTTGATAGGCCAAGACACAGTATTCGAAGTCAAATGTCCTATAGTGGCTTTCAAAAACGGTCTGGATAATGCCCTAAAAAAGAACAAAATTCAAATAATAATGGAATTTTGTTCTCTTTTAGAGCATATTATATGGAGATACGACGAAAATAATGGTTTTTTTCAGTATCAACAAAAACAGTTACTGGTACTACCAACTTCAGAGGCAACTTCATGTATAAAAATGCTTATTTGATGTGTGGGGTGGTGAAACTATTATGACATCGTCACGTGACGTGACTCGTCGAAATGTAACTATTTCGGACTTGGTCTTATTATAAAAATTATATCACAATGCCCAGGGGGCCTACCACAAGCCCTTATAGCAGTAATACTGGTAATACTTTGATATTACTTTCAGTGGGAAAGAGACGGCGCTAGACAACGTGTCAAACGTCATGGTAAGGGGGCAGTTCAATAAAAAACCGTTGATTATTTGACTTCACTATATTACTTTGATGACACATATTCGTAATTTTGTTCTTAAATGGTTCCTTTATTTGTCGCGGTTGGATTAACTGCAGTTAGAAGTGATAGGGATGTTTCAGACCTATTGAGTAGAAAATTCTTGAGTTCTCTGTAATCCGTCCGTACTAATATTATAAATGCGAAAGTAACTGTCTGTCTGTCTTTCTGTCTGTCTGTCTGTCTGTCTCTTCTTCACGCCTAAACCACTGAACCGATTTGAATGAAATTTGGTACAGATATAGTCTGGGACCCGAGAAAGGACATAGGATAGTTTTCATCCCGGAAATCCCCCGGGAACGGGAACTATAATTCCACGCGGACGAAGTCGCGGGCAAAAGCTAGTTAAATATAAAAAGCACAATTTTTACATTGGCACAGATAATTCTTTTATAACAATGAAACCAATAAAATAAAACAGTTTTTGAACTAATTTAATTTTCATAATGTAGATTTGCAAAAATAATTTATGTTCACAAAAACATAGTTTAAAAAATAATATCACACAGTAAACGGGCACAAAAAATAAGTATAGTAACAATATATTATTAATTTCGTGCACGTCTACCGAAGCGCCATTTTAGGCCTCGTCGATCATCGTACGCCGCGCGCGGAGCGTGCAGCATATTAGCGCCCCATAGCCGCAGCTACTGTTTTACCAACTTATTTGTGAAATGGCTAAAATTGGAACTACGGCTGACATGACATTTCAGTCATACATTTGACTTCATTTGAGTATACTCTGTCTCTTTCTCTTAGCAACGCTGTGTTGACAGTGTCGCCCTCCTTCAGTTCATAGATAAGTTGGTCAATCTGTAGACAAAAATTGGTTTTTATTTTGATGTATTTTGTTTGCCTATTTTTTACGAATTACCAAAAGATAAATGAGTTCCATAATATATTGATACTAATAATGCCATAATGGGTATAAAAAGGGAATACTTACTTGTATACTTTATTTTTTAATCATATTACGTCGTTTTCTTGTACAAATCCGTTGCAACTCTTTATTTCTTTTATTTCCCATTGCTTAGAAACACGAATCACTATAATTAAATTACTAAAATCTAAACCAAGAATCATCAACAAAATAAACAAATCGCGAAATAATAATGGAGCAAATCTGTAATAATCGGACGTGACCTCTCGTAGCAACGGCTAGCTGCCGACTGGGCGTGGACTGACACAAGCTTGACACAGTAGTGCATCAAATTAATAGAAATAAGGTCGAAAATATTTTGGCGTTTAATTTTACTTGAATATCATGTCCGCAAAAATATAAGTCATTTTGCAGTTTTAATTAAATATTTAAAAAAATACAGTTCTGTGTATTAAAATTTTTAGATATCTCTTTAGTTTATTAAATTTTCTTTGTTATAGATATAAAAAATATGATGGTTGTCGCTGAAAAAATTGAGAATTTCGAGACGAAAATTTTTTTTCAGTGGTCTTTTTGAACATTTTTTTTTTCGTAGTTTTAGACCACTTTTGCAAATTGTTTTTGTGTAACTCTTTTCTTCATATATTAGACTATACACTGTATTTTTTTCCGGCTTGTGGTTTGTATAGATACGGCTAACTCTGCGACGAAAATTTAGACTTTTACAAGGTGTTCGCTATGGACAGCGCCTTAACAAAGAGATACTGGCCTGACTGTTTGTTCCGTGTCTAGGTGTTAATATTCTAAGCCTTATTAATTATTTGCTGTTCTACATAGCTTCACTCGCATTATTACTTTGCATAACGGACCGCTTTCATTGACCAAATGGCAATAGGGTTAGGTTAGATTGAAGCTGCAAGTGCGGTTTGTGGAGTGACTAGCTACAGGGCAAAAAAAGTAAGATTAATGAGAACAGCATCTCTAGACAAGTGGCATTCTAGAATAGAATTCGATATGAGATGTCAAATTACTAACCGTAAGTAAGCTTATGTCAATCCCGTATGTTTAATAAAGAAAAAAAGAAAGAATAGTTATTTGTTATACATGAGTGCAAAGTTGCTGGCTCAATTTTAACCGCGGGCTCAATTTTGATGACCGAGCAAGCGAAGGATTCTAAAATTGAACCACGAGCGCAGCGAGTGGTTCAGTAATTAGTATCCTGAGCGTTAGCGCGGGAATCAAAAGAGCACAAGGTGAAAAATCTTTGCACTCGAGTGCAACACGTAACTTTTCATCCCCCCCACCTCGGAAATGACTAAATGCAAAATAAAACATTTACAATCACAAGATACAATTATTTTAGTTTAGGTACATATTTACTACTATGTAACATTATGATATAGGTAAGTATTACAGAAAAATATTTATATTATTACTTATAACAAATAATACCTCAGTACTTATACTTAAGGGCGTGTAGGCCAAGCGAAATAGGTATTAAACGCTACCAAGAGTTGCCCGCGATTACCGCAAAGCGAGCCGTGCGCTAGCGTCGCGGAGAGTGTCACATTACAGATAAGCAGGCAGTAGGTCAACTTCTCTGACGCCCACTTGCACAAAACCGAGTTATCCTTTAAACTCAGAGTTAGTCGCCGGGCTTATTTATTTTTATTTATTTATTTATCTTTCTTACAAAAAGGGGTAAGTAACATATAAACTAACTTGTGCAAGCGTGCGTTATTGATTTATTTTAAAAATAAAATAAGAGATTTGATTCATTTGAAACTCGTTTTATTATAATTTGTAGTAATAGCGAATGTGTATCTCTGTTGCCGCTAAAAGAAGAAATAAGAAAAATTAAAACAAAAATTGAACTCGATATTTAAAGAGAGACCTCATTCAAAATTCGTATATTTTTTAATACAACAACGCTAACATTATCAACTCTGTATCTCAAGCATAATGGTAATCATCAAATGTGTCAAAATTATTATACATGTACTACATTAATCATCTTAAAATTCTTCAAAATTTATTTCTCTTGAACTGGTGGCCGGCTGCAATTCCGATTGTGTCTCAGAAGATGACAGGGCTATGGACTGTACAGCATTGCCGATTTGTTGCGCAGGTGATGGCATCGTTGGAGAGTCCACATAATTAAAATTTTCATTTTCCTTGTCATCTTGTAAGGTTAACATCCTTATTGGCATTCCACGTGCATGTCTACTGTCCACAATTTCCGGTAATAAACACTTCATGTAAAATTTGACCAGCTTTGACTCCATTTGTGTCTTCCAGAAATCATCGTCCCTTTCGATACGTTCTGTAAGCAAGGGTTCATTTTCTCCACCCCAGATGCCGAGCAGACAGAATCGTCTTTCAGTAACGTGAAGCTGTCCTTGTATTTGATAAAACCAGTTGGATTTTTTATTTATTGTGCTGGTGCAAGTCTTTTTGTCGTATTTTAAAATTTGTATCTTGTTTTGCTGTACTGCACTGGTTAGACCTTTTTTTACAGCAGTTAAAGGACACTTGATTTCAATTAGCATATCATCGCCTACTAATCCGTCAGGAGTGGCTCCAATAAATGGATAAGTTCTATCAATGAACAAACCGCAAGGCATAATACTTATATTTTCTTGCTTTTCAAGCTGTTGAAGTGCTTGCCTTTCGTGCTCTATTCCGTGTGCAACAGCAGTTACACATGTCAAATTTTTTTGGTATAATATGTTTTTTACCAAAGGAGCAGTATTTATACTAATTTTTCTTTTACAAATTTGCCCAAAATTTGATGCGGTGATTAGGTTTTTCCGTATTTCCAACCATTCACTGCTATCTCGTTGCAAAACTGTAGCCCTTTCGATAGCCTGCCTATCAGAAGTAAGCATTCTTAAATTATTTAAGAACTCTTCTTCAGCTTTCTTTAATTCATGTGGAGACATATCTGGTGCCGTGCTCGCTGGACCATAGTCATGTTGCTTCTGATTGACGTCTTTTAATTTCCGTACTTTTTTTACGGGATGCTCGAAGTTTAGCTTTCGTTTTTGAGCTCTCCGTCTTTCAATAATTTTGACCCTGCCTTTAGGACTTTTGTTTAAAAAAGCTTTTTGGACGGCTGAAAGTCCCGATTGGCTGTTAAACGAAAGAACAGCTGCTGAGCACCTCCCTTGATAACCTCCTTTTAACGAAAAATTGATTCGTTTTCCACCAATGAATTTAGCGATGACACTATTAAAACACTCAACAGTGTTTGTGTCAACGTCTTCGATTAAGCTGCGTGATTTTGCAGCAACGCTTGAAACAATCGCGTTTATTCGGAAAATGAATGTGGAATTCTGGATCTTTTTGAGCTCTTCGTTGTCATTTCTGTCTTTATTGCAATAATATTCTTGGCACATTCTATGGTCGCCGAAAGCATGTGCTACACAGTTAATAATATCCCTATGAAGATTTGATATTGCTACATTGCGAGGACCTTCAGAGGTTTTGTGATGTCTAATACATTGTACTATCGATTTCCGCATAGTCAAAATTTTGACATTATTGAGCATTTTACGGTGCACTAAAACATACTTTGTGTCTGTAATCAGATTACGTAGCTTTTTACAGAAGTTTCTTAGTACGTGGTTCCGACATTCAATTTTTTCGACGGTCACATTTTCGATCTCATATGGTCTGGCTTTAAGGACTGCAGCATAAGTAGATGCATCTCCATCGCCTATCATTCGCTCATATATGATGCCATACATTGTGATCGACGATTTGAAACCTTCTACAATTATTTCCGTCTCCATGGAGCTTGAAGAACCTTCATAATTTTTAAAACATTTGTGTTGCTTTGGTGAGATATTTTTGTGCTCTGCTCGAGCACATACCAAGCAATATTTATTTTTTATTCCAATATAAAGAACTTGACCTGTTTTTCTGCCGATTATGACTGCTGTGCCTGATGACGCTTTATAATTAGTGCCGTAAGATCTAGCACACCATGAGCCGTCAACGCAAACATCAATCATAGGGTAGCCGTTCTTAATTCGACCTTCTGCGATAGCGATCTCTTTCTCCATTTGAGCTGCAGCTTCCATGGTAGCACTTGCCGTCTTATACCATTTTTCAAACACTTCTTCCTCCAATTTCGAATAGTATTTTGAACAGAAAACTGGAATGTTCATAGCTGAGCAAAGTTCCTCAAATTGGGAAAAGCCGATACCGGAAGCCACAATCCCAGTAGTGGCGGCTATGTTTATATTCACTTGTTCTTTGTCGTTTTGGTCTTCCGAGTTAATCAAGCAAACTTGTTTGCAAATATTGCATTCAAAACGAAAAACTGATAAAAGTCCTCGTCGTTTTTCACTAATTAAACGGAAGTTACCTAATGTGCAGTTAAATAAACCGTTATGACGAGCTTTTTCTTGTAACTCCTGTAAAACATAATTTATATCGATAATTCGCCGTCCCGAAATAGGTTGAAATTCATCTTTGAGTACTTTTTCTACGATGAGGGAGTCTTCTGTGTCTTCAGTTTCTCTAAAAAAGAGAACATAAATATGGTAAGTCTTACAAGTATGTCATAAACATCCGAGTAATTAAGCATTGTATGTAAAATGCGGTAAAAGCATAAAATGTGGTACTTACGTTAATGTTACAGTTTTTTGTGTATCAACAGGTTCCAATCCAATAAAAGAGGTTTTGGATACATCAGTCGTGTTGCTACATGATGCATTATCCATGTAGTACCTGAAAACCCATTCATATTATGTTAGTTAATGTACATTATGAGGATCCAGGACTTAAATACAGTTGAGCATCGATTATCCGAAAGTCGTTCAACCGAATGACCGCTTAATAAGTCCCTCAATTAGTTCGGATAATCGACGCTCTACTATAGTACTAAGTTAACATAGTGGCCCGGCGCAATTGAAATACCTGTTTCTTTAGGTGGGATTATAATGAAAAGTATATGTATACAGTGTGTTTCTTTTAAATTGGCCAAAAAGCAGAAATCAGCATCATACAATTTGTATGAAAAAATATTTTGGTTTTGACCAACTTCCGCCGTCTGGATTTTGTTTCTTCCGATACAATGAAATTATTCTTATATTCATGAAACAGACTAGAATGGCATTAAAAAAAATCGTCAATTTCTATCATTATTATAGACAACTCACACTTGACCAAAAAAAAAAACCCAATATTGTCAACATCAAAAAAGAGTTAAAGTTTCCTAAGAAAGTTTTCCTGTATCTCTTAAGGATACAAATTTCTCCCTTTTGGCCAATTTAAAAGAAACACCCTGTATATAAAGTTCGACATTTTCTTAAATAATTTCCAAATTATTTATCTTTAGGGAAACCGAAGGAACAGGGCGGATTTAAGTCAGTACAAGTTTGAAAGTCCCTTCTGCTCCATTCAGTGTCTGCAGGACTCATTTGATGATTTTACCACCCGAGAAAAAAAAGATATACTTACCTATTATCGTTTGAATCCTCAAGTATCAGATTTGTTGCTGCGGCAGTGTTCATATTAGTTTCGTCAGGCTGCCCAACTGACCTAAAATGACAAAAATGAAATGGAGTACCTATTTCACAGATTAAATTGATAGGTACCTAGATATAGTAATTACTGTTCGTTAGCAAACGCCAGGATGAGATATCGAAATAGACAAAATGTGATATAATTTTATCAAAAATCTTATCGTTCTATAGTAGTTCTGATATTTTTGTACAGTGGCTCGCCATTCGCCAGGCAGGACACCGAACGAAAAGACAAAATTTGAATTAATTATCCAAAATCGTAGCGATCCTTGGTACTAATATTCATAAACTATAGTACAATAATCGTAAGTTTTACATTTACTAATCAGAGACTGAATAAAATTAAATTAAATTTTGTGACAAAATTACATTGCAATACAAAACAAAATATTTATGTAGGTACTTACTTCTTCACATATCTTTGGAATGCATTCTTTCTGTTTGTGTCTTTTATCACTTTACGCGACTTTTTTCGCCTGCGTTGTTTATTGCCCATTATAATTTATAACTAAAAAGCAACAAATTCTCAAAAAGAGATGATTTGGTGCGCGTAGTTGTCGCTGAAGAAACTGACACAGGTCCGTCGTCGACAAGCGCCAGCGCGCGACTAAACGGACCTGTCTGAGCCGCCGCGACCGCTTTTAATTCTTATTAAAACATAGTAATTAAGAAAATCATTTTATCAATTCAAACTCTGCGAATTTGTCTGTAACTAATAAGTTTCTTTATTATTGTACAAAAATTAAATGTAAAAAATCAGTAATATAGTCATAATATTGAAAAAACGTTTTAAAAAGGAGTAACTTTGCGATTTTTTTCTATCGAGTGAAGTTCATCAGGTCTTGCAACTGAATGCGATTTTGACTAGATAAGATCCTTAACTAAAACATATATATTTTTTAAAATTTAAAACACTGTAGTTTTTGTCTCAGATTGTTTTAAAAAACTAAAATTTGGGCCCACCTCGCCTTAAGAAAAATTGAAAGTAACGTTGCTACAGTTACTTATTATGTTGAGTGTAATATTTTTGTTAGGCACTTTAATATTTGTGGCGTTAAATAAATTTCTTCGTCGCTGGAATCACTCATTTTCGTTTTTTTACTTGTTTTCAAGTTTCATTTAAAATAATACGACGTCAAAACAAAATGGCGCGCGCACAGCAAATTAAAAAGAAAAGTACACTAAGGATGTTCAGAGACTGAGTTTTTAACAAATTAAAAAAAGTTGTATGATAAATTCGGCACCATGGAGATGGAAGTAAATAGGTTTAATGATGTTTTGAAGTCGCATACCTAGTGCACGTGATGTTCTAAATTCAAATTTACTTTAACCTCTAGAGGTTAAAAACAGCTTTTGCGCTCAGATATTGAATAGCAAAAATACCATTTCCGAGGTGGTGGGATGAAAAATACATTTATTTCACACAGCAGTGCCGGTATGGTGGTTCAAATAATATTACATTACGTGGAGTTTTTTTTTAAGTTATCAGCTTAAAATTAGTAACTTAATATTTGTGCCCCCGGCATCTGCGTCAAAATAATAAATTCTATCCTAATAATCTATTCTATTCTACCACCTATTCTACAATACCACTTGTCTAGAGGTGCTTCGCGTCACCGTCCATGTTCCACCCCCGTATGTTTTCACAACCAAAGCCCCAGAGGTAAGGGGTGAAATTATGAAAAATGTTACAGCTTGTAACGCCCTGTCTGGCTGTTCATTACCATAATAGTAGCGTCCTCGAATGATTGCAATCTTTCCTTTCGGAGAAAACTTTATATTTCTTCACGTGGAAAATGACAATGAAATGAAGGTGTCTTGATTTCTGATAGAATAACGGAATAACTGCTGGATAGAATTTTTGATTTTGTTGTTGCGTTCCAAAGCAAATAGTGCGGTATACAAGCAAGCTTATGTTGTGCTGTTGCTGCAAAATTTTAGACTAATATCAGGAATAAGAGTGGGGTGGGTTGACATCAGATACGAGCGACCCTATAAGATCCATACTAATATTATAAATGCGAAAGTAACTCTGTCTGTCTGTCTTTATGTCTGTCTGTCTGTCTCTTCTTCACGCCTAAACCGCTGAACCGATTTAAATGAAATTTGGTACAGGAATAGTCTAGGACCCGAGAAATACACATAGGATAGTTTTCATCCCGGAACTCCCCCGGGAACGGGGACTATTATTTCACGCGAACGAAGTCGCGGGCAAAAGCCAGTAAGTCATAAGTCATTTATTTCATAACAATTCATAACATTGTGTTGAAAAAATAACACTTTACAATTGCAATAAAATAAAATTCACTATCAATTACATTAGAAATCCAATAAAAGATGTATTATAGACTTCCGTTTTTTATTCAGTCTTAATAATATTAGCCTATTACTGACTCACTCTAGAGCAACGGCTGCTTCTCTAACAGATAAGACGCGACCATTGGTCACGATTTCAGACTGTGAATTTAAACGGATTGATACTCAAAAGAAGGCCAATACAAGAGTCAATACGAGAACCGGTCTTCAGAAACAAAAAGCCAACGATCTGTTTCAACTGAACAAAATAAGCCATCTAATCCGCAGGATGTTTGTTCCGCGGCCGCAAACAGACAGATTGCGTCCCCTTACGATATTGGGCACATTGTCAATACTGTTGTGCCCAGTATTTGCTTACCTTTCCCCCTGTGTGCCTTTGTCTACTTATGAACATTCGGTCTGTCTGTTCGGATGTTGATTTGAATGAAGACTAGAAAAGTGTAGTGTTTTAAAATACACGCAGTGGAGGTCGCCGGTAAAAAGTAGTAAATTACAATTCAATGTTTTTATGTCATCATAATCTCCCTAGTCATCATCATAGTTTCACAACTATGGTGGGATCGGCTTTCCAGTCTCACCGGGTTCTGCTTGATACCAGTGTTGTACGCGAAACTACTGCCCCTTACCCCTTGGTTAGACTGGTCAAACTTTCTGCCTTCTGACTACCCCTAACGACTGACAATGTTCTGGGAATGATAACTGGGACCACGGGCTGGGCTGGGCTTTACGTGCTTTCCGAGGAACGGGATGTCAATGGTGTCCTAGACACACTTAGGAGAATACAAAATAAATAAATTATTCTGACAAAATAAATAAATTATTCTTATTCTTACGTATATCAATTGAAACATGTTTTTGTGTCATCGAGATCTTGATGATGACAAATCTGAAGTACTTAAAGACAACAAGACAACCTTGGACTATAAAAGAACTTACAAAAATGTCGCGTTTAAAGAGAAACTTCTTCCTGGGAAAGTTCAGATTTGTGGTTTCTTAAATTCCTTGAAATTACTTGGAAGCATGAGTTTTCTTTTAAGCCTAATTAAAGATTTTAGCTTATTGACAACAAGATGTTTTATTTTATAATTACCACCGGATGACAGTTTTTATTTCCAATTAGACCAAAGAAGAATCCATAATTCATCAACAAAGTTACGACCTACAATGGTGCCGATTCTCTTGTGCACAACTTAACGTAAATTTAAGTTAGGTGCATCTTTCTCTTTCCATTTCTTAAAGAAAAGGACAGAAGATACATTTTAGTTTAATCCTGTCAAATTAGACAGCGCCTGATGACAATTGACGTATATTTAGACGCCATGTTTTTAAATTGCGTCTAAATTATCTATGGAGTGTCTAAATTTGACAGGACTTAACTAATATTTGATCTTCTATCCTTTTCTTATTTAAACGGAAAGAGAAAGATGCATTTAACTTAAATTTACGATAGTTTGTGCACAAGAGAATCGGCACCAATGTTTGTATCTACTATACCATCGCTTAATGTTGAATAACTCCTAGCTACTATATTAAGCGAATTATGTAATTATCCAACTATGTCTGGAAATAACACCTCATGTTCTTCAAAAACGTGCAAGCGACGTCGCGGGCAGAGCTAAGTGTTTCAATTATATAAATTGTTTGTGCTTTAATCTTTAACCTCTAGAGTTAGATAGCACTTGAGTTATGAATAGCAACAGTAAATATAATTATAGATAATGTAAGTTGTCCAAATTGTGTGGTGGAGAACTATAACGAGTATGACAGGATTAGGATTTCATTTTTGTTTTGTGAATGGATGTAACAAATATGATTTGTCTAACCTTTTAACGACCAAGCGACAACCGGCTGTCGGGCTGCTAATGTCATTCTATTGTGTCTCGAATCACGTGTGTTTGAAGGTTTAATGTCGATAAGGTACGAGCAATGATTATCACACTTGCTCAAGGTGGATGACGGTAATCAAATTAATATGAATTAAGTTAAAGCCGCAATGTTTCTTCAGGTTGTTTTCCGTTAGAGATTTCAGTGATCTCTTAAATAAACAAAGAAAATATCTGAATTAAAAAAGTAACCTTGGTACTTACCGTCGAACTTGGAACCCCCTGTAATAATAGTGGCATTTTGTCTACAGTGGCCATCACGATATAGAGTCAGCGTATTAGTAGCAGTAATTAAATACGAGTATTGTTCACTGCTCCGTTGCTCTCGTGTTCGCAAGCGAGCAACAACAACAACAACAACTACGGCTGAGCCTTGGGTCCTAAGGTTTAGATTCTTAGGTGAGGTTTATAGTATTACTAGCTTCTGCCCGCGGCTCCGCTCGCGTTAGAAAGAGACAAAAAGTAGCCTATATTACTCTCCACCCCTTCAACTATCTCCATTTAAAAAATCACGTCCATCCGTCGCCCCGTTTTGCCGTGAAAGAAAGACAAACAGACAGACAGACACACTTTCCCATTTATAATATTAGTATGGATAGTATGGATTAAAGTGTTTCCATTCGGATTTTTTCAATAAGAACCTGGAGTTTAAAGAATAATTATTTTATGAAAAGAAACCAAAATTTCCTAAACAATCATTCTAATTTCATCTATTCCAGCACAAAATGTTGCAAGACTACCTGACATTTTACCCATAATTTTCCCGCTCGCTACTAAATACCAGGCATTAAATCTCTCGCTTCTCGGCTAATATTTATCTTTACATGATAGATGACTATATTCACCGTGCTTGCGTACGCGAGGTAATGGCGGACATAAATTGTAATTATAAACAATAATTGCGCATAATTATTTCTAACTGCTGCAGGATTCTTTCTGGGTAGTTTGGTTCCCGTGCGAAAAGCCTGAGCTGTTTTGTAAGTGTGTTTAAGTTCTTTAGTTGTTAAGTTGTTGATAGAAGAATTAGAAATTAAGCAAGATTTGTCTCTGTATTCAAGTCTGTGGATGAAGTTTCACTACCTACCTGGACAGTAAATGCTGCGCCACCTTTTGAAACACAGAAATAACCTAGATAATTAATAATTTGGTTGCGGAATGTTTATAATAGTTACTGTGACCCCGGAACATAATGGGCAACCGAAGGAACATTAGTGGGTTTTAGTCAGTAAAAGTCTGACACGCCCTCCCGCCGCCGTACCCAGGACGGGAGCAGTCATTTGATGATTTCCCACTCCCAAAAAAAAAAATTTTAGTCATCCCTCGGGAACACCAAATTTTTCATAAAAATCATATCGTAGCTATTATTAATACGAACTGCTACTATGATGTGTGAAAATTACAGGGCTATAATTATATGGCTTCAGCGGTTTATCCTTAAAACCGCAACAAACAGCCATCCAGATTTCCTTTTGAATTCAAAATATATATTGACGTAGACATTTAATAACGATAATCAAGTTCAAAAGCACATAAACGGATCAGAACTTAGTTGTCAAACACAAAGTCGGGTCTATAAATGTGACTTCAATGGACAATGGCGCGCAGATTTACGGCTGCGCGGGCGCTGCGACCACGGTTTTAGTTCCAGATTTAAATGTAATGGAATGGCTAGAGCTTTTTTAAGTAGAAATTATGTGCCCCACTATTTTACGTAAACAAGTAAATTTAAACGTATGGATAATAGGGATGACGACAGCATAAAAAAAATCACATTCTGTTTAGTCCGTCTTGTAGATCGGCCAAAAATACGGGACACGTATTTTTTGCTTGATCAAATTAATAAAAAAATACAAAGATAAAGAGCAACAAATTTCCGGAGCGGGGGCTTTTGACGTCACCGCCCTGGAAAAATTGTATCTAATCGTGACGTCACGCGCAACTTCAACACACTGTATCGTGGATCGTAAAACTGTGGTATCGTTGTCATTTTTCGTTTACGAGAAAAAAGAAAAAATACGTCTCCAAATTTTTTTAATAATCTAACTGACGGACTAATTCCTTTTTTTTCGTCGTCTCGCCTATTAGGTACAGCGCGTCGTTTTAACTTAGACAACTAGCTATAATACATACTTAAAAGTAGTCGTCTACTAATGGACTGATGTTTTCTAGTTTTTCAGGCTTATGATGAAACCTCCGAACTAGTTTACGTTTATATTTCGGTTCCAGTTTTTCAGAAATTATCTTTAAATACAGATATAATCTTATTTAAAACTACACCCCCCTCGTCATTGTAATATTACAAGGTTTCACCCATTTTGGTGTCTAACGTGATTAATGGACGGTCCACGCCAATGGAAACAGTTATAATATCTATCTGGTGACTATTCTATGATTAACATTAACTTTATACGTTACAGTGCTAATTTAGAAATGAAGATGATAGAACTTTTCTTCTGTACTGTATTATAAAGCTAAAGAATTTGATTGTCCTTGCTTCGGAAAACACGTAAAGCCGTTAGTCGCAGTTGTCATTCATAGAACTTTTACTGTCTAGTAGTCGAAAGGCAGAAAGACTGACAATGAAACACAACCAAGGTATCTAGGTATAGTATATTATACCGCCAAAGATATCAATTTGTTTGGTCGCACTGAAAATACTGTAAAACGTGATGAAATGTGTTTTCAACATCGTAAATACTTTTGAGCCTTCTCTGGTAGCTATTTGGCATTGTGATCTGTATCTACAAATAAATAAAAATGCGAAGTGTCTGTTTGTGATATCAAAATTGCAGTTTTTTTATGAATTATCGTGTACATACTGTGACAAATATTAAGTATTACAAATATACTAAAATAACCTCGGTAATCTCCGAAACTGCTGGACCGATTTTGTCGGGATTTTTAAGGGAAAACGTTGATATTGTAAGGAGTAACATGCCTATGTTACTCCTTACAATATCATCTACGTACATCTACGTACATCTACGTACTTTTTAAAAAGCCTTATGAAATGCCCAAAAAAGATAAAACACTTTTTTGCACACAACCTAAGTTTACACAGGTGCAACCGCGGGACACAAGTAGTAGCTAATACATGTCAGTTAGAGGCACTAAAATGTTACTACCGATAGGGTCCCGTGACCCCAGGAGAATTCAATCTTGTGGGTGTTTGTATGGTAATATTGACACTTGGGTTATCACGGTCTATTATGTTTTACATTATGTTTGTACTTTAAGTACGGTCAACGAGATAGATAAGTATTACTAGGGCCGTTAAATGGTCGTAGTGTATCCTAGGAATTGATGGATGTTTTTAAAATATTTATGATGTAACGTTTGCGGCTTTTCCCGCCTATTTTCTTACTAATTTTCATTCCTTAATTTATCCCATCAGGGGGTGAATTTCCAAAAAAATGGTTCTACGATATTTGTTTATATTGCTCTATTAAAAATTTTTTGTAGGTACAAACTTACAAAATATCTACATTGCCTCTTCTGCTACCTCTAGATCTTGAGTCAGTATCCTTACAACATGATGTATAATGTCGAAAGCGCACAAAGCGCCCGCGCAGCCATGCGACAGTCGCGACGTGATTATACAATTAAATGTGGGCTTAGCGTGTACCGTCTGCTAGGTCAAGTTTACAGTTTATACTCATGGCCATAATAAATCTGTATAATATATAAAGTGGTAAACTGACTTAGTTTTATCAAATTTTATTCCGTGGTGCTATGCAAGCTGGGCTTCTTCCAATTGAAATCGTTCCTTTGTGCTTATTCGCCTAGTTCTTCTGTCTCCTGCTTGATATGGAGGGAAATAGAATTCATGGTTTCTTACTCCTCCGCAGTTCTTTTCTGATTAATTTCGTTGCGGGATCCAAGACAGTTGAAACGTTTCTCCGGGACTCGTCGAGCTTCATTCGACGCTTTTCTGGTGGACTCCCCAGTCCCCTGTTGGTTCTGGCCTAACCAACAGGGGGGTTCTGGCTTTCAGGAGTTGCAGTGGTTGGGAAAAGTGTGGCGGGATTGACTGACTGAATGTTGATATAAAAACAAGAGTTGTTTGTAAAGAATAGGTAGGTAGCCACTTTGAAAAGATTTTTCGAAAATTCCACTGCTTATGAGGCAAAATTGTTGCTTGCAAAATAGCTCGAAATACGGGCAAAACCGCGGGCGAAAGCTTTTAGGTACACGTCTACTTATTACTATCGATACATACTTATTCATACATTTTGTTGAGTTAAATGAACTGTGAAATTAATTATGTAATATTTTATGGGCATTTCAGAAAGAACAAAATGAGGCTATATTGTATCTAGATTAGAGTTTATTGGCAAACTTTTAAGAAGAAAAGTACAAATAAACATCTTTTACTCATTAAAACCCTTGCAAGGCCATAAATAATAATTATTATTTAAGTAACAATTTTAATAAAATTGCGCAAAAAAGGTACTTAAACGTTTATTGCTGTTTCATCGAAAATATAACGATAAATATTTATGGGATATTGATTGGAAAGTATCAAAAACAAAGCCAGTGCAACATACGTGCTAGCTCCATGTATTAATGTTGTGGTTTTATTGAAAGCGTTCAGTCAGCGACGTTGTCGAAATAAATTAAGTAAATGCGCCGCGACACGGCTGGTGTGCTATCAATCACGAATTAGCTATCAGGTTGCGTAAAAATTCAATGAAATTGTTTTTTTATTTATTTTTGAACTAACTTTTAACGCTTTAAGGAGAAAAAAGCCTTTGTCTTTTTGAGTAAAAAAAATTACAACTTCTATCATGAGTTAATAACTCGACAAGCGCACTCGCAGAAATATAGGTCATTCGTGCTAGAACCGCAAAATTATTATATTAAATAAATAATAATAAAAGTTATTTATTCCTCAAGAGGTACATACATAGTAATGTTGCCAATGAGAGCCACGATTAGATATTATAATATATTTTTTACAGTTTTTATAGCAGCAATCGAATTACAATTTACTGTGAAAATGTCAACTCTCTATTTTTCAGGCGATACAACCAGCTGACAGACGAAAGCTTAAAAATAGGGTCAAGACTCCAATTGGCATCCTTCAAGCACAGAACCCTGTAAAATCACAAAAAAATGTATGAATGATGAAAAAAAACCTGCCTCAAAGAATTTACAGTTGCTCTACATCATGTAGTATTTACACTTTTTCATAAAACGGTAGTTTCTTTCAACGCAGTTTTAATGGCGACTAATGGTATCGTTGCCGATACATCTCTGCCTACCCGCTGACGTCAGAGCGTGATGCACGGCATTATTAGAGTGCTCTCAATGTCAATATTTACACAGCTTTGTTTTAAGGAACGCTGGGTATAAATGAAAAATACTGAGTGGTTAGGCTTTTGTCTAGGTTTAATCTTTCAACGATAAGCGACAGCCGGCTGTCGGGATTCTTTTTTTCATTATATTGTGTCTCGAATCACGTGTGTTCCAAGGTTTAAAACTATTAAATAAATAAAACTGTATTGATACAATTGCTTACAGCTTACTTAATACTAAGGCGTACAAAAATTGTAACCCTGCCTCCTAAACTAGGAATCACTGTGTCTTAGGAGGCATTGATTGTGATTTGAATAGTTTTAATGTCGTATTAACTAAATGCCGGTTAACTAAAAGTCGTTGTAACTCTTTCAGTTTCTAATTACTTACTTTGTATTATTATTTTAGTATTTTTTATAAGCCTAACAAGGTGTTGTGTTGCCTAGTAATAGAATCGGTTTAGAGGTCTGATAGATAGTCGCTTCATGTAAAACACCGGTGTTCAGCTGGATTCAATTAGTTTGGAACCCGCCCCTAACATTGTTGAAAAGGGCTAGGACTAGATGATGATTTATTAAATTACGATCTTATCCGTGCAAGATTTTTCAGCTAAAAAATTGTGAAAAGTAATTTCGTTAGATATAAAAAAATGTCATAGTTTTTTTGTAAAATAAAACGTTGAAGACTTGTTGTAGCCTCTAGATGTTAACTTATAATGCCCTTAATATATCTAAATACAACTAGTCCATTAAAGCTCAATATGTCTCTAACGCTTTCACTACTAAACTACAGAACTGATTTTGATGCAAATTGGTATAGCTCCCCAAGGAAGACATACTTAGATTAGTTCGTAATTTATGACTAACTATGCATCTACGATATTCCACATTTACATGGACAATTACTACAACTGACGGAGTCTTAGTAAATATAGAAATCTAGCTATTACCCGTGATTTCAAAATCTAAATTAAAAAAATACCTACTTAAAATACGGAAGTCGGTGGCATACAAAACAGAACAAGAGCCGCCTGCTTCCGAATGTAAGTTTTTTTTTGTTTTTAGTTAATACTAGCTTTTGCCCGCGGCTTCGCTCGCGTTAAAAAGAGGCAAAAAGTAGCCTATGTTACTCTCCATCCCTTCAACTATCTCCACTTAAAAAATCACGTCAATTCGCCGCTCCGTTTTGCCGTGAAAGAAAGACAAACATACAGACAGACAGACACACTTTCCCATTTATAATATTAGTATGGATGGATATTATTTAAGTTCATAAACATATATTTTCTTAAAATTGCGCTCACATTTTCAATTAACCACTTCACACAACTGCGCGCCTAGTACTTTTGATTGATTTAAGTACTAAGTATCTCAGTATTTTAAATTTTCTCACATTATCACTTCACATTACTGCGCTCCTAGTACTATTGTTCTCTTAAGTTTTCAATCTTTAATTGAATTTAGAATTAACTATAGGGAAAAATGATTCATCTTTTATAATTATGTTCTCGTCGATTTTTTATTATTTTTAAGATGTATTCTGCTATTCGGGGCGGGGACAAATCCAACGAACCAAAAACCATGAAAATTGGTGTAGCCGATCTCGAGTTATAAGTGTTGTAACAAACCCGACTTTGTTTTATATTGTTCTCGTCGATTTTTTATTATTTTTAAGATGTATTCTGCTATTCGGGGCGGGGACAAATCCAACGAACCAAAAACCATGAAAATTGGTCTAGCCGATCTCGAGTTATAAGTGTTGTAACAAACCCGACTTTGTTTTATATATATAGATAACGCCATAACGCGGGGGAAACCACTTTTTTGTTTATTTTTTATTTCTACTGTTTAGTGCCAAACATTATCTGAATGTGTGGTCCAAATCGAGTCCAGTTATAGGTTGGCTAAACATAATAACTATGTCCAATTTTTTTAGAAGCAAATGGCAACTATTCTGCGTCAAACTTAACAAGAATCACGAAAATGATCATAAATCTCAGCGTAATCGGTGTACATAAAAAAAAAGAATTGAGAACCTCCTTCTTTTGAAATCAGTTAAAAATATGCAACAAACACCTAAACTATCAAAAAGACCACCGTTTACATTAACAAAGAAGCAATCAGGGCCCAATCCATTACGATTTCTTCGCGGTCTAAATCTACCATTATCTACCCGGGCGTCGAACTCGTAATCCGGGCGAGTAATCCGGTACCCGCCTTTGCGTGAACGTATAAATCACGGATAGAATTAGCGAAGCGATATCGTCCCACGGCCGGGTAGGGCTGACGGCGATGTAATTACTGGTGTTCATTTCTGTCTAGACTTATCTGGGTGTTCTAAAGGCTGTATTGTCAAAATAAGACAAGCTTTGAAAGGAGAAGATACTAAATTAACCTGCAAATCATCAAAAATCCATACTAATATTATAAATGGGAAAGTGTGTCTGTCTGTTTGTCTTTCTTTCACGGCAAAACGGAGCGACGGATTGACGTGATTTTTTAAGTGAAGATAGTTGAAGGGATGGAGAGTAACATAGGCTACTTTTTGTCTCTTTCTAACGCGAGCGAAGCCGCGGGCAGAAGCTAGTAATTAAATATTTAAATAGTTAAAATTCATAAACTTAGCGACTATTACAATGTATTGACTGTACTTTTAAATTATTTTGAAATCATTTTATCACCGGTCCTTTCGAACGTAGGCGATTTTTGTTTACGGTCGAATGGCCCGCGGGCCCTTCGATTTGGGCCGTTCAGACTAAATACCCTAATTTTTAACGAGCCTGTTGGTCTAGTGGTTAGTGACCCTGACTGCTAAACCGGCCTTATTTAAATAAATAAATAAAATTCCACACTGACATCTAGTCCCAAGCTAAGCAGAGCTTGAGTTATGGTAACCAGACAACTGATATACATACTTTTTTTTTTTTGGTGAGTGGGAAATCATCCAATGACTGCTCCCGTCCTGGGTGCGACGGGAGGGCGTGTCAGACTCTTACTGACTAAAACCCACTCATGTTCCTTCGATTGCCTTTTATGTTCCAGGGTCACGGTAACTGTTATAAACATTCCGCAACCCCGGCAGGACTGATATACATACTTTACTTTTATAAATACACTAGCTGTCCCCTGCGGTTTCACCCGCATTTTTCGTTACTGATCCGCTCCCGCGGGTCGTAGCGTAGCGTAATGGTATATAGCCTATAGCATTCCTCGATAAATGGGCTATCTAACACTGAAAAAATTTTTCAAATCGGACCAGTAGTTCCAGAGATTACCGCCTACATACAAACTTACAAACCTACAAACTTACAAAGGAGACGGGGACTTCTGGGCCCAGCAGTTTGGCAGTTAACTAGTTGAAAAGTGTATTAAAAAAACCGATTAATTATTCTAAAGTAAATCACAAGATGTGGTACCATATTTCTACCTAGGAAGCAAGAAAGCTTAAGTTAATGAAACTAAATATTCGATATTGTGTGATTGCGACTGGCCGCAGTGAAATGAAATAATAATAATGAAATAATGATTTATTTTTGTAAATAGGTAATCAATTACACTTTTACACGTCATTTTTTTTCCCTTTTTTATTAATCGAACGATGGGGCCGGTTTTTCCTAGCTGGACTACTCTGAGAAGAAACATCCGAAACAAACTCAGAGGTCAAAGTCTCTTTTAAAGTCCATACAATATTGTATTGGTCAAAATATGCGAGGACCATGAAGGTAAACTGAAGGGATCTCTTGATGAGAGAAGCACACAGATTTGAGTGGACCTGTCCAAACAGTGCAAGCATTTGTCATAAGTCGTTAAGCTCAACTAAAAAACACGTAAGGAGCTCAACGTCTCGACGAACAATACCAAAGTAAGGACATTCGGGTAGGCCGCATTAAGTACTCAAACCGTCAGTCATTATAAAACATACTAGCAATCAAGCAACCCACATAGTCCTCACACTCACAATAAATATGATGTAAAATATATATTATAAACTAGCTGACCCGACAGACGTTCTCCTGTCAACTATGAATATTGAATTCGAATTGACATACTACCTACCTACTACCTACCCACTACCTACCCACTACCTACCCACTACCTACCCACTACCTACCCACTACCTACCCACTACCTACCCACTACCTACCCACTACCTACCCACTACCTACCCACTACCTACCCACTACCTACCCACTACCTACCCACTACCTACCCACTACCTACCCACTACCTACCCACTACCTACCCACTACCTACCCACTACCTGCCCACTACCTGCCCACTACCTACCCACTACCTACCCACTACCTACCCACTACCTACCCACTACCTACCCACTACCTACCCACTACCTACCCACTACCTACCCACTACCTACCCACTACCTACCCACTACCTACCCACTACCTACCCACTACCTACCCACTACCTACCCACTACCTACCCACTACCTACCCACTACCTACCCACTACCTACCTACTTTGCTATACGCATACAGAAAAATTCATTCAAATCGGTCAAGCCATTTAGGAGGAGTTCAATGACATACACACGCACAGCAGAATTATATATATATAAAGATTTAAACTATCCTATCTCTCAAGTTGGATCGAACTGCACATGGTGTGCGAATTTTATTATAATCGGTTAAGTGGTTTAGGAGTCCATTGAGGACAAACATTGTGACACGAGATTTATATATATTAAGATAACAAATGCTCAACTCATAAATGTCAAATATTAAAATTACAATGTCAATAAATATAAAAATGATAATTTTAACAAATGTCAATATAACTAAGTAACTCTCAACTCAAGATTGCTAGCAGTCTTGGAAGGTGAGGCGATTTTAACAGTTATTCTTCAGTAACATGCAATTTCGTAAATAAAATAAAACTTAATGTTATAATGTAACCTCACTTTTACTATATTTCGTATGTACATAACTTGTTTCTTGGATAGCCAAATTTCACAAAAATTTTAGTGAAGCCTTGTTATTATATATATCCTCTTACAAATAAGGCTTATTTGAATCATTTAAACTGCCCTATTTCATATTATTTACCTGGGCCCAGGAATGTATGCAACCATTTCCTTCTCCTTTTACCTCTTTATAATATTAGTATAGATAGTATAGATCATACATATTATAGATAAATTACACCCAGACACAGGATAAACAATCGTGCTCATTACACAAATATTGGCCCTGGGTGGGAATCGAAGCCACGACCTATGTCTCAGCTTTTAGGGTCTCTAACCACTAAACTAACAGGCCAGCCAATAATAGACACATTTACTGCTTTCAATAAATTCAATTCAATATTCAATAAAGTAAGTTATTTTCAGTTTCCACAACAGTTATTCTCCCGTCAACACGTCAATATTTTCCTCGTACGAAACAATTCGGTAATTTTCCGCCAATATTTTCACAACATTCCCGAACTACAGAAGCATAACATTATCTCGTTTTTTCAGCCATTTTCTCGGCTGAAAGCTTTCGTGTTTCCTTTTTCGTCGTGATTCGACATGTTTTCTATTCATGCGTTACACATATACTTTTACTTTTACTCGGGTATTTTTTAACTTTATAAGGAATTTTTCTATCTATCATACTTTATATTTACCTAAAAAAATATTGGACTAGTTACATATAAAATGTATTTATTTATTTTAAAAACTGCATTTTTATTATTTATGACACTAGCTTTTTCCCGCGACTTCGCAACGCATTCATGGGTGTCGAAAGTTCCATCCCTTTAAGTTTAGGGTAAGAATTCCTAATCCTTTCTTAGTGGATATCTCTTCACAAAGAACTCCAATTTTCCTCCAAGTCTAGGACTTTATGCTTCTAGAATCAGCGGTTTGGACTGTACGTTGATATGATATTTCACCCAGTCAGTCAGTTACTTCTTTTAAATATAAAAAAAGATTGTTATATTTCCTAAAAAAATAAGTTGTTGCTGCAGTCTGTTTACCATGGTACAAGTTTTGCCTATTTTGGCCGTGTGTGAATTGACCCAAGATATTTTTTTTTTGTTTATTTTTTACGTCTGTTTGCTATAAAACCCAAATAATACAGCTATTAAAAATATGTCCAGCTGGCAGCCCTGACTCCATACAGTGTGAAAACACTCAGCAATCGTTCGCTAATGACATATTAAGACGCACCCCCGCGCCCTCGCGTCCCGCCCCGGCCTCCTCGGACTTTGTTACTTTTTTCACACTCTCCCACTCGATGGAGGAAAATTCCTTAATTAAGCACTATTAATTAATGGCTGCTATTTGAATGTAAACATATAAATACAGCTTAAACGAGTTACGTCTAAGAATTTTTTTATTCAAGCTGCTGGTAATTTCTTAATATTTTTTTTTCTCAATATAATAACATGGTGGAAATTTTCAGCGGGCAGTAATAGAAACAGTCTTGACTATTGATGATTTTTTGTGAAATTTTCATTTTGTACAGAAGAATTTTGATTATGAGAGAGAATAAAATTCATACAAAATGTTTAGTAAAACTTAAAAATAAGAATTATTTAGTACCTACTCCAAACTGAAAAGAGTTTGATTAGTATTAGCTGCAAAATAATCCTCACTCTAAATAAACAAAACCTTTTGTTTATTTTTACAAAATTTACACAGCACTTAACAAAAACAAAGCCAGTTAAAAATTAACCATTCCACAAGTGAACGTCAAACATGAGGTACGAGGTTCTGAACCTGGGCTGCAACATAATGAAACTGATACCTGACGCGTAATCCTGTGTACACAGCGCTGCTCAACGCTCACTAATTCAATCATCACATGGATGTGGGAACGGAGGTTTAGCTGTGTACTGAAATACGATCAAAATGAGCTTACTTCAAACTGAAGGTTTCGCTGCCATTTCAGAAACAAAATTCAAGATGTTAAATTGACGACTCAATGCACATGAAGTCATTGGTCTGACGCCCAGTTTTTAATTGCCCGGTTAATATTTTTCATCATGTCCTTTCTCGGGTCGAAAAAAATAGATTCAGTGGTTTAGGCGTGAAGAAGAGACAGACAGACAGACAGGGTTTTTTTGTATTTATAATATTAGTATGGATTATAAATAAAAAGCGCCATTGGTCAACCGCGGTGACTATAAATGTCGAGGAGAAAGTTCCTAGAATTCACAAATTCGTACGGTAGTCATCTATCATTTTGCTATCTGCCCAGCTTTCTTGCTTCCGTACTCGTTGTAACAGCGCCGTCACGTGTGCCGCCATATTTACTTAATTAGCGCGTCGTAGGACGGTCGTAGGGGATGAATCACAATCGAGACGCGTAAGTGCTATGTGACTGCAAAATATATGGGGATATATTTGAATAAAATGTGTGTTGTTGTGTTGTAATGATATTGAGTACTTTTTTAGTGAATTTTGGTGTCAATTTAATTTCTATTAAGAAGCCAATAGTCTCGTGTGATTGCACCGATATCCTTCAAACCAAATTTAGATTTTGTGAGAAAAAGTAATAAATAAATAAATATCCTAGGACAACTCACACAATGGTGCCGATTCTCTTATTCACAAACTTAACTAAATTTTGGTTTAATGCATCTTTCTCTTTCCATTTCTTAAAGAAAAGGATAAAAGATACATTTTAGTTTAATCCTGTCAAATTAGACAGCGTCTGAAGAAAATTGAAGAATATTTAGACGCCATGTTTTTAAATCGCGTCTAAATTATCTATGGAGTGTCTCAATTTGACAGGACTTAACTAATATTTTGTCTTCTGTCCTTTTCTTTAAGAAATGGAAAGAGGGAGATGTACTTAACTTAAATTTAGGGAAGTTTGTGTACAAGAGAATTAGCGCCATAGTCGTCTAATGCCAAACTAAGCAGAGCTTGTACCGTGGTAACCAGACCACTGATAAACTACACACTAGACCAACAGGCCCGTCATGTAACATTTATTAGAACTATCTACATTATAAAATGTAACGGAGCCACCTCTCTTAATATTCACAGGCAGGTTAGAAATGACTACCAATTTTCGAGAATTCTCTTCTAAAAGAAGGTCCACATAAATTTCCCTACCTCAAACAAAAGGACATAATAATTGGACATTTATAAGAGGAAGCCAGCTAGTACATTTATCAAAGGTTGCTCAAATGCTCGGCCGACGTCTTTTCCTCGTAGCATCACGGTTGACCTATAAAGTGGGGATAATATTTTATTTTTTATTCTGCGCAAATCTCGCCCTTGCAAATTGAATGTTTAGGGAGACGGGTTAGTTGCCCTTTTGTGGGACTTTTAGATGTGACGGGAAATATTACCTGCCGTTGGTTATTTTGTAGTAATTTGTATTGTAGCAAAGAAGTTTTTTTAAAGATACGTCTTCACATAACTGTATTTTTAGGGTTCCGTACCTCAAAAGGTAAAAACGGAACCTTTATAGGATCACTTTGTTGTCCGTCTGTCCGTCCGTCCGTCCGTCCGTCTGTCAAGACTCTTTTTCTCAGAAACACGTCGAGATATCAAGCTGAAATTAATATCACATACTCAGGTCTGCTATCTCTCAAAGCAGTGAAAAAATCAAGTTTCTAAATCAACGCAATAAAAAGATACGGTGGTTTATATTGCATATTTGGACATTTACAAGGAAATCAAAAACCTATAGGGTACTTCCAATTGACCTAGAATCATGAAATTTGGCAAGGAGCAAGGTCATGTAGCAGAAGTAAAGGGAAAACTCCGAAAACCGTAAATTTGTAGTTAGTTCACATCAGGCGTCCGTCTGTCCGTCCGTCTGTCAAGAACCTTTTTCTCATGAACGCGTCGAGATATCAAGCTGAAATTAATATCACATACTCAAGTCTGCTATCTCTCAAAGCAGTGAAAAAATCAAGTTTCTAAATCCACGCAATAAAAAGATTCGGCGGTTTATATTGCATATTTAGACATTTGCAAGGGAATCAAAACTCAAAACCTATAGGGTACTTCCCATTGACCTAGAATCATGAAATTTGGCAAGAAGCAAGGTCATGTAGCACAAGTAAACGGAAAACTCCGAAAACCGTAAATTTAAAGTTAATTCACATCCGTCCGTGCTCCTGTTCGGCCGTCTGTCAAGACCCTTTTTGTCAGAAACGCGTCGAGATATCGAGCTGAAATTAATATCACATACTCAGGTCTGCTATCTCTTAAAGCAGTAAAAAAATCATCAAGTTTCTAAATCAACGCAATAAAAAGATACGGCGGTTAATATTGCATATTTTGACATTTTCAAGGGAATCAAAACCTATAGGGTACTTTCCATTGACCAAGAATCATGAAATTGGGCAAGAAGCAAGGTCATGTATCACAAGTAAAAGAAAAACTCCGAAAACCGTAAATTTGTAGTTATTTCATAAAAAAAATTAACGGAACCCTCGTTGCGCGAGTCCAACTCGCACTTGACCGGTTTTTATTTTTATTTAATATAGGTAAATGATTACGTATACTATAAAAAATAAACGAGTGGGCATGCAGCATTTTGCTAATTCTTCTCTTTGTGGAAAATACACTAAAAATGACCAGATGGGATGACCATAATGCCTTGGAAGTTGGGTAGGCCTTTGGTGTGGCATCCAGTGCACCATGTGTCATCTCTCCTTCCCAGATGTGCAAAGAACCTCAAACGGCGCAAATATATAACCTCCTTGGGAATTATATATTTGAGCCGTTTAGGGTTGTACCTAGCACTGGGACTATGGGGTCCGTGTGCTTAATCTTGTTTTTCAAGATATCGCCAAGCGGGTGGTTGACTCTTCACGTGACCAGAGGGCTGGCCTTTTCTTGGGACAAAGAATAAGAATTGCCATACAATGTGGCAATGCTGCCAGCCTTTTGGGCACCTGTCCCGTTGACAGCGATGCGGACGAGTTTTTTGATGCCCTGTGACTTTTTTATTTTAATTGTTTAAATTTATTTTAGTATTATTTTTTATAAGTTTTGTATATAATATGTTTAATTTATGTATTTAATTTAATATCGAGTTAAGATACATTTGTTATAAAGTGTAAATAAATAATGTAACTGAAATAAGTGAATGAAATATGACTTTGAAAGAAGAATATGCAATACTTCTGTGATAGGCTTATCAAATTTCTAGAACATAATAATTTCTTTTCTGAATCACAGTTTGGTTTTAGGTCGGGGAAAAGCACTACTGACGCAGTCATTAAATTGACTGAATTTGTTACAGCTCAGGTAGACAGTAAAAAGAAATGTTTAGGTGTATTCCTCGACCTAGCCAAAGCTTTCGATACCGTTTCAATTCCCATTCTTGTGAGTAAGTTAGAATGCATCGGTATTCGTGGTAATGCGCTTATGATATTTAGGGACTTTTTGAACGCACGCACACAACGGGTTCGAATTGGTGAGCACGTTAGTTCAGATGCACCGGTTGTGTGTGGCGTCCCTCAGGGCAGCATTCTCGGTCCGAGTCTCTTCCTGATCTACATAAACGATTTATGTGAACAATCTTTCATAAACGGCAAAATTTTTACATACGCTGATGACACTGCGTTGATTTTTCATGGAGAGACTTGGAACAAGGTCTGTCATTATGCTCAGATGGGACTCCACAAAGTCAACCAATGGCTTGGCGCTAACCTATTGACTCTAAATGCCTCAAAAACTTCATACATGCAGTTCTCTGTAGCTAAATCTAAACCAGAAAACATTTCCTTGAAGATTCATGTATGTGCTTACCCAAGCGATTCTGACCCTTCCTGCTGTTCATGCCTTGAGTTAGCCAAATCCACGAATGTCAAATATCTCGGAGTTATTCTAGACGACAAGCTCAACTGGCGTTCTCATATAGATGTCACAATCGCGCGCACCAGGAAGCTTGTTTGGGTTTTCAAGAGGCTGAGGCACGTTGCTGAGTTAGATCTTCTCCGCACAATATATTACGCGCTGGGTCAATCAGTGCTTGGGTATTGCATTGAGGCTTGGGGTGGCGCTTGTAAAACTTTTATGCTAGATTTGGAAAGAGTGCAGAGATCTATCTTAAAAGTTATGACCTTTAGTCCTTACAGGTTTCCCACTATAAAGCTATATGAAAAAACTCAAGTACTAACAGTAAGGCAGCTGTATATATACCAACTAGTTATCCAACAACACAGGACCACCCCGTACCATGAGGATGAATATAGCAAACAGCGTGTCATAAAAAATGTATGTCCAACGGTTGTATGCCGAACAGCCTCTGCTAGGCGGCAACATGGTTATAAAGCAGTTTTCTTGTATAACAAAATAAACAAATTAAAAAATATTCACCCTTTAACGAATCGCGAAGCTAAATCTGTTATTAAGAATTGGTTGTTAGGACTAGATTATGAACAAACTGAATTATTATTAGTGTAAAATCTTGTGAAACACATATAATATAAACACACACAATTCACTCGCACACAAACACTCCCACACACACCCCCTCACACATACACTCACACACACCCCCTCACACATACCCACATACACCCACTCACGCACACTTCCGCCTTGACACCATGTTACACTCCCCTTTTCATTCATACTACTACTCACTACTTCATGCTACTGCATTTATTTACATAGAAAATATCACTTATGTATGAGAGAGGTCACTGGGTTCTGTAATACAGGTCTTTGAACCTAGCGCAGAAATCAGGGAACTCCTAAAAATTGTCAGTTTTTTATGTGAATAAAGGTTATTATTATTATATTATTATTATTATTATAGGCAATAAAACTTCTTTTATAGCGTGTCGTTGAGGAGTCTAGATATTATTCTGTATTATATTGATGTCAGCCAGAAGTGATCACCAGTTTGAAACCACCAGTAGTATCTATAAATTCCTGAAGCTTCTATCACGCAGACATCTCGTAGGATGCGTGTGTGGAGTATTAATAGACTTAAGATGATGAAGATGTACTAAAAGCACCGATTTGACAGGTCAAAAGCCCTGTTACCATTGAACAACGTTAGTTCTCAATTGCGGTGTGCCATGTAGTAGAGTAGAGGCGCAACAGACAAACGAGGACGAGGCGAGTGACCGAAGAGACAACATTATAATATTGTATATTTTATTAATAACTGCTTTCTAGTTTCTAGTTAATGGACGATAAACTCCGTAACGACTATACACAAGTAATAATTACATATATTTAGTACTACGTGTTAGACAATAGAGACATCACTTTTGCAGAAATTAAACTTGCAGAAAGTCGTATACCCGTCGTGTCGTTTCGTGTAAAGAGACTAAAATACCCTTTTCATGTAATGTTTTTGTGAGGACAATCGTAAAACATAATAAGATACGACAGGTTTATATCTGAGGGGAGTTTGACGAATTTCTTAACAGTTTAGGTATTTTTATATTACCTCAAACGGTTTTACGATCTATTCTTATAAAACTATTGGGATATAGGTTTCCTCGATTAAAATAACTACCTACCATATTTCAACATTTATATTCTTATCTTCTATCTAAATATATATAAAAATGAAAGTCGTGTTAGTTACACATTTTATAACTTAAGAACGGCAGAACTGATTTGGCTGAAAATTGGTGGGGAGGTAGCTTAGGACCAGAGGACGGACATATAATACTTTTTATCTTCTTTTTTTAGTAACCAAAAATCTGATATAACGCGGGTGAATCCGCGGGGACAGCTATAAATAAACAGCTGTTGCACGCGGCTTTGCGTGGCATATGACGAACATCTATAAAACTGTTTATGGGTTATTTTATCCCCTTCATATTGACATTTTTGAAAATTATTTGTTAGTATGCTTAAACATAAAAGGCATTCCATAACTGCGATTTTAATATTGTAGCTACAGTGGTTGAGACAGATGGCTAAATTTGAGAAGAGCGACCGATGCATCAGGAGGAAGCGCTGCGTGTGTAGAGTGGCAGTGTAAATAGGCTGTGTAATAGTATCTAGTAATGGCTACTTAAAATATTATCATTATTATAAAATGGCATAAATAAATAACTGTCTATACACACCGTGTCGAAGCACCGCACTCAAAATCAGACTTCTCAGGAGTTAGTCGAGTCTCCTGGTTTATGTCATTGACCTTCGCGATTGTCAGCACAATGACTTACTGATTCTTCAACACACACGTCGACAACGACCGCCAATAGATCGCCTAATGTAATTGCAACTTAGCTCGATTTAGGCTTCTTTACATTCGTCTTGTCTGTATGTTACCTTAAATCTTTGAAACGGATGTTAATACGGTTTATGCAATAGATAGAGTCTTTCAAGAGGAAGATATATCTAGAATAAACGCATTTTTCGGCAGAGATCAGTCGATATTTTCAAAGATTACAACACCAGAAGCTGGTGTGGCTTGCTAGTAATTAATAAATTGTAGTAAAATAATACACTTCCACTCACACACAACAGCGAAACTAATCTACAAATTGCAAAACAAGTTAATTAATATTATTAATAATGAATGGAAAACAAGGGAACAGGTGTTCCCTGGTTATAATTTACACGTAACGATTGCTCACAATAGCAATGCTTATCGATCAGGAAGTTGCGACATTATGGCAGTAAATTAATTGTAATGTACCGCAGGGAATGTTGCCGTGTTGCTGAATTACAGCGGGTTGTGAGCATTGAGATGGTATTGTGACTTATGTGTTTTCAATGAAATTGTTGATCACAGAAAGTTGCTTGTAAGCTGAAAGAGTATATTTAAAAAATAAACAATTTACGAGGTAATAAACAGTATCATGTTTGAGCGAAGTCTTTGACTTTACCCGCGTGAATTGTAATATTTCATGGTCTAACGAACCTGGTGTAAGTGTCAATTAGAAGAATTATCACACATAGATGTAACAAGGATAATGTGGTTTTGTCAGTGGCGGAACAACTGAGTGGCAAGATAGGCAAGATGCCACGGCTTCGGCAAAGAGTAGCCAATTCGGTAAGAGTAGGTCGTGCCTTGTTAGGGCCATACTCCAATCTAATATCTTAAAATAAACGTATGTGGTTACTTTATAAGTACAATCACTACATATGTGTATAGTTAAAACCAAATCGCTTATTCGCTGTCTGCCTGTCTTTATGTAAACTTAGATCTTTAAAACTACGCAATGGATTTTGATGCGGTTTTTCAATAGAATGATTCAAAATATTATAGTTCAGAAAAGCCGTTTTAAAGATTTGTAACACCCGAGTGACGCTGAGGTGGTTCGCTAGTCTGTATAATAAATATAACGCAAAGTATTGTAACCTACATTCACAATAAAAGTTTATTGAGTGATTGCATAAAAATGCTAGTTTTTTCATTAACCATCTCTATCACATTATAATTAGACTGTTTAAATTGCCATCTAATAAACTTAGATCACGTCCATAATCTGAGAATTACGACGTTGATTGATGTCTGATAGGCATCTGGCTGCAAGAGGCATAAGCGGTGTGGCCTTTTGCGCGTTAGGCAACATTGGAGGCATGAGGTAAAGACTAGGTAATGAGATACTTATAAATAAAGTTCAACAGTATTAGTGATTTTAGGAATTATTGATCGTGGGAAACTGAGATTGCATTTAAAAATAATTACTGATTTTATTACGCAATTTACATAATTGACAAATAAGTCAAAGATTTCTCAAATAATATCTATACAATTATTTAGTCTTGAAACCCCGATGAAACTGACGTCACAGTGTAATACAAAATTTATATTAAGCCTTCGAACGCACGTGATTTGAGACACAATAGAAAGACAATAGCAGCCTGACAGCCGGCTGTCGCTTGGTCGTTGAAAGGTAGAAAGTATGTCAATTGATTGGTAACGAAGTGGTTAAAAAAACGATTATTGTCAAATCTATTATATCAAAAAGTTTGTAAAGAATGTAGAATATAGCAAACTAGAGAGAGTCTCAACAATATCTATCTCATAATTATGGGATATTATTGCTCAGATGGCAGACCCAACCGGGCAGTTCTCGTTTATCTGAAGACTTGCCGCCCACTAGGAACAAGACTCATGTATTTATTTCCACAGGAGCCAAACGTGGACACTTACATTGTTATCATATAAGTAGGGGGTTATGTAACAGCCTGATTGAAAAAGTTTTCGGGGATTCTCTTGATTGCTAGGGCCCTATGATTTGGAACGTACCACTTACTTCAAGATTCTGATGCACCTTTCAGAAAAGTGTTAATTACATTTAGGAAAAGGTTTTAGTATTTTAACAGAAACCAAAAAGGAGGTTCTCTGTGACAAATGGCACTACTAAGTAAAAAATAAAAAGCTTTAAAAAAATAAAGAATGGCTCCACAGTAGTCTGTTCTTTTCTAAAAAATAAGCTGTTTATTTGTTGAGTAATTGGTTAGCTCTCTAAAAATTTAAAAGTGTCTTTGGAATAAATAAACAAATGCTTTTACATAATGAAAAAAAAAACATGCAAAAGAAACGTCTCAATAAAATCAGCCAGTTAATTTCTCCAAGCAGCTTCACCATTCACAAACCAGTTTCCTACAGGATTATACTTCCATATAAAATACGCGCATAGCACACTCAGTTGGACAAATATTGTGGTGCACGGTTCGCTGGGGTGACCACAAAGCGGTGCCGGTTGCCCGGTCACGCTGGGTCAGTTTGCCCGGTCGCGTATTGCCAAACTGTATGCTGACCCAGACACCCATAGTCTGTACTGAACTACGTCGTGCTCATTGAAATCACAAACAAATTGGAGCAATGTACATACGAGCTCAGAGCATTCTAAGAAACTAATAAGGATCGTCAATCCGAGAGCGATCGATCAAAATTTTAGGGCGCCCCGACTCGGACAGGTTAGGTTAGAAGGAGGTGGGAACCACCTCCTTCGTGGTTATTTTTTTTAAACCACCCAGAAGTAGGAGCCCCGCGTAGCGGGGCTCCGTCGAGTTATCTTTTTTAGACATTAGAGTGAAAAATAATCAATTTTACACGTAAAAATCCTAACTTAACCTCAAAATTGACGTAACATAACCTCAAACTTTGACCATCGATATCTCCGTAACCATGGGGCTCCTAAGGTTGGGAGTGGTTAGGGGGGTATAGTATTTTAAAGCAAAATGTAATTTGATTCAGACACTCTCTGAAATGGTATACAGTTTGCTCTTCAACTAAAAAGGCAAACTGCGATCGAACTCAGAGCTACCCCGGTCTGGGTCAGCATACAGTTTGGCAATACGCTGCCCGGTCACGCTGCTTCAGTTTGCCTAGTCACGCTGCTTTGACACCAGCAATCGTGTTCGAGCACGTTCGCGGCTCGTAAAGTGCTCTATAAAGTTGGCGTGTTTTGATCGGAGATGAAAGAAAGGTTTAGTGTATTATGTAAGAGTGACTTGCCATTTTCACAGAAAGTACACATGGTAAGGATTTATCTATTTATCTGTGTTTTTTGCGCAGTTTTATCGAATGTGTGTAAG
The DNA here is from genome assembly GCA_033675125.1 of Athetis lepigone. Taxonomy (NCBI): domain Eukaryota; kingdom Metazoa; phylum Arthropoda; class Insecta; order Lepidoptera; family Noctuidae; genus Athetis; species Athetis lepigone. Next base: position 1,318,623 of record CM066215.1, on the reverse strand, counting down.
TCAGCGTTTTTGTCAATGGATCGTCTTTGGTTTGTACCATGTATACTGCATACAACTCTAAAAATTTTAAGATTGACACGAAGTAACTAATTATAATTACTTCGTAGTAGAACGTATAGTTAGGTCATGTATATAGTCTTTGACTTAGGTTCATTCTGTTTCTGTTTCATTCAATACATAGAGCGTGCCAGACATGGTTTCACAAAAGACAATAACAGGTGTAAAATTTAACGATAATAGAAAAAAAAAATTGTTTGTGCGATATTCATGGGAAGAACAGCTAGATAAAATGTTTACGAGGTGCCGTCACAAACTAAGAATAAATAAAACTTTCTATTTTATTCCTTCGGGACGTGCTTTTCTTGAATTTACTTCGACTGTTTAAACTTTTAGCTTTTCCGTTTTGTATAATGTTGTCATCAGGTAATTAATTACTGTTACGATGACTTACTATTTTTGGGTTTGGTTGGATTAAAACTAATAAATCTACTCGATTATTGCTTCACTGCAGGGAAAGGTCTAAAACTTTTGTATTTTTTATCAATAACCTTATGGGCACTATCTTTATCGGCTTTTTTCTATCCAGATCTTTTTATATTCTGTCTTCAATATATATTTTATGAATAAAAAAGAATTACAAGTTTACAATGTGTGTTTATCATAGCGTGTAATTATTTATCATAACGAACCAATAATAAAAAATTGGTTGTGTGTGCACACGAAAACCATAACACAAAAAGTCTACAAATATCTCTTCTTTCCTTCTTTATTTATTTATCCTTTAATTTATTTCCTTTTTTCTTCTATTGTTAAATAAATGTTTTATTATTTATCCTCATTGTCACAAGTATTGTGGTCACCCGTATCTCCATTTCTAATACTAGATTTATCTGTTAGCGATGACAAGGCAGTCTAAGTTTATTCACTTGAGTTTTGTAACAATGTCCATTCAAGACTTATTATTTATTGTATTGTATTGTATTTCTCTATTTTATTGTCAAAGAAAAGATTAACTTGCTTCGGTTTCTTAGCGGACGCTTTAAATATAATACCAGCCTATAACTGTCCCACTGCTGGGCAAAGGCCTCTTCTCATACAGAGAAGGCACGAGCATTGATCACCACGCTTGCTCAAGACGGGTTGGCGATTTCGGACTTATATTAACTACAAGTCCAGGTTTCCTCAACAATAAACTTTAGAAAGTACATATGAATTGAAAAAGTCACATTGGTACTTGCCCGGATTCGAACCCGCAACCTCTTGCATGAGAGGCGGGCGCCTTAACCACTAGGCCATCACGACATTTAAATATAAATTATGAAAATTATTTTAGGAGTTTCTGCACTTTCATATATGCAGTTTATTTCCACGTAGTAAATAGATTTCTAGTCATTTCTTTTCCACATTGTACCTGAGTTTAATATTATAATATTCTAATGATTTTTAAAGTGTGATAATTTATTTTCTTGCAAGTGCTTCTCCGTAAGCACCTTCTGTTTAAGAACGATCAAATAGCTTCAACTTTTGAGACACATGTTTATCATTTAAAAGTGATTATGATGAATGATTTTGAATATGAGTTTTTATAATATAAAGCTGATTTGTTTTTAAAACATTTTTTTACTGAAAGATCGTTACACTATTACTTGCTAATTTATTAAGCATACTAGCGATCTGCCCCAGCTTCGCATTCGCATGTATTCCGTAAGACTGAAAATCTCGGTTTTACTTTAGCTGTCATCTACACTAATATTATGAAGAGGAAAACTTTGTTTGTTTGATTGTAATGAATAGGCTTAAAAACTACTGGACCAATTTTAGAAACCAAAGTTCGAAAGCTACATTATCCCTGAGTAACATAGGCTATATAATATCACGCTATGTCCCACGGGAGCGAGACAGTAACCAAAAACCTAACGTAACGCGGGTAAAACCGCGAGGAACAGCTAGTCTTGAATAAAAAAGAAATCTATGTATAGGTATAGATTTATTTTATCGAAAACAGCACGGCACGGCAGGAAACCAAATTTTTACTATATGAAAAGAAAACTCTCGGGTGTAAGCGTTATGCCCATTTCACACGAGGGCAGAACAGTGGGCAGAACAGTACTGCTACTGTTTGAACGCACAGAACATAACACATACACACACAGAAGAAGAACAGTAGCAGCACTGTTCTGCCCTCGTCTGAAATGGGCATAACTGCACAAATGTATAGATTCGCTGTTTTTTCTTCCCACTTTTTTTTATGTAGTGAATGAGGGTGTGTAACGAACCAGCTAATTCGATGACAGATTGCGTGTTGACCAATATGGTTTTCTGTTTTAGGGCAACTCTTGACCTGAATATTGGTTATCAGTTGAGTTGCGAGTTATTATTTTCTGAAGTGGAACTCTGTAGAACAACAGTTAGTAGAATTTAATAGTTATTTATTGCATGAATGAGAAAGTATAAAAAATAAAATAAGTTTTTCTTTATTTTGAAGTAAACCTGCACTCGATATATTAAAAAAAAACTGAAATCCCGGGTCGATGACCTCGCACAGATTTATAAACATTAAATATTTACCATACTAATACATTACCTTCAATTTATTATCGAAAGCTCTCAAACGATTTACGATTCTTTCGACATTCGAGTCGATTGAACAATGGACCCGGAAAATTTCGCCTACGTTCTAACGGAACCGCATCTATCCGTATGTTTGCTCTAACCTCAGGAACAACAATGCGTGATTAAAATGTGCGTACACAGTTTATATTTCAACACAAAGAAAGTTATTACCGACTATTGTTGGATAAGAGTTCGTGCTTTTGTTAGGCTGGCTGCAGACTTGCGACTCAGCTACACTTACAAATATTATTAGTTTAATGATTTAGATGTATGTAGGTATGTATCATAGTGGAACCAGTGGAATATTCAGAAAAAAAAATGCAATATTTCATCCCAAAATACGTAAGTAGGTGAATCATGATTTTGAGGTACTATACTATTATTAAAATAAAAATAAAAAAACTTAAATTCAAAATTTAAATAAACCCCCGACCTAAAAAAAAGTATGCAATTATTATGACAAAAGGTTAAAAATGCTAAACCCTATAAAAAGCAAACAAACTGAGCGTGTAACATTCCTATCACACCTAACAAACGACCTGATGACCTTGAAGACCTGAACCGATTTCCACCAAACATAGCTAAGAACACTCTCGACTGAAATACCTTTCAAACAAAAAAACCGCATTAAAATCGAATCATCCGTTTGGGAGCTACGATGCCACAGACAGACACATACACATTTACACACAGAGACACGTTAAACTTATAACACCCCGTCGTTTTTGCGTCGGGGGTTAAAAATAGGTACTGTTAATCAAAATAATCGATTATTAAATTGTATATCGGTCAAAAGTATCCTTCAGTAATGGGAATAATCTCCTTACTTTTTGAATTTCATCAATACTTGATTGAAAGAATTTCCGTAGTAGTAGTATCATCCTTTTTTGTTTTAATCGCAAACAGTTCTCGCAGTGTACTAGGCCTTATTCACTCGGCGCACAATCCCGCAATCATGTATGTTGATACGGCCGCGGCATTAGCTCAGCAAAATATCCTCAATTGACGTCGCAATGAAGATGCTAGCGTGTGTCAGGCGGTAGAGGGCCTTAGCTAATTGAAGTATAATTTCATGATTATGCATCTTGATTGAGCATGAAGACTGGGGAAAATCATCTGTCAATAATTTACTCAAGAATATTGTATGTTATTTATGGATACATTTTTTATTAAAGCACTTTTTTATACATATGTCTACAGTCCTGAAACTTTAAGTGGATCACTATTTCAGTTACCTCTGTTGTTTCTATTAACGATAAGCCAGAGCTAAGCCTGAAAAAGGTTATTTAGCGTAACGACCAACTGCGAGATTAACATTTTTTTATTTGTTAACGTTCTTTTTAGTGCGCTTTATTTTCTATTTGGGTTAAATGACAATCTGTCTACTCAGTCTACTCACACAAATGTTAATCCAAGTTACAAATAGCATTTAATGTACTTACACTACTTACCTTTCACTGTTTCAAAACGAAACAAAAACTTTCTTTCTCCGTCGTCGTCAGCTTACAGCCAGCCTTATCCAATCGGCGCACAATCGCACAGTGTGCATCGTGATCGGGCATTAGTTCAGGAAAATGTTCGCGTTGCATCGAGATGCGGGCACAATGTAGCCACGGCTATACAATGTGCCGGCTATGAGGCCTACATTATAGCCTGAATAGAATATCTGGATGAAATGTGAGAATGTGGAAGCTAGAATGGTAAGTTAGAGTCTGAATTGTGCGTGCACAATGCGAGTAATGACGGGTTTATGCTGGCTTGAGAATATAGAGAGTTATCTATCTAGGTGATTATGTATTGTTGTATGGGATACTGTTTATTGATAATTCCTAGATACGTCATCTTGCCTCAAAGTGCACTAGGTATAGATATTGCACCCATACCCAATTGACATTTCAAGCACTCTAGGGCCCGTATTAATAGACGTCACTCAATTCTGAGACGCTCTCAAGTTTATTGCTGTCCTAATTTTTTCCCTTTAGAATGACAAGGACAGCAAGAGACTTGAGAGCGTCTCGGAATTCATTCTAAAGGAAAAAAATAAGGACAGCAATAAACTTGAGAGTGTCTCAGAATTGAGTAATAAGGGCCTAAGTTTGTAGCTGCTTCCAAATCAATAAATACAAATAGGTAATTAAATACAGTTGACTTAAAAGCGACGTCTCATTTGTTTTTGTAATAGCTCATAGTAAAATATGTCTATAAAAATACACTGACATTATTATATTTGTATTGAATAGTTAATGTCACTAGTGGTTGTTACCTATATTAAATTTTTGTACAGATATGAACAAAAATAGGACAATATAACCAAACAATTTTTTAAGTAATTCAATTTTTTTCATGTGACGTAAAACAACATGGTGCTTTGCTCCTATGAACATTTTATAAAATTTATTATAAGTAAAGTGATGTCATGTGTGGGTTTCTTTCGGAATGTACTTGTGTACTTAGTTGTGAACAAATTGTTTATGTTCTGTACATATTGGTACATAGGTTTTTTAACAGTCGTAGGCAGTCTCCCTGTTCCCGCGTGGGCCAAATGCTCTTCGTGACTAGACTACACGTTCGGCGTTCATATCAAAATAGTCTGTATCTAGTTATATTTGAAAAAAAAAACTATTTTTTATTGTTTTATTAATTTATTGTTATTGCAAGCCTACTACTACTAGCAGGGCAAAGGTCTTTAAAAATAAAGCCAAGTACTAACATTCAAAGAATTTCCGGAGACGACAATAAAACAGACCACCTCTTTAAAACGAGAGAAAATTAAAAGTTGATCACTTCTATACTAACAGTAACTATTTAAAAATATCAAAATGTCATTTAGCTATTGATTGGATCAGCATACCAACCTCCGCATACCTATACTTACTCCCCACCAATCACAATCGCTCAACCGATCGACTCAAAACTCATCGCCGTCACCTGATGTTGTAAATTAAGGTAATGCCATTAAATATGGATGTGTCTAACATCGAAATTTTTCCCTTATCTTACGAGCCATCAAAGGAGCGTCGAGGGGTCCTGGGGGAAATCAGTAGAGTGTCGAGCTGCCCTTAGCCCGTGTTGTGTGGAGCGGCCTTTATAACTGATTTATGGCTGCGTTCGGCGTTACGTGTAGTTGTTGGCTTTAGGGCTTGTTTACACGACGCGGTTGGAGCGTTGTTGGATCGGTATGGGTTTTATGTTACTAGTATTCTGTTGTATGTAAAGCAGGAAATGTTTTTAACCGAATTTCATTACAATATTCTTCATTTAGCGGTTTAGCGCGTAGCCAGATTTATTCATAAGTGGTGGGTGGAAGTATTGTGAGAGGGATTGATGTGAATGTCGTTAATAATTTTAATTTTGTTTAGTTACTGTAATTGGTGTAATAGCCGTTGTAAATAAAATAAATAAATAAATAATAATAATAATATTTGTATGCCGAATACAATCACTGACGGTGATTTAATACATGAATCAGCGTTTAGAATAAAGCTGCACTCACTAGCAATTGAGTCTGCATCGTCTACCAAATATAAAGTTGTCTTTAAATTGTCAACAATTTTTGGAACAGAGCCTAATAAAACTACACATGTCCGTATATTAATGTACTTTTATTTTTAAATAAATATAACCAATAACATTTATTACATCACAGGAGCAGGGTATCTTGAAAACACAATTCATTGCGCGGCAAACGTTCCACAGACCATAGACAGATAGTCGGCCATTTTGAGTCTATGGTCGGAGCTGAAGAGTTCGCGCACTTTCCTTAAATTCAATTGACATCCCTTAAAATATAAATAAGTATAACTAAATGAATATTATATTATAATATTAACAGTACATGTCGCCAACTAAACTGATGTTTTAGTTCCTAGGTTAATTTCACGACAGTAAGCTTATTAGGCCTTATTTGTGCGTTACATAATAATTCATTTATTTATTAAACCAATACATAAATAACCGTTAAGCCGTGTTAATCTTGCATTAAAAATAAGATATATTATGTCAGTCATATTATTAAGTTTTGCGTATTTAATAGAATGGACTGTAAGACCAGTAGTATGTAAGTACGTTTTTTAAGTAAAGGAATGATTGATCAGTATTTAATTTACTTAGTTCTTTAAAAAATAATATTCAGTTCAAAAATTTGTAATTTATCAATTTATTTTCCTTGTAAAAACCTTCGTTATTGCTGAATCCTGAATAAATTATTTGAATAAACAATATTCACATATATTATTACATTCAGTAAAAATACAAACTGACTATACTATAGGTACAATTACGTTCAGATTATAGTTGCAAAACTTCTGAAAAATTCGAAATAATTCCGGAATACTTCTGGGAAAGTTTCTTTAAATCAGAATTATTCAAAATGAATTTAAATTTAGAATTTGTATTTTTTTGCAAAATATTTTTATATTTTTTTTAAATATCGAATGGAATTTTGCATCGACCGTCGATCGCCGCCGCCTGACTGTGTGCACGAAGGCGATGGCGGTGCGGGGTGCGGTAAGAGGGGAGATGCTCCCCCCCCGGAGAAGTTTTCAGAAAGATTCATACCCCGCAATCGAAAGTTTCCGCGGAATGTTTCGCCCGAATTATTCAATAAGAATAAACGTGTTTATTTTTTGTGTGGTGGGTGAATTAATTATTTTTCAGTGGCGCATAAGTTAGTAAAATATAAATGTTTATTTTATTATAAATCTGATCGATTAAGTATATTTGTTAATATTTTTATAAAAAAATAAAAATCCCTTTTACAACAGGATTTTTATTTTTTTGTTTTTATGTAGGTTATATCGAAGTCGAATGCTATTTATCAAAATGTTAGTTGTGGAATAAAAAACCAGGCCGAGCATATTTGATTTGTTTTTTGAAAAAGGGTTACCTATGTTTTTGGTTAGTTTGTATATAGCTCTGCTGTTCGCATCGCTAAGTATTCGCGAGACACATAGATAAGTATTACTAAATAAAGGAAAACCTAATAAATAAACTCAAAAACTATTGTGTCGCTTTCAGAAATTCTTTCACTATTGGAAAGCTACTACTAATATTATAATGCGGAGGAGTTTGTTTGTTTGTTTAAACGCGCTAATCTCAGGAACTACTGATCCGATTAGAGAAATTCTTTGTTTTTTAAAGTCCATTTATAGAGGAAGGTATTAGGCTATATAACATTACGCTGCGGCTGCGACCAATAGGAGCGAAGCGTCAGTGAGAAATGTTGCAAAAACGGGGAAAATTATTCACATTTGAGGACTTTTGTTGCGTGCGCTGCATAAACGGTTTACGGGGGGCTAAGAAGTAACCAAAGGAAATTAAACGCGGATAAAACCGCGGGGGACAGCTAGTAGGCTATATTCCCTATGAACCCGTTAGAGGTAACTGCTGTACTCGATTGAGTACAGCATTATTCTGAAGTGTAAATGACAGATCTTGTAAATTTTAGGTGATACACCTTATTATTTTACTTCATTACGCTGTACTCAATCGAGTACAGTGGCTTTTAATGGATTAATACAATTTCACCGGGGTTTTTTTTGGCAGTTGAAATATTCCCAAAGTTTCAGAATATTTCGGAATACTTCCGAAGTATTCGACGGGAATGTTTCGGAATTTTTCCCGCCAGCATCTATAGTTCAGATATTAATAATATATTTTTCGATATTTGAAATTGTATTTTGGCGCACAATTACTCAATATTTTTGTAAACTTTGAAATACGAATGATCGTTACTAAATTGGCATTTGTTTTAAAATTAACAGTTGAAATATAAATAGAAAATTTGCGAGGCCAAAATATAATTTAAAATATACAAATTATGAAATCTAAAGATATGCATAACTAGAAACAGGTTAATAGTTCAATCTACAACTAAAATACACTTTTTACAATCCGTAGTACGTTCAAGCGAAATTTCTAAGTCGTTTTTTAAATATTTATTTTATCTATAGATTACGTTCTTTTGTTTTTGAAAAAGTACAATTATTTTGTACATTTTTTATGTTTATTTATGTAATCCTATTCCGTATTGCTTTTGTAAAACTGCAGTTTCAGCCAATTTCTGAACGATTCAACCGGTACATTGATTATTGTAAAATGTTCCGCCTTCGAGTTGATTTATATCATTGTATACTTAGCCGGGCCCTGCAGATAGCATAAATAACTCTGACAGGTCAATTGTATGATTACGCATACTTTCCGACTTTAGTCCGATTGAGATGTCATATTTTTTTTTGTATTACGAATGAACGGCTTTTGTTGTTATTGTATGGTTTTTGTTAAGGTAAATGGAATAAGACATAAAATTATGGTTATGGTTTTTGTGTATAGAAAATCTGTGACTATAAATGCTTAAGCGACTTTTAACGTCTCTTTGAAGAAGTATTAAATCAGTTCGTAATAAAGTGCTATTGAAATATTTAAGTTCACGATTGTACTTTTTCAAAAACCAAAAAAATCTTATTATTATTTTCCTTAGTAAAGCTAGTAATACTGTACATACCTAAGTAGGCGACGCATTTGTTCAAGTAACGTCCTCCAGAGAGGACATGACACAGAGGAAACTAAGTACTCTATACAAAATAAAAAATGTTACTTTGGCAAGATCTAATATTTAAATCATTAATTTACAGAAAAATAAAAAGAGAAACTTACGAACACATAGAGAGATTGATATTTTTAGCTTATAGTGTATAAAATCTAAGCACTAACGATATAAATTAAACACTTAACCTTAGTGATAGATTTATAATATAAATGAGGTACATTAAACCATTGTGACTATGTGGTGATCCATGTTCGAATGTGTCCTACATCTAACGAGTACAGTCGCGCACACGACTCACGTCATCTGTCAAACTGACGTGACATGTCACGGGTTGTCATGTCGTGGAGAGGTGACATGTCGTTTTATACATTGTGATGATTTTTATAGCTTTGAGAGCAGAGAGTAACATCTCTTTACAGTTAAATATGTAAAACATTATTGTTTAAAGAAGAATAACATTTTAAATAGCTAACTAATATTTTTAATGTATTCTCTATGTTTTAAGTTCGACAGACTCCGTGAAATCATGTAGCCACAGCTCATAAAAAACAATATCAACATTAGCATTTTCAATATAAAATAACAATTATACAAAAAATGCAAGAAATGGAACGATACAATTACGTTTGCCTTATAAAATTAAACTATTCAAAATAAATAATAGATAATAATGTACATTTTTTATTCAACGAAATCCTAGGATGGGGAAAATTTCTTTTTTTTTCGTGAAGAACGAGACGCGCGTTTGGTTCCATTATTTTTTATTCAATTTGTGATTGGCTAAAATGCATATTAAATTCTAATGAGTTACTTGTTAAGAATAACTAGGCAACTGTTAGTATGGTCCTGGACCCAAGGACCAATTTCGACGCGATCTCATAAATGTCTCTTGCATTTTTGGCATAAAAACTTGACGTACATAACAGTGAAACTACAGTTATAGTTATCATTAACGTTATTCCTAAAACGGACTAGGTAAACGTTCCAGTGGCCCAGGAATTAATGTTGAATAAAATGGACAGCTTTATATTTAACATTACGGAAATAGGCTATATCGAGTGCCAAAAGTTATTACGACGAGTGTCTATCGATTATATATTTAGTTATTATTATTCTTCAAAAATCTACAGAAAATTGGAAGTTTTCAACTTAGGCCAGTGAATCAATTGGATGCTACTTAAGTTTTTTCTTGAAAATTAGGCTTCTTTTTCGATGTTTCTTGTATATTTTTAGGATACTAGTGCGGTAAGCAACGTAAGAGATAACTTTTTAAATATAGTTATTATTTAATTAAGTAAATATAGACTTAATTCTATGACGCGTTTCATTGTTACAACATCTGAATTTATCTTAATATCATTTATAATACTTTTGTCTAACAACTATATACCATACGAAGGGTGACGAACGACACAGCAGAGGAATTGACATAGAATCTGTACCTAAACATCTGAATATGTTACAGAAAGATGTTTTGCAGGGCGATTACAATCAGTCTTACGATGTATCAACATTAATTCCTGAGGCAAAATATTGTAATATGAATTTATATAGACAGCACGTATATGGCAGTAACAGTTAAAACAACTACGTTTATCAATTCACGTATGTTTGCAACGACGGATTACGACGAGAACGGAGTGCTCTCATTGGTTGCTTTATCCCCACTATTCCAAGATGGCGGCCCGCTAATGGCAGTTGATCGCGCGCCGCTGGAGCCGGCGGATGCGTCGGTGCCAGTCGTCGCGCCACTCCAGTAGTAGTGTCCTCTCGCCGACTGCCAGCCCCGGCAAACCGGCTGACACGCCCTCTTTTTCCACTCCTAGGATTAGGTATGACCTGGGAGAGAAATAAAGAGTATTTAGGAATAATAAACATTTGGGTTCAGTGCACTTAACATGGCCTTACAAGTTAAATTCTACTGTACCTAAATTAAATCAAACTGTAGTTCAATTAGAATTAACTGTAAATCTACTAAAGATACTTAACGTCAAATAAAACGTCTGGCAAAATAAAATGTTAAGATTTATTCGATACTGTAATTTGGTTGCAAATACACTTAAAGAAACTTAGTGATGCCTCGTTGACTCCTAATGCTTTAAATAATGGTTTTGCGTCCATTGTTAGACGAGGGGATCTAAAAGCAATTTACAAACTTATAATTTTAAACGATTTGCAAGAAGCATATTTGCTTCTGCAGAATTCTAAAGGAAAGCGTTCTACATTATTTTACGTTCAACGTTATTTTCTTTCTATAAAAATCCTAATAAGCTTTTCTAGTAAAGGGAACTTGAATGAACGATTAACATTGCAAGTCAATTAACCATTAGGTACAACGGTGGGTGATTAATGATATAATAATATATTTTAGTAGTTATACTGCACTGGCCTTAAAGACCTTTTTATAGGTACTCATCATCATCATCATCATCATGTATTTATAACATGCTTTGCTAGTGAACTTCGTAAGCAAGTTAGAGGTCTGTTTGTAATGGCGCAAAGTGATGTCCCGATGACAATTGATTTTGAAGAAAACACAGGAATCCCTCACAACCTATTATCCACCTCTTAATATCAACCCTGACCCTATTTCTAAAAGACAAGATGACTTTGATAAAAATATCGCAAGATGTTGAGACGGTTGACAAAGAGGAGAAAGAGGCTCTTCATCTTTAAAAATTTTTCAACACAACGGCAGCAAGTAGACCTGACAATAAACATCTTACAGTACTGCTGTAGTTTCAAAGTCACGACTTACTTGTTAATCTTGATCTTAGGGCACTTGCAGGCGAGGTCCGCGGCGCGCACGTGCAGGGCGGTGGCGCCGCGGCGCAGGCGGCTGCGCGGCGCGCGCTTGTACACCGCCTGCACGCTCAGCGCCAGCCGCACCCACTGGTCGCCCGCCGCGCTCGCCTCGCGACCCACCACCTTGCCCATTATGACTGGGGGGAGAGGAAACGGAATCATCAGGTTTGGTAGTTCAATAGTCTCAATTTAGGAGTAGTTGGTCTTACTATTGGTAAAAGACCAGGGAACAGAATCACCAGGTTCAAAAAAATCAGTTCTCTCAATTCAGCAGTAGTTGATCTTACTATTGGTAAAGAACAGGGAATAGAATCATCAGGTTTATTTATTAGTGGCAAATAAGCAGTAGTTGGTAAAGAACAGAGAACAGAAGCATCAGGTTTTACAAAACCATCAGTTTCTTGAACGGAATTGTAGAGTAAAATATAATTAGGTATGGAGTTCGGATGTATATTTGTAAATTAATACAGGTTGATTGCAATTGATGAATGCAATAAATGATACTCGATACTGGATTGGATTAGAATGTCAAGTACGTGATCTCGTGAGCTTTGTAACTAATAAAAAATAACTTTATTATTATTACTGATTAAGATTGAAGAAATCGATAGCAGTACTCACCGTAGTCTCGGCTGCAGAACTTGTTGAGATTTAGCGTGCGAGCGGCGGCGCGACACCGGCCGCACTGCTCCGCTGCTGTTGTTACACACATCATCGTCAGTACATGCTTCTGTATCACTTATACTTTCATTATCATGACCTTAATCATCGTTATCATTATTAATTTCGTCTTTATTGCCTCTCCTATTTTTAGCAACATTACAAATACACTTAATCAAAATAATATTCACTAGGTACTTAATTGCTTAGTTGGTGTTGAATATTTTTTGTAGATCTATACATTTGAATAACACTAAAACTAACTTGTTTTTTTAAGATGAAAATAATGTTAATATGAAAGGTTTACCTCTCACTCGGCACTGATAAAATAAAACAAAAAGAGTTATGAGTTTGACAGTGGATGACACGGAACAAGCTTGAAATGAACATTATAATATTAACAATACGACATAGAAACATTCCCACACTACGAAAAGTTAAAACTTCATGAAAATATTGAAAAAGAAGTATATTGTCCAGATGAATTTAAGTTATTGTTACAAAAACATTGGTCCATCGATCCAAATCTGTAAAATTTTTAACAATCTAACTAGATACAGATTGTGTTAATGTCTATCTGTTACACAAATCTACAGACAAACAATATTTTCATGGCATTAATTAAGTAAAGGGTGTCCAGTGGGAAATTTTCAACTTTGAAATTTCACATAAAAAAAACTACATGGATTTTATTTATTTTTATTAAAACTAAATGTACTACATTAATGCGGATTTCATTTTTTAAACACTATATCATCTAAATGATGACCGTTTTTTTTGTACGCACTCCTGTAGTCGAACCCTTACATTTGCAATTACGCGACGGCAAAGCTCTGGAGTAATGCTTTGAATTTCACGGCGAATATTGGCCTGCAGGGCTTGAATTGTCCGGGGATTGTTCTCATAAACTTTCAATTTAAGGTAACCCCATAGAAAAAAGTCGCAGGGCGTGAGGTCGGGCGACCTGGGTGGCCATGAGATGTCTCCGTACCTGCTGATCAGTTTATTTGGAAAAATTGTTCTTAACTTTTCCATCGACACTCTAGCTGTATGCGGAGTGGCACCGACTTGCTGAAATTGTGTCCTATTGTTGTAACCTGAATACAGCTGCAATTGCGGTAGCAGGAATTCGTCTATCATACGGCAATAAACCGGAGCAGTGACTGTTTTTCCTTGGTTAAAAAAATAGGGCCCAATTACACCGCTAGCCGAAATGGCACACCAAACTGTGGTTTTCAAGCAATGTAAACGTTTCTGGTGGAGTTCTCTTGGGTTGCTTGGGCACCAGTATCTCATATTCTGTTTATTTACATATCCATCAACGTGGAAATGTGCTTCATCACTAAACAAAATGTTTCCAAACGTGGTAGGTGTTCGAAAGCGTTCCAGCATTGTTCTTGCGAAGGTTTCTCGCAAAGGATAGTCGCTTTCCTTTAGACCCTGAACAATTTGCATTTTGTATGGATGGAGCCTTAATTTCTTCTGAGAAATAACATGCACTGTTGACTTTTTGATTCCTGTGGAGGCTGCAATTTTCCTAATCGACTTGCGTGGATTCCTAATGATTTCATTTCGAACTTCAGACACACGTTCGGGCGTTGCTGCTGATGTTGATGGCCCTGGAGGAGTTCTGTTGAGCGTTGTCCCTTGTTGCCTAAACCTTTGTACCCACGACCAAATAAGTTGCGTGCTTGGCCCATCACTTAAACGCCGAATATTAAAATGAGTACAAAACGTTCGACGGGCGCGAACCAACGATTCACCATTCTTTAGATATTGCTCAACCGCGAACGAGCGGTGCGCTCCTGTCCAGTGACTCATGGCTACTAAAAAATCCGCAAGAACCGCGCTTTCAATGATACCCCTCCCGCTCACCTCACCCCGCTATTATTTCGGTAATTGCAGTTTAAAGTTGAAAAATTTCCGCTGGACACCCTTTATCATCAGTAACAATTAGATACCATCAGATATTAATGATGAAGTATTTTGGTATGAAATTAGTCATGTGGTGTGAGAATGGATTTCAGTAATTACTGCATTTTGATGAGCTTTTCAAGACCATTCATTGCTGCAAAGTAATTAAATCAATTAACATACAAAGTAGTTTATAGGTCGTTTATTTATCGACACACTTTCATTGACACTTCGTGTTTATGTTTTCAGTAATAAAAGCGTTGATGGAGTCGGCCATCACAATTGCAACAAAGTAAAGCTCTTGTCAAAACACAGTAAAATGTAAATAAAATTAAAGTGCAAATTAATAATAAGATGGAGCCACTGTACTTCTTAAACTATTGTAGATACTGTGAGTGACTAGCAGTATATATCTCTATTATATATATCACTAACTTTCACCCCTATTTTACTTCCTTAGGGTTGAAATTTTTAAAAAATATTTTCTTAGTGGTTGCTCACTCTTTACAATGAACACACTCTGCAAGTTTCATGTCTCAAGGACCAGAGGTTTGGACTGTACGTTGTTTTATCAACTGTCAGTCAATCAGTCAGACAGTTTACCATTCGATGTAAATAGATTGATTAATTAAAAGCTAATTGGCAAATTGACAACATTGTCTATGATTTTGTTGTAAGTAAATATTTACTAGTTATTGAGTGTATAGCATTAGTAACATGTGAAGTTTAGAGCCTGCGCTCGCGCATAATTCTGCAACATTGTTATTTTAATCGCAAAACCATCTCGTAACGCGCATTTAACGATGGAGAATGCGGACATTGAGGAGTTATTTTGATTAGAATATAGACTTCAACATGATTATTTACCCTTTGTTACAAACTATGAATAGATACTTAAGTACTACTTTGTCTTGTTGATTAATTTTTCTTTAAAGTACAGTATGCTCCAAATCACAGACACTCAATCACGTAATGTTACAATTAGGTAAAGTAAGCTTTAATATGATTGTTGAAAACATGGTCCTTCGATCCGGTTAGGACCAATCTCCTTCGATCCGGTTAAGACCAATCAAGCCATTTTTATATAAATTAGTAATTATCACAATTTGTAAAATATTT
Organism: Athetis lepigone; assembly: GCA_033675125.1. NCBI lineage: Eukaryota > Metazoa > Arthropoda > Insecta > Lepidoptera > Noctuidae > Athetis > Athetis lepigone. Next base: position 1,302,965 of record CM066215.1, on the reverse strand, counting down.
GCTTGATCAAGGATGGGTATGATGAAGGTTCTATATTCATAGTAATACAGATATGAAAGTGATTGAGTATCAGTGGCCATGCAAGTGTGTGTGAGGCGAGAGTGCATGAAGGTACACTTACTACTTACCGCGGCCCGGGTCACCGTCCACTGCCTCCATGGCTTGCACAGCTGTCACCACTCGCGGTATACCTGGACAGAACAAGCCATTGTGAAGAACGTGAAAATAGTGAATCTACGACATTATTCTATAGTGCTTAAATAATAGAATTGACTTCAGAACGGCGGCACTTCGCCGTCAATAAAGCCAAGGCCCAAAAGCCATAGGCCTTCGACAATTGTCGGCATCTGAAGTCGGCAAGCCGGTGAAAATCGTCGACATATCGACGGAAACCGCCAACCTGTCCAGACTGACCGATCTGTAGACGGCCATGTGCTGTTGGTCGGTTTGAAGCCTAAGATACATGCTGTGGGCTTCTAAAATTTCTCTTTCAATTATCAATTCGCTAGGCCGTCGATTCAATTACATCCAGATTCTTGAAAACAAGCTTTTGGTGAGTTTCACTTAACCAGAGTTGCAAAACGATTTTCTTTAACACGATGCGACAATCCGACAAGACGATCTCATGTGTCGGCATCACAAAGTCTCCAGTTAACATCACAGTTACGACTATTGCGATGTAATGGTTAGTTTAGTGCTTACAATTAAACCGCACCTTTTAGTTTAACGCGTGGGATTACGGCCAGGTGCAGTTCGTGGTCATTGCTTGGCTCACACCTTATCAAGGACGCGGATAGCGAGATTAAATTGATTTTCTTCGCGATTGGATGTAAGAGATATGTGAGAGGTAGTTTTGTAACTCGTAATATTCTATCTTTAATTTTAGAAGTCCTAGTAGTATTGTAGAGTTATTATTTCTTTATACTGAGAGAATTAGCCGGTTGCTAATTGGACATCAAAAGGAGGACAGGCTTTCCAGGCTAGGGACTAATTACAGCATTCCATGTATTTTTCTCATGTATTTGCTCTATTGCTGCGAAGGGTAGGTTCCAAATTGTTGCTTTAAAAAATATGGTGCAATAAAACCAGACCATTTCCAAAAATATAATTATTATCCCCTTCATCAATAGACCTTGAAAACTCATCATGGCCAAAAAGCATCTTAAGCAAACTTTTTTTTTTTTAAAGGTTTATTCAGTAAAAAGTACAGGTGTTTTACAAAATAAATTCTGCCAAACTGCAGCACAGTTTGTCGGCAGTATTCTCGTGGACAGTTCTCTTGAGTACTTAATATAACTAAATAAATAATAAGTAAACTTTTTTACTAGTCACTTAACTTTAATGATATAAACATAAAAATCTTTTAAATGATTTATAGCACGTTATTATTGCTTCCTTAGCTGGCATAGGTACATACTTTCTTGTCCTTTATACAGCAGTCGCATAAAGGGACAAAGACATTTTTACTTCCCATTTTCCCCCATTAGGATTTTAAGGGGGGATTTTGGGAATAAGCCATAATCTTTACACGTTATGTTTATCTAATATTTAGAGTACCTAAATAAAGGGACAATGATATACTATTAAAAACGATTAAAACGATTTTTATTTCTGTAAATAGGTAATAAATTACACTTTTACACGTCATTTTTTTTTCTTATTTTAATCGAACGATGGGGCCGGTGTTTCCTAGCTGGACTACTCTGAGAAGAAACAATCGAAACAAACTCAGAGGTCAAAGTCTCTTTTAAAGTATTAACGAAGAACCCTTACGTATACAAGGAGCGATGTGGCTGCGTGACTGCTGGTACCCCTTGGCGCAGCGGTTGCAGGTGGTGCCGGTGACGCCGTCCTTGCAGGGGCACTGCCCACTCGTCTGGTTGCAGGTCTTGCCGCTGGCGCCTACCGGGTGGCAGTCGCAGGCTGGTGGTAGAAGAAATTAATTAGTAAAATAATCCATATCCATACTATTATTATAAATGTGAAAGTGTGTCTGTTTGTCCGTATTTCATGACAAAACTGCTGAAGTAATTTAAATGAAATTTGGTACAGAGATATTCCATGGCTTGGAAAAGGACGTAGAGCTTTTATTCCAAAAATTCCACGGGAACAGGAACTACGCAGGTGAAACCGCGGAGGACAGCTTGTAGTGACATGATTGGACAACAACACAATACAACAATCGTCAATGGTAGAGTCGTGGATGTTCTTATGGAGGAAATAACATAAATTAAAAAAATGTTCCTTTATCACCTTGATTATGATTTGGCACCGGCCTATTTTATTTAAATTTCTTTAAGCTATAGGATCACTTTTAATATTTTTCCGCTGGTGGACAATACTATCTTGTACATAAATGTTAACAAATAAATAAATTATGATACCCCCTTTTCACAAGTGTAGGTAAGTCATCGATTGCGTACTATTTAATAATATACAACTAGAAACAAAACAACAGAAGAGGTAGCCCCTTTTACAGCCACTCAAAACGACAGGGCAGCAGACGACGATTGAATTTTTCGTCGATTGCATTTTTTCGTCAATCGACATTTTCGTCGACTGCGCTCAATTCGCGCGAACTATTGCCACCTGACACGAATAATTGAATCACGAGTCCTACACCCAACTTCTAACATTGACTGACTTAACTGGATTCCGCTTTCAGTTCAGAATCGGTAAGGGATATTCCGATGCAGCAAATAATTAGATTCTTTTACAAAGCCAGAAAGGGCGTTGACAAATTACTTGTTTAGACTATGTTGTCATTTCCAAAGATTTCATATGATTGATGTAGGTAACTTAAATAATATATGCAACACGTTTTTTTATTCCAAAAGAATTTCCATAAAGTTACACGTTCTCCTCCTTATGAAATACGGAAGATAGGAGATATTGCTAGCTCAAAACGAACTGAATTTTATGCCAGTTTTTAATTAATGGTCTTTGAATTCTATGCGGATACAAACAATAGTTAAGAAATAAACGCTTTAAGTATAAATTGCGATTTCATCAACCACTATTCCTAGATGTAACTATTCCTATTTTTTATATTGTCCTTGCTCAACGGTCGATCGGTTCCCTAATCAATGCTTCCCAAGCAACGAATAGTGCGACTTCCTACAAACAAGAAAAAGTATACCGCGATAACAGTGTCCAAACTCCGGCCATCGTTAGCGGGAAAAGAAAAGTTCCTTTCTTTATTATTACATTTTTTCTCAAAGTAAGTCTGTTGTCGGAAATAACGAAGTCTTAAGTTCTTAACACAGTTTTCTTGGCAGCAGTTCGTGTTGTTCAGCAAGTAAATTAGCCAGAACAGTGTATTTGCGAGCTCGTATTACTTAGCAGTTTCTTGTACTTCGAAGTTGGAGTTTTTGAACTAATATTTGCTTCTGAATGTTATGTGATGGGAGTGAACTAAATTTTTAATTAGATGAGTAAAATTTGCGATGTTCGTGCTTATTTACGTGAATGATTTCTTTGTACAAGTTTTGTTTAGTTTCTTTGTCGAAATTTAAGATTTAATCGTCTTTTAACACTTAATTTTAGTTATTATTATAAAGTACTATTTATTTATTCGATGTTAATTTGTGAATCATGATTAGAAATCTTTTGTTTTCAAAAGTTTGCTGTGTATCGCTTCCATTGTAGGTAAGTCAGTCATTAATAAAAGGAGATTTTACATAAACACGGAATATCATATACATTAAATGCATTGTTTTTCAATTTTTTAGGTCATAACTAAGAATTTATAGTATTTTGCATAGTGGATGTTGAACCTACTCCAAATATCCTTTGTTTCGTTTGCTGACCCACCTTTTTATTTTTTTCAAATAGAGTTCATCTCGTTATTTAAAACGAAGCACATAAAACAGCATATTTTAAATCTTACTAAAGATGTAGCAAAAGGTCCAGAATAAGACACAAGAAAACTCTCAACATAATTGGTTCTTCGAGAATTAAATTGCATTAAAACTTTAAATGCAATTCAGTGCTCAGTGCACACATTACATCGCAATCTAGAAACAGTAGAAATAAAAGCGAGTACACACTTACAATCAAGTTTTATTTGCCTGGTAACAACTTTATAGCTCGGCCGATAACCAGAAGTACTTTACTTTTGTTTAAGTATCGCTTAATCAGTGAACAACTTAATTATTTTGCTATTACTTAGTCAGGCCTTAACAAGAATTAAATTGGTCGTTAAATCACGGCTTGCATGCTAATTTTTAGCACTTTATACAATTTAGTTCTACGTTATGTTTTTATTGTAACATCGACCAAAATAAATAAACAAAACAACCACACACCACAACCTTAAATTGCACGAAAAATTGCCAAACCCTAAATCACAATCGATAATCGAAACTATTTGAAACAGAATTCGTTTTATTGTGCGTCATGATTTGTTATCGAGTAATAAATCGATATAGTTGATTTCATTCGATAATCGGATTCTCCCCCGTGTGTCGTTGGATTCTGGACTCGATTACCCGGATGGGTCCGATTGGGAAAGTGCGGGATTGTGCGTTGACCCCGCGTTTTATAGCGGTCCGGGTATACTCGTATGACGGGGATTGTGATCGGAAATAATGTTGGCAATTGTATCGGCGTGCGTACTGTCCGGCGGCGTAGTGTGCGTACGCTGTTTGCGTATTCGAAGAATCGAGAAAGGTTTCGGGAATCTTGTGAAAATTGTTTAGCTTTTCTGAGACGGGTAAGGGACAAGAACCTACGCATTGCGGTATTAATTTTTATTACTATGATTTTGACATACTTACAAATAAATTGTTAGCTGAACAATGTGAAGAAAGTATTTTCCGGTCTCAAGACTTCTTTTAGCATGCGTAGGTTAAGATTACTAGTAATAAAAGATATTTAAAACAAGAGGACAACTAAAATATATGTTCAAACTTAAACTCAAAACGTTTAATCCATTAGACCGTTAAAAAGGCCCTTCGGAACGTCAATTTATAACGTCCACTGTACATATCCATAATGGCTCTCCAAATTTCAATGCAACCATTTCAATTCTGCTTCCCATCGGCCCATCTGACCTAACTCGACCTCAACTAGCCGACGCAGCAGTACATAAGTGTTCCCATTTCCATACCCCAATCTTGACTCAATCAGCGAAAAACCTACCGCGGCCGTCAAATAAAACTGAAATGTCCCTGAGGACCAATTCACTCGAAGGACCAAGGACCAACTCGATTTTCGGCCAATTTTATGTGGAAACTATTGTATCCGCGGCCACGGGGACGATGGGGCTGGGACGCGTTTACTTTGGGATTTTACGACGTCACGCCTTTTTGTTTTGCAATTTCGATTTCTCTGGGACTGGGACACGTTTAGTTGGAAAGGGTTAACTGTGTGCGAAGTTGTTACTGAGGAAATAGTTTTGAAGATGTTATAGTAGGTAAGTTTTTGTTGCTTTCCTTTGGTGAACTTTGATGCTTATTGGACGGAAAGTTACATGCGTTATTTTGACAGTTTGGAAAAGTAAACACTAAACTATGTCAATGGTACTAATCAAGTTAGTTCATAAGAATCGCCATAAGCTGAACTTGACTGAAAGGAATATCCGTAGAATTTCCTCAAAGATGCGAACTTTTAAGAACAAGGAAATAACTTAAACTTTCTGATTAACTGGCCGACTCCATGACAATTCAAAAGTGTAAATTGTTTAATTAAAATTAATGCTTTGACTTTAGGTCTGAATAAATCTTATTTCCCCTTTAACAAGACTTATGAAAGCTGTAAAGTAATTACTATCATAAGATCTATGAATATTATTTCTATATCAAATGAATTGTGAGGTCTTTGAACTTTCAGATTGTTTCGGAGGTTTTTTCTCAGAGCAGTGGCTTAGAAAAAGGCCTAGCGTTCGCTTGAGAAAAGTAAAACATAATACTGTCGTATGAAATTCTTATAATATTAAACCAACTTACAAAATAAAACATTTTTATCCATAATTCTTAAAAAATAACGATAATACAATAACATAAAACTAAATACGAAACGTCACATAACAAATAAAAATGCGCCCATAATCTCCAAATTGATGCAATGCTTTATACAAATATCAACGTTAAACTCCTTATAAATACCAAGTATTTGTATAACGACCGTGTCTGTTTGAACACAGATAGTTTTAGATTATATCTGTCTGTTTGTCTGTCCGTGGACAGGTGTAAACGGTTATCGTCAGTTTAATTTATCTTTGACGTTCTAACTAAATGTGTCGTGGTAGAGGAATGGTGAGTGGAATTGTGTTCGTTCGTTTTGAGATTCTAAAGTTATAGACTAATTTTTGCCCCGACATCGTCCTCTATTGCATATTGAATTAGTTTGATGCTGTTAATTTCGTTCTTGATGGATCCTCAGTTAAAAAAAAAGCAAAATAGCGGATGGTATGTCGATGGTATTTGTCGTTCCATAAAATGTATAAGACAACTTTCAAATTCATTTCAATAGCTCTTATAGAGTAAAGAATTTTAAAATTATTGGAATCAGATAAAAATGACATAATAAAATAAAAAAGGCCATTGTAAAAAGGTTGTCTATTTAATACTTTCTTGTGTAAAACTAAAAGCTATTTTTAGGCGTTTCGGCAAATTAAATCTTTTTGATAGCAATTAATATGAATAACCAAACATGAATGTTTTGTATAAATTACGTTTTTTATGCTCGAGCGCCCGTTATTCACGGATATTGGAATTCCAAAGCTTTACAATAATAATATAATTGAACGTTCGAAGCAATACAATAAAAAAAGTGTAACTGAGGGAGCTTACGTACCGAACGAGGATTTTAGCTCTAAATTGATGAGTACTATGCAATGTGAGCTTATTTATTAAATTGCTAATCGATTTTTTATTGGATTCCGACTTCTTTTTTATTTATGTAATCGAAATGAAGTCCACCCTAGGTTGACTGGGAGAAAATGCCTGCGGCATTAAGTCCGCCTGTGTACCGTTGTGCATAAAGTATAAATAAATAAATACCTAAATAAATAAGTCTGCACTTGAGGCAGATGCCGCCTAAAGTCCTTCACGATAGCTTGTACAGCTCCAATTTCAAATAAACATAGATCTCACGTTAAATGAACATAGAACTCACGTTTACACGCCTTCTTGTGTGTGATGGGCTTGGTGGGGTCCCGGTAGTAGCCCTCGCGGCAGTAGTGGCAGTGCCTGCCGGCGGTGTAGTGCCTGCACTTGAGGCAGACCCCGCCGGAAGCCCTGCCTGACAGCTTGTACAGCTCCATGTTGAACCGGCAGCGACGCGCGTGACCGTTGCAGTTGCATTCTGGGGAAGAGAGGCTTTGGTTAGACTTTCAATCTTGATGGTGATTAGTAATGGCCGTAGGCGAATAAATAAATATCTATCATGCATCATCAAACAATCATGCTCCTTACACAAAGTTTGTCGTGGGTAGGAATCGAATCCATGAGCTAACCTAGCAGTCAAGGTGGTTTTATTATAAACGAATTATAAATTTAAATTGCCATGTTAAGGTAACATCCCCAGTTATAAGCGTAATTGTGGAAGTTCAAGTACTGTTTGCAGATCATAATCGTTTATGTTACGACGAAAGTACAATATAAGTATCGTACAAAAACCGCCATCGTTTTAGCGGGTTATGAGGCTTGCCAAGCACATTTTGTAACATCAGCAGAAGTCCAAATTACTCAGGTAAACGGTTTTAAAAACAAGATGAAAATTACTGAGGAACTCCTTAGGTTGGTGTGCATGAATTATTCAGAAATTAATTTAGATTTATCTAAGGCTTCAAACATAGGAACGGTCCTTTCTTGCGACAAGCGGTCAGCGTTTGTCACTGAATTTTGGTCGGCGAAAAGAACTTTCTACAGTGATAGATTTTGATTAAAACTAGAACGTCAGAATGAATTTAGATCACGGTAGCCAATTTCCATGTAGGTTAGACAAAATTATCAATTCACCAAGACCAGAACCCTTACTCTCACAGTGAGATGACAGAGACATAGCTTTGCGAAGTATAAAAGGGTTACACCACTATTATCCTAACTCTAAGCTGATTGAAAGTTTATAATGGATAATCCCAAGAACACTTCACCCCAAGCTTTGAACCCAGTCCCTTCTCGGCGCTCGCACGTAAGACCACTATATCCACTGAGCAGTATCAGTTACAACTGGAACCATCAAGTGTCGGTACCACATTTCTAGCCTCATGACTGGAATTAGCAGGCGTCTCGACGACAAACCCAGACTAATCTTGACAACTGGTATCGTAATCTCAGCGTTCGTCTGCCCGCAGCCTAACTTTATTACAGAGCATTAACTACACCTACGCTTATGTCGCTACTGAATTACCAACAAGTAACTAATGTGTCTGACAATATGAACATTAGTACCACGTCGGGCAGCGCTGGGCCAGGTCTAGCTCCAGCATTAGCCAGTGACGTATGACGCTATCAGCCGACCGCGGCGAATCCAAGGAGGTAAATGTAATGCGATTAATTATCGGATAAAGAAACATTTATTTATTGAGCTTGGATTGTAAGAGATAGTTTTTAAAGATGGTGCAGGTAAAGCTTTGTAAAATTGTAGATTATACAAATGCTATAAATAGGTACGGTTGGGAAATAGTTTTTTTTTTGGGGAGTGGGAAATCATATGACTGCTCCCTTCCTGGGTGCGGCGGGAGGGCGTGTCAGACTTTTACTGACTAAAACCCACTCATGTTCCTTCGGTTGCCCTTTATGTTCCGGAAAGCAGTCCAATCATCTGAAAAGCTGGGTTACATCATTTTGGTACAACTAAACAAGTCCAAGCATATAGTTCACTTAGGTCATTCACATGTTGTCTAGAATGAAATGTTAAGGAGTCTGTTAGTTAGTCAAAAAGTTAAAGTAGTATGCAGAAAAACGAGCAACAATTTGTAGAATTATGCAAACCATTAAAACACGTTAGCTGGCAACTCATCACACATTAAACCACAAACAAAAGAAAATACACACAATAAAAAAACTAAGATTTATATCTGTCAGCATGTTGTCATATGTTGACACACAAATCATCATCCCAGTCCCACTACAAAGGGAATCTGGGTATTTTTCTAACAGCGCCATCTGTTAAACGTAAGCGCACCACAGATCGGCCGCTGACAGGTTTATGTGGTGGGGGCGGCGCAAGCGCAGACTTACGAGCACTTTTGTAATGGCGTTTAATGGCTGTTATGTCTTTTGCGTTATGTTTTGGTATTTTTAGTTGGGGGGTCGTCACCTGACTAACCTTTTCTCAATTATAATGCGCGGGCTTTCTGACTAACCAAATGCATCGAGTTCCAGTATTTTACAGGACTAACTCTACAACCCACTAAGTATCATAACGAGGACGACAGTAAATTGACTAAGTTCTCAAAACGACAAAAATAAATGAGGTGGTTTTCAATCACGTTGATGCATTTCCTGTACCGATTTAAAATTGGTCCTCAGATCTTTTAATCCTTTTCTACATATCCTGGCATCCGCACCGAATATTCTAAGAACGGCCCCAATAGATCCTGTACAGAGGCGCCGGTGATAATCGTCGCAGACCTGCGTCTAGTGTATAAACTATCGGACTGACCTGAATTCGTTGCGTGCCAAGAATCTACCACGGCGATCCGAGGGATTATAGGCATTAGCTTTCTCGACACACGACATAATATTGCCTGTACATGTATGTTATTGTTAACGCACAAATGTTAACGAGCGGCGCGTCCATCATCGTATAGTCAAACTAATTTCCCTGAAATGTCCGGCTCGAAGGACCAAAAAATATCGTGCGAAATTGAGGCCGGTGAGCCAAATGTTCATGTTTTTGATTTGCATTCCTAGCGAACTAACACGTCTTGAATACTTAATGGTCGATTCCAAGCAGCAGATTTAGTTGATAAACAGTATTTCAAGACAAAATTCCAGTGTAGTTATTGTGCAATAATCTCTTGTAAACTATTTGCTAAGGTAACCGAGACTCCGTCACCAGAAATGCAGTACAATTATCGGGTTCTAACTTCAAAGAACAAAAAAACAAACGCATCCGCAGTATCCGATCAACGGAAATTAAAGTCAGCGGAAAAACCCGGACCGGTGGAAACTAATCGTGAAGTGGTTCGCGGCTTGATTGGAGCACGTAGCAGCCAATAAGAAGTGTTCAAAGTAAATTAATTAGAGAGGCAACTGATTGGCCGTCCGCCGTCCGGCCGGACACCGGCCACGTGACCGGATGCCGGACGTGAGCGGCCGTATCCGACGCTACTTTCGCGACAATACAGCCGCGCGTGCCGGAGAATAAAGGTGAAATGAGAAAGAAATGCTGATCGGTTTTGAGTTTTTTTGATTGTATTGACTAATGAGAGTTTTGAGTCTTTTTTGGTAAGCGGTACTGGCTTTTTAGTAATTATTTTTGAAGTAGGTATTATTGTTGATCTTCCGTTACTTTTCTTCAGCTCACTAAGTTTTATTATTACTACTATTTTCAGTTAAAATATTCTTTTCCTGATTATCAAAACAGTTGTTCTACAAAGTGCTACATTCTAGTTAGTACTAGATACGTTTAGTTTTAGTGTTATTGACCCTTGTTTCAACATTTACATTTTCTATTCAACTCTCGTTTCCGTCACGATTTTCAAAGCTTTGAAATCGATCTTTATTTTATGGACTCGATAGAAATCGTTAGGGTCACTCACATAGGACTTCGACACTTTCTCTTTAGATTAGTCTAGTTTAAGACATAGTACCTTTTTTGTTTATCTATACTAATATTATAAAGAGGTAAAATTTGTAGGTTTGTAAGTTTGTATGTAGGGGGCAATCTCTGGAACTACTGGTTCGATTTGAAAAATTCTTTCAGTGTTAGATAGCCCATTTATCGAGGGATGCTATAGGCTATATACCATCACGCTACGACCCACGGGAGCGGAGCAGTAACGAAAAATGCAGGTGAAACCGCAGGAGACAGCGAGTTCCTTACATAGTAACAACTAAGGTACATTCAGCGATTACGCTTAAATTAACGCAAACAATTTATTTGTTAAAACAGTGATAAATTGCCCAGCCGGCACGGTGGGTTGACAACACAATAATCTATTTCCTTAAGATAATTTATAGCACTTTTACTTGTGATTGTAAGACCCCCTGGCCAGAAATGGGTTGCCCTAATTCAGTGTAGGAAGAACAAGAAACTTCATTGATTTATTGGAGAGAAACTTATTCGATTATGTTGTAATGTCAATTAAAACTAGTAATAGTCAACAGAAAAGGGAATATGTTATTGTTAACACCACGCTAAGGCAGATTTCGTAGTCATACTTCCTTTTAAAGCTGAATTGCTAAAGGATTAAAAATTTACTAATTACCATTATCTATATCAGTGCTATAGATAAACATCTAAAAGTAATTTAATTGAATTTCCAATGCATTTTATGAAAATCCCGCTTAGTAATGCAGAAAGCATTAGAAGAAACACGAATGGGTTTTAATCAGTAAAAGTCTGACACTGCCGCTTCCCCCAGAACAGGAGTCATTTAATTATTTCAATCCAGAGATAAAGGACCAAGGCTAAATGAACAGAAATCTGCTATATTCCATCGTAAAAAATATAGAAATAACATTCTTATAATCCAACAAAACCCTTTTTCCAAAACATTAAGCCCTCGTGTCACGAGCACTATTTTGCTAAATACCGCCATGCGTCGACGTAGTCATACTACATAAATCACGCGGGCCCGCCCGACGCGACCACTCATTCTTTTGTCATTCGCTAACGATGTCGGTAAATGGACGGTAAACTGTGCTTTCATCAAGCTTCTGTATGAATTGTTTGATGTTTTTATGAAAACTTTTGGTACTGAGGTCTGGTGGGACATTTTTATAGATGTTATTGTTGGTTTGTAAATGTCAATTGTATTCATAATCATTGAATGGTGAAGAAAAACGTGAAGAGGAAACCAGTGGCGCAATATTACGAGTTGAGTCTGTCAAATCCCTTTTTCTTTTATTTATTTATTTTATTTATTTATTAAAACTTTATGCACAAAGAAAAACATTGCACAAAGGCGGACTTAATGCCTTGGGCATTTTCTACCAGTCTACCTTAAGGTGATGCAGAGACAAATCATCATCACCCTTTTTCTTTATCAAGTTTCAGATTTACACTTTGTTTCAACAACAGGCAATCAGATTTACAATAATCTTCTTTGTTTTTGGCGCGGGGCAATCCTCATGGATATCCTCTGCCTTGCGAAATCAGAAGGTTATGCTCTTTCCGACTAATCGGTAGCTTGCGGTTTTTCTACAACTTTAAGACGGGTATTAAATTTGCCTACGTTACTATTACTAGTATATATACGTACTGCTAAGAAGTATATAATTCATAGCACATTTTTTCTCAGTGTGAGAAGAAATGTTTGCTGAGTCCAAAGTGACTTTTTTTTAAAAAAAAGGTAACTTTTGATTTTACATTGCCTAAATAACAATATCCTTCCGCTTCTTTTTAAAAGCCCAACATCGTGAAACTAAATCTCACTTACCTACAAATAGAGCGTAAATTCCCCATTATTAGCCTCTAATACGCAATAACGATCAATTTACCTAAACTTTACGCTCCAATAACCATTTAATTTAAGCTCCTAATACGCTCAGCACATATTAATACAATTTATACGTTCGCATCAGCGCTAAAAGTCTCTAAACTGAAGTTGTAACAGCATTAAGTCGCACAGGGGTGGCAAATTGCCACACTCGAGATAACGACTTTATTAATTTGATTAATCCCGGCTCATAGACACATGGGCTTTATAACTAAGGATGGCTTTGCACCCCTGGCGAGTGACAGGGATGTACAGAAGGACCAAGGTGAGGTCAGGGTTTGCGTTACAAAGTTGTTGGCAAGTTCAATTACGAATTCCATTTTTTTTAATTCAATGTTTATTTAACTGACCATTTTTTTATGAAATAAACTTTCAAATCAAATCGTTTATTGCACATTTTATTCCTACAGAGATAATTAAGCTTAGTTCTGGAATAACGGTCAAACACACAGTCTGTCTTACAGAAATTTAATGAGCTGCGTTAATCTATCCAGTGATTAATAATTGAATACTTTCCCACAATTGAACTCTATTCCATGGCCCATGTCCTAACAGTCAGGCAGTTGTTCATACTCCGCGCCGTTCTGCGAAGACACTCCATGTTGCCTTTAGATCCAAAAATCCTTCTGAAACGCAAAGGAACCCCTGTCTGTGATACTGTATTGTGTCGTTCCGCATTTGCTGGTCGTCAGTTTCTTGCCCTGAGCTCTCGTCTTTATAATAAAATTAATAAAGTGTTGTTTATATATATCCGTACAAAATATCAGGTGAAAAATTTACTAACCAAGTGGTTGCAAAAGCTATCTTATGATGAAACTGAAAGTTTACTCAAAGTAATGACTTAAAGTATAAAAAAAAAAACTGTATGCGCTTAATTACCTGTTCCTTTTTGTTTTCTTAATTTTTTCTTAAATCGTTTTTTAATGTTTTTAATATAGGTACTTGTATGTACGAGGATCATAATATGAACACTGTTGTATGTCAACGAAATCTTGGGGAACTTCGGCTTCTAAGATACAGGCTTCTTGCCTAGTTTAGAAGTCAGATGTTTCGACTTTAAACCATGACACTGTTGTACAACTCTATCATAAGTCCTTGCCTAGTACTATTTGGTTATTTGTGTACAAAATAAACGATTTATTTATTTATTTATTATTATTAATAGTACTCTAGCCCCTCAGTCATTACGCAATAAACAAAATGGCGGCGGAAATTTCACTACTACCTCAAAAAGAAAAACGTACGAGCATAGATTTATATATATTTTTTTAATTGTAGGAAAATCCAAGAACTTAAATAACCAAACTTGTTCATAAAGAAGTAGACTGTAAGTAATAAAAACAAGGACTATAATGAAATGGGACACCCCGACAGCCGACTGTCGGTGGGATGTCTAGGGGCTAGAAAATTATTTTAAAGGTAAACTACACCCCAAGAATCTTTAGATTTTCAAAATGGACTTATACCGCCTTATTACAAAACAAGGTTTTTCTTTAAACCAGGTTTAAACCATTGAGCCGTGTTTTGTAATTTGAATCTTATTGTGATACGATCAAAATTCGAAATACAAAACCTAGCTCAATGGTTTAAACCTGGTTTAGAGAAAAACCTTGTTTTGTAATAAGGCGGTTAATGTCTATTTTTATAGGTCACAAAAATATTGAGATTTATTTGCACATACTATTTTTAAAGTATCGGAAGCATGGTCTTTCTGTACGTCTATGTTTAGTGTCGCTATAGACAATGTTAATGTAATAAATGCGTTATTGTGAGCGGAGTACCTGTGCCTCTCTGTGGAGGGCTTAATGTCGTTACATACGTCTGGTATTACCTACTGTTACTATATGTATCTGTGATTGTCGGTACATATGAGTGTTCAGCAAAAATCTTCCTGAAAGAGATCACCTTTAATGTTTATAATAGTTACCGTGACCCCGGAACATAAAGGGCAATCGAAGGAACATGAGTGGGTTTTAGTCAGTAAGAGTCTGACACGGCCTCCCGTCGCACCCAGGACGGGAGCAGTCATTGGATGATTTCCCACTCACCAAAAAAAAAAAACCTCGTTGTCAATCAGGATTACAGCTCGACTAAAGTTGGCTGTACTTTTCCTACCTAAAGTGATTTAATTCGGATAACAGAAATCCATAGTGTTAATTATATACTAGTGTTAATACATAATCACAGTTTCAGTTTATACTGTACTGTGAGTATGTGTTATGATATTTTTTTTACTAAGTAGCTGGTCTGCTGGTATCAGTAGTTCATTTGTTTTAAATATATTTAAGCAATCTTAAGATAGTGAACTATATGCAACATTATTGTAAACGCCAAAGTTTGTAAAAATGGATGTATATTTGTTACTCTTTCACGCTAAAACTTTACAATAATATATTTTATCAGAATATCACCAGAGCTTACTAAAATCACGCTTTCAAAATTTCCCGTTGTTACCATGACAACAGAAAGCAATCAATCTAGTTTTTGCTTCCCATTGGCGAACAGCAAACCCTGTAAAATCCTATCAAAAAAATAAACGGTCTGGTTATCGATTCGGACAGTAATCTGTCGAATTTTCGCGTTACTCTCGGGGACACTGATTGACAAATGAGGTCCTGACACCAGCCCGCCTCCTTGATGCCGTGTTTACGAGCCATGATTAATATCGCAGCCAATCGGTGTTTAAAGTGTTGGATTGTTTGGTTTTCATTACCTTTGTGGAATATAATTTTCAGGACCTATGGTTGGGTCAAAATTTTATGAATTTGTTTTAATGAGAGCATTTACAGGCACTTTTGAAGTGTTATAGAGATGGGCAGTTTGTTAAAGTTGAAGCTAAACAGTTGCTCGTTCTCAAACGGTAGCTTTCTATCGAGGAGAATAAGCCAGAAAATTACAAAGACAGACACTCAAAGAAAAAGCTAGAAAACCCACTAACTAACACCCATCAAAGTTTAAAAAAAAACTTGGTTACAATTTTTAGTGTTTCTACATGAAACCTATTAGAAGTTGACTCGTTCATAAAATATTTTCATGAACTTTTGTAAAAGCCACAACGTTGTACCATACTACTAACTGTCTGTAGGTGACGCAAATATTAGTTTTGTGACAGAAGCTAACCGCTGAACCACGGGACTAAATCGTTCTTTTCTCCAACTAAACAACAGAACTTTAGTGTCTCCAAACTCATCCCTGTTCTAGGAAAGAGACAAAACCATCACCTACCTAGAAACTCAATTAAAACGCTCAATATAACTTATCTGCACTTCACAACGCGCTCAGAAAACACGCACAATACCGACACTTAGTCTCTCTCCACGTCACAACAAAGAAAAATCATCGGCTTGTAAATCACAGACTAATTTACACAAATAGTGCATGTAACGACGCATCGGACCTGCCTGGCCGGCTTCCAAACAAAGATGTATGGGAGTGGGTAATCGCCAGGGCACCCAGTTGGCCGGCTTAGTCACCGCTAGGATTAGCCAGGTTTATTGATGGACGTCCGATTATTGGTGTTGAGGTAATTTTGAGGTGTTTAGCTATTTGTTTAGTGATGATGGGGTGGTTTTGTGGTCAAAGATGGGGGTTGAATGAGAATGGACTTGTATTGAGGTGTGTTAGCATTTCAACGACCAACCGACAGCCGGCTGTCGGGCTGCTATTGTCTTTCTAATGTGTCTCAAATCACGTGTGTTCGAAGGATTGATCAGCCTTTTTTGTTGTCACCATTTATTTATATTTAGGCAATAAGTACTTGCGAAGCAATATAGAAAAATGACATAAAAAAAAATTACGTCACTGACACAAATAATTATTTAATTACTTAATTCCATAGTAAAATACATAAAAATGTTAATATAATAATGTACAACTTTCGTTAGAGCCCTGAAAGCATTTAGTACGGCAAGATGAATAAATTATGTTACTAACTACTTAATTTAGAAATTCATATGTATACCTACAACCTGTTCTATAAAAATCGTAACCCATACTTACCAAACTTTTTTACTAAGCAGACGTAAATAATATAATTATATTAGTCTTCTGCCTACTTAGTAGAAGACTTCTATATTATTTACGTTACGTTATTTATTTACCTAGTTCCTGGGTCATCCACATCCATCATCCTTATAATGTGAACAGTTAAAAGGAACAACGGTAACAAGCATTGTATTAAATGTTCCAAACGGTTTTATTTGTTTGTATTTACATTGCAAATGGCGACTTTGTGGGAGCAGACGCATTGTACGTCGCCGAGAAAAAGGATCGCGGCCAACGGGCCCGAGAGATATATTGTTAGTGGGTAAGGAAGCTGTTAGACAATTGAAATGGGCAAATAAATATCGGCTGATTAGAAGGAATAAGAATCAATACCCACTACATTGGAAATGCCTGCAATCTCCTATTTTATGATCATGGTTAAATTATATTGGCATAAGAAGAGAAACGGTGTGTCTAGCTCATTTCATATCTTCTCTAGTATACTCTGAATATCCTTCTGCTTGGAGTCAGCATTAAGCTCCGTGCTATTCAAAACTCTATGTGAATGTTTTAGTTTTAAAATTCGTAAAGTGTTAAATAGTCGAATAATTTATTTGAAAAAAAAATGTCCTCAGGAACCCTTATTTATTTATTTAAAACTTCATGCACAAGCGTACAAGGCGGACTTAATGCCTTAGGCATTCTCTACCAGTCAACCCTGAGTTGGTGAGATATAACCCTTGTTGTATATCATGTGTACAGCGATATAAAACTTCGAATGTTACAATAAGCAAGCCAATTAATATACAAGTAGATTACTTGTGAAACTCACTGCCTGTCTTGTGGTAACGATCGCGAATACTAATGGTCAAATCCTGAGTTTTATTATAAGGTCAGGCAAAAGTGCTATTGAATTTTCCCATTACAAATGTCTTGGTTTGAAAGTTCGTGGGACACCTCCGAGCTTTAAAAACACGTAAACCGTTGGTCCTGTAGTATAAACTCTGTTGATTGTTTGATACTGGCTTATTTATCTAAAATTTCAAATATGATTAGTATTATGTTTTCCCAGTTCTTTTGTACTTACGTCACTCAATAAAATATTTTCAACCGTCAGAGTCATGTTTTTAATGTAAATTTTACAACAGGTCCTAATCTTAGGAGCTGATTAGCTTACTAGTTTAATAATTCCATTTCAAAAATACATTTTCTCATCGTTCGTGTTGTCAGTGTAACATGTATGAGTTGTCGCTAATCACGCTCGTTGACACGTTACCATCTCTGGAGGTCCAGGAGATGAATAAAACATGGCGCTATTGAACAGCTCCGTGGCGAATGCGGTGAGGTGGACACATAGTGTTGCTAGAAACGCGAATTCTATGGTGCTGTTTTATTTGTTGGCCTGCTAAAAAAACAGCAAGAACCTTCTACCATAATATCTATCTGTCGTCTTTTCAATTGTGCAGTTCGACCCATCTCCTTTGTGGTTTGCCAGACTCCAGTCTCAAGTCCCAAAAATTACTGTAGTTGGAAACTCATGTTTATTTTATTCAAGTGGAAATTAAATGAACTTGGCACTAAGAAGTGATTTTTGGAATAAACCAATATGGGATGAAAATCTGTATAAATACTTTTGGGTGGGCGAAGCCGCAAAACCTACCAGCAAGTTGTATGTAACATACAGGAAAAAATATCTACATCAATCAATTACGTATACATAACCTTTAAGGAAAAGTTTTACTGACTTTTATTTACTTTCAGTTGCTAGTTATATAAATGTATTATTTTAGGATAGAAATGAAAGATTTTATCCTTATCTTGATATTTTTGGGAAACTTTCTTTTATTTCAATTCTTACTTTTATTTAGCATATAATTTGTTAAATCCTTTTCCAAGTTACGTGACGCAGAAAATATTACAGGATATTTCCATACAATACCATTACATTATAATAACATTTAATTTACGAGAACTCATAAACTTGGTTATTGTTTTTCCTTTAACATTGTTGGTAATTACTTTCCCCAGGTGTGACGTGAGTTATCGTCACGATTGTGACGTCACAATACGTCATAAAATGTTACATTCGCCTCAAGAGTCAGGTGAAAGGAAAAGAAAATGAGGTCTGTGTATGTAAAAGTTTTAATATACAGACACGAGTACAAATATGTTACAGTTACGTAAAATTATAAGGGACTCCAAAAATGTAATAGGAAGAGTCGGCTGTGAATTTTTTTTCAAAATAATCTTTAATTTCTTAAAGTTGCAATAGAAATTATTTTTTGACAAATACTCTACCATTGCACGGTTGCCGGTTCGTGCAATAGTTGAGCGGTTGACTGCTGCGCTGTGTCGCGGCTTTGATTCTCGCAGTGAACATATTATTATCTTAAGGCTTACAGATATTCAGGTTGTGTGTTTAAATGTAAAACTATATTTGTAAAATGGGATATAGGGAAAACTTCTCGTATTTTTATAACAAAACATTTTGACAATATTGATTCAATTTTCGCTGTCGCTACCTACCCCGCTCCGCTTATCATTGACGACCCAGTCTAGTGAGGAATGCATTGACTTCTCCCCAGCACTCTGATTATCTGACAAAACAGATACATGACCACTGCCGTGTACTCTTGGAGACAGCGCGATAATGAGAAATACAGGAATTTGTCATGGTTAAATATTAATAAATAAAAATATATAAAAAAATCTTCATCGTAGATTCTTTATAAGTAAGTACAAGTTTTTTTACGATTCTTGACTTGAACGTGACTTTTCGATCATTCATGAGCTCGCATTTAAGGGACTTACTAGAAACAGTTTGATAGTCCGTAACCGAAAGAAAACGTTTCGAAACGGCTTTAAAGGTCATAGCTCATTAGAGCCACCCGGCACCAACTCCGCACCGACTCGCCTCCTGCGGTTAGTATTCTTTAAATGGATTTGTATGGGCATGCGCTCACTATATCAACTCCGTAGCGTCACCGGACCGGATCGCCTCGGTTATAAGCCCTTCGCGCGCAGTCGGCGGGTGGGCCACTCGGTGACAACTCGGTGCTCGAATGCCTGCCTTGCGTTGACAACGCGCGGGCCACGAGTGGGCCGCGCGCTGCCCGCGATTGATTTAATTAACAAACTACTCAAAAATTCGTGGAGCAAGCGGCGTCAACTCGTTGACGCCTCGGCGTTCACTCGTTGACCGCGGGTGGCCCACTGGTTGACCGCTGGTGGTCCACCTATCAACAACGAGTTGTCGCCGTGCGTCGAGGCGGTGCGGGGTGGCTGCCGGGTGGCTCTAATGAGCTATGACCTTTAGCCTCCTTCTTGTACTAAGAAGAAACGAGCATTGAACACCAGGGCCATCAATGTATGACTCCGGCTTACTCATTTTGTTTTTCTTACCAATGACAAAGATGTTTGAGATAAACTTCTAAATTACACTTTATGATTTGAAACGCCATATTGGCTATTCGATAACCTATAAAGTTCTCAAGACCTCATTAATCAGAGATCTGCTAGCTTATAATATTACTAGTAACTTAAAATTTGCACTGAATTGCTGTACTTATTGAAGCTTTTTTATGCACTTGTATGTTGAAATAAAAAAAGGTTGGTGGTTTCTAAGTAACGTTTTTCAATAGGTGTATATTGAACCGACTTAAAAAAAAAAGTAGGTTCTCAGTTCGACCTGTATGTAATATGTATGTATGTATGTTTGTCCGCGATTATCTCGCGTTTGGCTGAACCGATTTTGATGCGATTTTCAGCAAAGTATTTGTTACATTCTGGGGAAGATTTAAGTATATAACACTAATGGATATCCTGTGACGTTGCGCGCATAGAGCCGTTTTCATTTTAAAAGATTATATGAGTTTATTTTGAGAGCTACTCTAAAACGTAGTCAGACACTGAGACTCTAACTAAAAAGCTTTTTATTTTTTATTTGCTTATAATGTTACTTAATACATTAATCAGAGTGTTCACTAAAAACAGAAACATAGCTCTGTTAAAATAATACTTGTTCCACATTTGCCCTCCATTATTATCAGCCTGTGAAAATGTAGTCCAGTTTTAATGCACAGGTGGATTAAAATCCAATCTCTGGCGATATTAAGTCAATTATCATACAAATAACACAATATGCACTTACACTGCTTGTAAAATACTTCATAACACTAACAACAACTGATTTTTAACTCTATCTACAACACTTAGGATTGGTTTTCCGATGCAGCAATCACAGTAGATAAACTCGATCGAAAAATCATGCAACATCAACTTTATCTAATCGTGATAAGATCGCTTTTTCTTACACAGTGATAAATGATTATTATTAAGTACTGAGCATAGGCGAGCTTAATTTTTAAAATGTTAAACTGTTTATGAGGCGTTTATCTCGTAAAATGTTAATTCATGATCACGATTTTCACGATGTACAGTCGGGTGGTGAAGTGATTACTTTTTATTTTATAACACGTTGTAAATTTTATGTACGTAGACGGTTTTTTTTGCTGCTGTAAAAGTCAGACATTTTCAAAGTAAAAGTATGTATGTATTTAATGAGAATGAACTTCTACGTTTATACAAAATCAAAAAACATAGTAAAGGTGACGCTTCTAAGCAAAAGGCTGTGGGTTGGTGACGGGACAATGACAAATAAAAACAAGGCTTTTTAGTGGTCCGTGGTGTTTATTGCTTGTGTACGTAAGAAAAGACCTTTGGCCAGCAGGACAATAATAATTTGCTACGCTAAAATTATTTTTATAAAAAATGTTGCCTAGTGGTGAATTTTTCAGGACTTAAGTACAAACGTTATAAAAAAAATACGCGAGAAACCAACCTTGACTACCGATCCTTTTGGTAAAATAAAATGTTTTAACCTTTTAACCGAGACAAAATATTTTTCAAATATTACTTTACAAATTGAGCACCCGTGGGAAATATCGGGAGAATATTTTTTAGGGAAAGTTTTTTTTTCGAATAGGTCCTCGGTGATGCTGTCCTGGATAAAATTTTCAGTTAGTAGGTAGACAAGTTGTCTTATTAACAAATTGATTTTGAAAATTATCACAATCCTTAGGGGCGCTATGAAATTTGCACATTAACCGTTCAATTCAGAATACTAGAAGTAAACAACAAAAGGTTGTACTGATACTGCTGTTACAAAAAGATTTTTTTTATACTATGTTAAAGATTCCTAGACTCCATTCATTAAAAAATCATACAATGAACGTCATAATACTAAGATTATTTACTACATACAGATTGAAACAGCTACATATATTTCTGCAGATAAATAATTCTGATTCTGGTGTTTCAGTATTTAAGTCCAGTTAATCTGACTCTATTGTCGTTGACGACAGTACACAAAGCCCAGTCACTATAACACTTGGTTTGATATCAACTGCTCGATAATTTCCAGCTCCGATTCTTTACTACTGCCACAGTACAGGAAAACTCCGTAATATAACTTCGTTCATCACCACTTCTTAACTTAAGTTGTTGAAAATACTTTTTAATATTAGTTATCTCATAACAAAGTTTTCTCAGGGAAACGCAACATATATTAAAAACATAAATAGTGTAAACAATTATTATGATCAATTTGTTAAATGTGTATTTAAACAAACAAACTTATTTTCGTCCTTAAGAATGTATGAATGTTATAGCGCGATTTTTTGTGGACAGTAGGTTTACAGAGGCAACTATTAGAATAACAGCAGTTACCAAAGCAGTATAAGCACTTACAATCGTAGCGATGAATTACACACGGACTGCTGTAGAACTTCTGAACTTTATCTGTACTGTGACCTTGACTACCACCGGAATTCGTAATGGCACCTTATTATATTGGAAAGTGTGAGAAATAATGATCACAGTCACGCGTGCCCACTCAACTTAACAGTAAAGCTTAATTCACGTTTTTATACCACAAACAAACACTAAAATATCGATATAATCGCTGTTACGTTTATCGAGAATCGGTAATTGTGCACTCGATAAGGTAATCGGGTTGGAATCGATTCTAGGTACAAGATGTGAAGAGGACAGGATGTAATGTAGAACCTTTTTTGTAAGTAATTAGTGTAGTTTGAATACTTTGTAATGTTTTCTAGTTAAGTCTGTTTAGATAGAGTTGTGCCCGTCTAAAGTTATCCGTTCTACGAAATCTGTACCGATTGTATCTGCATTCCTAGGCATCTTATCTTCACTGGAACCTTAGATCTGTTACAGATAATTGTATAACCAGCCGGATCTATTACCCATCTCGATGGAGCCATTTTAAGTTGTAGGCCTTTTTGATATTAAAAACAATAGGAATTTAGTTATAAAGTTACTTCAGATTTCAATGTCAATACTTGACCAAAATGTACGTTTTGTATTTAACAGATCGTTCTCAAATATACTAGGGACTGCCTCACCCGCCTTTCTGATTTATCAGTAAGCTGTACCAACAATCAACACAAACTGAAGCAGCTGGCGCCACCTGCCGTGGAAACTGATTCACTGTTTTCTTAAATACTCAACTCATCAAAACCGACAATAAATAAACGATTCAATTAGGCAATACTAACAAAAACACTTCGCGATTTCCAGAAAATTTTAGCCAAATTAAATTCGTCATGCGTTTTCGCTTATTATTAAAAATATAACGTCGAAAATATACGATTTTTGTCGAAATTGCGTGTGCAATTCATATTAAAATAATTAAGCCCTTTGATCGGGGTCCGTGGACTAAGAGAATTTAATATGCAACCTCCTCACATCAAAGCGAAACTCCCAAACAGAAATTAACTACGCGATGTTACTTAAGTGATGAGCGACGAGCGATCAGTGAATGAGTCACCCGCTAAGTGTTGATGACATCAAACGAGACAGAAACGTGTGAAATGAGACCGCACGAATGCATTATTAATAAAATGAGAAGTTTAAGTGTATTTTTTAAGAGGAAAACGTTTATGATGCCAAATTAAAGGAATGTACCGATAATAATATAAGTATTTGTTTTTTTTTGAAAATTATGTTCAAATTGTTACCATCACTAATTTGCACCTAAAATTAAACTAATCGCTAATATAGTCAATGTTAGTAACTAGCAAGGAGTTAAAAAGATACCTGATTGGATCCTGGTGGACATAAGTGTTAGTGTGAATAAAAGTACGAAAGTCAATAACAATACATTGATTTTATGAACGCGAAAGTAATTCTGTGTTTCTGTAATACTTTCTCTATTTAACAGCTGAACTGCAACAAGCCAAATTTTAAATCAGCGAGTTCGGGTGCAATTGATAATTTCCACATGGGCAAAATGATTTATTAATAAAGCTATTAGCCAGTAGTAGCTATAAAATACATTTAACTCTGCTGCCATTTTAAAAAGTTACTTTTCCCTTATTGCAATGAATTGCTTTTAAATAACCGCGAAAAGTCCACAGCTTGCACCACAAACACAGACAGAGCAAATATCATTACATTCATATCCGCATATTCAATTCCTTGGAATCGCGTTATTAGAAGTTTCTTTATACAAACCGTTTTAAACGTTACCTTTGCTTTAATTATTATGAAAGCTTTGGAAATGGGCTGTAATGTAAACACAGAGTGTTTTAAACGATTATTTAAATGGTATCGTAATTCTACTGTTTACGTTTCTGTGTATAATTTTATTTTAAATGTGTAATTATAATCATAATCATAATCATTCATTTATTGCATTTCATGTTGTTTACAGGTTGTTACATTATGATAGTTCCAAACAATGAACCCTGCTAGGGCACAGCAATGTATAGGCGATAGGTTTATAATTAATTTAACATGCTATCATTATTCATACAATTTGTTGATATAGATTAATTTAAATATTATTAATTATTATTATACATTATGTCAATTATGTCATTCTTATATACTAAATAAATAAATTATCATTTTCATAATATAATCTCATAACAATTTATGTCATGTTGCAATGAGTCTAAATGTCATTATTATCTCAGTTAATTTAATGTCAATAGATTAGTTTTACATATAATATGTCACATTTTCAGGTAGGTAAAATAAAAAAGAAAGTAATCACTAAAAATACAGGAATGAGGTAGTAGAGGACTGATGTTTTATAGAGTACCTAGTTATGTATGTGTAATGTGTTCAAATCGATATTAATTCATTTGTTTCTCGGTTAAAAATTCTTTTAGGCTATAATATGATTTTATGTTTAAGTGGTTTTGTAGGTCATTTTTAAATTTGTTGTCATACTCTGTGTCCTTAACTGAATTCGGGAGTTTATTATAGATTTTAACGCACATGGCTAGAGGCCCAGAACGAAACATAGCTAGTTTTGAGGTTGGTACCGCTAATTCGTTTCGATATCGGTTTCTAAGACTACGTTGCTGTGGGCGTTGCTGTTTTGCTAGCGGAAAAAGCGATGGGTATTTTCTTACAAATTTACTAGCTTCTAGGATATAAATACTTGATAGCGTAAGAATTTTATGTTCTATAAAGTATTGTTTGCAACTTTCCGTAGTTTCTATATTTGCTAGGATTCGAACGCATTTTTTTTGTAAAATGAATAGTCGCTCTATATCTACACTATTTCCCCACATTATAATTCCATAGTTTAGCCACGAATATGCGTATGCGTAGTAGGCTGAAAGAGCTGTTTTGAAGTCGGTTGCTTTTTTTAGTTCTCTTAAGGCGTATGTAAAGCTAGCCAATTTATTTGATAGGGTTTGTATATGAGCTTTCCAGTTTATATTTGTATCGATAGTAAGGCCTAGCAGTGAAAAGTCGTTTACACATTGTAATTTTGTATTGTTATATGAGAAGTCGATATCTACCTTTTCTTTCTGATATGGTCTATATTGCATCAGCTTCGTCTTCGAGAAATTTATTTCTAAATTATGGTCTTTCAACCATGCCACTATGTTAGTAAGAATGTCATTTAAGATTTTGCTAAGGGTCCCGTTATTGTCATAAGGAAAAATTATTGAAATGTCGTCAGCAAATAGGACACTGTATGAATTTATTTCTTTAGGGAGGTTATTTATATATATTAGGAACAATAGGCACCCTAAAACACTACCTTGAGGAATTGACATGGTTACTTTTGCTCTATCAGATTTAACACGCGTTATAAGGCCAGTCTGTGCATCTTTATAATCTACTTCTACATATTGTTCCCGATTTTCTAAGTAAGAGCAATTACGGGTAATTGTATGGTAGATTTTTACAACTGAAAAAATAAACATATCGATTCAATGTGTAACGTGTGCTTTGTGTTTATTTCTTTAACAAATTACTGGTTTCAAGGTAAATAACTTTTAAGAGAACGTCTAACTCGAAGGTAATTCTTAAGTTTTCTTTCGTAGAAAAATTATAAATTAATCTTTGGTTTAGGTTTGTGTTAAACGGCGTTCGAAGACAACCTGAAATTGTAACAAAGGTCTCTTCTCATACATAAGACACAAGCATTGACACCATGCTTGCTCAGATTGACTATTTTAATTCGAAATGTTTTCCTTCACCAATAGAGCTGGAGAAGTCATTTAATGATTTCCCAACACAAAAAAAAAGACATTGAAGTCCAAAATAAACTCAAAAAGTACCTCTATATATGAATTAAAAAGCTCAAATTAGTACCTACCCAGTATCGAACTGCCTATGCGTACCAATAACCGTTTTTTCATCCACATCTTCCCCACACAACAGCAAATCGTGCGTCATAATCCCTTGAACTCCCACCCCGAGGCTCCCCTGTTATTGTACCCTCACTGTGGCCAGAGGATATTAAACCCATCAGAGACCTGAGGCAAACATGGCCGCAGCTAACAGTTGAGGGCAACTTATAAGAATTCATGACAATATTATTTGTTAGAGAATATTGAGCAATATTTGTGTTATGACTGAAGAAATAGCGGTTTTTATAAGTTATGACGCAAAAATAGAGGAGTTGTAAGTTTGAATGCTATGTGTGTGTGTCTGTCTGTGGCGCTGTAAGGTTTTTTATTGGAAAGTTGATAGACTTTGGATCCCGTTAATAAGTATTGATGGGCTAACAGGGAAAAAGTTCCAGTTTAACAAAATATCCCTTTACACCAACTTGCTCAGCCTTACCAAACTTTTTCATAGTTATTCGATTTTTTATACATTTTAAGCAGCTCCGGGAACAAACAACGTTCCTGCCACACTATTTCAATGCAAATCCTGTAAGTTAAAACCAAAAGTGGCTTCTAGCAGAAGTTCCAAGGTAATAAAGCTCGGATTAAAACGACCTAATTCAGGGATCCCGTTACGAAATGAATCAGACAAATAACAGCGAAAAGTGACAATAATATTATGTATAATTCCCGCTTCCCTTCAAAGAAAGAAGATAATTGGTTTATTATCCAATAAATTACAGACAATAGACAATAACAATTTAAGCCAGTCAATAACAATCTCTAAAAATACTGCGTATAGACATGAACTTCCGACATTACATGACAACTTCAAAATTCCTCTTTTCTTTAGGAAATCAAACGGTAACAGGATTAAGGTGCTCACTGTTGGGAAATCGAGTCACGACTTCGTTAGGCCGTGTGTACACAGGCTGCACCGACAGACAGAGGTAAATTATGTGTGTTTTACTACCGTGTGCTCCGGGGTTAAGTCTATACGGGGATTTGAAAGTTCAGTATTGGAAGGGTGCAGTTTATTAATAATTTTTGTAGAGATGATTGAGAAAAGTTTGTTTTTTGTGTCTAGAAAAGAAAAAAAAAGTTACGTATTCAAACTTATTTTTGAGCCTGTTTCTGTTTCTCTCAGCAAAACTTTTTTAATTTTAATGTGTAATATTAAGTAGTGAATATTGACGATTGCCAGAGACATATACTAAACATCCGTACGAACGAACACGTCACAATTCTTTAATTTCTTGAAGGAATTGATATTTTTATTATAACGCAGATATGACGTTTGGTTTTTTTTATGTTTTCACTTACGATTTAGTAATAAGTTTTTGTTAAATAGTAAAATCCATATTTTAAACGTACATTAATTAGTGTTATGTAATAAAAATATATGATTCAGACACATTAAACATTTGTGGGTTGGCTCGATTTAACAGAAACTAAGCTTCTGAAATCACTGTTCTAATTTCTTGTTCTTTTCTTATCGACGACGCATTTACCGAGTTGATGTTATTTAGACCTAGCAGGTGCCCACATATTTTATACTAGCTTCTGCCCGCGGCTTCGCTCGCGTTAGAAAGAGACAAAAAGTAGCCTATGTTACTCTCCATCCCTTCAACTATCTCCACTTAAAAAATTACGTCAATCCGTCGCTCCGTTTTGCCGTGAAAGAAAGACAAACAGACAGACAGACAGACACACTTTCCCATTTATAATATTAGTATGGATGGATTTATTGCAGCATCGGTGTTGAGGATACCGTTGAGCGTTTGGAGGGTTTCAGCAAATTAGATGTTTGTAAACTAATAAGGAGTTGACTATCACTGGATAACATGCAACTCTAAACCAATGTCACCATATTAATGTTTGCAGTGACCTACTTGTACACGGACTTAGCAGATTCAGTGCTTTGTGCTTTCCAAATAAGCTATTCATTTCACCATCAAAGACGACGGTTTCACCTTAATAAGGTCGTAAAACTCATTCTAAACTCGCAGCTATTAAACAATACTGTTAAGTATGCACTTAAATGTTTCAATCAAAGTTTACATGATTACCAAGCGAGAAACTTGAACTTTGAGTTTATAGCCAATTGTTCTTCCGTCGTAATCATAGGCTTAAGGCGCAAAACACAATCTGCTGTAACAAGCAGTTATTACACGTAATAAGCAATTTGAGAGCAGCAGGGATAGGCAATAGGTAATTAGGATAAACTTATAAGGTAACGGTTAATGTCTTGGATAATAATCATGGCCTAATTGCGTCAAAAAGTTAACTTGGAGTTGGTAAGTGGAGGTTGGATCACAGAATGTCGTATATTAAGTATGTGCCTGTGATAGCACCAACTAACTTGAGCTTAAAAGATAACCCTAGCTGTTGCATATAGGCCTGAATACAATACTAAAGTGGAAAGTATTCTTACTCCTCCGCTGTTCCTTTTGAATGATTTCGTTGCGGGATCCAAGACAGTTGAATCGTTTCTCCGGGACTCGTCGAGTTTCATTGCATCGGCTCTTTTCTGGTGGGCTCCACTGTTGATTCTGTGATTCTTTCAAGAGTTGCAATGGCTAGGAATAGTGTGGCGGAATTGTCCCATACAAAGCCTAAATTCTATAAAGAGTAATGTCGGATGATCAAGATTTCCACTTACTCTCATCACCTGTTGATATCGCAATATCAACTGCTTTGTAACTGATTTATTTCTTCTTTTCTTTAGTTTAATTTGAAAATTATTTTCTACTTATAATAGAAGTTCATTCTTTTCAAGTTTCCTCTTTTTGCTCCTTCTGTGTACTCAATTGGTCCTTTATAAATATTCCAAACTCTATAAAAATTTATACTTTACGGTTATTTTTATATTGTGGCAGATGATGCAATGACAATATCGACGCTTGAACACGTACATATTTCATTTGTTCTAGCTACTATTAATGCCAAACCTATTCACTTGTTAGAAAAACGCTACGCCCCACTAAGCTCGAATCTTCTAGCTACTTCGCCTAAGTATTTAAACTCATCCATATTTTTTTTCTAAAAGGTTTACTAAAAGATAATCTCCAAAATCACTGGTCCAATTACATTACTTTCACTGATAAAAACTACAGTATTCTAGTTTCCAAATTGGTTTTATGGTATTTAAATGGATTTCCAAAAGAAACAAGCTTTCTTTGATATTGCCAAAACATTTCTATCGCCCACCTTTATCTCAATCATGTAGATCAAACGTATCTTATTGGTGGAGGAAGCTGCGTCGATGCTTCACTGAGAGAAGCTAGAGGTGTGATGTAGGCGATGTAACGCGATAGGGCTTGTAGGCACCGTTACTATTCGGAGCGTGCGACATGGTACTACACTAGTGTGGGGGCGCACTGCTAGAGGGAGAGAAAGAATGTGGGTTTCGCTGTTTATGTGGTACGCAAAAAATACCGTTCAGTAGATGATGGTATTATTGGGCAATAATTTTATAAACTTTTGATACCTACTACAAATCTTTATTTGTACTATTTGTATAATCTAATAATTCAAAAATATTGAGCTAAGAGCAGAACAGACAAGTGATCCGCCAATTGTGATCAATATTAGCAAGCCGGTCTCTTCCACTAATATGAAGGCTTGCTACCGAAATGAAGGATAACTGAGGAGACAGCCTATAAAAACCACATAAATCTACGAAGCCAATAGCAAAGACACACTGAGATAATCCAAAAGAGGCCCTGTCATGTCCGAGACACATGGCTGGCCTTTTTGGAAGTTATTATTTCTTATTTTAGTTTTTATTCATCGGTAGTAGCTTTGTAAATCGCTGTCACTGCAACCCCGCCCCATCTGTAGTGTTTATTTGTCGGCGCAGCGCTGCGCGTGGGCAAGGTGCTAACGTACAGTCGCGCGCGCAGGCGTTAATGCGATAATTTCATTATGCGGCGCTGATTACTGCGATCATTTCGTCACGTGGCTCTGATCACTGCGATAACTTCGTCATTCGGCGCTGATCACTGCGATAATCGACGTTTGATGCTATCTCTGTTAGTTATGAGCTTTCGGGTTAATAGTGCAGAGGTTCGAATTGAAATTAGTGTGATTAAATTTGGAAAGGGTAACGGGAGTTTCGATTTTGAGGTTTTATTAACGCATTATTCATAAAAAATAGTTGTTTTATACACACACTTCGTTGCCTTGGCGATGTTTACATTGCATTAAACAAAAAAAACTAGGCATGAAATTACGATGACTAGTGATTCGCTTATTCCCAAAATCCATCCTAAGGGAAAAATGTCTGTGATCGATCATTTTGTCTCTGGTGTAATTTCAAAAACCTTTCTTTGTAAATAATAAAAAGACGTTACCACAAAGCTTACTCTACATTTCTAAAACAAGACAATCTAAAGCACCGCTGTCAACGACTGCGCTCGCGCAGGTGAGCGACTTTACGAGCTCGTAAAGTACACGCGCGGGAAAGCTTTAAATAGATTTAGGTTTGTGACTTACTTGTTCGAAGGAAAATGCATAATATCGACTGGCTCGGAAATATCGAGGAAGGAAGTCAAAGAGAATGATTTCCTTCGTACAATATATTTTAGGGAGAAACTGCAACTCTGTAGTATAAAGGAAATTGTAGTAGCTCAAGTGAGACGTGTCATTTTGAAAAATATGTACATTTTCTGTTTCTGTAAATCTGGCTGTAACTTTGTCTGAAAGCTGCTGTGAAAATTGTACGAGAATATTAAAGGAAAATCTTTTGAATGTTTTCTGTATACTTTTGTAAGCAGTTAACCAAAACTAAATGATGTAGAGCCCATTCCCAATGATATTTTATGTTTTTTTTTTACAAATAAGTTAAATGTCACACGTTAGATTGTTTTTGGCTTATGTTTAGGAAACAATTAGGCCGACGTTTCTTAGCCGACCACTCTGAGGAAAAACATCCGAACACAAACTCAGGGAGACATCAGTCAGTTCATACGAAGCACAGAACCATGCGTAGATGAAGTCTAACTTGCACGCGATCTGTTTTTAAAATGAATAGTTTACATTTACTTTACTTTTATTAATTAACAATGCTTAATTCGCAGTAATGGCCGAATACACTCGTTGACTAAGTTTCAAAAGTTTGAATTAAGATTTAGAGAATTATATTATTTAATTAATACTGTCAATATTATTTAACAATTTAGTGAGATCTGGAAGTTTATTTTGTAAAACTAGCAAAGTTTTAAAAGTTTAGTAGGTATTGTAGATAATAAAAAAACAGTTTGAAAGTAACGCTACCATGAAGTGTTTACTTGCTAACCAAGGCAATAAGTATAATGTTATTTAACTGCTAAAGAAACTATAATCCATTTCCAGCTAGAACATAAACGACGCCATTTTCAAAACAAACAAGTGTAACCATCAGGGAAACAGCAATAAAATTAGCAACACAAAAGCACTCATTAAGGCTGGTTTTATAGTCACGCCGCTAGACGCGCCGCTGGGCAGTGCGCTGTTAAAAACGGCGCGTCTCAACGGCGTCACACTAAAACGCACACTGGCCGTAGAACCGCGCCTGGCAGCGCCGGCGGCCTTTGCGCGTTTTCTGAACGGCGCTGCAAAAGCGCGCGACTTTGAAACGCAACTACTACTCTCATATATCTACGAACGCGCGCGCTTCAACGGCGCTGTCGAAACGCTTGACTATAAAACCAGCCTAAGAGCTCATCATACTAAAATGCAACAAAATCAGAAAACACTAAAGCACCTTTACACCTAATGGAAAGACACCGAAACGGTTTTTTCCCCCCCCCCCCCCCCTAGACAAGTGGCATTGTAGAATAGATAGCGAAAACGAACAGATTGTCAAATGTATGGAGATGTCAAATTGTTTAGCGAAAGCTTATGTTAATTCCTAGACTTCAACTTCAACTCTTTATTAATGGCATTTGCGGAAAACACACCACAATTCTGCCACGACCATGTTTATTTTACAATCACAAACGAAGAAAGATATATAACAAAAATCTCCTCCTTGTGAAGAGACCTGGTCCGTCAGAGCCTCGTCAGTGAATCAGCAGGGTGTACCACGTGCAGGTGAGGTTGGTTTTGACCCTGGAGGTGATGGTAGGGACACTTACACTCCTAATTCCTAGACAATTAGTGGCATTATAGAATAGATTGTCAAATGTATGGGGTTGACATAAGCTTTCGATAACTAATTTGACATCTCCATACATTTGACAATCTATTCTATTTCGCTATCTATTCTACAGTGCCACTTGTCTAGGTGGACGGGGACGCGAACAGCAAGGGTACGATATAACCGGGGTTGCGAAATAGTTATAATAGTAACCGTGACTCCGGAACATAAAGGGCAACCGAAGGAACAAGAGTAGGTTTTAGTCAGTAAAAGTCTGAGACGCCCTCCCACCCCGCCCAGGTCGGGAGAAGTAATTTGATGATTTCCCACAAAAAAAAATATATAAAACACATTCATTGCGCCGTAAAAGGTTTACAATCTACCTAGTTGTCTATGGAAATGAACAGACGAGATTGAGGATTTTATTGTTTCTTATCAAAAGTGAAGATGAGTTGAAGAGCCGTGAGAAAAAGGGGAGTTGTGGAGTATTGCAGATATAGAATATACAATATGACGCTATAAATAATAAGCTTGAAAATATATTTTAGTAGTCGTATTTACCTAATCAATCAACTTTTCAATTTTAGTTTCGTCGAAATTTTAAAGCTGTAAAGAGGAAAACGGCTGTTTTTAATGTTGAGCCCTCTTTTTGAACTATTTTTTTTACAAATATTCTTCAAAACCAAAACATATATTATTATTATGATTGAGTAAGATAACTTTTACCTGAAAAACCCAAAGGGGTAAAATGTTAAAATTTTGGAAGCCCGTGAGTTTAGTTTCGTTTTTTATTTATTAACTTTCTATTGACTCTCGAAATTAGATTATGTGAGCTTATTAGAGTACAGTATAAAAAGCTAGACAGTCTGTCTACCTTTTTAACGAAATATTTCTCCAACCATTTACCATCTTTTACTTTCATGCTAAAATGGGTGCAAGTGATAAGAAATAGATACAATTAAGACCTTTTTCATGAAAACGGGTTTGTGATGGTGTAGCAACTTTACTGTCGGGAAGCAAGCTATCCGAATATCTTTCAGTTTATCCCAATATCATATCGCACAACGCTCGTACTAGCTAGCTTATGGTATGAATACGTTGATTTGAATACAATTTATATTCCATTTCGCCGGCGTACTGTTATCAATCACTGCGGTTGCGGCGTACCGATACCAGCGTACTGGCGTAGTCGGCGTATCGCGCTGTGGTATTTAATGCTCAAATTGTTTCAATTGATTGCGCTGAGCTGATTCGGCTTTTCGTGGTCGATCGATCTTTTGGATCGTTAGGGCTGGCTCGCGGCGGAGTTATTTCATATTTATTGATATTGTTTCTTTGTGCTTTTGAATATTATTTACTTCAGTGACAAGTTAAATTATGGCCATTAACAATGTAGATCATTGGCCGAATAAATTTAATGTAGCAGAAGCCGCTTAGGTGCTCCTAAGCGGCTTCTGCTTAAGACTCCTCAATATGCTTTAGAGAATTTTAATCAGGTTTTATGTTAGCAAAGAGACTTTGAGCGATTGACTAGAATTCACATCTTCTTTAAACTTTCTCTCTCATGTCAAAGATTGTCAATCTTTTTAAGCAAATGGCTTGAAAACATGACTGAACTTTGATAGATGCTAATTATTGGGTGTCTAATGTCTGGTAAGCATCGGTGAACAACTTTCACTGCAATTGCAAACGAACGTTTTACATAGCATTTTTAATAGCGGATGTATATAGTAATTGCTTTTAAATTAGCGTCTGTACTCTGTAACTTTTCGAATAAATTAGATTCTGTTACACCAACAAACTTATCAGTACCGTAATTAATGTTAAACTCAGTGAAAGTGTCAAGGTGACATTTTCTCCAATTCATATGTACTGTCAGACATCATTGACATCTGACGAAGTAAATATTGTGAGACACCCTGTACCTAAAAATAATGTGACTGGCTAACTGTTGATAAAGGTACTTATAAACGCACAGCCCAAACCACTGGTCTTAGAGTCATGAAACTTAGAGGTAGTTTTTTTGTGAAGAATCCAATAAGCAAGGATTTTAGCAAAATCCTAGCCTAAACGGGTAAAATTGGGGATAGAAGATCGACCTCCACAAGGGTGAAAGCCAGATAACATATGTTACGTCTCTGATATATTAAAAAAACCGGTCAAGGGCGAGTTGGACTCGCGCAACGAGGGTTCCGTTAATGGAAAGTACCCTATAGGTTTTGATCCCTCGCAAATATCTAAATGCAATATAAACCGCCCTATCTTTTTATTGCGTTGATTTAGAAACTTGAGTTTTTCACTGCTCTAAGAGATAGCAGACCTAAGTATGTGATATTAATTTCAGCTTGATATCTCGACGCGTTTCTGAGAAAATGGGTCTTGACAGGCGGACTAACGGGAGGATGGACGGATGTGAACTAACTACAATCTTATGGTTTTCAGAGTTTTTCCTTTACTTGTGCTACATGACCTTGCTTCTTGCCAAATTTCATGATTCTTGGTCAATGGGAAGTACCCTATAGGTTTTGAGTTTTGATTCCCTTGCAAATGTCTAAATATGCAGTATAAACCGCCGTATCTTTTTGTTGCGTTAATTTAGAAACTTTATTTTTTTATTGCTTTGAGAGATGGCAGACCTAAGTGTGTGGATATTAATTTCAGCTTGATATCTCGACGCGTTTCTGAGAAAAAGGGTCTTGACAGACGGACGAACGTAATGACGGACGGATGTGTACTTACTACAAATTTACGAAATTTACCGTTTTCGGAGTTTTCCCTTTACTTGTGCTACATGACCTTGCTTTTTACCAAATTTCATGATTCTAGGTCAATGGGAAGTGCCCTGTAGGTTTTGAGTTTTGGTTCCCTTGAAAATGTCTAAATATGCAATATAAACCGCCCTATCTTTTTATTGCGTTGATTTAGAAACTTGATTTTTTCATTGCTTTTAGAGGTAGCCGACTTGAGTATGTGATATTTATTTCAGTTTGATATCTCGACGCGTTCCTGAGAAAAACGTTCTTGACAGACGGACGAACAGACGGACGCCTGATGTGAACAAACTACAAATTTACGGTTTTCGGAGTTTTCCCTATACTTGTGCTACATGACCTTGCTTCTTGCCAAATTTCATGATTCTAGGTCAATGGGAAGTACCCAGTATGTTTTGAGTTTTGGTTCCCTTGAAAATGTCTAAATATGCAATATAAACCGCCGTATCTTTTTATTGCGTTGATTTAGAAACTTGAGTTTTTCACTGCTTTAAGAGATAGCAGACTTGAGTATGTGATATTAATTTCAGCTTGATATCTCGACGCGTTCCTGAGAAAAAGGATCTTGACAAACAGACGAACAGACCGACGCCTGATGTGAACAAACTACAAATTTACGGTTTTCGGAGTTTTTCCTTTACTCGTGTTACATGACCTTGCTTCTTGCCAAATTTCATGATTCTTGGGCAATGGGAAGTACCCTATAGGTTTTGATTCTCTTGCAAAAGAGACTGGGCAATATGCAATATAAACCGCCGTATCTTTTTTTTGCGTTGAATTAGAAACTTGATATTTTCACGGCTTTGAGTGATAGCAGACCTGAGTATATATTAATTTCAGCTTGATATCTCGACGCGTTTCTGAGAAAAAGGGTCTTGACAGACGGACGGACGGACAGACGGACAACAAAGTGATCCTATAAGGGTTCCGTTTTTACCTTTTGAGGTACGGAACCCTAAAAATGACAAAATTAAGACTTCAAACACATTTGAAATCGCCAATCCACCTTAAATAAGGTAATGATATGCTTGTGACACGAGCATTGTGCACTTTTTCTGTACAACATTGGCCTTTGCTCTGCAGTGGGACAATAATAGACCATTATTTTATCCAGGTCAATTTTACCCATGATAGTAAGTAGGTAGGTATTGTAAAAAGGATAATCATAGGAACGTTACAATTATCTGCGTTACGGGAAAACCTTGAAGTTTTATTCATAGTAAAGTTACCCAGGTCGGTGATACTGATAACGCTACGCCTTACCGTTTTGCAGGCAAAGGGATAATAGGCGATAACACACTAACTTTAGTTAACCGTAATGGCGATCATTTATTTGTTATGACCAGCCATCGTAACATTATCATAACATAGGCTTCAGAAGTTCATCAGACTTGTAAACTTGCAATTTGTACTAAACGAACCTCTATTTCAGACTTTTATGATTAAAAACTCGTTTCCACATTAGTTTTCTTTAACAAAATATATCTAGAAAGCTAAAAGAAACCAATTAAACCAATTTAAATTGCCTAACATGTCCATGAAGATAGATGTAGATGGGCGTTCATACTCTATAACGATTTATCAACAGAATTACCTTATATGTAGACACTGGAAAAACTGACCTTTACCGTAAACAACACCACTTTCACATGCAAGAAGCCGCGGACAAAACCTAGTTTTGAATAAGTACTTTTTTAGGGTTCCGTACCAAAAGGGTAAAACGGGACCATATTACTAAGCCTCCGCTGTCTGTCTGTTTCCAGGCTGTATCTCATAAACCAGCGTGATAGCTAGAAAGCTGAAATTTTCACAAATGATGTATTTTCGTTGCCGCTTTAACAACAAATACTAAAAATTAACAAAAATAAAATATTAAGGGGGGTCCCCATACAATAAACGTGTTTTAATTTCTTATTTTTTTAAGATGATAGTACGGAACCCTTCGTGCGCGAATCCGACTCGCACTTGGCCGGTTTTTTAAAAGAAACTAAACTTTCAAAGACCGGCCCGTGTATCAATAAGCTAACGAGTCGTAACTAATATCA
Organism: Athetis lepigone; assembly: GCA_033675125.1. Lineage (NCBI taxonomy): Eukaryota > Metazoa > Arthropoda > Insecta > Lepidoptera > Noctuidae > Athetis > Athetis lepigone. The sequence goes on along the minus strand of CM066215.1, from coordinate 1,265,772 downwards.
TTAGATGTTTTTATTACAAGTGATTACTGCAATAAAACTCACTTCACAATACACCGGTAATAGAGACATGTATTCAGACGTTTTGACAAATGACCGACAGCGGAGGTCGGTGGTGAAAGTGTCGGAATTTCTACTTGTACTGCAGCTTGTGAGAGAGACAGAAAGATTAATGTTCATGTTAGAAAGAGTTAGATGGTTTTGATGCATTTATTATCTGATGATGATCACGGTTTGATGAAGGCATTGATGTTTTTTTTTGTTTCGTATGTACTATTGACCTGCCTGTTGGTCTGTTGGTTTAGTGGTTAGTGACCCTGACTTCGTAGCGGATGTCGTGGATTCGATTCCCAACCAGAACAAGCCTTATGTGATGATTATTTGTTTTGTGTCTGAGTATAATCTATGTATAATTTGTAAATATTTATAAATTATATAAATATGGAGAACTATTTGTAAAGAAAAAAAAAATCACCTATGTACTATAAACCCATGTTTGCAAAGGAGTTGCGGAATGTTTATGTTGCGGAATGTTTATAGTGGTTACCGTGACCCTGGAACATAAAGGGCAATCGAAGGAACATGAGTGGGTTTTAGTCAGTAAGAGTCTGACACGCCCTCCCGTCGCACCCAGGACGGGAGCAGTCATTGGATGATTTCCCACTCACCAAAAAAAAAAAAAAATGTTTGCAAAGGAATAAATACTTTGAATAAATATATGTATATCAGTTTGCTGGTGACCATAGTACAAGTTATGCTTAGTTTGGGATCAGATGGCCGTGTGTGAGTTGACCCAAGAATGTTGCTATCATATATGGCCTGAGGCTATACTTAAATCCTACATCCAATGACTTGAGAAATGTCTTGGAAAATAGAAAGTGTCTGATTAAAAACCTAGAACACTTTCTAATAGGTATTGATAATACAAATGCTATACTCAACATTACGTTTAGGAATAGAAACTTGAGTATTGTCTTTGAACTGACTCCGTCCCACTATTTTACTCTAACATTTAGTTGTTATTGCTTTGCTCCCGTTGGCGTTGGTTGTAGATATACTTTTATTATTTCTTCTAATACCGTATTTTTAAATAATTATAAATATCTGTACCTATAGGCCCGTAAGGTATAAATAGATGTACCCTATAGGTATATTATATTCATTATTCTTTATAACACAAAAAATATACATACAAAATAGCAAAAAACATGAGCTAAACAAGCTTAGCCCAAAGTAGAGTTATTTTCAGCAAACTTTATTTCAATAAAACGAATACCTACAAGATCTTTTTAAATCCCACTGATAGTACTAGAAGCGCATTAAAACTTTAAACAAATAAACACTTATCATTTCTATTATACTGCCAAACATCGATACACCCAACAACAAGTTTCCTAACAACAATTAAAACTCAACAACCAATAATTGTCATCGAACACTGCGTTGGTAAAGCTAATGTTTTCTAACTCCAAACAAAAGCAATTGAAACCAAATTATATTCGAAAACTTCCATCTTGTATCCGAAAATCCAATTTTCCGATATCGTCAGAGAAACAATAAGGATGATAATAATATAACAGTGTACAGAACCCGTGGGACTCGTTAATTTCTCGCGTTGCTGTAACAAAGGAATAACGTTATCGCGGGAATTACGTTGCGCGTTATGTTGTTACATCGTTGTGATAACGTTTTGGCTCAGAAGTGTGTTTATTGTAGTAAGTGTGGTTTCAAGATGTGAAGAGCTTTGATAAGAGATTAGGTACAGAATTTTGATAAGTTAGAGTTTGAAAAATTTAAGTTTTCATGCTTGTTTTCTGATATTCATGTTGATTAAAGATACTTCATTTAAAAAGGTCATGAAAAGCAAGAAAAACTAAATAAAAAAAAAGTAATTAAATTTAATTTGTATGTAAATAATATAAGATATGGACGATCGTATGGACAGCCGCAATTAAAATTTAAACAAAATCATAATGCTTTTGTTTACATTTTAAATTAAATATTTACCTTTTGTGGTTTCACGTGTTCCCATGGGATGAAGTTTTATATAATAATTGGTATAAACTAACATAGTTTTCAAGTTTATTAACAAAATAATGTATCTATCTTTTTTTCTGTGGTATGGCATGTGCAGCTTTTTTTATAAAACAATAAGAAGTGGAAATGGGTGTATTAATAATATTGTATCAGAAATTCGCCATACTTCGCCTCGCGCTTTCTATTCCTATATTTCTTTTGCCTTCTATTGTCAATTATATAACACCTGGTTGCGTTAAAAAGTCTATTATTTGTTATAGTTAATAAATAATGGATGACATATACCAACCCCAACAAAGGAAAGCCACAGAATTAGATGTTTAAAGAACACAGTTATATTATTGGTTACGCGCCTCGACCATTGCCATGACAAATCCATTCAAAGATACCTCTAATAAATTCTTATAAAACAGAAAATAACCATGAACCACAGTTTGCCAACCCTGGCGGCTGGCTGTAACGAAAATTTGTTTAATAACGTTACAGGTCAATAAAACTCGGAGTTTTATATTCATGTTATGTTAGCGACTGTGTATAAAATTTCCTACAACATTGATTGCTGTTACAAATATAAATTGAAAATTGTGTTACTGTGTGAGTCAGAGTGTCGCCTGCATCTTCATTGACAAGGACTACAAGCACCGATATTACTTTTGCAATTTACATGTACAATCGACAAAATGGAATCATGACCCACCATAAGCTTATTTTCCTACAGACATTTAAATACAATCAGGTCGAAAATCGCGTAAACATGTATTAAAAATGTCACACGTCTGGTCTTATTATTTTGACAGCTTCAAACGATTTATTTGTCATCGAAATGGGTCATGATTCAATTTTGTCGATAGTACTTTCTAAGTTTATTTTGGATTCATCCCGTAATAGAAAACGCTCTTAAACTTACTTATCATTTACATTGGCGAAACGATAGTACTGTGACGGAAATTGAACCATTTAATAAGTCACGATCGTAAGTTCGACATTACTTAGTTTAAAAATGTATAGCCTGTAGATGTTTACAAATATTTGTTCCAGTCTAGTTTGTATATTTTATTGCTTGTGAAAAATCCAAAAAAAAAAGCCAAGAAAGAGGCAGTATTTATTATTAAGGCGCTGTCCATAGCAAACACCTTGTAAAAGTCTAGATTTTCGTCGCAAAGTTAGCCGTATCTATACATACCACAAGTCTAATATATAAAGAAAAGACTAACACAAAAACAATTCACAAATGTGGTCTAGTACTACAAAAAAAAACCAATCTTAAATTGCTAACCATAAAAACCTGCCTTAAACAAGTGTAGTGATCAATGCTCGTTCCTTCCTTGAATATGAACAGGACTTTGACTTACAGTTGAAAAAAAAGCTATTATTAAATTAAAGCTAATCAGTTAAGTAAGTTTAAAAAGTCTTTAAGTTATTTCTTAAAGAAAATGTAGTTTCCAAGATGTTTCAGTAACTAAGTAAACCTAGCTTCTTCTCGGAAAAGCGAAGGCTTTCCTCGACTTAATAAACTTCACGAGCTTTCATAAGCCGTCCTAAAGAATATTTGTTTTATTACGTAAAACAGAAACTTGACTTCATTATTCTTTGAGTAAATCTAGGTTAGGTATTTTGTTCTCTCTTTTTTATTAACTTTTGTTACTTATTCGATTCAATTTTTTTTTGTTGTTCATAAAACCTTTTATTTTATGGTTTGTTATTTTTTTTTAAGTTTAATTGAAATAAGTAAAACTAGTGTTACTTAATATTCTTCAGGATTGCGGGCACGGTGACCAATTTGATTCAATTTGAAAATTAGCCCAAAAAAGTAGTAAGTATGTTGACTATGTGAAATCAACATAGCCAAATTACAAACACCTGGCCAAATACTGAGATAACCCGGCCGGGGTTGCGAAATAGTTCTGGTAGTGGTAGAGAATGCCTAAGGCATTAAGTCCGCCATTGTACATATGTGCATAAAGTTTAAATAAATAAATAAATAAATAAATAGTTACCACGGCCCCGGAACATAAAGGGCAACCGAAGGAACATGGGTGAAAAAAGCCTTACACTCCCTCCCGCCCCACGAAGGGCAGGAGACATCATTTGATAGTTTTCCATCCATAAAAAAATACTGAGCTAATGGATAAAAAACTTTTTCAAAAAAAAAGATAACCGACTTCAAAAATTAAAAGCTCAAAAATAACTATTTCGGAAGTCGGTGGCTTCTCTTCTACCGGTCGAATTGTGTTGCCTTGCCACCGACTTCCGAAATAGTTATTTTTGAGCTTTTAATTTTTGAAGTCGGTTATCTTTTTTTTTGAAAAAGTTTTTTATTTTTTAGTTAGAGTCCCAACTACGTTCTATAGTAACTTTAAAAAAAAATGTACGTTTTTCCATAGAAATTGAGGAGTTCCCTCGATTTCGGCATGATACCATCATCAGATCCTGGACCTGATGACAATGGGACCATTTGGGAAGTCTACCCTTTCAAACAAAAAAAGAATTTTTCAAATCGGTTGGCAAACGACGGAGATATGCGCGAACAAACATAAAAAAAAAACATACAAACATCCGAATTGAGAACCTCCTCCTTTCTTTTAGAAGTCGGTTAAAAATTGAATAACATTTTAGCCATGCTTAGAATGCAATGACAATAAAGCCTCTTAGAATGAATCCCATAGGCCTCAACTGTCAGAAGTCGCGCTTATTATGATACCAACGGGAAAGTATTCGAATAGTATTAAAATGTATGCAATCCAAGCATCAACTATGTATTCCTACCGTGTTTATTACCTGGTTTCTCTCCCTTTCTGAAAACATTATGAAGTAACGAAACAGTAAAACATGTAAATAGCTTTACAGCACTAAACGCGTGTGGTCTCACTGAAATAAACTGAAAAATATCGTAAACTCACCTAATTGAGTCCGCCGTAAAAAGTCGGCGCCATTCTGTGGCTTTTCTCAGAACTTTTGAATATTTCAGTCATTGTAGCTGACTTGTTTTTGTTTTAAGATTATGTGTTTGTGTGAATTAGTGAAGCATTTTGATTGGAATATTCTATCCAAAAACGAATCAAAATCACGATAATTATTTGTTTAAAATGTAGTAGGTATATAGATGGTACATAATACATATTGCAAATAAACATTTTGCCAATTAGTATTGGCATGCAAATATTAGTCATTTTAAAGTAATTAATATACGACTACGTTAATTATAAAACACATGCGTGTGTGAGTGTTTTATTAATAACTAGCTTTTGCCCTCGACTTTGTCCGCGTGTATTAATAGTTCCCGTTCCCGGGGGATTTCCGGGATCAAAACTATCCTATGTCTTTCTCAAAGAGAAGTAGTCAGCTCTGGAAGGGGCCCAACAGGGCCACGCCTGCCGGGGTTGCGGAATGTTTATAATAGTTACCGTGACCTTAGAACACAAAGGGCAATCGAAGGAACATGAGTGGGTTTTAGTCAGTAAAAGTCTGACACGCCCTCCCGCCGCACCCAGGACGGGAGTAGTCATTTGATGATTTCCCACTCACCAAAAAGAAAAAAAATGATTGACACGATTTTTAGTTGATAAATTCACCGACTGAGTACAAACATTGAGATGTGTTGGTTTGAATGGGTTTTCGCTTTCCGCTGTTGCGTGCCGTCACGGAATATTAAAATTTGGAGGTCTTGAAACGACTATGAATGGATTGAAGGTCAGGTTAGACTGAGTTTGTTGATCTACACATGAGAACTATACAAGGCGAGATTGTATTCATACTTAAAAAGAAATATAAATGCGAAAGTAACTCTGTCTGTGTCGCATTCACGCAAAAACCACTGAACCGATTTAAATGAAATTTGGCACAGAGATAGTCCATATCCTGAGAAAAAACGTTAGATAGTTTTTATCCCAAAAATCCTACGGGAACGGGAACCACGCGGGTAAAACCACGGAGGATAGCAAGTTTGCAATGTGTGCTAAGGCGTTGCGATTAGTGGCGAAATTGGGCAAAAATGCTGCGTTTTTTGGTTTTGCTTTGACATTGCTATATAATTTTGCGGCGAATTCTATCGCCCAACATATGAAATACATCTGAGACCCCACATAGCGTATTTTTTTGTGGGTGGGAAATTATCAAATGAATTCTCCCGCCATGACCGGGGCAGGAGGGAGTGTCAGACTTTAACTGACTAAAACTCACCCATGTTCCGGGGCCGCGGTAACTATCAGAGCTATTCCGCGACCCCACTACGTAGCGTAATCCGAGTCCAATATTTTTTTAACCAGTAGCTCATCAGAAACAACATCTACCTGATTGGAAGTTCCCCCCGTTTAATGTAGAATGAGGAACTATTACTCTGTTCATCATACCTCTTAAAACTGAAATAACTCAAGGGAGACATTTCAGGCTATAATTAGATCCATTTTGTTGTTAATGATGTTCCAAAGTGCCTTTTAATGGTCCAATGGAAATAAATAATTTGACTTTGACATTATTGTATGTTATCAATTCGTTTATGAATACAGCTATAATGATTGATGATGATGAGATCGATTTTTATTTATTTATTTATTTATCTTTATTGGCCAACCAACAATTGTTTATACTGGTACATTTTAACAATGATATTCTATAAAAATGATATTTGATAAATGATATTTTTTGATCACGTTACAGTTTTAACGAACTTAATTAAATCAATTCTCTCCCTGAAGTTTGAGATCCTATAGTAGCGGTACTTAACGTGGATTCCTCGGAAAAGTAATCAAGGTTTAGTGAAACTCTATTAATTTATCATTCAAAAACTGTCTTTACTGTTCTGCTTCAATATGACGTGGCGTGATGTTATAAAGCCTATACTATTTCTTTTTATTAAGTAAACATACATATAAATTACATTTTTAAATATTAATATAAAAAATAACATTTAAAAAAATATAAAAAAATATATTATTAAACTATTACCTATTATTCCAATCAGAACAATATTTTCAGCTTCATTATTACATTAATATAGGTAGCAAGATTTTTCAGTTAAATATTTTTTTATGATGACGGAACCTTTGTTTATAAAGAAAATGGGGTTTTCTGAATATTACGAACAGTTAATATTAATTAAAAGTCTCGTAAATATGTAAGAAACAAAATATCACATAGATTCTACAATTCGCCAGCCCTAGCATGCAATTATTTTACAAACGTAGCCCATTCGCTACGATGATTACTGACAGAAATTAAATAAATTATGGCAGTTTATTTATTTACATAAACAAATTTAACAAATGTACCTTGTAATTACGACTGTATTGATACATGAGGCTTATTCAGTAAACATGTTTATTGATTACAGGTATTTATTTAGTTCATGTTAGTTAATTATCTGACTACATTAATTTTATTGGCGTACGTTATACCTGAATCCTGTGGGCTTCAAGTTACAAATATTATTGTATTTTAAGACAAAGATTTTGTAATAAATAAATCTCTAACTACTGAGGAAATCTTCTTGAATCACAAAAATAAGGCAGTACCCACGATAATCAGATACTCAAATAAACAGTGATAAAAAAGTAGTAAGAAATACACATTCAAACTTTATTGCAAAGAAAGTACACCTAAGATATTCAGTCTACTGAACCACACGATACGACCAAATAACAGCGCATCAAACAAAACTAATAAAGCCTCCAGACGGCCGCAGCCACAAATTAATCGCAGCGATTTATATCATCCGCAACCAATAAACAAACAAGGCATTACGCTTCATACACAGCTCAAATTACACGATTTCAATTAATCGCAACGCCCGAGGCGCGCGTGACGCACGTGGCGGACGCTGCGATTAGTCGTCATTAGCAGTCGCGCGGTCGGGCCGTGTGCGACCGGCTTTGTGGCGGGCCAATTAACTTGTAGTCAAGTTCGCGATCGACACTGTAATTAGGGGTGGCGAGATGACGCAGATATTGTCGCGATGTCTAATCAAATTAGGTCTTAGATTGATTCTGAAAAAGCAAACGAGATGGTTAGATGGATCTGTCATTTTTCTTATGTCTCTCTCTCTCTTTCTTCAGGTCGAATTGTCGTGATCTTCATTCACAATATTGTGACAATACTTAACGTAATCGTCGACTAAGTATTTGCTGTTAATGTTAAAAAAGGTGGATCGGCTCTGATGTTTTAAAACAAAGTAAAATGGTAATCAATACCTACACATTGCTTAGCATGTTAGTTGCAACTTAATTAAGCATGTTAAATAGTTGCAATATCTACACATTGCTTAGCATGTTAGTTGCAACTTAATGTTACAAATAAAGATAAACAGAAATATAACTTAAACGGCGTTATGTATCTTGGTCTATAAAAAATGCGTCGCCAGACCTAAAAATTGTTCCCCACAGTTAGGCCACACGTCTTTGACTAGAATTATTCGTGGGCTCACTCACCTTAAAATTTAAAATACATTGCCTGATTGATGTCCTTTCGAAATTAAAGGTTTTTCCTCAGAAATTACTGTTTTAAAGTCGTCTAAAATCTTTACCTAAATGTATCAAACAGTTTTCTCAATGTAAGATACACCTAATCACCTAAACACATTCGGCTTTATATTATAAGAATAAAGGAATTTTGTGTTGTAATGCAAAGCAAAATAAAATAACTCACATGTTATATCACAACATTTAGATTAGACCAGCAACAAGGTGGCCTATTCGTAGTCAGACCACAGAAACATTTCAAGATAAACTACACTTTTATCGCAGATAATGTGACAGCCCTAACCCAGTAATTACGACTTAGCTCGATTATGTTCCTAGTGGTTATTATTCAAATTAAATAGATTGTTTACAGTCGATATCGGGACCTATTATACAAGTCGGGTAGGGATGCTATTATCAAAATTATGAAGTCAAGTAATAGGATATTAAACTGTAGAACAAGTTCAAGTTTCATTAAAATAATGGGCTGAATTATGGTCATCGATCTATGTTTAATTACTTTATTACTTGATTATTAACATAGAGTTTACAGCTATAATATTTTTTTTTTGGTGAGTGGGAAATCAATCATCCAATGACTGCTTCCGTCCTGGGTGCGGCGGGAGGGCGTGTCAGACTCTTACTGACTAAAACCCACTCATGTTCCTTCGATTGGCCTTTATGTTCCAGGGTCACGGTAAACACTATAAATATTCCGCAACCCCGGCGGGCGTTGGCCCTGTTGGCCCTCTTCCTGTGCTGACTCCTTCTCTTTGAGGCGCGCGTGGAACACTAACGCGCCGTCGACGCGGTCCTGGTCCTAGCCGGGCGGCGAGCTACCCATCGCTCGCCATCCGCAGAACCGCGCCTACGGTGGCCGGTAGTCGTCTTGCGACTCTCGACGTCTTCGCCTGGGTACAGCTATAATATTCAAATGAATGTACTAAGTAATGGGGGGCCCTCTAGAGAACATAAAGGGCAACCGAAGGAACAAGGGTGAGTTTTAGTCAGTAAAAGTCTGACACTCCCTCCCGCTCCGCCCGGCTCATTTGATGATTTTCCATCCATAAAAAAATAACTGAGTAATGTGTATCAGTAACTGAATGTCGTTGACATCCTTGGGTATTAATTAGAAAATGCAACTGCATCGCTATGAATGTCCTTTAAGAAATTAAATTATGTACATAATATGTTTGCCCTAGGTTTCGATCACATAGACTTGGTTGGTACTGAACTGAATAATACAACATACAATATCGATAAACCCTTACAGAAAATAACGTGATAATAGCTACGAGAATAGTCTATAAACTGGCTAGACCAGCTATCACCTATCAGACCACCGGCACCTACCGTACAATGCATGCTTCTAATTCATGCCAAATTTTATTAGAATCTATTCTGTGGTATGTTTGCGTAGAGCTAGCGGGTGTTTCGCGTTTCTGAAAATCGAATTTTTGTTTCAAAATCCTGCACAATTTTCTTAAGTTTTCGTTCCGCAAGAACTGTCTACCAAGTTATAGAAAACATTGAAACATGTCGAATGAAATCTATTAAGTCGATTCCAATGTCCAAGGAAAACAGAAATATTTATATTATGAATACATACCCAATACGGGCAAAAATGAATCATCTCATAACCCCCAAAACCACTTCCAAATTAATTCAATTAAGCCTCCCAATTACTCTATAACTAATGACTGTAGTATCTTATCAGTAGTATGGCAACATTTCCTATTGTATGGCCAACCCGCAGTGCGCATGCGTCGGAAGTGATCAGTCAGAGGCAGCGCGGGAGTGGGCGGCCATTTTTTTAGTTAATGTGACTTTATTATGGATTGGATTGCCGCGGGGTTCGGTTGTGATGGCGGATAAGGAGGCGGGGTTACGGTGATTTTGGGAATTAGCTATGTGGATGAACATGATCTTCGGACCGCATTCCGCTTTGATGGACAGGTGCACTGCATCTTTCATCACTCACATAGTCTGATGGAACCATAAAGATTCACCAGGGAGAGATCAAATTCAGAATTAATACCACGTACTTTTACTACTAGCGTAGGCTTAAATTAAACTACTTGTATTAGGCAAGGGGTACGGCAGCAACTTCTACTAAAAAAAAGCTAATGGAAATACTCAATGGTACTTTTTGCTCAATCTGAGAAATCAGTCGCCCTTGTAACTACAAGCTAACGAGACTATCTAAAAGTAAATATATGAAGGGTATGAAGATAGAGGTGATTATGGGCGAAATACTATTTTTTGAAATACACTATAAGAGATTTTTTATCACTTACAAAAGTAACAAAACCATATATCCAGGAGCCCAATTCTCGTGCGTTAGATAAATATCGAAATCGATATTTATCAAATTAAAATGGCGGATATCGAGTTATTTGGATAAATCGGTATTCTCAGTTTATCGAGTGAGATAATTATCCAACCATTTCATTCATTTGTCATTGAATTTTGTGATATTTTTGATTGATATAAGACTCTCGATATCTTATCGAATTCGATATTATATCACATAAACCGAGAATTAGGTCCCTGGTATATCATGACGGCCTAGTTATATCCATAGCATGAAACAGAACCCCTCCCTAACACAACATGCAAATCCCTTCACCATTACTGATAAATCACAACGAACACAATATTAAATGTCCCAGGCATGCAAACAGTTACACCTACCCTATAACACGCGTATAAATTCTAATAACTATATTCTACAATAAGGCTGCTCGCCCGCTTCCGATTTTTGTAGGAGAAAAATAAAATGTACAGACGACAATAGTGCAATGCATACTTCTTACAAATAGTCAGGCCTAAGAAATTTGAAACTGTTCGATAGTCAGATTTACAAGAAGCCTGACATGAGCAGACTATCATCATCTCCGTAGCCTTTTCCCAACTATATTGGGATGGGTTGCGGAATGTTTATAATAGTTACCGTGAGCCTGGAACATAAAGGGCAATCGAAGGAACATGAGTGGGTTTTAGTCAGTAAGAGTCTGACACGCCCTCCCGCCGCACCCGGGACGGGAGCAGTCATTGGATGATTTCCCACTCACCAAAAAAAAAAAAACTATATTGGGATCGGCTTCTAGCTTAAGTGGGTTCCGTTGTAGATCAGCGTTTTCCGTGAAGCGACTGCAAAAAAAAATCAAAATTCGAGGCATTTATTTAATTCTGCCTATCAGACCTCATCAACCCAGTTGCTGGGCGACACGTTAGCCCTTAGTTAGACTGAACAAACTTTCCAGCTTCTTACTGACTGACGTACAAGACAAACTTTAAAAATAATTTTTAAAAATCACATTGGCCCGGATTCGAACCCTCCTATATAAGATTAAGAGACGGGCCATCACGACATATTTACGTGAATATCATCAGGGTTATGTTAACCTTTCTTCCGCGACGTAAGGTAATGACTTAACCCTTGCGTAACGAATGACGCCTGGGAATGACGACAGGTGTTTTACTCAATATGTGTGTGTCTTAAAGGATCGGTTTGTTTACGAATAATTTGTGGTAATGAGAATGGAAGGAGGTATTAATAGGATTAGATTCTGTTCAATGTGGAACTGCAAATTATTCGTAGCTTGTAATGATATATCTACTTATATGGAAAACCGAATATGTGACACGTTTTCTACACATGTGGCAATTCTTGAATTGGAGGAAATAAAATTTCAGTTACCTTTTCATATTTAAAATGGAAGTATATTAAAAATACTGTTATGTAATTAAGTTAATACGCTAGCACAAACATGGCCGTGCAATCAATACATTTTATTTATGTACCAGCAATTAAACATTAATTAATGAAAGTGGAACTATCCGTAAGCCTATTAAAATATTCTTTCCATAATTGTTCTAAAAGCAGGTCAACCACTCGGACCTACTAGTAAAGGAATTTTATCAATGCTATATAAGACTAGAAGTCTAACTTAAAGACTTCAAACATAAAGTTCCATCAAAACCATATCACAAGTCATATCGTTAAAGTCCCGACGTATATCATTACCATCTCGCTCATTACCGTCGCTCGCGCCGCAAAGGGACGGCTTGCACAAATGTCATTTGCGCCATTACAAACAAACATTGTGATAGCAATGTAGTTTAAATGCAGTCGTTGCTGTGGAGCAATGTAGGAAGGGTTTGTGTCTAGGACTTGGAGATATGGCAGAGTATATTGTTAATGAATTAGAAAATAGTAAACTTTAGAATTGATATAGAGACATTATATTTCGGAACAATCAAGTACCGTTTAGTATACCGTCACGTTCTAGAGATTTGGATGTCAGTGACGTGAAGTTTTGAAAAGCTGGTAAAATATTTTTTTATTTGTTATAGTTTCTGTTTAGCAAAAACGTTTTAGATACACAGTTTTTTCCCAAGGAATATCGACGTTAACAATCCCCCCGCGACCGAAATCATTTAACAAATCGTTAAAAGTCCAAAGAAAGTCCTCACCCTAAACCCCCAAAAAACATCAGTAATATCATTACGCGTCCCTCATTACCAGCCGTCATTACCGTGTCTGTGCTTTGCTGTCGAATAACTCGCATTCGTAATTGAGCAGTGAGGTGTTAACTCAAAGCGTGCACTCCCCCTCCCCCTCTGGCCCCCCTCGCCTCCCCTCTGCGGTCTGCGGGCTGTCTGTACTAATGCGAAGATGTGATTAGTTTAGTTCGATTGTGATGTACTTTCGTAAGGGTAGTCTTTGAGAGGGTTATAGTGCCGGTTAATTCTGATGGAGGTGTAATTTCCTTACCTAGGAGTAGATAGTGGATGGAGGAAGCTCGTAAAAGGGAAAACTGTTGGTATACCTTTTACTACCAAGGATTGCTGTTACTTGTTTAATGTAAAGTTTTTGATGACGGATGGATAGATGTTGTTATTTGTCTACTATATTTGGACACCACACAAGATAAAAAGTATAGTGAGATACGCAAGCAACATAATATTTTGTCTTTGTGGTACCTTACCTTACTTAACTACCTTATTTAACGAATTATCTAAGCTCTGGGGTTAAGGCTCAAACACACAATCGTTTTCTAGTCAACCGTTTTCCATCTAATCGTTTTTGTCTATGATTGATTATCATAGATGAAACTGCTGTCAACATTACCGATCAAAAAGAAAACATTACCGATCAAAAAGAAAACGATTTAAACAAAAGAAAAATTCTAAACGGGGACCAACACTCCTTATACCATTTCTGTAAACAGCAAGGAGCATTATAATAATACGCCGAATACTATAGGAATAAGGTGAAACCTAAGTACCGTTTCATTTCGCTTCTAGCAGACTATAGCAGCAGTGAAAACATATTTTTTGAAGTGAAAACTTCTTTAGCGGCGTTGAGCACTTTTTCTGTAATGGGTATAAAATCTTAAACTCGCGTCAGGACACGTGACCCTGATCGAAAAAGCGTAGGACGGATAACAATTGAACGCGCGATAAAAATCTCACACACACTGATACAAGGTACAATTTTCCCGAGTTCAAAGTTTATATTTTAACCCGTGGAGTAATAGTGTTGGAAAATCTTGGCGAAACAGCTTAATATAAGCTTGCTGTAGATAGAGAGAGAGAGATATAGTGGTCCTGCTAATGGCTTGGGGCAGGCGAGCCAAAGGCACACTCGTAAATAAATGAGCGAATGTGTTTTTGAAGTGAAAACTTCTTTAGCGGCGTTGAGCACTTTTTCTGTAATGGGTATAAAATCTTAAACTCGCGTCAGGACACGTGACCTGATCGAAAAAGCGTAGGACGGATGGATAGTAGACAGCTATAATCAAGTTTTCACTTCTGCCGGCACTCCCGGAGTGCAACCCGTCTTTTTATGTATATTGCAGTCATAAGCTGTATCTACGGACATATCATAACGTCGTCGCGTCGTCGAGCACATTAGCATTATTAGGTTTAGTAATACGCATACACTTAAATAATGCTTACTGAATTCAAAGAAAACTGTAGCTATTTCAATCTTAGTTAGAAGCACGTATTGCAAGGGCCTAAATTTTTATGGACATCGTCATGGCAATCATGAAACGAAAAATATTGTTACTAACACGACACATTTATTTAGAAGTGTAGTTATCGTCAAAATTCTGCCCTGAATGATTGTTGAAGTGAAAACTTCTTTAGCGGCGTTGAGCACTTTTTCTGTAATGGGTATAAAATCTTAAACTCGCGTCAGGACACGTGACCTGATCGAAAAAGCGTAGGACGGATGGATAGTAGACAGCTAACAACAACAACGTCAACGTTAATAATCAAGTTTTCACTTCTGCCGGCACTCCCGGAGTGCAACCCGTCTTTTTTTTTTTTTCTTTTATTACATAGTAAGACCAAAGACAAACAGGGTTATTAGATTTATTATTCTAATTATAGTCGTCTGAACCACAGCACTTTAAAAACAGATAGATTTACATCTATTTTAGATCTAATTCTAAAATCAAGAACTAATCGAGTCAAGAAACGAAAGACAAATCGCTACAATCGCTAAATCAAATAACAAATAAACGAAATATGATATTCAAAAGTAATTATGAAAACAATAGGTTTCCCAATCATCTCGTTTTAAACTTGTTTGTAGCTACTGAAGTGGATCAAATGTACCCCAGCTCGGGGGCGAAAGGGTTCAGTTCACGGATCGACTGCGAATTACACCCCCGTAGGATACCGTTCGTAATTAATTATTTAATTAGTAATTATACATCTGCTGAGCGTTAAGGATTATAAAGGGTTCGTGTGTTTGTGTTTGTTATTAGGGCGATTTTGTTTATGTGTTTGCTTGATTCGGTGAGGGATACAGGGAGTAGGGAAAAATGGGAAGCTGGTCAAGTCAATATTGTACCCAATCTACTCTCTGTAGAAATTTACGGATTTTTTGTCGTCGATGGTGAATCACAAACAAAAGCGTGTGAATTTAGTGTTGCAATAGCTTGAAGATCTCATAAAAAACCACGAATTACGATGACACGGCCAACGATAAAACAATACATGTCCAGTTTCGCAGTATCTCACCCATTTGTCGTCAGATAAGCCACAAGTGACAAATAAACAAACGGAAACTCTGTGACCTTTAAACAGGCCCATAATGCGCGTTAAGACCACGAATCCACTCGAATAAATCAAGATGTTACGCCAAAGTTCGATTCGACGCGATCCGATTCTCCGGCGGTATCGATTCGTGTACAAAAATCGATTGATCAACGTCAGTCGCGTATCAGTGAAAATTACTCACGACGACAGTTATCTTGATAAAGTGCCGGATTCAATGCGCAAGCGACGCTCGGGGAATAATGCATGTTCTTCTGCATTAATATTGTTTTCTTAAGAACTGCAGGATACAGTGCGAATGCTTTGTGTTGGAAGTTGGTCAGCAGGGTAAGCTTGACACCCGACATATTGGTATTGCGTGACCAGTATTCTTACACCTGATTTTATTTAAATTCATATGTCTTGACAGCCAGGAAATAATTTATTCTGACATGTGCTCAATACACGAACAATACCATGGATTTGGGTAGTTTATTTAGTATGGCCTAACCTTAGTTGCCTTATAAAAGAAATATTATAATGACAGGATGCATCAGGCCATCCCCTTATCTAAATATTTTAGTCACTCTTCAAAAGTGATCCCCTACAAAGCATAATTATTGTCCTACTAGCTTTTGCCAGCGGCTTCGCTCGCGTTAAAAAGAGACAAAAAGTAGCCTATATTACTCTCCATCCCTTCAACTATCTCCACTTAAAAAATCACATCAATGCGTCGCTTCGTGTTGCCGTGAAAGAAAGACAAACATACAGACAGACAGACAGACAGACACACTTTCCCATTTACAATTTATAGTATAGTATGAATATCCTATTCTCAACAAACACGCTGAAACAGTTAACTCTTAACGGCAGTTTTTTTTTTTTTTTTCAAATTAGCTGTGCAAAGTAATTCAGCAATAATTTGTCACGCTGACAGTAATCTTGACAAATTGTCGGATTTATGTCAGCGCTGAAGTCACGGAATATTACGAATTTCAGTTTCTCAGAAATACATCTGTTCAATCTAATAAATAGCCATCACGTTTTCGCATAGATGGAAATATGTAGGTATATATTATACTAGGATAAGCGTGGTACTGACATCCCGTGCCTCGGAAAGCACGTAAAGCCGTTGGTCCCGGTTGTCATTCGTAGAACTTTGACAGTCGTTACTGGTTAGTCAGAAACTCTGGCCAGTCTAACCACGGGGTATTGTGTCGCCCAGTTACTGGGTTGTGGAGGTCAGATAGGCAGTCGCTCCACGTAAAACACCGGTATCCAGCTGAATTCGGTTAGGCTGGCAGCTGACCCCAACACGGTTGGGAAAAAGGCAAGGGAGATGATGATGATATTATACTAGGATAGCATACGGAATAAATCGGTTTATCTAAAAAACATTTTCAGTACTAACTTTAAAATTTATAGATTCAGGGAAACGCTTTAAACATTTTCACAGTTTCGTGCCCATTATGTGTCTGTCCGTCTAGTCTTTTAAACCGTAATCGGCAATAATGCAATAGTGTAGCTACCTTAACCTATGTCTACGTAATGTACTTATCCTAACTTAAATCTTATAACAGATGGTATACAAAGTTATCTTTGTGAATTCATTCAGAGATCAATAAAATATGTCTTTTGAATTTTTCACCAAATTGACAGCTACATAAATAAAAAAGAAATAGGTACTTAAAGTTGAAATGAGATGAATGAACGGTATCTTTTATCGGTCTAAACTTTCGATGGATTTGATTTTCGCGTTTACACAAAAATGGATTATCTAACAAGGGCAAATAAAGAAAAAAAAAAAAAAAAAAAAAAAAAAAAATAACAAAGTGTCATTACCAGTGCGACTTATCTCGTAAAAAAACAATGAGGGTGCATAATGTACCATAGTTCCTCTAAATCCCGAGGGGAATAGATAAGATGCATTTTCACGCCCTTAGATCATTAGTAAGTTCAAAAAGCTGTACTTATTAGTAAAAACATTGTCCAGGATTATTCGACTCCTGTCCTGTCCTCAATAGACCTACTTTGAGAGATAAAACTTCAGATTTAAAACCGATAGAAGTTCTCAACAACATTACAGTTGATTAATTGAATTTATTAACATTAAAAGATGTCTTTTTTGTCTTATTAATGATATCAAAAGTTACTTATCTTCGTATTCATTAAAAGTTAGTTAGCTTTTGTAAATTTTATTGATCGCTTTGTTTAGTACCTAGATCATAATCTAAAATAGAATTTAGCCTCTAAATTAGTTTATTTTATCTGTTTGTCTCAACAAATAACTTTTTATCTACATTTCGTATCATCTGTAAATGTTATTAGTCTTTGTTCTAACACCCATTTTCCATTTCGAAAAGGTAATTAACGAAAACAAAGGTATGATTTGTAACGTCTGCAAAATAAAATATTTCAAACGCCAGACGCATTTCAAAGTAAAATATATTATAGAAAATGAAGGGATATGTATGTTTGTGCCATTGTAAAATGAAAGCAGAAAACTGGCAGATACCGACCGGCCTCGGGCGGTACATGCTTTTTATTTTAAAGATAAAATATTTTAAATGTGCCCTCTGAGGGGAGGTGGAGGCCATTACCGTTTATTTACCGCAAGGGTGGACGTATGACTGTTTGTCGTCGCATTTCTTCGGTAAAGTGATTTTGGGTGTTTTATTTACCTCCATAAAAATTTTTTTCGGTGTTATTAAAAGGAAGAAATACAAGTTACACACAAAAATAAATTAATCATGAGATTACTTGGCTT